>CP139501.1:305337110-306537110 GCA_021014915.2 Artemisia tridentata subsp. tridentata | reverse complement strand
AACAGGTCAAATGTAAAATAAATACAGAAAAAGCAAAAAAAATCAGTTTAATTGGGTTAAACTGGTCGAAAATGGGTCAAATTGTGATTTTAATGCATCAAAAATTTACATGTTTGACACACTTATGATGTATTGAAGATTCTAAAAATTTTGAACAAAAGCGCTTTGGGTCAACCTGGTACCAAAAAGCTACATGTTTTGACCCGGATCCGTTTTAAACCATTACCCAACCTGCCCTGTCCGCCCATTTTGCCACAACTAAAGAAATCAAACTAAACATATTTTGGAAAAATGACATACCAATGCCCCTTCGGTTATAGGAAGTCGGAGAGTGCTTGACTCTAGATCTTTAATAGCACCAGACAAAGAAAGATTGTGCTCTTTTTCTATTGAAGGCCATAAGTTGAGGTAATCCATCTGAACCAAACAAATACAAGTAACAATAAATATAACATCAACACAAAAATTTTAATTAGTAAATATAGATGGTTCAGGGAAATTAATTACTTGTTCGTTTAAAACTGAGTAAAGCTTTAGCCTCAGTCTCAACTGATCGAGCTCAGTCCTCTTTGCAGCTACTGACTCCCGGATTTCCAAGGTACTTCTCCACACATTATATAAAGATTTCTGTATCATGATATATACTATGTTTATCAGTCTTACAAAAAACATATATGTAAATATATAGTACAAACATATAATAATCCAAACACTCAGAAACAAACCTCGGCAGTTAAATTCTGAGACTTCAAGGCAGCTTCTGCACCGGTATTAACAAACCGCCACTGAATTTTCCTGTTGTAAAGTAACCGTAAATAGTGAGCATCTTCAATTTGATCAGCAACTTTTTTCCCTTTTTTAATGTCAGCAACAAATGTAAGAACTGAAACCTTGTTTGAGTCACAAGGTTGCCTCAAAGGACTAGCTGGCCTTACACGAGAAGAACTCGCTCCTCTAAAAGGAGTTGGACTTACGGGCCGTTTTGAACCCGAAGCAGATAGCTTATTGGGTGAAGGAGGTCGGGCGACAGCAGCAGGCATAGATTGAGAACTTGACGATAAACATGAAGGAACAAAGTTATTTAATTTTAACCTCACGGGATCACTTGCACATTTTTCTAATACATTTCTATTTGGTGGAATAAAAGTTTTCGAAGGCTTATGATCAGGAACATCGATTTTTTTATTCAAAATATTGGAAACTGTTGTACTAGGCCACCGATGCTGATCTACTAGACGAGATTGTAATCCCTCCAAAGGTTTTGAATTTTCTGACTGAACGATTGCGTTTTTTCCTTTAAGTGGACTCCTTTTTCTCTCAGGAGTAGCCTTCCTAGATGCATTTGATGACAACTTTGATGTACGATCAGCAAGAGCTTGAGGTGGTGGCTTCTCTTTCTTACCACTTGACAACGAAAACAAATCAGACTGGAAAGCAACATTTAAACTACGCGTTCGTGAAGGCCATAAGGAATCCGCCTTTCTGACCACTGGTTCCATATTGACATATGTATCACGAACTGGGGTAGAGGGGCGTGATGGTAATTGTGGCGTCGTGGGCCGCTTTTTTTCTGTTGAAGCTGTTCTTGTTGTAACTGTTTTTGGTGTGCTTGGGGATGGATAACGCCTTGGTGTCGTTGGTGATTTGTACCTAGAACTGACTTCTTTGGTACGAGCCTGAAAATTTGTACCATCGTTCTTCTCTGTTCTTATACTTGATTCACACGCAACTCTATTTGAATTTCGCCACATTGATAGCATATATCATATGATCAACAAAATTTCCTATATTTTTAAACCGCCTTGTATTCACAGCAATCTCACTGTA
Source organism: Artemisia tridentata subsp. tridentata (assembly GCA_021014915.2). Lineage (NCBI taxonomy): Eukaryota > Viridiplantae > Streptophyta > Magnoliopsida > Asterales > Asteraceae > Artemisia > Artemisia tridentata. Next base: position 306,535,283 of record CP139501.1, on the reverse strand, counting down.
ACAAATAAATAAACATGTATTATAACCAAAAAAAGTATAAAGGTGATCAAAAGCATAAATCTTTACAGAATTACAGCCTTACAGGCACAACCAGATCTAAAAATAAGTATTCCCTCGAAACTTGCAACAAACTAATGTGATCAAGCATCTTTATAATACAATATCGCCCCGAATCCTAACACATACACCAAAATTTCTTAAAGCGCAATAATTTCGGTTTCTCGTTAACATCTTCATTACATGACGTGCACAATTTCGGTTTCTCGTTAACATCTTCATTACATGACTTGCACAACATGGGCTGTTCTTCATTTTTCCGCTGGTCTTCAGCTTTGGGTTCATCTGCACTTTTCTTCTTGGAACATGCTCCACAATACTTGGTTCCACAACTCTGCAAATTAATAACACATTTAACCATAAGATATCAGAACACAATATTAGTATGTATATGTTCGTTTCTTTTATATCACATTTGATATTCAGTAGTACTCATTGGATATTTTGTAAAAAGGAAGTGTTTAAAGTTTCAAGATCAAAGGCGAAAAGAAAATAAGAAATATTTTTTAGATGAATAAAAAGGTATTTTCTTCTAGGGCTGAGCATCGGTCCCGGACCGGACCGACCAAGATCGAGACCGAATGTGGTCGGTCCGGTCCGGTCTCGGTCGGTCCGTCAGTCGGTCTGGTCCAACAAGGCAAAATAGTCGGTTTGTGGTCCGGACCGACCAAGACCGAGACCGAATTAGCTCAAAAGCCGAGACCGAGGACCGGACCGAATGTGGTTGGTCCGGTCCGGTCCGGTCTCGGTCGGTCCGTCCGATCCGTTCGGGTGGTTTGCTCAGCCCTACTTTCTTCCATATTACATATATATATTTAGAATTTTTTTTTTTTTTTTTTTCTCTACAACTAAATTATTTACACATCCAAAACTTCTACAATCTCACATAGTCCACATATGTTCGAATCAATACTTTGACACAATAAAGACTTAAGCTACAACTTGTTGGTTTATATGTCCCTCTTGTACCACTAAACAAAAATATTTTGATCATCTAAAAGTGGCTAATCTCTTTTGGTATAGTGAACACAAAGTAAATAATACTAATTGCTACATTGGGTTTTGAAAATACAAACTAGTTGAGATACAATTTTTTTTTTTTTTGCCATAAGAGCATTGGTTTAATTCTTTTTGAAATACTGCCACAACTCACAAGAGTATTTGAGCAAATGTTAGTATACTATAACACAAAGCTAAGAGGCTTAAATAGTTACACTCTCGCACAAAAAATAATTGTGATGAAGAGAATAATAAATTCGTAATGACACGCGAATATTAAATAACCGATTGAGACATTTGTGACATAGTATGAGGTAGGCCGTTCAGATATGTGATAAAAAAAGGGATAATATCAAAATTACCCCAGTTGCCCAAGGCTTGGGATTTTCTAGACGAAATCTTTTGCTTTTGTTTTTCTAGACAACTTGAATTAGCCACTCATGTGTCGCCACTTGTCCGACATGAAATTCACCAGTTGCCCAAAAAGTACACCAGTTGCCCTACCTTGTAATCCGTAAAGTCACACTTGTCACTTGCAGATTTTATTTGTCCAAAAAGTACTAGTTGCCCTGATCTAGAAAAGCAAAAGCAAAAGATTCCGTCCAGAAAAGCCAGCCTTGGGCAATTGGGGTAATTTTGATATTATCCCTTAAAAAAATTGCCATTAAAAAATATAGTACGAAAAAACCATTTAAGCTTCGATCTTACATTTGAACGATTAAATTAAACTGCTAAGTTTAGTTCAAGATACATTAAAAGGTCAGATAATCTCCATTAAAAAGTTTTGTTACTAATCCTATACCATTAATATATACTTATAGAGAAAATCACACTTCAAAACTTGAAAACAGTATCCATATATAGGAGTTATATACGTAATATAAACTATGAATATATGGTTGCTGGATATCAAGTTAATGGCTCAACAGTTTGATTAATCCTTTGACAAGAGCAATTTAACATATGATACTAAGTGACTACATTCCAGAAAAACAAACTCATTAAGTATGCCTTGTGCTCTTTATACAAAAAGTAGCCACTAAGAACATTATTGCTCTACAGTAAAAATACTCGGTTGCATGGCACCAAACTTTACGAAACCAGTTCTTTACACACATAAAGAGCAACAAGGTTACGTAAATGATAAATCAGCACAACGAATTTTCAGTGTGTGATATGTGGGAGACAATTACATACGCATATAGGAACACACACCAAAACTTACACATGATAATCCATATCTCATTCACCGAAACAATGCACAATATTCTAAACGAAGCAAACCAATTTACAATATAACCTATATGAATACAAATAATCAATAGGATTCGTAACCCTAAGCCAGCAAAACAACTCAAAAGGCATAACAAATAACGTCTCGTTTAGGACAAACAATTAAATAATCTGCAACTAATTCTATATCAAATTTACAAATTATAATACTGTAAAAATAAAAGCAAACCAATATTTGCTCATCTAACAAACATGTCTATGTTACAATTAAAACAATTATACAAAAAACAAGATTAACATCAAAAATATATAAGAAAATGGTACAAAAAAAAATACTTAGTGAATTACTGGTTCAGCTCCAGACATTGTTTCTTGTCTTGGAAGAATGATTTGTGTAAAAAATTTATGACCATTTGCATTGTTTATATAGGGCCTAAACGTTATCTTCAAGCCCAATATGATGCATTTAATTTGTTATCTTTTTTATTATGGGTTTGATTTGTTTCATTTTTAGAAGCTATATGCAAATCCAAAATATCATTTCCAAATGAGTATCAAATTTTTATTCGGTGTATAATGTAATGTCAGGTAATATTGTTCTAATTCATTATAAGATCACTTTATTTATGTAACACTCCGTATTATGTAAATATATTGTATCATTTTTTATGCAGTGTATTAGCTTAATTATTTACTTTACATATTTCATAGATCACGGTTCACATAAACTAAACATTACATGGATTAGGTGATAAAGATTTTATAATATTTTAGGACACGGAAATTAATAATATATAAAATGCATGGAGTTAAATAGTTATAATATATACGAGTAATATTTTGATAAGAATATGACATAAAAAGTATAGAGTTAAATATAACAATTAACAAAGATGAATCTATAGGATGGATGCTGTAACATTTTGTCATCTACTAATATGTACACATTTTTTTCTTAGTTTGATTGCAGCATTGTTGGCCATATTGTCTTCAATGCGCGTGTGTGTAGGTATATCTTCTTCGTCACTAGATCATAGAAGGGTAATCCCATGCAGTGTTGCTAAATAATGCCGACAGCCCCTTGGAAAAGTAACATTAAAATTGGTTGCTCCCGGGCACACTTGTGAGATGGTGAGAGTTAAGGTAGGTTAGCGTGTTGCATGTGAAGATATATTGTCACACCCCCTAATTTGGTTTGTGGCAGCGGAAAAGTAATTAGGGTGTTACGGTGAGGATCGAGGTTTAAATTTCAGAAAACGGCCCGGAAGGGGCGTTTTGCAAGTTATATGTCATTCAAAAGAATATTTTTGATACACAAGTGAATTATTCGATTTGAAAATCCCATGAGAAAATGTGATAGTTTGGAAAGAATGACACATTTGATTTTACACCATTTTGTTTATCAGAGTATAAGATGCCCGCTCCGTGTCTTGTCCTACTCCGTTAATTACCTGAGATAAACATGCTTAAAAAGTCAACACAATGGTTGGTGAGTTCGTGGAGTTTATAGAAAATAACTTTCTTCGAAAGGTGTATAGTGATTGTCGAAATAATTAGTAATCCTTCATGAAATAATTAATAAGTTGTGTTGTATAAAATTCACAAGTCAATCATGTATGATCCCCAAAATCATAAGTTTCAAGTTATAGATGCAGATGAGCTACGTTGTTATACGCTCGATATAGACTGTTGAGTCAGCTTTTACATGTAACGATATACTAAGCATTTTGGGTTGTCATGTGTAGGATTCTCATTTAAGTCACATATGATAACATTTAAAGTTCAAGTACAGGATTCACAATCATATCACATAATGGAAATGATAATCTAGAATCTGAAGTCTATCAGTGTAAAGTGATGGTCTTCTAAATACAGCTGTATCCTAGGATATATATGAAACATTCATATATTCATAAAGTTATATTGCCCTAAGCCTCATGACACGCAAAACGTTAACAGAGTACCGTAAACGGCGGTGTCCCACCAGGGTTACTGATGGGTTTTTATGGCCCTCATGTTAATAGGTACTTGCCAATTCCTATTTTTCTCAAATATAGTGCATCGCGACTAAATACGACTAACCATATAGGCATTCCGTCACAGTATTTAGTGGGATAGGTCGTCAGCCTCTAACAGGTTTCGAAGCTGTTCACTATATTCGCGCTCACCGCAGTGATTAATGGCTCATGATCAAGGGACTTTATGGCAATAAAGTGTGCTTAGGCAATATAGGTGAATCAAGCGTAATTTTAGTCTTGGCAATTATTTACAGTGAAATGTAGAAATATCATATTAAAGTGGCAGTACATTCATTTGTCACATGAATGCATACAATGAGTCTCAGTGTCATATTACATCAAGTAGCTTAAAAATGTTATCTTCCAAGTTCTGTGTTTAAGCTAAGCAAGCAATTTACACATATAATGAGCATGTATTCCTTGCAAGTATGATTCAAATAGGTAAAGCATAGTTGATAATTTCGAGTAAGTTATGAGAGTTTTCAAGAAGTATAAAACAGTTAAAGCATGTATCTCCCCCAAAAGAGTTATAAAAAAACAAGTGTGAAAAGTAGGGGCCACGACTCACCTGGAGCGTATCTGACAAGACGAATTTATAAGACCAAGTAAACGATCACGAAAACTTCCTCAATACGAGACCTGAGTATAAGCGAAATCTAAGAGTCTCACTTACGACTAATAATGAATGTGGAAAGGATAAATTGTCTAACGATTTGATCGGTGATGTGAGTGTGTGATATGCTTAAAATGCCTCAAGTTAAAAATATGATATATCTATAATATTATCTTGATTCTTATCTTAATCGACCCAAAATATTACTTTCTCGAAATATGCTGAAATAATATGCAAGTGAAGCCACTAATATTTCTAATAACGAAACTTTAAATAATGCATAGCTAAAAATGAAACATGCATATGAAATGAAGGGTGAAAATAGAAAATAAATAAGAATGTCAAGTAAAGTTAAATAGGTCCTTGTCCTTTTCAGATTTTACACTTTTTAGTCTAACTGCGATTTCGTTTCGTCGTTAGTCCTCGATTAAGTCCAAAGTCCATAATAGTCCAAATTTTGTCCATATGTCCATATAAGGCTCGGAGTTTAATGATATGTCAATTTAAGTCCTTTATAAACTGTTTTCACAGCTTCAGTCCATGGGTTTCACGGTTTGGCAGTTTTGGTCCTTCCGGTTAGATCGCGTTACATTTTGAGTCCTTTTTGCATAAAAATGACGGGAAAAATATTCTGAAAATTTCTATAACTTTATTAAGTTCATTTTAACTTATTTCAATTGATTATTTCAGAAAATACCTTATTTTTAGCTTATTGGACTTATTAACGAAATATACATAGGCCCGTTAAGAAATCGAGAGACGAGGGCATGAAAATAGTTTTGGGCTTAGTCTTGGGCTATTTTTATGATTCTAAAAATATGTCATATGGGCCTGTTGGGCTGTTAAATCGTAATTTCTTATTGGGCTCTAGTTAAGCCCATTATCAAAAAGGATTTTTGATTTATCTCTTCTAAAATGATTTAGTGTTTCTGGAACTTAGTTGACTGTTTTTAAAAGGTTGTAGCTTGATTATTTTACGTGGTGTTTATACGAAATTGGAAGCTAGTTGTGCGGGCTAACAAGTCGTATGAAGAAAGGGTATAGTTGTTAAATTATATAATGTGATATGAAGTCATTTTGAAGCTACTTGGGGCTGTTTGTATACGTTTAAGATTTCTTAACATTCTATAGTTTTTCCCAGTCTTATTGATAGCGTGACAAGTTATGTTTTTACATTTAACATGAAGCATATAATGAAAGTATATAAGTTCGATGTATGCATGGTTCATCATAGGTAAAATGTTATACGTTCAAGTAATAACGATACATGTATGAATGTAATATATTAAACGTGTACTTGAGGTGTGTGTTGTGATTTTTAAACTTTCACAATGGAGTGTGCTCATAATCCTTCTATGTTTCTAAATGAGTTACTACGCATTTAAAATATGAAGGTTTGATATGTTCGAATGAAGCAAAGTGATGCATGGCTTAACTTATGTCACTGTGGTTTCGAATATAAAGACGTTTTACATTTTAGTGAAGATTGATGCATGTGAGTTAATATATGCTATCGAGTGAGAATTAAATGATGCATGCATGGCGTGTTATCTAGCTGTGAAAGTGAGTTGAGAGTAGTGTTTGTTGTTACAGAATGATTACAACAGCCAGTTTGTATTTATATATATATATATATGTTCGTGTAATATATAATATATATATAATATATATATAAAATATATATATATATATATATATATATGTTCGTGTAATGAGAAAAGGTCATGCATGAGATGTTCTTGTACGTGGAATATGATGTAATATAACTCTAGAGGAACTTACAAAGAATGGGATGGAGGTCGTGGCAAGCAGAACCAAGAATACTTGCAACCCTTATACCATATATAGCAAAATAATTCCTTTGATTTGGACAGGGGGATCCCGATCAATTCTCGTGTTTCTGGGTTTTGGGGTCTAGCAAAAAGGTTTTTATAGAACATTATGATGAGTTGTGTGTGGTTGAGAGTGGTTGAGAAATGGTGAAGGTGAAGGGTGGAAAAGGCAGTGAGGTTCGACTGAAATCACAAGGCGAAGTAAACAATTTATTACCTAATTCGAATTACATTTTTACATGTTTCTGCCTAGCTTGGTTGTCTCCTGAGTTTAGACGAAAGTGACTGGTCTTTTAAGGAAATTAGTGAGAGTGAAAGAAAGATGGAATGGGTGTTGTGTTGAGTGTGTAGGGGCGATAGTTTTATAGCAGAAATGTATACACGTTTTTGTTGACTAGAAGACTTCCCATTTCAATCATTGGAGAATACTGTAGTTAGATGGACACCTAAGTATGTCTACTGTTATTGCAAAATATCTTGAAGGGTTGGGTGAAGTTTGTCCTTAGTTGTTGGAGTCTATCAATATTCGGTTGGATTTTATGTGATTGCACTGTGGAGTTTTGCAACATATCATTTGCTATTGAGGTTCTAGCTATCACATTATGCTAAGAGGGTTACTGGAAAGGTGTAGGAAAAACCGAGTTGTAAAACAGTCGTGGTTTGTGGTCCTTGGTACATGTTGAGTTTAGGAAAATGGGACAAGGAAATGAGTCTTGAAGACCTTAGAAATGTTCGACTTTAAATTCTGGAATTTGGCATATGCAAAGTTTAGTGGGTCGGCATTGAGGAGGTGCAAAAATATTCGAGGGTCGCGTTTCGAAATTTTGCGTATGAAGTGTGTTTTGTATTTGGTTGACTGTCGAATTGTATGAAACAACAAGGAGAGTGAATTTTTGTGAGTTGGGCTTGGGTGATGCGTATGGTGTTGTTGGGCTTGATGGCCCGATGGGTTTGTAGCTTTTGTTTTTAATGGAAGGAGTAATTTATATTTAGGGTAATTGTATGTGTAGTTAATATAATGTAATTAGTGGCTAAAATGTGATTAGTGCATGGTTGTAATCAAGTTATAACCTTAGTGGTTTTATTTGTAATTAGTGAGATTTGCGGTTTGTGAACTAATAGTCGTTGCGAAGTAATTACGTTTCATAAAGTACGTCGAGGACTAGTGCCGATAATTGTTACTTGTTGAAATGTTGTGTTGTGGTAGAATAATGTAGTAAGTAAATAAAAGTTTAAATTTTCCCATAAAAATGGGCTTTGTTAAACGATAAGTCGAGGTTATTACTAATTAACAAAGATTATCATCACGGATTTTCGTAGGATCTTACATATATAGTGGTCATGTCGACTCAAGACTTTTCTTCAAGGGCTGAGCATCGGTCTCGGACCGGACCGACCAAGACCGAGATCGAATTAGCCCAAAAGCCGAGACCGAATGTGGTCGGTCCGGTCCGGTCTCGGTCGGTCCGTCAATCGGTCTGGTCCAACAAGGCAAAATAGTCGGTTTGTGGTCCGGACCGACCAAGACCGAGACCGAATTAGCTCAAAAGCTGAGACCGAGGACCGGACCGAATGTGGTCGGTCTGGTCCGGTCTGGTCTCGGTCGGTCCGTCCGATCCGTTCGGGTGATTTGCTCAGCCCTACTTTCTTCCATATTACATATATATATTTAGATTTTTTTTTCTCTACAACTAAATTATTTACACATCCAAAACTTCTACAATCTCACATAGTTCACATATGTTCGAATCAATACTTTGACACAATAAAGACTTAAGCTACAACTTGTTGGTTTATATGTCCCTCTTGTATCACTAAACAAAAATATTTTGATCATCTAAAAGTGGCTAATCTCTTTTGGTATAGTGAACACAAAGTAAATAATACGAATTGCTACATTGGGTTTTGAAAATACAAACTAGTTGAGATACAATTTTTTTTTTCGCCATAAGAGCATTGGTTTAATTCTTTTTGAAATACTGCCACAACTCACAAGAGTATTTGAGCAAATGTTAGTATACTATAACACAAAGCTAAGAGGCTTAAATAGTTACACTCTCGCACAAAAAATAATTGTGATGAAGAGAATAATAAATTCGTAATTACACGCGAATATTAAATAATCGATTGAGGCATTTGTGACATAGTATGAAGTAGGCCGTTCAGATATGTGATATAAAAAAAAAGGATATTACCAAAATTAAGGTTTGGGATTTTTTGGACGGAATCTTTTGCTTTTGTTTTTCTAGACGAGTTGCCCTGGGCAACTTGAATTAGCCACCCATGTATCGCCACTTGTCCGACATGAAGTACACCAGTTGCCCTACCTTGTAATCCGTAAAGTCACACTTGTCACTTGCAGATTTTAGTTGCCTAAAAAGTACTGGTTGCCCTGATCTAGAAAAGCAAAAGCAAAAGGTTCCAGTCCAGAAAAGACAGCCTTGGACAACATTGATATTATCCCTTAAAAAAATTGCCATTAAAAAATATAGTACGAAAAACCATTTAAGCTTCGATCTTACATTTGAACGATTAAATTAAACTGCTAAGTTTAGTTCAAGATACATTAAAAGGTCAGATAATCTCCATTAAAAAGTTTTGTTACTAATCCTATACCATTAATATACTTATAGAGAAAATCACACTTCAAAATTTGAAAACAGTATCCATATATAGGAGTTATATACGTATAGAGAAAATCACACTTCAAAACTTGAAAACAGTATCCATATATAGGAGTTATATACGTAATATAAACTATGAATATATGGTTGCTGAATATCAAGTTAATGGCTCAACATGTTTGATTAATCCTTTGACAAGAGCAATTTAACATATGATACTAAGTGACTACATACCCCATACCCTGCTCCGGCGGGATTGGGTTTGTTATTGTTGTTGTTGTTATACTAAGTGACTACATTCCAGAAAAACAAACTCATTAAGTATGCCTTGTGCTCTTTATACAAAAAGTAGCCACTAAGAACATTATTGCTCTACAAACACATGATAATCCATATCTCATACACCGAAACAATGCACAATATTCTAAACGAAGCAAACCAATTTACAATATAACCTATATGAATACAAATAATCAATAGGATTCGTAACCCTAAGCCAGCAAAACAACTCAAAAGGCATAACAAATAACGTCTCGTTTAGGACAAACAATTAAATAATCTGCAACTAATTCTATATCAAATTTACAAATTATAATACTGTAAAAATAAAAGCAAACCAATATTTGCTCATCTAACAAACATGTCTATGTTACAGTTAAAACAATTATACAAAAAACAAGATTAACATCAAAAATATATAAGAAAATGGTACAAAAAAAAAATACTTAGTGAATTACCGGTTCAGCTCCAGACATTGTTTCTTGTCTTGGAAGAATGATTTGTGTAAAAAATTTATGACCATTTGCATTGTTTATATAGGGCCTAAACGTTATCTTCAAGCCCAATATGATGCATTTAATTTGTTATCTTTTTTATTATGGGTTTGATTTGTTTCATTTTTAGAAGCTATATGCAAATCCAAAATATCATTTCCAAATGAGTATCAAATTTTTATTCGGTGTATAATGTAATGTCAGGTAATATTGTTCTAATTCATTATAAGATCACTTTATTTATGTAACACTCCGTATTATGTAAATATATTGTATCATTTTTTATGCAATGTATTAGCTTAATTATTTACTTTACATATTTCATAGATCACGGTTCACATAAACTAAACATTACATGGATTAGGTGATAAAGATTTTATAATATTTTAGGACACGGAAATTAATAATATATAAAATGCATGGAGTTAAATAGTAATAACGAGCATGGAAACCCGCGCGTTGCGGCGGGTGAGTTTGTATTAACAATTTTAAATGGTTTGTTATGACAATTTAAGTTTTTACGTTTTGTGTTTATGTGTTTGGTTTTGTAGATGTATATTGTTGTAAAAGTGTAAGGTTTGTGTATTGTTTTATTTATTTGTTGGGCTATTGGTTTTAGTGGGCTTAAGGATAAATGAGTGGCCCGTATTAGATTTTGGGATAAACATGTTCCGGAATTAGGGTTCTCTGTTTGGAGATAAACATTGTTTGCAATTAGGGTTCTTCACTCTTCCAAACCATTCCCGCATGAGATCCGTATCTTTTTTTTCCTCTTCACAAAAAATGATATTTCACTCATGATTTGGTCTAGTGGTTTTAATTAAGTCGCTTAATTCGTTAGGCCTTCGGAGCAAAGGCGATTTTGGTGGTCTTTTTTCTGCAACGATAAAAAAACGGTTGTTTAAATAAGGTTATTTCTATGTTTTTCTTCTCTTTGTTTAAATATGTGTAGGTTTAACAGTTGTGGTAGGTAATGCATATGGTTTTTTATTAGTGCATCAAAATCTGGGTGTAGTTGTTCTTTGTTGCTTATTTTTGTTTTTTGTAGATAATATAGACTAATGTGAGTTTGATGTTATTGGAATGAAGGACTGAAGGTATTACAAAAGTGTGTTATATACTGAAATTCCAAACAGGTAAGATAAATTGTTGTGTATTTTCAGTTAAGTAGTTAAATACAATTGCAAATCTACTAATTCAAAGTAATATGATTTGTGGGTTTATTGTTAATGTGTAATAAGAGTTAAAATCATGACTGTTTGTGTAGTTTATTTGATTATTTCATATGATCACGGGTTTGTATGGTGTCGACTTATGAATATTGACTTTGATATATGCGTCGTTGTCTGCTTCTCACAACTACTTATTATTGTTACGTTTCGGTGTGTCTTTCTCCTCCCTCCCATGGTGAATGTATGTGCACTCCTTCACTGCCATTAGATCCACCGTTTTTTGCCGCAAATATGGTTGTTTTTAATCGCAGTTATAGTCGCTCTCACCTCACTTCTCTTCATGTTATTTTATCCACTCACTATTTATCCTCATGCCGCATCACTACCAACTCCCGTATGTATACATTATTACTTTTATCATTAATTAATAAATCTGTAGATCAAGTAACTTTCTTTGTTCTTTTTATGATATTTGGTTATGTTATTATTGTCGTGATTACATTTTTTTGTTATGTTACCTTTAGTTGCTGCTGCTATTGAATCAGTAAAAATTTTCTAAAACCGTATGCGTTTGGGAATGAAATGGTTATCCTACACTATCTAACCTTTTTTCATTATGATTCCAGATTCCATGATCCAATTGCACAGGAACTGTGGTCACATGGAACAATCGATAAATTCGAAGTCGTTCAGCCACTCAAAGGTAAGCAGATGCATTAGTTTTTATGTTGTTCGGCAATGTTTTCTCGCTGGGTTTTCTAAATTATAACGTGTCTTTCTGTTTTGAATGGTGTTGTAGCTGTGTACCCAGCGGTAAGTGAGGCCAACGCTACCCGCAAGTGGTGGGTGTAAAGGTGTTGGTCAAGTACATTCTGTAGGCTCAGCAATATAAGGTCTTTCAAGTGCTGCAGAAAAGGTTGAATTTAACTGTTGCATATATTGGTAACTGGATTCATTAGCTAAATGCGACCGGCAAAAAGTGGATAATGTATTCTGACGCACTTCAAAAATTGGATAATATATCGTATACACTAATAGACCATCAAATGCGGTGTCATTTTAATGCGTCATATGACATCATGATGACATCATAATTAACGCTAATACTTTACATGAAAAAAATAGACCTGCACAACTACATTTGTTCATTGCTGTCTGCACTTTCCCTTTTTACTCATGTTTCTTTTATTTTATTTAATACATACACATGATAACCATGAATGTACATGTATCGAGGGGAGAAAGAATACTATGAAAAACAATTTGCATTCTGTTGAAATTTAATTCAAACTACTAAATTGCTTTTATGTGCAATACAAAGCATAACTATCAACAGTAGGCATAAGATGAAAAGCATGTGTGTGTATCTTTTGTTTATACCTGTTATATTTTCAAGATTATATTGTGAATCACGATGAAAAAACTTTTTATTGCAGCCTTGCAGTTACTATTAGAGCATGTGTGTAGATGTTTTACAGTTCTGAATATGGCTGCAATTGATAAACTTATAAGCTAATGGAAGTCGCTTTTTAAATTTCGAGTACCGGTAAGCCAACAACTAAGCTAATCTAGCAGACCCTTACCGTGTCTCTAAATTAGAATATATATCACAATTGTTTTGTTTTTTGTTCTGTTCAGGTTAATCAAAATATGAATGCAAGCTGAAACATGTTTTTCAAGAGATCATGTGACGCGTACTTGATTTGTTGTTGGTGGTGGTGGTGGTTCAGCTACCTACAACAAAAGCATAACACTTTCACATCCTTATAAAAAATCTAAGCCCAGGTTACTTTCTTGCTACAAAATTTATCAACTTAGACTTGTTGTGTATTTGATGCCTTTTAACCTGCCTTATAAAAAATCTAAGCCCAGGTTACTTTCTTGAACAGGGTCAGGTGAAGATGTCTCTGTAATCCTGTGAGGTTGTTGAATATGGGTAGCAAACATACAGGTATTTTCATTTGACTTGTCACTTATTAATGGTAATTATAACATATGTTTATATAAAAAAAGGAATACATGAAAATGTAAGAAACTACTGAAATTACCTTTATGTGTTTTATCACCGTCAACACTATTTTTGCATATTCTTGGTTTTGTATGCTTTTGTTGATCGTATGTAGCATTGCTACTTTGGTGAGTCGAATTGCGTATCAAACTCGGGTGCATGTTGTTGTCTTGTATTGGCGCCAATGCATTTGTTGTGTCTGTATCAAGTATTAAGACATTTAGTAATAGTATAATCTACGTGCGTAACACTAGAGTGTTCAATGAAATTACCTTTAGGTTCCTTTTGATTATAAGGAGCAGCTCCATGTAATGCTGAACTTTTACATTTTCTTCCCGCATTTTCTAAGTCACAGCTGTAATCATTCGTTGGTGATATCAGATAGTGGCAAAATTGTTGGTGTCCGCATACTTTGGATGAACTTGATTCCTTTTCATCTATTTGTAAAGCAGAGTTATTCTCATTGGAAGATTCTATATGAATTGTATTTGTTCTCATACATCCATTTACCGTATCTGCATAAAATATTAACATGTTTAGTCATAATATAATTCACATATATAACAATAAAGTATTTGATAACATTACCTTGAAATTCCCTTTGATTATTAGTAACTGGTTGAAGCAACGTGCCAGTTTTACGTTTTTTCCCCCAGTTTTCAGGTTACAATATAATCATTCACTGGTGATATCAGATCCCGGTAAAATTGTTGGTGTTCTGTATAAGGTGATAACATATTTAGTGATAGTATAATTCATATATATAACAATAAAGTGTTCAATGAAATCACTTTTAAATTTCTTATCATTCTAAACAATAATCCATATATAACAATAAAGTGTTTAATAACATTACCTTTAAGTCCCCTTTGACTGTCAGCAATTGGTGCAAGCAAAGCAGAAGCCTTACGTTTTTTTTCCTCATTTTTCAGGTTATAAATATATTCATTCATTGGTGATATCGGATCCCAGTAAAATTGTTGGTGTTCACATGATTTCATCTGAACTGAGCTTGTTCCAGTCGAAACATGTTTTGGAATAGTGTTAACTGAAGAATTTGATGATGTAAATGCATCTGCTACATCTTATATATCTGCATAAGGTAATAACATATTCAGTGATACTATGATTCATTTACATAACAATAAAGTGTTCAATGAAATTACCTTTAAATTTCTTCTGATTCTGAACGACGGTCCTAGGCAATGCAGAACCTTTACGTTTTTTTTTCTCCATTTTTCAGATTACAGTTGTAATCATTGACTGTTGATATCAGATGGTGATCTAATTGTTGGTGGTCACATACTGTGGATGAACGTCGTTCTTGTTCATCTACTTGCAAAGCAGCATTGCTCTCATTTGAAGATTCCACATTAAGTGTATTTAACCCAGTCGACTCATGTTTTTGGATATTCTTAAATGAAGGATTTGAGTGTGTATTAGTATCCTTTGGTAACCCATTGTAAGGTATTTTCCTTCCATCAATTATTTGGCTATTTTCATTTATAGTAAATGGTTCTTTTCCTAACCTATTGCTACTACTACCATAGCACATATAATTGTTGGAAAAGTCATTTAAACCATTTCTTAACAACCTTCTAGGCATGGTGACAATTGTGTGTATAACTTTATATGAAACAGACCATATACATAAAGCATGCAATCTATATGACAACATAAGGAAAAAATGCATATGCATAACAAAGTACATGTCCCAAGTTTTTTTGGATGTAAGCATTATGCAAAAGGTTAGTAAACTCATACTGATGCTAATGTCATAGGAAATTACATTTACAAACTGACCTTCTAAGCAGATTTTTGTTTTCTGCAGGTTTATACTTTGAGAAGACAATCTTGGATCAGATACAATGGCTGCATAAAATAAAAATTTTAGCTAACAAAAAAGCAAGATAAAGTCATATGGACTTTTATATACATAAGAAGAATCTATACAGCCGAAGTTCTTATACCTGTGTTAAACAGATTTTTTTTTTCTTTTCTTCTTCTTCTTGGTTAAGTATAGTAGAAGTTTCTGGGGTTTAGGGAGTTAGATGGATTATATATGTGTTTAAGTACTTTTATGTGACATGTGTAAGCATCAAACAAAATTTGGAGCACAAATATTTGTGCAAATGTTGTTACTGTAGCGTACAATCTTTATAAGCAGTTGCCACTGTTTGAACAACTGTTTTGTACAGCATTGTAAAGCAGCAAAATCACTGTAACGTACAATTTTTTGAAGCAAAGGTTACTGTTTGAACAACTATTTTGCACAACCATTTCAAGCACACCCAATCCCCATTTTTAATATATATAGTAATATATAATATTTTGATAAGAATATGACATAAAAAGTATAGAGTTAAATATAACAAAGATGAATCTATAGCGGATGGATACTGTAACATTTTGTCATCTACTAATATGTACACATTTTTTTCTTATTTTGATTGCAGCATTGTTGGCCATATTGACGTCAATGCGCGTGTGTGTAGGTATATCTTCTTCGTCACTAGATCATAGAAGGGTAATCCCATGCAGTGTTGCTAAACAATGCCGACAGCACCTTGGAAAAGTAACATTAAAATTGGTTGCTCCCGGGCACACTTGTGAGATGGTGAGAGTTAAGGTAGGTTAGCGTGTTGCATGTGAAGATATATAGTGGTCATGTCGACTCAAGACTTTTCAGTTGTGCTAGATGTGTCCTAAGACTGTTTTCCTTTGCCTGCAGACAACCAATTAACATCAAGAAAGAAAAAAATCAGCATTATGATTTTAAGATTTGTAGTCCGTGTTTTTGGTCGTAAAAGATATGATTGAGATTTGTGTGTTTGACGAAAAAATGAAGCAACTTTAGAGACAGTAAAGTTAACTTGCGTTTGATTAACTCCATCGTAGTTATGGCTGTATATATAGGTGGCAAAATAGGTGAGTTTGTTAACTGGTTCGGTTCATTATGCATTTTTAGTGCGGGTTAACCTAAAAAACTTTTTTGTCCAAATTTGGTATATTTCAATAAAGATGAGCATGTCACTATGCTTACAACAGTTGTTATATAATGGCGTGATATAGGAGCTTCAATGCCATACATGTATTTTCAATGCCATACCTGTGTTAAACAGATTTTTTTTTTCTTTTCTTCTTCTTCTTGGTTAAGTATAGTAGAAGTTTCTGGGGTTTAGGGAGTTAGATGGATTATATATGTGTTTAAGTACTTTTATGTGACATGTGTAAGCATCAGACAAAATTTGGAGCACAAATATTTGTGCAAATGTTGTTACTGTAGCGTACAATCTTTATAAGCAGTTGCCACTGTTTGAACAACTGTTTTGTACAGCATTGTAAAGCAGCAAAATCACTGTAACGTACAATTTTTTGAAGCAAAGGTTACTGTTTGAACAACTGTTTTGCACAACCATTTCAAGCACACCCAATCCCCATTTTTAATATATATAGTAATATATAATATTTTGATAAGAATATGACATAAAAAGTATAGAGTTAAATATAACAAAGATGAATCTATAGCGGATGGATACTGTAACATTTTGTCATCTACTAAAATGTACACATTTTTTTCTTATTTTGATTGCAGCATTGTTGGCCATATTGACGTCAATGCGCGTGTGTGTAGGTATATCTTCTTCGTCACTAGATCATAGAAGGGTAATCCCATGCAGTGTTGCTAAACAATGCCGACAGCACCTTGGAAAAGTAACATTAAAATTGGTTGCTCCCGGGCACACTTGTGAGATGGTGAGAGTTAAGGTAGGTTAGCGTGTTGCATGTTAAGATATATAGTGGTCATGTCGACTCAAGACTTTTCAGTTGTGCTAGATGTGTCCTAAGACTGTTTTCCTTTTCCTGCAGACAACCAATTAACATCAAGAAAGAAAAAAATCAGCATTATGATTTTAAGATTTGTAGTCCGTGTTTTTGGTCGTAAAAGATATGATTGAGATTTGTGTGTTTGACGAAAAAATGAAGCAACTTTAGAGACAGTAAAGTTAACTTGCGTTTGATTAACTCCATCGTAGTTATGGCTGTATATATAGGTGGCAAAATAGGTGAGTTTGTTAACTGGTTCGGTTCATTATGCATTTTTAGTGCGGGTTAACCTAAAAAACTTTTTTGTCCAAATTTGGTATATTTCAATAAAGATGAGCATGTCACTATGCTTACAACAGTTGTTATATAATGGCGTGATATAGGAGCTTCAATGCCATACATGTATTTTCAATGCCGAAGTTCTTATACCTGTGTTAAACAGATTTTTTTTTTTTTCTTCTTCTTCTTGGTTAAGTATAGTAGAAGTTTCTGGGGTTTAGGGAGTTAGATGGATTATATATGTGTTTAAGTACTTTTATGTGACATGTGTAAGCATCAGACACAATTTGGAGCACAAATATTTGTGAAAATGTTGTTACTGTAGCGTACAATCTTTATAAGCAGTTGCCACTGTTTGAACAACTGTTTTGTACAGCATTGTAAAGCAGCAAAATCACTGTAACGTACAATTTTTTGAAGCAAAGGTTACTGTTTGAACAATTGTTTCGCACAACCATTTCAAGCACACCCAATCCCCATGTTTAGTATATATAGTAAAGTAATAGGTTAGACTGACCAATATTGAAGATAACTTGCTAAATTACCTCTGATGGTTTCAACTTCTGTTTTTTGTGGATCTGTGGTTCAAGTCAGTTAATGTGGCCATCTCTTTCCCAAACCTGTGTGCCATACAAATAAACCAAACATGTCAAAAAGGATTTTAGATGATGAAGTAAATATGCGTGTGTGTTTTGATCTGACTCTTTGGTTTAAGAAGGTGTTATGGAAATTTCTAGAGAGAGCGAGAGAGATACAGAGGTTTTGTGAGGAGGAAGAGTGTGAAGCCGGAAATAAATCCTGAGACTTGGGCTGGGCTACACTGTAGATGTAATGTATTTTACTGTAAACCACTGTAGCAACAACTGTAGCGACAACTGTAGAAAAGCACTGTAGCACAATTCTCATGTGCCATACAAATAAACCAAACATGTCAAAAAGGATTTTAGATGATGAAGTAAATATGCGTGTGTGTTTTACATTGTCAGGATCTGACTCTTTGGTTTAAGAAGGTGTTATGGAAATTTCTAGAGAGAGCGAGAGAGATACAGAGGTTTTGTGAGGAGGAAGAGTGTGAAGCCAGAAATAAATCCTGAGACTTGGGCTAGGCTACACTGTAGATGTAATGTATTTTACTTTAAACCACTGTAGCAACAACTGTAGCAACAACTGTAGCGACAACTGTAGAAAAGCACTGTAGCACAATTCTCATGTTTTAATATATAGATAATATATAATATTTTGATAAGAATATGACATAAAAAGTATAGAGTTAAATATAACAAAGATGAATCTATAGCGGATGGATACTGTAACATTTTGTCATCTACTAATATGTACACATTTTTTTCTTAGTTTGATTGCAGCATTGTTGGCCATATTGTCGTCAATGCGCGTGTGTGTAGGTATATCTTCTTCGTCACCAGATCATAGAAGGGTAATCCCATGCAGTGTTGCTAAACAATGCCGACAGCACCTTGGAAAAGTAACATTAAAATTGGTTGCTCCCGGGCACACTTGTGAGATGGTGAGAGTTAAGGTAGGTTAGCGTGTTGCATGTGAAGATATATAGTGGTCATGTCGACTCAAGACTTTTCAGTTGTACTAGATGTGTCCTAAGACTGTTTTCCTTTGCCTGCAGACAACCAATTAACATCAAGAAAGAAAAAAAATCAGCATTATGATTTTAAGATTTGTAGTCCGTGTTCTTGGTCGTAAAAGATATGATTGAGATTTGCGTGTTTGACGAAAAAATGAAGCATCTTTGGAGACAGTAAAGTTAAATTGCTTTTGATTAACTCCATCGTAGTTATGGTTGTATATATAGGTGGCAAAATAGGTGAGTTTGTTAACTGGTTCGGTTCATTATGCATTTTTGGTGCGGGTTAACCTAAAAAACTTTTTTGTCCAAATTTGGTATATTTCAATAAAGATGAGCATGTCACTATGCTTACAACAGTTGTTATATAATGGTGTGATATAGGAGCTTCAATGCCATACACACTTTGGGCAACATTCAACCCGTTTGACCCTTTTGACCCATTTCCCTTCTATATATAAGATCTTCATCATCACTTTCGGAGGTTGAGCTATCCTCGTCACTTGATGCTTTCCTAGCTTTCAACGCGATTGACTTGCTTTGCTCTTTCTTTCCTTTGTCCATCTCGGAGTCTTTCTTGATTATTGCTTCGTAGACTTTCAAGTTGCCAATCAACTCGTCAAGTTGAAGAGTTGACAAGTTCTTCGATTCTTCAATCGCCGTAACTTTAGCTCGCCATTTTGGATGAAGAGCCCTAAGAAATTTCCTGACAAAATTCTTACTAGAAAAACTCTCATCAAGTGCCTTTAAACTTGTGATGATTGTGTTAAACCTAGCAAACGCATTATCAATTGATTCCTCTTCCGGAATCGTGAATTGTTCATATTGTTGAACAAGAAGAACTATTTTATTATCTTTTACTTGACTATTACCTTGGTGAGTTATTAGTAAAGAGTTCCAAATTTCTTTTGCGGTTTCGCACATAAAGATTCTTTCGTATTCTTTACGTGGTAATGCATTATAAATAACCATTTTAGCCTCATTATTTTTAGAAAGTTTTCTTTTTAAATCAGCACTTTGTTTTTCAAAAGGTACAACTTCATCCTTTTTAGTTTCAAGATTATGTTGAATAGGTAAAAAGTCACCATTAGTAATAACATGCCAAAGATCTAGATCTTTTGACTTCACATAAGTTTCGAATCGATTTTTCCAATATAAGAATCCATCACTTTCAAATAGTGGTGGTCTTTGCATAGATTGCCCTTCTAAATATTTTTCAGATTCCATAGATCGTTTCAAGTTTTAAAATACAGTTTATTTTAAAAATCTTGTTTGACGTGGCTCTTGATACCAATTGTGGAAAACTAGAAGGGGGGTTGAATAGTTTTACGTCTTTTTAATTTATGAAAACTTTTGTTTACTTTTTAAAACTTCGATTCTATCTTATGTGAATTCAACTCTTGATCAATATGAACAAATATAAACAAATATAGATAAGCAATGCAAGTAAAGTAAATATAATGAAATGAAAGAAAGAGATAGAAAGATCGAACCACAACAGGTAGATTTATGGTGGTTCGACTACAAGGACACCTTCCTTGCCCTACTCCACTCCTCGAGTCACCTACTCGAGAGTTTTCTTCACTATGTCAACAAACTCCCTTATGGCGGAGAAAACCTTACACAACTTTAGCTTACACCGGCTTAACGACACAAAGCTAGATGTCGAGTTCTAATCGTAGCTTGAACCAATCTCACAACTTATACACAACTTCTGCACAACTTAATCACGACTTCTTCACGACGGCTTCACGACGGCTTCACGACTTCTTCTTCACGACTACTTCACAACTACTTCTACACTACTTCTTTACAACACAACTAGTTACTTACACTTAGATCTACTTATCACAACTATACAACACTTTACACAACTATAATGATGATATGAGTTAAGCTATAATACTTCTTCTCTAGTTGAAGGAGTATTCTTCTTTTGCACTTTGATGATGGAAGCTTGGATCACTTAGAAACCAATGCTTAAGAGAATATGATCAAAGAGTTTTTGGAAAGGATTTACAAGATTTAAAACAGAAGGTTTGGGGTGCAAAAGGTGAGTAAAAATCCTGGGGAAGGCTGGTATTTATAGGCAGAAAAACTGGACAGCTGGAACCTACTGGAGCGGGGCCGGCCCCCTTAAATAGGGGGCGGTCCCCTTAATTTTAAGGGGGCCGCCTAGTATAATTAAGAGGGCCGCCCTCCCTGCCCGTTGCCCAGTTTTTTCTTTTTGTGGGGAAGGTTTTTCTGAAACATTTTTACTGATTTTGGTTGAAAATTTGAATTCATAAATTTATAATGAATTAAACCTTTTTATTTATTACCAAAAATGTTTTTCTAAAAGATATAAAATGTTTTTGACATTTTATATAAAATCTAGTGTTTAAGAAAATGTTCCTTTGATCATATAATGCATTAAGCATTAGTTCATTCATACCTTAAGTGATTTGAGTTGTAGAAATAGATATTTACAACTAAATACTTGTTTACGTCATAATTTTCCGATTAATGATTTTACATTTTGTGATTATCAAAACGTAGAGATATCGAAAAGTATTAATATCATGTTTAGGCATTATTTATATCAACAGATCTATTTGATGATCCCCTGAACGGAGAATCACGATGATTAATCTTAAAAGGAGCAGCAATATTCGATGTGGTTTGCTACGGTTTCCGCTGTACACTTACCTTATTTAAGCTTGAAATAGAGCTTTGAATCTGCTTAAAAAGAAGATTGTTGGTTTAGGGGGAAGCTGTCAAAGCTTCACAATTGAGAAGGCTTAAATTCAGACGATTATTCAGGAGCCTCGAAAGCTTTGGTGGTGAAAGTTTAAGAGATGTTGACTACTGACTTCTACAACGTACAGAACGATATCCTTATTTCAGTATTCATGTCAATATCTTCTTAAACTGAATAATATAGTTTTTACATATCTTAAACCAAATTGTAAATAGAAAAATATTAAAACTAAGAAAAACCATAAAAATAAGAAAAATAGAAAATACCAAAAATAGTTTCCTCTAGGCATGTCTTCTGTTTATCGATAACATTTACTGTCTTAGAAATGTCATTCAATAATGACACGGGACTTTAAATGAAGCTCGAGCAGAAGTTAAAATGAATTATTAAAACATGTCATGATGGCTTGCAGTTACTTCATACTGTAACCCGTTCTTCATTTTGGGGAAAGCACGTCGCCAAAAATATGGCTGTTCCTCCCACTGGGTGATGTTCACCCGGGCATGGATTACTTTATATCCATGTTTTCCCGATTTGATGTACGTTTCAGTGCATCATTTCTTGTAAAGGAAGAGAAGTCTTCTTTGTATGCAAATAATTTTCCTTCTATGATTCTTCTGAAAATTATTTGTGAGACACATGGTGGTAACATGTTGGTTGAAATTCTTTCAGACTTGGATTGTGCATAAAATTTGTCACTCAATCAATGACTATAGCTCTTTAACTTGAATACAGGTCATTGATTGAAGGGGAGAGTGATTTCAAATTTTATATCATCAAACAGGTTTCTTGGTTATCTCATAATTGTTAGAAAAGGTTTTATAGTTAATGGGGTATTAGTTGAAGAGGATCTTACTAAGCTTTATCTCAAATGGCCAAATATGTTAGTTGTGAGAAAGATTAGGGTATTATGTGCAATTTGCTTATAGTATCCTAGCTTTATGTAACTATAAGGTCCATTTGTGTCACTCTGGAATCCTCGGTTAATCCCCTAAATACTTTAAACCCCAAAATCTAAAAGGAGTTAGAAAACCCATTGTGTTTGATGTTCTTTGATACTCCACTGGAATTTGTATGATCTGATTGAATGAGTTTCAAATGTTGATTGATTTTTGTTAGTCGATTGCTGCTTAATTGTTATTGATTCAGTGCATGTGCACTCAGGATATGCTTAGGTATGTAGATATCATGTTAGAATCTTGTCCCTAAGCTCCTGAGTTGAATGTTGAAATATGAGTTAATTGCCATGTTCATGATTGCTGATTGCTCTTCATGCTAGATAGCGGTTTGTTTTATTTCCTGACTGTGGTTTGATTATGAGATGAATATGTTATTATGAGTTAGCAAGCTGCTACGTGGTAGCTATTAATGAAAAGTGAATCTATATGTATGTATATCTGTGTTGATATTCTTATGCAGATTCCATGGCCAATATGAATGTGCCAGTTCCCGCTCTAACCATTTGATCAGATGTTCAAACTCTATTGACTGGCTTTGATTTTACCACAACAACGACATCGGCAGCAACAACATCAACAACACTGTTTTCACCACCACCACCTTCACTTCAACAAAGCTTTACTTATTCTGGTCTCGCCAAGTGGGGATCTACAATATTTGGGAAATTTTTGTTGGTGGATGGATAATTGATGTTGACTACTGACTCCCTCAGAGAAGCGGATGATCATATCGTCTGCGCAAAAAGGTCAAATATCATTTGTGTCATAACAGTTATATTGTACATAACAAGTAGTGAATCTCCCTCATAAATTGAGGGGGAGCAGTTGCATGTTCCATTATCAACACATATTAGAACTGACCACATTTTCTCCCAAATTTTCTAACTTATTTAAATTAATTGAGATCCCAAATCTCAAATGGTTTGAAATTTTTTATCGGGTGAGAGAATGTGAATTAAATATGAAATCTGATAAAAACGTGATGTTTTGGACGTAAATGTAAGCTCTCCCATATGTGCTAAACTCTTTTGTATATCAATGCATATATTGAGGGGGAGCAAATGGTTTGTAGAGACTAAAAGGATATGGCATATCATGTGAGTGTGACTCAGACTTCACCAATGAATTGACGAAACAAAACTGTCATTAATCGAAAGGACTTGTCCTGGCCAGGTAATAATTTCAAGCTGGTCTAACCAGTGATGTAAGCGTGTCTCGAAGAGGACTTGTCTGAGTAGAGTGTACCGTTTCGAGAAACTTTCTATGGACTTGACCAGGCCGGGTAATAATTTCAAGCTAGTCTAACTAGTGATGTAAGCGTGTCTCGAATCGGTCATGTTCACTGAAAGTGAATCAATTCAAAAAGTGCAAACTTCACCCAACATGTGCAAATTTATAATATAATCATCCGAGCACATGTTAAGGGGGAGCATTTGAAAAGTATAAAACTCTCAAAGTGTTAGCAAAATGTGTTTAATAATCATAAACACTTTGAGAGATTTTTCAAGGATTTGGTTAATGGCAACATAGGATAGTCATGAAGTTATAAGGTGGCTAAGGTTAGGAAAACCGTCATATGATCCGCCAGAGCCGGAGGGGTCTACCCAAGGACAATACCAAATAGTTAGTATTAGAAAGTTCTTAGGTATGATTATGAAAAAGGAGTAATATGAGAAAGGAGAAAGAAGGGGTTGAAGAATTAAAAAGAAAAGTAATGTGAAAGGGTGAAAAGAAATAGCCCTCCAATTATTCAACCTTAAGGCAGAAACCGGGTTCAATTCATATGCTACTGGTTGTTACTAAGGTGACGCCGGTATTGAAGACAAGACGTCATGGACCCAGTGACGCACTGCACTAAACCTTCTAAGCCACTTAAGTTCCCTTAAAAGGACTTGTTTCATTCTCACGGGGAACCCTGCATAATCTATCGACCGCTCATTACGAAATATGTTGATATTGAAACAGGAGACACCGCTCCAGTCTCCGACTACCAAAAATGCACTTATCAAGTCTAGAGCCACGAGATGCATCATAAGATCTCATAGGAACACGTGTTACTTCTACACTGGTTGTTCAACATTAAGGACACCAGTTGTAAACTTATGAGTTCTACACAGATCTTAGCAATCTGCCAGAACATTTATGAGGGAATTTACAAAAGTAATTCTCAGTGATTGAATGGAAATTCCTGCCAGGGTCAACATCAAACAGCCCTGAAAGCAGGTCACTTCGGCAATTCCTTGTGGATTACGCTTAGTGGTCGCGACGGTTTCAAACGGTCTACAGTCGTGGAGTGAACTCCAGCGACTCACCTAATCGTTGATGTACTACGGTAGATCTTGTAAACCCTCTGGGGGTTTTTGATTTAGGAATGGCCTTGGTAAGGATTAGAGAGAGTTTTCACACTATGCTGTTCACAATCTCGAAGTCCGAACCTGTAAGTACCGGATGTTTTATTGCTAATTGTCGTATGCAGGAATACCTGGCGGTTGCAGCTGATTGCCGAAAAGATGTCGGTCCATCACCCCATGCTCACACTTCACCATCATCATAATCAAAGAAATCATGATAATTGAAAGGCCCTCAACACTGCTTTCGCAACTCTGATGCTGAAAATCATGATCCAGAAAAGTGTGAGCATGTCGGTTCAAAGAGCACAACACCACATGGAAACAATACTGCAACAAGATGGCTTGAAGACATATGTTGGATGATAACCTCAAAGAATCCACAAAGATCATCCAAGACAGATGATCAGCCATCAAAAGTTCACTACTGAAAGTACAAAGTGTGTTGAACTTGAAGAATCAAAGGACTACGAGCTAGGAATTCACATCTGTGTTATAGAATGCTAGAATTCAATATGTAATTTCCGGGGTGACCTCCCTTAGGGGGAGATTGTTAGGAATATAAATAGTCATATGAAGACTCGGTCACCCCGAGTAGCTATTTAGCATTTATGTAGCTCGTAGGCTTATTATTATTATTATTATTATTATTATTATTATTATTATTATTATTATTATTATTATTATTATTATTATTATTATTATTATTATTATTATTATTATTATATATTATATATATATATATATATATATATATATATATTATATATATATATTTTTTTTTAAACATCACTTTATTAAAAACACATAGGATTTACAAGAAGTTAGTAGGGAGCCTACATACTAATTGGGCCCCCACACCTCTAGCTATAGAGAAGCTAATCCTACTAAAAATATGAGCAGCAGCACGTGCTCCAATGTCTTGAGTCATCGAAAACTTTCGAATACGCTTCAATAAAGTCACAGCGTCCTTTTCAAGTTCTCCAAAAGAAGAGAAAGAGAAGGGGAGGAACCCATATCCCATACCTGTGCACTTAGCCTCATACTTGACATGTTTACGTTGTGCAGCCTCAATCACCACACGACCCGGCACGAAATCAACCATACCCACTGTGAGCTCACTCCACAGCCTACTAGGGGCAACTTAGCTAGAACTATAAATACCCCTTCCCAGGTGTGGGAAGGGTTGGAGCTTTTCATTCTCTTAATCATTCAACACAAGTTTCTCTTCATTTTCTCCCTCTAGAAAAGTTCCCAACTTCTCACTATCTATCTAGAGTTTGATCTATTATTATTCTTGTGTTTGTTTTATGATTTAGAGTATATTACATCTAGGTTCAGCTGTAAGGCTTCATCATTTGCTATTGGGTCGAATAGAGCACACCTGAGAGATGGCATTTTGATTTTTACAGGGATCACGGCCTCCGTCCCATAGGTTAGGGAGAACGGCGTGTCTCCATTACTAGATTTGATCATGGTTCTGTGCGCCCAGAGCACATGCGGTAGCTCCTCTAGCCAATCCCTACTTCCTTGGTCAATTCTTGCTTTAATCCCTTCTCCCAAGCTTCTGTTTGCTCTTTCGACTAAACCATTCGCCTGCGGATGTTTTACTGATGCAAACCGTTGTTTGATGTTAAGCTTTTCACACCAGTCTTTGAAGGGGTTGTCCCTGAACTGCTTGGCGTTGTCCGCCACAATTTCCCCCGGCAGGCCGAATCTGCACACGATATTATCCCATACGAACTTCTTGACTTGATTACCGGTGATGGTTTGTGAAGTAATCTATTTGTTAAGAATCGTTTAAGCTCATATTTGTTAGATCTTTATCTAGGATAACACAATAATAATGAATAAAACATGTATGCAGCGGAATAAACAAAAGCTTCATTATTATTGCTATAAGATTTTCTTCGCCATCATCTCTACCTCTAACTTACAAATCACGAACCCTAGGCGTCTACACTAAGACTTGACTCCTAGTTACACACACACCCCTTTTCCTGGAGTTACATCTCTAACTCCTGTATAAAATAAACCACGCCTCTAATCTCTTTATATACTAGAGATTAGGGTTACAAAGACTCTAAATATGACAATTAAGGTCCTTTATCTTTGTCTTCATAAGTTTCCTCCATCTTTCATATTTTGTCAATATCAACTCAAATTATAATTTCCAACAATCTTCCTCTAGTTGATATGACAAAACCAAGCACGAATGAAAGATGATCTTCCCCTTAATCCATGCATATCATCATGGATCTTCAAGCTGCAATCTTCAATATCTTCTTCCCCTTTTTGTCATACTCAAATAGGAGAGAAAAAAAAATACATTCAACTTTGATCGTCATAATCACCAACCAGTACCATACATCCAATTTAGTCCTTTAATGTCTTGAATCGCCCTCCATGAATGAACATCAAAACGCTTTCTTTTATAAATGAACCCAAGACAGAAAAATCCCAAATCTTCAGTAAAAATACTAACGAGCAATCATGAAAAACCTTCACCTCGATGTAGCACATAAATGGTTACACATTTGAACAATAAGCTTCCCCTGAAACCCATATGTTAACCATTTGAAAGAACTTGTCGAATAACTAACCACCACAGCAACGAACACCATGTAATACCATCCATGAACGAGCATCAAATAGCTTACGAAAAATGACTACAATAGCATTTGAAACCAAGCAGTAGTAGAATGCAGAATAGTTCTTTAACCGAAACCAAAAATCAAATACCAAAATCTCTCATGTGTGTGTTTCTTTACCCCCGTGTGTGTTGGAACCACCTATTCCAAATCAACTATAAACTGTATAGTGCTTCCCCTTACTTATATAGTCTCATGTCACAAAAACTAATAAGAATGAAAACCTCCTTGTTGACATGATAAAAGAGCATCAGTATAGCACCAAAACTTTGCCACTTTAATTGTCACGTATATCATCCATGCAAAGTTATAACTCTTGCATGTGCCATCAAAAAATACAATAATCCTCCTGTATAATAAACAATAGACACCCCAAGATATATTGCATGAAAGTTACACCGACCCATTATCTGTTCACATATTAAATGCATAATGTAAAAAGGGAGAATCGATTACCGTCCTAGGATTGCATGATCACCGTTCAATATTAATCAAATGTAGAAGATAAATCGAATAGATCAAAAGTTCACCCAAGTACACCGTCCACTCCATATGGTGCAATAATCACGCATGTACAGATTAACGTCCCACTACTCATTATTGTGAACAGATTAACACCAACGAATCTAAGACTTGTGTTGTAGCTTTCCACCGTCCTATTATAATCACCAACATGCATAAGTCGTCACGTTAAAACTCCATAGCACACATGTACATCAAAGCAGGACACAGGTCATTAACCATTGACGAGCAGTACAAACGTATCGAAGCTAGCAGTACTAATAAACTTCGAACAAAGCTCGCCAACAGTACTAACCAACGACGAGAGCAGTACTAATGACAAACGACAGTACTAACTGCGATTACTCCGAGCAACCCAGCAGTACTAACTGCTATACGCGGGCAGTACGATCGAAGAGCGTAGTAGTACAAATATTGAAGACGAACAGTACCAACTGCTTTGATCAACCACCAGAGACAAAACAACTTGAATACACCATGTTAGGGTTTTCAATAGCACACGAAACACCAGTGCTCGATCAAATCTGCCTTATGCTATAACACTTCAACGTTTCCATGATCAAAAACCTTTTGTGCACGTGTTCAACGCATCAGTAACAGAACAAAGCATTAACGCGAAAAACAACCAGTTGCAATCAGAATAAAGTCGACAAACCATAAACCCTAAAACCTTTGAACGTAAAAAACCTAGAGTTTAGTCGCTGAATAACGTAGCATCCAAGATCAGCAAATAGGGTTAAGAAAACACAGCAACAATGAAACTTCAAACTCTAGTTCTGTTGTGTTTGCCAAAGTTGAGAGATATCTAGGGTTTTATTGATTACTTAGGGTTTTCATGAAGCAACGATCAGACATGAATTTAAAACCCTTCTATCAATAAGGTAAAGCATAATAATACCAGTAGATCGACCTTCATAATGAATGAAACCCTAAAAATCAATGAAAAAGTCGATAATACCTTGTTTTCTGCAGCAGACGTCAACCATTTATAACTTTCAAATGAATGCTCAAATTGAAGATCCCTCTAGTCAGGATCTTCCTTGATATATGAAGTATCTCCAGTAAAAAATTCAGCACGATCCAACGGATAACGAAAAAGTTATCGCCTTTGCAAAACTGCGCTACAGAAACATACGAAAATTTATAACAGATTCGAAGAGCCCCTTGGCTCTGATACCACATGTGAAGAATCGTTTAAGCTCAGATTTGTTAGATCTTTATCTAGGAAAACACAATAATAATGAATAAAACATGTATGCAGCGGAGTAAACAAAAGCTTCATTATTATTGCTATAAGATTTTCTTCGCCATCATCTCTACCTCTAACTTACAAATCACGAACCCTAGGCGTCTACACTAAGACTTGACTCCTAGTTACACACACATACCTTTTCCTGGAGTTACATCTCTAACTCCTGTATAAAATAAACCACGCCTCTAATCTCTTTATATACTAGAGATTAGGGTTACAAAGACTCTAAATATGACAATTAAGGTCCTTTATCTTTGTCTTCATAAGTTTCCTCCATCTTTCATATTTTGTCAATATCAACTCAAATTATAATTCTCAACACTATTGCTACTATCAAATACTTGATTCTTCCCGGAGCTTCTGGAAATGGGCCACAGATGTTTATGCCCCATTTATAAAATGGCCAGGGGGAAGTGATAGGAGTTAAGTTATGCTGAGGATTCCTGGGAACTGGCCGGTGGGCTTGGCAGTCTTGGCACTTGTTGATCACTTCTCTCGCGTCCATATGCATAGTCGGCCAATAATATCCGGATCTTATTGCCTTTGCCACGATAGCTCGGGGTCCGGAGTGCATGTTGCACGAACCCTCGTGAATTTCCCTAATCACGTAGTTTGCCTGTATTGTTCCAACACATCGTAACCACGGCTCCAGAAATAATTTACGGAACAGGACTCCATTGATGACAAAGTATTGTCTTGCTTTGATCTTTAGCTTTCTTGCCTTTTTCTGATCCGCAGGAAGCACTCCATTTTTCATATATTCGAGGAGTGGGGTCATCCAAGTGTCCCCTTCTTCTTCAACCACGGCCATAACCTCTTTCTCTTCAATTGACTTATCTTTCAACACTTCCACCAAAACTTGCTTTGTCAGATGGGCGAAGCTGGTGGAGGCTATTTTGCTTAGTGCGTCCGCCTGCTTATTCTGACTCCGCGGAATTTGTTTTATGGAGAATGTGCGGAAGTTCTCAATCAAAGCCTTGGCTTTTGCGAGATACCGTGCCATGCTCTCTTCTTTGGCTTCATATGCACCGTTGATCTGATTCGCGACCAACCTAAAATCCATGTTTGCGGACAGGTCCTTCACTCCCATCTATTTCGCTATCCTTAAACCTGCTAATAGTGCTTCGTACTCTGATTCATTATTGGATGCATCAAATTCAAATCTTAAAGCATAAGTGAATTCTGTACCTTCAGGGTTTGTAAGGATTAAGCCAGCTCCGGATCCTTCTTGACAAGAGGATCCATCTGTATATAAGTTCCACAGATCAACATATGGTAAATCTTCCTCGGTTACTTCTGTTGCCGGGGTTTCTTCTTCTTCCGGAGATTTACCGTATGTCCACGGATCAACATACGGTAAATATAAGTAACATACGGAATATAAGTAACATACGGTAAGCTCCGGATCCTTCTTGACAAGAGGATCCATCTGTATATAAGTTCCACGGATCAACATACGGTAAATATAAGTAACCGAGGAAATTCCAGAAGAAGATCTCCAGAAGTAGGTAACAATCTTTCGGACATGCTTTGTTCAGATCCTTGAAATCTACGCACATTCTCCAGCTTCCGTTGTTCTTCTTGACCAGGACCGGGTTTGACAGCCAGTCGTGGTAGTGGACCTCCCTCATTATACCGGCTTCTACCAACTTTGCAACATCCTCGTTAATTGCTTTGTTCCGTTCTGGGGCCTGCCCGCGTTTCTTTTGCCTCACCGGGGCATACCCTTCCCGGATGTTCAGTTTGTGTTTTGCTATGCTCCACGGCACTCCGGTCATATCCGATGGTTGCCAGGAAAAGATATCCAGATTGTTCTTTAACAATTCACACAGGTCCTTCTTCCCCGGATCTGTCAAGCTTCCTCCTATAGTGACTGTCTGGTCCGGAAATTCTGGGTGTATTGCTACTTGAATCCCATCTTTTGCCAGAGTTTCCTCAGGATCTTGCTGCGGTTGGCGTTCCGCGACCATTTGGCACTCTACTTGAATGAATTTGTCACTATATAAGGTGACTACTCCACCCTGGGTGGGGAATTTAATCATACCGTTGGCCGTGGAAGGGATAATTTTAAGCTGTCTTATCCCTGGTCGATCGATTATGCCATTGTATTGAGAAGGTGACCTAACCACCATGAAGTTCATCCAAGCGCTAGCTGAGTTCTCTTCATCACCTAAGGTAGCTTCTAACAGAATCTGCCCCAAAGGCCATGATAATTCGCCACTGAAACCGAGAAGAGGAGCAGTAGCGGGGATCATTCTTTTCTTGATTTTCGGGCTTAGTCGGTTGAAACAATGTTCATAAAGGACTTCAGAGGCGCTTCCGTTGTCCACGTACATCCGGTGTACGTGGTGTCCGCCCACTCCGGCCTTTATTACCAGTGGATGGTCATCCCAGTCGTCTTCCTTTATTGGAGGGAAGGATATTTCCAAGTTGGGTTCGGTACAAGAGGGTACCTTCTGTTTGATATTCCGCTGCCAAGTTTGTATCATGAATATGGCCGGAGCTTTATCCTTGGCCGCGGTTTCCTTCTTGCCACCTTTAGCTGCACCACCCTTCTGGCTTCCGCTCTTGATCTCCTTTGCCAAGTGTGCCAACTGGCCGGATCTGACCGCGTCCTCCATCTGCCTTCTCAATTGGAAACACTCATCCGTATGGTGTCCTTTTTATCTGTGAAATTCACAATACTTGTCTTTGTTTCTTGATTCCACCGGGCTTGCCATAGGTGGTGGAGCTGTGAATTTTACCGCATCCATTGCCAGAATCTCCTTCGGTGTTTTTGTGAGAGTCGTAAACCGGTCATTCTTCCTTCGGTCCGCCCTTGAATGCCCTTTGAACTCTGTTTTCCTTTCAAAAGCTTGGTTGTTGGATGTTCGAGATCCCCCTTCATGAGATTTCCACGAAGAGCGGTCTAGCTTTTTCCTTGACAAATTTGCCGCGGCTGTTTCACCACGGAGGAAGGCTGTGGTAACCTTCCACATCTCGTCCACCGTCTTCGGGATTTTGTCATTGAGCCTTCTGATCAGCTCTGGGTTGTTGATCCCATGCACAAAACCCGAAACCTTCATGCATTCAAGGGCGCCCTTCACATGCATACTTGCCGCCTTGAAGCGGTCGACAAATGCCACCGTGGTTTCTCCTTCTCTTTGCTTGATAAGGTGGAGTTCCACCGGATCTTTGGTGTATTTCTTCTGCTGGAGGAAGTAGGATAAGAAACTTTTGCGGAGATTTTCAAAGCTATCTATGCTCTCTACCGGCAATTCATCGAACCACATTCGAGCGTAGCCCATCAGGGTGGAGTTAAACATGTGGCACCAAGTGGGCATAGCCCATCGCTCGACTTTAGCCGCAGTACAGAAATTCTTTAAGTGGTCCTCCGGATCTCCCGTTTCGTCGTAAGTTTTGACATTGGAGGGCATTCGGGTCCTTTTTGGGAACTCGAAGTTTCTGACTCTTTGCGTGAAAGGGTCCTTGTCATCGATGTCGTACGGGCGATGAAGATCGTCCGCGTTCCCTTTGTTCCTCCCAGACCCGGCTTCCCAATATCCTCCATCATTGTCTCCATTTTCCTCCGGCGTTCGGTCCCTTCGCCTTCTGGAACCGGAGCAGGCGGATCCAGATCCACCGCCTCCCTCCCTTGAGCGGGGGTGCGGCTGTAGGTCGGACTTGGAGTTCTTCTTCTTGGGCTATCCGAACTTCCTTCCACAAAAGGTCTTCCGTCTCGTCTGTAACGTCTAGCTTCACCTCTACGCTCCCTTCGAGCGTGGCTCTTGGACTTAAGCCGAGAAAATACGTCCGGCTTTCTCTCCCCCAAACGTGACTTAACACCTTCTCTTCTTTCCCCTAAACGAGTGAAAACGGCCGACCGGGGGTGCTTGGCCTTTTCATCGTTATCTTCGGGTTCTTTACTAAGTCTGGAGAAGACACTCCGGGAGTAAGAACTTTCGGAAGGTTCAGGCCTCACACTGGGGCTTGTCTTCCGCTTTCTCCTGTCTCTTGATTCAACATATCGAGACGGCTCTCGGGAGTGCGAATTTCCCTGTGACTCGTCATCGAAGTTGAGACGGGTTTTTAATTGTCTCATCTTCTCTGCATGGACCTTTTCAGTCATTAAGGGCAATAGTTGGTGGTAATGCTTGTCGCAGAACGCCCTTATTGCCTCGTATGAAAGAGAGTCTGAATGGTGCTCTCCTTTTTTCCCCTTCCCCTTCTCACGAGTGTTCCTTACTGTGGAAGGCTCTTGGGATGGGGAGGGGTTGTTTGTTTGATTGCTCATGGTAAAGTTTTTTTTTTTTTTTTTTTTTTTTTTTTTTTTTTTTTTTTTTTTTTAGAAACGCAGTTGTGTAACTGGTCCCACGGATGGCGCCAACTTTTTAGTACAAATCTTGGGCACACTACCAGACCTCCGGTGTGAGAGTAAGTATATTGTTTGAGATATAAGGTATAAGTGCGGACTAGGTGGAAGTAAATGCTGTTAGTTGGGAGTAATAAATGAGATGGGGGTATTTATACTACCCATATACTTACTGTAGCTGCCTCGGGACTCTGCGAGTTGACTTACGCCTTACCGAGTAGGTAGGTGTCAGAGCAGAGCCGAATTGCGCCATACCTAGCAGGTAGGTGTCAGATCAAGTGGGAGACACGATCCCACAAGATCTGGCTTTTGGCAGCGTGGTGGTCCGGCTACGACCAATGATGTGTTCTGGCCCGGCCTAGGGAGACCGGGGCATGTTCTTGTCTTGGCTTGGCAAGACTGGAGTCTACAATGTGTATTCGTCCGTCTTGACTCTGCCGCGGTTAAAGTTACAAGCACGCCCGGCCCAGTATGCTGGGTCCGGGGATACTATACACGATCACATGAGCTATTTGATTGTTAATATTTTGATGTTTTCACTTAAACTTTAATTTTCTTACGTATACTGTTAATATTTTGATATTTGATTGTTAATATTTTGATGAAAACTTGTGTTATAGCATTGTGTTTTGATATCTATCATATTAACAATCATGGATATGAAATAAATTAGTGGATATTATAAAATACCTCCTAATCTTGATTAACAAGTTAGGGTTTTCCTATGCCTTATAAATACCTCCTATTGTAACATTATGAATACATCTCAATAATAAGAATTCTCTTCCTCTCTCATTCTTGTGTTCTTGTTCATTACATTTACAACACGTTATCAGCACGCTCTAAAGGTTATTCTTTTCTCTTCCCCTTTCGCTGAGGTATGCCACGAACTCTTTATATTGACATATTTGTTGTACTGCTACTCGTATTATATTGACATATTTTGTTTAGTTAATGTATTGTTGCCTTTCAAAAAAAAAAATTACGTGAACGTAGATTGAAACATTTAATTGCTTATTTGATCATTAGGATATTATGATTGCAAAACTAATATTATTCAATGCTTTTAGTGATAACATCGTTCATATATGTTTTTCATTGTTCGGTATTCATATTTATTTGATTATGATTCCGGAGGGTAAATCTTGATCTCTAATATATATTAATTACTCGGTGCATGTTTTGTATTGGAATTCCTCGTGATTGTTAGAACTTGTCAACAAAACAAAATTATGTGCCAGATCTCATTAGGCTTAAAAATATATATAAATTAATAAAAAAATAATAACACTGGTTCATAACGGATCGATACAATATGCCGTGCAATAGAAGTTTTTTTTAGTAATAGAGTAAAGTACGTATCATGTTTATCAATGCTTATAAGACCCATTATTTTCATTATCATCTCATAATGTTATTTTTTTTGTTTTCGACTACATGTTTTTACCATGACCAAAATTTATCTAAATTGAGTTCGAGTTTGAGTTTGATTTAATATGCATTTCAATTGTAAACTTAGATGGTTTTTAGAATTTTGGAGATCTATAATAAATGAATAAAATATTACGTTAAAACCCACCATGGATCATCAGCTATTTATCATAAACATCTTAGACGCTAAAAGTTAAATTAAAAAAAAAAACAAAAAAACAAAAAACAAAAAAAAAAAAAAAAAAAAAAGAAAAGAAAAAAATCATCATTATGTGTGTGTGAATGTTAAGTTGTTATAACCTAGTTCCAGATCTCTTGCATGTGTGTTGCTATATTTTTTCGACCATCCATACATTAAAATTTTAAATGAGTTCATTTTAGTGTTTGGACTTTATTCCTAGTTATTGTGTTAATGTTAAGATGACAAATTCTTGTTAGCGGATACTTAATATAATTTTATCGAATAATGATTATAATTGTGTTTTAATTGATTTGGGAACTCTTCGCATGTAACTGCTATTGTGATTAAGTTATAAAAATGGTTATACAATCAAGTTATAAAACGTGTTATACGGACTAATCTTGATTGATATGGATTTTATTGTATATCTTATATAAAGTTAAATTTTGACCATAGATGCTTATATATTTCACAAAGATTTTTCTATCTTATTGCTATCGTTAAAAGCGTATATTGATTTGATAATTATTTGTTGGCCCATATGTGTTTCGTCAAAATTGGTTATTCTGTCCAATTCCGATTATGAATGCATCTAATTGAAAAAAAAAAGTGAAGTATACAACATCTCATGATGATAGATTATATACATGCCTAGTTGGTTTGAGATGCAAAATTTAGTTGTACACGTTAATCAATTGCATACATGATGGCTTAGTGTTGATATTACACTTGATCGTTATTGTTGTTGTTTCATAAACAACAATGGCACATGCTTTTATGATTATTATATGTGCGTTTAAATTGAATCTATATCTTATAGTATGCAATTGATTATATATCGCTAATAAATCGTGGCATGTTGCTATTTGCTAAATCTTAACAGTCACTTGTGAATAAATATAAGTCACTAAAAGTGACAAGATGAAGGGCGTCATCGAAAGTTATTATATCTGACTGATCTTATAATATGTTTTCAAATATGAGATATATTATACTATGTAAAAGAACTTGATCTAGTATATCTATATGCTTATTGTGTTTACATCGAACATTAAAATCTTATTGGTAATGAAATATACGCGACACCATTTTAATCATCTGATCGCATGCACTACTTGATGCATGTATGCATTTTAAAGTTTTAATAGCACATGATCAGACTATGAAAGTGAATTGTTTCTTATGTGTGCACAATACTTGTCACTGTATTCTTATCTCCTTTTTCATTGGTATTGCTATATATGATCACCAAGATAAAGAAAACGATAAGCAGTTAATAGATGTACCATGCATCGTCTAAATGGTCATTAAATCGCAACCTCAAGTTTGCATGATTAATAGCTCAATGCGAGCCTAACATTACAGAATAAGTATTTCATCATGAAAATGCGATGAATTACTTATAAATTATCAAATGAAACTGAGAGAAAAACTTGTGTTTTAGGATTCTACGAAAAACCCTTGTAATTAACCTCAATAAATTAGGATGATCTTGTATTACCGTTTAATAAACCCCATTCTTGAGGGGAAATTTAAACTTTTCCCTTATTGTTACTATTGTCACGTTACGTTCTAACGATATATATATTAAATAACGACACGAACTCGAGACACAATTCGATCATAACACCACTTTTACAGAATGACATCAAATGTCAATACTTGCATTTCCCTAAACTTATTTTAAACAAAATACATTTAACTACACTAATTACACCTAATCTAATTAATTCCCTAATCCTAAACCATAAACTAACCGGACCCTTATTTGTAGTCCACCACACGAGCCCAACAAACGAGCCCAACAACCTTTCCATGTTTACCCTTTTCTTTTCTCTCTTTTCTTTAAACCGATCGCTAGCACCCCATAAACACCCTCGCATCTCAAAAATGTCGAACCTAACCTATACATCTTTTTACACCATCGAATGCACCACCCAACTAACTACCATTGTGCAAAAACACAGCTGGAAATGTCGAGTGTTAGTACAGTAACGACAGTCACTTTGCTTGTCCCATTTTCGAACCAAACGTATAAACATAGATTGCAAAACACAACCATTTCACGCCCCACTTTTTCCTACAATCTCCTAACAATATTCTTAATCTATTTTGATACTTAAAATAAGAAATGAACTGCAACAAGAGCATGTAGCTCGCTAGTCTCAATTCGGTACCAATGATAAGGCAAACCGAATATAGGTACACTCCAAAAGCAAAAATACAAAGTACCAACTACCAAATATCTATCCCACACTCAACCAATGTCAGAAAATCTACTTAGGTGTCCCTCAAGCCACAGTAACAACAATGATAGAGTCAAATAGTCAATGCAACGTGTGTAAAAATCTGCCTATAAGATAGCCTATCCTATCTCATATTACCCTACTGATGAACTCAAATAAGTACATTTTATTACTATCATTTATCCTATTAATTTGACTTGTTTTATTATATTATGTATGAGGATTGATACTTAATCGTTTACTTTTGTAATTCTCAGGTAAAAACAAGCAATTGGTGAAACTTGGCGATTTTGGACTAATTATGGAGCAAAACATGCAAGAAGTTAAGAGTCTACTGAAATGTACAAGATCAAGACATTCTACTCCAGATGCGCCGCATCTCTCTTATCACATACGGCGCATCACTATCCATATTTCACCAGATACGATCCAAGATACAAGAGGACATGCGCCGCAACTATTTATGGAGTTACGCCGCATCTTCTGGCGGTGTACGAATATTCCTGAATATATTAATCTTGGACCCCACGCGAAGTTAAGTCAATGCGCCGCATCTACTTACTATATGCGCCGCATCTTACCCTCAGACAGAAACTATAAATACCCCAAGACCAGACGAATTTCAAAGAGGAGGAGCATAATATTATATACGAGGTTCGAAGACCAGAAACCTAGGACGAATTCAGACGAATCGGCAGCACAAGACACACCCAAACGAGGATACAAGAGCTGTAAGAAAGTGCTGCATGTGTTTAATTCATTAAGTAGTTTTGTTTTATTGTGTTAGTAAACTTTAATTCATCAAGATTGGTGGCTTGTGTAATGTGACAACGGAAAGATTGCACTCCCTTAAAACTGCTTTCTCATTAATTAAAGTTTATATGTTGATGTCTTTGGTGACTTTTATTAGTGCATTGATAACCTCTGTGTCTAGCTGAGCGTTGATCGGGTCGCCATGCCTCTGCCCTCGCCTATTTATTAGATCGCCATTGCATTCTATCGTCTGTAGAAAAGTAGGAAGAAAGATAAATAGGATAGTCATAAGTAATCATTAAGGGTTTACTCGCCGATAAGATTAGAACCAACGAGAAAGGACTTAATCTCGGTGCGTTGCATCGAACTATACACTTCATATAAAACTAGCAATAAAACAAGTGACAAACTACTTATCTATCAGGACAGTCTTCTTATTGTCTCAAGTATTTATCTGTGTACGTGTGTGCTATTCGCTGATTCGTGCCTATTGGTTTAGTTTATTATTTAATTGCAACCAAATCGTGCCAGTCTCTCAGGCT
Organism: Artemisia tridentata subsp. tridentata; assembly: GCA_021014915.2. NCBI lineage: Eukaryota > Viridiplantae > Streptophyta > Magnoliopsida > Asterales > Asteraceae > Artemisia > Artemisia tridentata. The sequence goes on along the minus strand of CP139501.1, from coordinate 306,496,274 downwards.
GAACCCCCTTGCGTTAGATTAGGTTGTATAGCTAACTTAATTTATTAAAATACTGATTAGAATAACGAGATAATACGTTCCACTCTTAGTGATCGACACTCTACTTACCATTATATTCATACTGACCGGGTACACTGCTCGTTAAGTGTGTGTGTTATTGATAAGTCGGCTAAATATAAATTTAAAACTTGAGTAGGCATTAATACTGCTAAACCGCAACGACACATCGCACGCATCAAGTTTTTGGCGCCGCTGCCGGAGAGTGAATTGTTATTATCTGTTAATTTGATTAGTATTTTAATTAGGTTTTTAATTTTTTTATCTAACCGCTAATTCTGTTGTGTATTAGGTTAATTTGCATTCGTTGTATTATTTTGCATATTTTCTGTTTTGTGTGTTATTTGTTTGCTTTTATTTGTGTTTAATTTTTGTTTATTTTCGTTTGTGTTTTTATTTGTTTTTATTTTTCGTATTTTTTGTATTCTGCTATCGTTGTACTGAGCTAAATCAAACGATACGGCGCATCTGATTTCTCAGATACGGCGTATTGCGTTTAATTTTTATAAAATACAACGCGTTTAATTAATTCGATACGACGCATCTTTTCCCCAAGATACGGCGTATCTGTTTCTGATAAAAAAAAAATTCTAAACATTAACGCCATACGACGCATCTGCTTTAGCAGATACGGCGTATCTATTATTTTAATTAAAAACAGTTTTCGAATTATTAAACAGATATGGCGTATCGATTTTTATCGATACGGCGCATCTTCTGAATCAAAAATCTTATATTTTGAAACGTAACGAAAATACGGCGCATTAACTTTTGTTAATACGACGCATTTAATTTTAAATAAATATCGATTTTTGATAATTAAAACTGATACGGCGCATTCTAATTTCTAAAGCGGCGTATCTATTTTCTGAATAAAGTCTGATTTAATTTTAACGATTATAAGATACGGCGTATCCAATTTTTTGGATACGGCGCATCGTCTGCAGATATCAGTTATTTTTATTCTTATATCCGTTTCTATATTCATTAATTTCTCTTCTAGCGAACAAATCCTACTGATGATTTTACCTATGATGACAGATTTTGCTATGGAAGACATGTCAGTGAACGGATATCTTGCTAAGGAACTCTTGCTTTCGGATTCATTCAATGTGCTCATGATTGATACGGATTTATTCTCCTCTTGAAGCTGCTTTTAAGGAATTCATGCGTTTATGCAACATTGACAAAGGGGTATTCTCTTATGACGTATTTGTGAGGTACACTAGAGATGAATTGTTGCTCTTATGGCCTATCATTGAATCCAAAGGATTGAATTGGACTACTATCGAAGAAGATGATGGGAAATTCTATCTTGCATACATGGACTCAAGCAACAAAAGCTGTGGTGGAGGCAATACCCAAATCTCTTACATGCCTTATTCCGAACAGTACTGGGGATTAAATGAGAACTATCTGGACGATGAAAGAATTTATGCTGTGGCGGAGTTACTATTTCATGGCAGATTGGTAAGATTGATGGACCTCTCCCTCAATGACTGGCTTGAACTTAAATATGGTAGTCCGAAATTTGCCCCTGCAAATGAAGTTAAGCAGATTATGACTTCATGGTTAACATGGAGTTTTAGGGAGCAATTTAACGAGTTCATGGAATTAAGGAGGAAAATGATTGGAAAAGCTTGCTTTGACGTTAACCACGATCCTAACGATGTTAATTTTTCAGAGTGGTTGGCTAGTAAGTTCAATAACCATAAGAGCATGGATCGAGCTACTAAAGATGCGTTATGGGTATATTGGATGAGAGGAGAAGATGAAGAGGTAGAGAGCGACTATGGGTCGTCACTTCATGACTCAACAGTCAATGAGGACATTGAAGAATTATTCAGAATTGACATTGATGTGTTCGACTATGAGACACCCTTGTGCAAGCAGTTCAAGGAATTTAACTACCTTCTTCAAGTCGACGATGATGTGCTTACTGGAGATCTACCAGGATTTAAGACTTATGATGATTTCAAAAACACCTGGTGCTATGAATGGAATGACCAAATACCATGGGTTTGGGATAAACCATGGGAATTTGAGCACATTAATCACACCTGTACACCCTTCGTTTTCAAGGATGGGAGTAGTGTTTGGCCGACCTGTGATTATAAGAGTGACGGAACCTGTAATGGGGGAAGTATAATTGGGATGAAAAAGGTTGGAAACGATGTGACCTTTGAAGATTATGAGTGGTACGATAATGTTGAAGACTGCCCACAAAAAGAGGAGGCTTTGAAAGAAAAGGGTAGAATTGAATACTTGAAAGGACTCAAGGGAACATCAAATACTACTTTCTGGGAATGGGTGCATGAACAATTTGATGATTACACGAAGCTTAGTCGACGGCTACAATGGGAATTGGAAAGAGAGTGGGAGGCAATTCAAGATGATGATAACAATAAGTCATTAATTGATGAACTTGATGACTACTTGATTAAGGATCCTTATTTTAAGTTTGTTAATAAAGACGAGGAAGAATTCACCAAAAGAAAGTGTCAACTACTTGGGATCCCTTATAATGAGCCACCCATGATTATTTCTGAAAAATTTAAGATCATCAAATATTCTTTGGGACCAGTTGAAGAGTATGTTGCGACGAAGACCAAGAGCTATACTAGACTAAGTCGAATGGAAGAAAACGTCGCAAAGCTATACGGGAGCATCTTTCGGATGAAGGAAGAAAGATGGACCGTGACAAGGACTAAATAAAGAGCTGAACGTGAGTCTAACTTGAAGACTCTGGAATAAAGACAAGTGCTTACCGGGAGACAACCCGGATTTATCTTTTAATTTTCTGTTCTGAGTCGAGTCAGTCAGGCCGCAGAGGATACGACGCATCTCCATCCCGAGATGCGACGCATCTCCTGCAATGGTCATATCTTTATTTTTCTGCATTTTTTAATTTTCGAATTTAAAACTTTTTATCAGTTTATTTCAATACGGCGCATCCCTGGTTAAGGATGCGACGCATCTTCTATTCTGATCCGTATTTATTCCAGGCTCGATACGGCGTATCTTCTTCCATAAGATACGGCGCATCGACTGACCTGATGATTTTCATTTTTAATTTTTATGTTTTATTTTTCCTAACTACTAATGTATTATGCAAGTTTGAACTTTCTTATCTTAGGTGTGTTTTAAAGTCTTGGTGGTATTATAGATTCCTATATTTCCTGTGGATACATCAAATATGAAGCTTAACGTTCTCATCCACAAGAAAGATGATTTTTGCTCTTATACAAATGGAGGATCATACCGAGCAAATCTCAGGGGAGTTTTTCTGTTCTAATTCTTTTATTTTCCAGTTTTTAACCTTTTATACAAACAACGAGGACGTTGTTTAACTTAAGTGGGGGGATTGGAGAATTAGAACACTTAACACTTACTTGTCCTAAACTTTTCAAAATATGTTTAAAATGTGCTTAATATATCAAAATTTAAAAAAAATTTAGCATGTTTTTGTTTAAAGTCTAAGTTGCATAGCTGCACACATGACGTTATTTTCAAAAATTGTGATTTTTCAAAATTCACAAATCTATGAGTGTGCCGGTGACTTGTAAACTTTAGAACTTGGCTTGTATACTATTCGAGACCACCATAATAAGTATTATTTATATAATTGGAATGACCTGTCTAAATTGGTAAAATTCTAGGATTACACCCAAAAAGCCTTTTATGTTATGTGATATTACCTAACTACACTGGTTAGTTAATCCCCGTATAAACCCTTTGTTACTCTCATTTTTAGAGTAAGATACCCCTAGAAAAACACTCAGAGCCATTCCTTTCGTTTCTTACACCTTTGTTAAAATGTTTCGTTACACCTTACACCTTAGCCTACCCTATAGATTAAAATCCGTGGTTGGTTAATTGCTTTAGGCAAAGTGTGTTTCCTTACATTACCTGTGTTCGCGTGCGTAATTCATTATCTATGGTTAGGTCGGGAAATTGCACAATGCAATTGGAGTGAAAGTAAATATTGTATATCTTTGAGTTTATTTTTCGTGTGTTTACTACTTTCACTATTACCGTTATTTCTGAAGTCATGAAAAGTATGGAAAAATTATCCAGAATTATCATTATAGTGATGTGGTGAAATTTTACACATCTTTGTTTATGTTTAAAAAAAAAAAAAAAAAAAAAAAAAAAAAAAAAAAAAAAAAAAAGAAAGTTGGAAGTTTGTTAAACCAACGATGTAAAGTTTTGTATTAAGTGGTTGATATCACCACTAGTTGTTATATTATATTTATGGATTGAATGGGAGTTGGCAGTTATGGGAACACCAACTAAGGTTTATTCTTTGATTGAGATCTTGTTGAGTATAATTCGTGTCTACCTAAAGCGTGTGTTTCAAGTGTTAAAGCGTGAGTTATTCAATGATATGAGTCTTATTCATGGGATGGTTGGGAAAGTGATTAACCACACTTAGGATTTTAATTTATTTGTTTTGTTTATTTTTCGTTTTACACCAATTTATATCCCAAAATTTATCCATACCTTGTATTATTCTTTATCCAACCAAACCTTTGATTTATTGAGATTAGGGATTTGAGCAATCTTAAGTATCGTAGTCGTGGATTCGGCTATGTATTTATGATTTTGTCGCCCTTTTTGATATATTATTATTGGTGAAGTTTGGACCTATCTTTAGCCTATTCGAGTTAAGGATTTAAGCAATTGCAAGTATCGTGTTCGTGGATTCGATCATGTATTTGTGATTTTGTCGCCTTTTCTGGAATTTGAGATTGATAGAGATTAAGAATGATTAACCCTTAAACCTCAAAACCCTTTTTACCGCTTTAGACTTGTTATTCCTTGGCTTTAGTGGGGGAGATGTGTATACTTGCCAAGCTTATGATAGAATATTCGTCACGACTGGACAGTTAAACGATTAGATTTGCTTTTATCAGAATATTTTATTTTACTTCTAATTCGTTAAGTGTTTGGTTGTGTGATTATGACAAAAATGAATACATGCTTAAATATAAAAATAAATCCTAATATCTTTTAGGATACATTTTCATAAGATTAATTCTAAGGTTTACTTGGGGACAAGTAAAGTTCAAGTGGGGGGATATTTGATGAACTCAAATAAGTACATTTTATTACTATCATTTATCCTATTAATTTGACTTGTTTTATTATATTATGTATGAGGATTGATACTTAATCGTTTACTTTTGTAATTCTCAGGTAAAAACAAGCAATTGGTGAAACTTGGCGATTTTGGACTAATTATGGAGCAAAACATGCAAGAAGTTAAGAGTCTACTGAAATGTACAAGATCAAGACATTCTGCTCCAGATGCGCCGCATCTCTCTTATCACATACGGCGCATCACTATCCATATTTCACCAGATACGATCCAAGATACAAGAGGACATGCGCCGCATCTATTTATGGAGTTACGCCGCATCTTCTGGCGGTGTACGAAGATTCCTGAATATATTAATCTTGGACCCCACGCGAAGTTAAGTCAATGCGCCGCATCTACTTACTATATGCGCCGCATCTTACCCTCAGACAGAAACTATAAATACCCCAAGACCAGACGAATTTCAAAGAGGAGGAGCATAATATTATATACGAGGTTCGAAGACCAGAAACCTAGGACGAATTCAGACGAATCGGCAGCACAAGACACACCCAAACGAGGATACAAGAGCTGTAAGAAAGTGCTGCATGTGTTTAATTCATTAAGTAGTTTTGTTTTATTGTGTTAGTAAACTTTAATTCATCAAGATTGGTGGCTTGTGTAATGTGACAACGGAAAGATTGCACTCCCTTAAAACTGCTTTCTCATTAATTAAAGTTTATATGTTGATGTCTTTGGTGACTTTTATTAGTGCATTGATAACCTCTGTGTCTAGCTGAGCGTTGATCGGGTCGCCATGCCTCTGCCCTCGCCTATTTATTAGATCGCCTATGCATTCTATCGTCTGTAGAAAAGTAGGAAGAAAGATAAATAGGATAGTCATAAGTAATCATTAAGGGTTTACTCGCCGATAAGATTAGAACCAACGAGAAAGGACTTAATCTCGGTGCGTTGCATCGAACTATACACTTCATATAAAACTAGCAATAAAACAAGTGACAAACTACTTATCTATCAGGACAGTCTTCTTATTGTCTCAAGTATTTATCTGTGTACGTGTGTGCTATTCGCTGATTCGTGCCTATTGGTTTAGTTTATTATTTAATTGCAACCAAATCGTGCCAGTCTCTCAGGCTGAACCCCCTTGCGTTAGATTAGGTTGTATAGCTAACTTAATTTATTAAAATACTGATTAGAATAACGAGATAATACGTTCCACTCTTAGTGATCGACACTCTACTTACCATTATATTCATACTGACCGGGTACACTGCTCGTTAAGTATGTGTGTTATTGATAAGTCGGCTAAATATAAATTTAAAACTTGAGTAGGCATTAATACTGCTAAACCGCAACGACATATCGCACGCATCACCTACCCACATATCACTTTCTTTCACTCTCAAACATACCTTAAAAAGCTTAGTTACTTTCTATCGTGGGTTGGGAAGCACAACGAGTAGAAGAGAGTACGTATAAGAACGTATTCGAAGCAGTGGACTGCCCTTCTTATCTTGCGTTTTTATTCGAACCCTATTGCCTCTTCACCACCTTTTCTAAGGTGTGGTATGTGCCTCTTGACTCCTTCTCCATCTCATCTCCACACGTTCCACCATAGGATCATGCATAGCACATAAATATAGTTCGAACGTATCATGTTTCATTTGTTATTGTCACGTTAAAAAGGGGTTCCATGTGATGAACACAGCCCCAATAGAACACCACAAGATCACTATGTTTGAAACATCATAGCATTGCATGACATACATACATATTCGAACACCTCACAGTTATTATGTATCGTTGTCACGTTTAAATAAAAGAGAAATAACGTCACATTATAAACCCAACATGTTAGAGTCACTGCAACATTCATACTAGTTTCACTCGAACGTGTAAACCATGTAGTCTTCACATGCACATTAAATGTCGAACTATATACAAAAGTTTAAAGCTTTCATGCGAGACCCTAATGACCTTTACCCCTCCATATCTCGACTCAACATGTCACCAAACGCGTAAAAATAAACCACGAACACACAAACACGCTCAATAAAGGTGTAATATATATACGAAAACTCCACCAAGCCTCTTAACCTTAAAACGAGCCCTAGCACCTAATAAACACACGAGTATCTTGAAATCTCAACATATAACACCTATATTTCTTTATACGACCTATTTAAACACCCAACAAGCTATATTTTTCATGTATATAACGTGTCATGAAACACACAACTCGACACTCTAAACGGGACAAAGTATTTTGCAAAATCTATGTTGGAAAGCCCTTAATACTAACGAGTGGGTTGTAAAACCCAACTCGCTGATTTCATAAGCCACGAATAAGCTGATAATATGGCACTTTAGGAATAAGCTTTTAACTTAAAAATAATCCCTTTTGATAACTCAAAACCGCTCCAAAGCCCATGGATTAAAAATGGTTAACGGGCCACTAAAATGGATCGATAAAAGCCCATTTAACGTAAAAATAAGCAAATGAACAAATAAGCAGTTAAAATAAGCTGAAAATCACTTAAATTAGTACTAGTAAAAATCGCCACACTTTTCTTTACCTTTTTGTCATTTTTGGACTAAAAATGTAACGCGACTTAACCAAAAGGACTAAAACTGCCAAACTATGAAACATGCGGACTGAAGCTGTGAAAACAGTTTGTACAGGACTTAAAGTGACCATTGAATTAACTCCAAGCTTTATATGGACATATGGACAATTTTTGGACTATGGACATAACAAGGACTAACGACGTAACGCGACCGCAATTAGGGTAAAAGATGTAAAATCTGGAAAGAACAAGGATCTAATGTTTATAACATGACATTCTCATTTTATTTTTCCATTTTGCACCACACCTTTACCTCATGTGCATTTTTACACATTCTGTTTGCATATTGTTGAATTTTCGAAACTTAGTAACATTAGAAACATTTCGAGTTAACATTTCATAGCATTTCATTCACTCTTCAAAGAAATAACCCTGTGGGAGCACTGACACAACAATCAGAATAATCATATATGTAGCATTATTCTGAACTATAAGCATTTTGAATGTAACACACTCACTTTCAACGATCAGATCGTTGCACATCATTAGTTATTCACCACTCATACACACACACCACTAGAAATTAGTCGGATTCTCAGACATTTATATATTTACCAGGTTCCGTATCGAAGTTGTTATCATAATCACCCCTGAGTTTACTTTCACCATCACCAGTAACGCTTAAGGTGAGTCATGGCCTCACTTTTTAAATCATTTATATTTTTAAAACCCGTGAGGGGGATACATGCTATAAACAGATCACAAGTATTTTTCTCTGTATGCTACCTGACTTGATATATGCCTAAGTTACCTTATTGCCACAAGACCCTTTATCATGAGCCATTAATCACTGCGGTGAACGCGAATATAATGAATAGATCTATTAGAGGCTGACGACCTATCCCACTAATACTTTGACGGAATGCTTGTTGCTAGTCGTATTAGTCACGATGCATTATATTTGAGAAAAATAGGAATTGGCAAATCACCTATTACACGAGGGCAAAACTTTCATCATTAACTTGATGAACACCTCCGTTTATACGGTACTTTGTTAACGTTTGCATGTCATGAGACTTAGGGCAATATATGAACGGTGATATCAACTTTTAAACTGATTGTATCTCCAATACAATCCTACTTGTGGATCGAACTGATATTTAAACTTTAAACTCCATGATTTCACTCAACATTCTGTTGACTTTTTAAGCATGTATCTCAGGAAACTAGCGGAGCGGATCAAGGCATGGAGCGGGCACAAATCAATCTTAATTAAGGGTGTAAAATAAAGTTTGTAATTCAGTTAAAATAATGTTTCCTTGGAGACACTGTGTGCACTCTGATTTAAAACTTTGTAACTGAACTTATATTATGGACCTATGTTAATTAAAAACGCCTTTCTTGGGCTACTTTCTATAATTTGACTTCGATCCTCTCGGTAATACCCCAATTAGACTTCCGCTGCTACATTAAGAATTTGGGGGTGTTACAGATTGGCATCAGAGCTTCGGTTATAGAGAACCAAATATTTTTTTTAAACGTTCGACTATAACTACATTTTTCAAACGAATTAATTTTACACCATGTTACCTAAGCCCTCCATGCCTGCTTGCTGCCGCGCTCAGTATATTATACATCAGGATTATCTTATATAAGTCTCTGCATACTTGATAGTTACTGTGCACAACTAGATCATTTCATTCTTACATTACACCACTTGATGTTAGTAATTACTTATTTTTACTATATATGAATTATTACAGCACCATGTCATTCATCACACATTTTAGTGTATCATTGGATTCGGATTCCGAAGGATCACTAGCATCAGTCACATCACCCGTACTTCCTGGTACCGTAGCACCAGAGGTCGTGCCTGACGAGACCGAGCCCTTCGAGGAGGGTGAAGCCACCGCCACACCCTTATTTGAGAACCCCCATGTGCCAGCTTTGCCAGCACCTACGTTGCCACCACACTTTGTTTATGACTCATATTCTCCTTTCTATATACCACCCCCTGACGACTTGTACTTTGAGAGTCAGCAATGGCTTCCTGCTGATGATACACCCGAGCACCATCATGTTTCCCCACCATTACCACCTGGCCGTTTACTTGAGATACATACCCAGACATACCCACTACCACCTCGTCAGCAGGATCCTATTCCTGCGGAGGATATTCCTGCATCAAGTCGACCTCGCATCTCAGACCAGATACACCCATCCTTACCATCACTTCCTTATCCTCCTGGTTTCACTCCCCCAGCTCAGATCCATGATGCTTGGGAAGGTTTTAGACCAGTAGTCACCCATACCCTCATACCATCTACAGTGGTGACATGACTGGAGAGTCACGGAGAGCAGATTGATTCGCTTCTTCGGATGATTGACCATGTACCATTGGATCCCCCGGGGACTATCAGTGACACTCTGCATAGGTTAGCTTCCAACAGAGCAGTGGTCCAGCAGTGCTTGATGCAGATGCAGACAGATCTAGCAGACACCCGTTCTTACGCGATATCTATACGGAGAGAGGGACAGGACTCACCTTGGGAGGCTCATCTTGCTCAGCGTAAAGCCGACACATTGGAGAACATCATGGGAGATATACAGATGGAGCATCAGGCGGAGATACAGAGACTCAGAGACCAGATCTCAGAGCTCACGAGGCGTACGGATGGACCTAATCATTAGACATAGTTAGCATTTTGTATAGTTTGAGGCATTGTAGCCTGCCACATGTGGCAATTAATAAAGACTCTTGTATCGTTTTGTTGTATAACTCAACTGATCAAGTTATTAATGTTATAATGTTGGTAGTAATGTACTATATATCTGTTGACTCATGTATTATGGTTGTTCGTATGTATTGTAATTGTATCCAGACATGTCGTGATGTTGCTTGTTACTATTATGATTCTCTAATCGTGTAGATACTGTAAAAACTTGGACACAGAAAGAATAGAAACTCAAAAATAAAATGGAGGAATGTAGAGAAAATTGTTGAACGTCAGTTTTTATGATTAAATCGTTTGTTCCTTAGCAATCCCATATCCTTAAATTGATTAATTGCTTACGATGACATCCAAAGGCATCGTAATTGTTGAAAATATTCAATTTAATCACCATTTCACACCGTAATTACATTGTTCATATACGCATTCTTCAAATACTCAACTATTCTATCCGAATTCTAAATCTGTATTCTTGTGACATTAATAGAAAATGGAACATATCGAACACGAAACCACCAACCATACCGCAGCAATAACGCCTGAGGAGGTTCAGAGGATGATTGATGCCGGTATCACCGCAGCACACGAGGCTGATGCTGCAACCCGCTCGAGCAATAACATAGGAGCAACGACTGAAAGTGAGGCATCTACACAGTGTAAATGCACTTACAAAGAATTCATGAGTTGCCAGCCAACCATCTACAAGGGCATAAAAGGAGTGACAGAGTTAGCACAGTGGTTTGAATGCATTGAAACAGTATTCATGAGAAGCAACTGCGCGGAAAACAACAAAGTCACTTTTGCTACTGGAACCTTAAGAGGATATGCACTATCTTGGTGGAATGCTACTGTCAAAACAATGGGCGCTGAAGCAGCATTTCAATTTTCCTAGACTGAACTAAAAAATAAGATGTTGAAAAAGTACTGTCCTCGGACAGAGGTCAGGAAGCTTGAAGATGAGTTTCACCAGTTAGTGGTGAGAAACAATGACATCAGTACGTACAACTAAAGGTTTCAAGAATTATCTCTTCTGTGCCTACACATGGTACCTGACTTGGAAAAGATGTTGGAAAAATATGTGGAGGGACTACCTTCAAGTATTGAGGGAGACGTCACCACATCAAACCCAAAAACCCTCGAAGCCGCATTCGTGTTTGCTCAGCGAATGATGAATCGAGTGCTTAAACGAGGTTCTAACTCCACAGTCATTGGACACAAGAGAAACTATGATAACCATGGCAGCAGCAACCGGAATAGCAACACCTATTACAACCACAACAGGAGCTACCGCAGCAATGACCGAAACAACCGCAACAGAGACTGCCAGCAAAGCCGTAACGACCGACATCAGCAACAAAACCGCCGCCAAGAAGCCGCCAGGGCTTATGTGGCCGCGCCTACTGAAGGGAAAATGTATGCTGGGACAAAACCCCAGTGTAACCGGTGCAGGATGCATCATAGCGGACCCTGTACCGCAATCTGCGGCAACTGCCGAAGAGTAGGTCACGTGACCAAAGACTGCAGGGCCACAGGGGCAAATGCACACCCAGTAGCAGTGAAGTGCCACGGTTGTGGTGAAATGGGACATTACAAGAGTAACTGCCCAAAGAACACCAACAATGTTGCCCGTGGAAGAGCCTACATACTTGGAGATGGAAACGCGCCGCAAAATCCCAATGTCACTACGGGTACTTTCTTACTGAATCAACATAGTGCTAAAATATTATTTGATTCTGGAGCCGATAGAAGCTTTGTATCTACTTCATTTGCTTTATTGCTTAATATTGCACCCTTAGAATTAGATACCTCGTACAAAATCGAAATAGCTAACAGAAAATTGCTAAGCACCAACACCGTACTCGAAAACTGCACCTTAACACTCCAAGACAAACATTTCCAAATTGATCTCATGCCCATCCAACTTGGAAGCTTTGACGCAATTGTGGGCATGGATTGGTTATCCAAACATCGTGCCAGAATCATTTGCGACGAAAAAGTCATCCAAATTCCCTTCAACAATGAAACACTCACCGTTCGTTATGACCATTATAAAACCCAACTCAATATCATCTCGTACATCAAGACGATAAAATACATAAACAAAGGATGTCACGCATTTTTGGTCCAAATAACGGAAGATAAATCGAAAGAAAAAGAGAAACGACTAGAAGAAGTACCAGTCGTAAATGAGTTTGCAGAAGTATTCCCTGAAGACTTGCCAGGTGTTCCACCAATCCGGCAAGTAGAGTTTCGAATCGAGTTAGTGCCTGGAGCAGCACCCGTTGCAAAAGCACCTTATCGATTAGCCCCTTCCGAAATGAAGGAATTATCTGAGCAGTTGAAAGAACTGTCAGATAAAGGATTCATCCAACCCAGCTCATCACCTTGGGGAGCACCAGTCCTGTTTGTCAAAAAGAAAGACAGAACATTCCGAATGTGCATCGATTATAGAGAGTTAAACAAACTCACGGTGAAAAATCGATACCCATTACCACGGATTGACGATCTGTTTGACCAACTGCAAGGATCAAGTGTTTATTCAAAGATCGACCTGAGATCGGGATACCATCAATTGAGAGTTAGAGAAGAAGACGTTCCCAAAACAGCCTTTCGGACACGATACGGACATTACGAATTCTGAGTAATGCCATTTGGTCTTACCAACGCACCGGCAGTGTTCATGGATCTAATAAACCGAGTATGCAAGCCATACTTGGACAAGTTCGTGATTGTGTTTGGTATGTGCTTAAACACATACCTTTTCTTGACCAAAACCGGACCAAAATAACCAAAAACCCGACCAAAATGCCAAAAGATATTGTGTTTTTGTGTTTTTGTATGTGCAGGGATGGATATCATGAAAATTGACAAAAGACACGGAAAACCCGAGAAAACGAGCACGAGATACGGAAAAGACTCAGAGCCGAATCCGGGAAAGACATACTTGGTAAAAAAGTCAAGAATCACCCTTAGATAAACTTTTGGAAGTTGACAATTTCAGTCCCTCAAAATTCAGAATTCACAATTATGGTCCCTAAATTTAAAACCCTTTAACCCTTTTATTCTTAAACCCTTATAGCTTAACCTTATACCCGGATCTAAACAAACCCTTAACAAATAAACTCAGCCCATCCCACAACTTTCCCAACCCACTTCTTAAATCCTCAACCCAGCCCACTCCATAAATCAACCCAGCCCACAACCATCTTTATATTAAACCCTTATTCTTTGACCCATACCCGACCCAACCATACCCCAGTCAACACAACCCTTTATCAGTCAAAATATATTAATAAACACACACACTCAACACACGCGCGCCCAAATTATCCCAACCCATTTTTACTGTACGAAGAACCCTAATATTTACCCCACCAAATTACCTCGTACCAATGATTATTACCCAATGATTAAAGGTTCTAGAAGCAACTGACACTGCCAGGGACACGTGGGTGATGTTGATTGGAGGTGCCACCTCACTCATTTTAATCGTACGGTCAAGATCAAGCGTGGGAAGAAAGAAATGATCTAAGGGTGGATTGGAGCTCATGTGCACACGGATTGCCAGCTTGGCTGATGCTAGAAGCTTCCCAATTCTCCTATAAATAGAGGGTCGATCTCAGTGTTAGTGGCTAGTTTTTAGTTTAATTTTCTGTTTTATGTAATTTTTTAGTAAAAGTTATGCTGTCAATTTCATTTAAGCTTGTAATGTTTTAAGATCATATTAATAAAATTTAGTTAATCATTTATGTTCATCATTTCTGTTTTGCATAAATAGTTTAATCTCTTTAATTTAGTTGTTATTTAATCTCATAAGCTTCACAGAAGCTTATAATATTGTTTTAAAGCTTGTTTACATTTATTTGTTACTCTTTTCATATTAAACTAAAAAAATAGAAAAATATAAAAAATATATAAAAATGCTTTCATTTACATAAATTTCAGCTTGCATACAAGCTATTTACTAAATATACAAGCTCATATAGCTTTCTAGCTTGTGTGAGTCTGTTTTATTTCACTTTCCACAAAAATCACATATAGTCAACATAAGTCAAGGCTGTGGTGATAAAGATGATGATCTGAGATTGAATTGGTAGTCCAAACTGAGAAAGGGAAGCAGTTGGCCTATCTAAAGATAGGCTTTGTTGAAGGTTTTACCTCTGTTCAGCTGAGGTACTCTTGTAAGTTCAAAAATTCCATTTCATTTGCTTTTTACCCATTTTTCTGCATAAGCTATTTCATGCCTGTTTCATGCTTGTTTGTTGTTAATTAGTTGTTATTTGAATAAGTAGTCATAGATCAGTGGTAGTTTAAGTTTATTTCATGTGTTGTTGAGGTAATTAGTGCAACAGTTGGTTATAACTAGTTGATATAAGGACTGTTTTTAAAAGCATCAAATCTGTTACTGTTCATTGGTATTTTTGATTGAGTATAATTGAGGTTAAGTTGCTATTGTAATTAGATGTTAAGGTTAGTATTGAGCATTTGAAGTTTTTAGATCATAGTTGCAAAAGTGATAAGCATAGGCTGCATAAATAAGCTCTTTATAAGATAGATAAGATCTGAGATTAATAGATGTTCTTGTGGTGAGATTGCTGTTTTCAAGAGGTATTTTAGTGTTGAATCAGATTTCAAAGGTTTGCGCCAAAAAAAGCTTACCTACTGCACAGACAAAAGTCTGTGCAGAGCAGCCCCAACAGGCCCATTTCTAGCTCAAATTGTGGCTCAACCTTTTAAGTGCTTGATCTGATTTTTGGCTTTTTAGGAAGTTCATATAGTAGGCTGTTAATAAAATATCTGGGATTCCCCTTCTCAGCTTATTTGGTAGCTTAAACTTGGTTTGCAAATTAGCCCGTTGGACTGCTGTCAGACTTGCATCAGGATTTTACTTCATGGTCATCTAATTTTAGCTCAAACTGATGTAGCAATTGATGGATTAAATTGGGCATTTTTGGTTTTTAGATAGATTTCCACCTAGGCTATAAGCTTATCATCTGGGATTTGACAAATCAGCTTATTGGAAGGCTTATTCAGAGCTGAAAAGTAGGGTCAGAGGCTGTTTGGTTCTGTGGTTTGAATAAGCTGTTCAGCAGTTTTTTTTAGATTATTCCTTGGGCTTTTTGATGTTTTCTGAGTTCCTTTAAGCTTAAATTAGTTCTACTCAGTTTTCCTGAGCTTTTTGTGATTTTTGGTGATAATTAGCTTATTTCTAGCTTATTTTGCAATAGCTTATTATCTGTTTTAGCTTATTTAGACATAATCAGTTTCTGAAATCATTTTTCTTAAATTTCTTATTTAAAATTAAAATTCCTCAAAAATTTCCAGATTTTTCCAACTTGTTTTACTATTTTTAAATCATTTAAATAGTTTTAATTAGTTTTTAATTCATAAAAAATTATTAAAAAGTCAAAAAAAAAAAATTTTTCTTCTTCCAAAAATTTTCTTTTATCATTATTAATATAGGAAAAATTATTTTGCATTTTTAGAGTTTAAAATTTTAAAATTTCACTTTTATTCGCGTTTTTTAAATTACGTCGCGTTTGTTTTTAAAATTTAATTTTTGTTTAAATGTTTAGTTTAATTGTTCTAATAGCATAGTTTAATTGTTAATATAGTTTGTTATTTTAATATTAGTAGTGTAATCCAAAAATCACTCACTCTTTCACATTCACTTCACGAATCACGATCCCGAATCACATATTCCATTCAATCTCGTCGGGACAATCGACTCGGGTTTTGCATATTTCCTTTGCAATTCCTTGGACTATAATTGACACGAATCAGTAAATGGCGCCGCTGCCGGGGAAGGCTTGAAACGTTGTCGTTGATTCATATCGTATTTTGTGTTTGAAGATCCTTCCTCGGAAGTTATCGTTTTATAAAAAATAAAAATACAAAAATATAATAAATAAAACACTTTTCTTAAAGTGTTTTCATAAATACATCTTAATAAACATCCTCGGTCTTCCGTTGAAGGAGGGCGGTTGTAAACCATTCCGAATAAACAACAAAAGAGATCGTGAAGTTAAACGTTTCTCGGATTATTTCTTTACTACAACCTAATTACGGGGTTTAAGGAGGTCTTGACATTAAATTGCAGACCGAAGAGAGATCCATTCTTCTCTCCCGCCACGCTGCGCGTAGTTTTGAAATAAACGAGTACGGTTGATCAACGATCACCAAAAAAAAATATATATAATTTTAATTTTTCCTTATAAAAATAAAAAATCCAAAAATATTTTCATTTTCAACTTTTGTTTTTTGATTTTTCTTTTTGATTTTATTTTTGGTGTATGCACACCCGTTCTTCTTCTTCTAATCCTCTTCTTTCACCACTTTCAAATCCCGAGAGGATTATCCGTCAAAACAACCGTGTTCATTTCTCAACCGTTGAGGAAATGGCCAACAACCAACACGATCAACACCCGCCGGTGGGTGTTGACAATCACAACCAAGGGCAAGCTCCCGATCTCCGCACTATGCAAGAGTTACTCCAATGTCCCACCGTGGGATACGGAGATGCTATTGTCATACCCCCGATTCGAAATACAAATTTTAAACTCGAGACCGGTTTAATTCAACTTGTCACGGGAAATCAATTTCATGGTTTTGATCGGGAGGATCCTCACAATCACATCCGATGGTTCAATAAATTAACCTCAACACACTACCATAAGGATGTCCCTCACGAAACAATCAAATTGATGTTATTCCCATTTTCGATCGAGGGGGCGGCCCGAATTTGGCTCGAGAAAGAACCTCCTCAATCAATCCATACTTGGGAAGATCTCGTCCATAAATTCGTGAACTATTTCTTTCCACCATCTAAAATGACCAATGCTAGGAATGAAATCACAAATTTCCAGCAACGATTTGATGAGAATTTCGGTGAGGCATGGGACCGATTTAAAGATCTCCTACGGAAATGCCCACATCACGGATTTTCGGAATTGCATCAAATCGATACGTTCTACAATGCCTTAACTCAATCAGATCAGGATTCACTCAATGCAGCCGCCGGTGGCAATATCATGAGTCGAATGCCGAGAGAAATTCTTTCAATTATTGAGAACAAATCCAAGGTACCTACCTCAAGGAACAAACCGGTTGTTTCTAAGGTGAGTACCCAAGCTTCTAGCAGTGATGCTAAGATCGACAAGCTTGCAGATATGTTCGAAGCTTTCCTTCTCTCACAAAAGAAACAATCTTCTCCACCTGCTCAAATGAAAGCGGTGCAAGAAAATTGTGTTATTTGTGGTGGTCCCCATCCGTATTATGATTGTCAAGCTACCGATAGCCAAGTTTGCAATGCTACTGCAGCAGCTGCAAACTACAATCAAAATCAAGGATTCCGTCCTCAAGGTGAAGTTAACTACCGAGTTAGCAACCAAATGGGACCACCCGGTTTTACACCCGTCCAAAACAACCAAAACCGTTTTCCTCAAACCAATCAAGGTTACAATCAAAATCAAAGCTACAACCAAAATCGATGAAACAATTATCAAGCTCAACCGCAACAAGTCTATCAACCTCCTCCTCCCCAAGTTCCACTTCCTCCCGACTTTGTGAGTTATATGAAAGCAACCGATGCTAGCATACGAACTATGCAAGGTCAAATCAACAATATGAGAACTGACTTTCGGAAGGAGATTGATACGACGATTAATCGACAAACAAACGACCTTAAGCAAATGATGAGCGGATTTTTTCAGATAAATGATCGACCCTCGGGTTCAGGACTACTTCTCTCCCAAGCAACACGATCGCTAACCCGAGGGGCGATGCTAAGGCGATCACGACTAGGAGCGGTGTTTCATATGATGGACCCAAGGCTCCGACTACCGATTCTTCTCTACCTCCCAAGGTAGTCGACCGTGAACCCGAGGCGACCAAGGACATGGAACCTCCTACTAACAACGGAGGAACCAAAGACGTCCAACCTCCGGTCATCCATCCATCTGAACCAAAGAATGTTGAGCCAAAAGAAATTCCCGTCAAAACAAACCTTCCGTATCCTTCAAGAATGAATGATCAAAAGCTCCGTGAGAAAGCTTCAACTCAAATGGAGAAATTTTTCCAAATTTTTCAAGAGTTACATTTCGATATAAGCTTCGTGGATGCTTTACTTTTGATGCCTAAGTTTGTTTCCACTCTCAAAAGTTTGTTGAGTAACAAGGAAAAATTAATTGAATTAGTAAAAACTCCTCTGAACGAAAACTGCTCAGCGGCAATTCTCAAAAAGCTTCCGGAAAAGCTTGGAGATCCCGGAAAATTCCTTATTCCATGTGAATTTCCGGGAATGGTTGAATGCTCCGCCTTGGCCGATCTCGGTGCTAGCATCAACCTAATGCCGTTGTCAGTATGGCAA
Source organism: Artemisia tridentata subsp. tridentata (assembly GCA_021014915.2). Classification (NCBI taxonomy): domain Eukaryota; kingdom Viridiplantae; phylum Streptophyta; class Magnoliopsida; order Asterales; family Asteraceae; genus Artemisia; species Artemisia tridentata. The sequence goes on along the minus strand of CP139501.1, from coordinate 306,477,446 downwards.
AAGCTTTCTCTGCCCAAAATTACCCCCACTTGCATGACCCTCGAGCTTGCGGATCGTTCCGTAACCCGTCCCGAAGGTATAGCCGAGGATGTCTTCGTTAAAGTGGGGAAGTTCCATTTTCCTGCAGATTTTGTGGTTGTTAATTTTGACGCCGACCCCCGGGTTCCTCTTATTCTCGGAAGATCATTCTTGAGGACCGGGCGTGCTTTGATTGACGTCTATGGTGAAGAGATTACTTTGCGGGTTGATAAGGATAAAGTTACGTTTCAAATCAATCCAAACTCGAAACCTCAAACCGACAAATGCAATGTCGCTACGGTTGATCAAAAGTCCGATCCCGTAATTGCTCCTAAAAGAGTTGATCCAAACCTTTCAAGATTCACGGTCAAGAGTATGTCAGAAAAACGTGCTGAGCTCAAGGCTATGAAAATCAATCCTGGATCGAGCAAATGGTTTGAGTGTTGTGCTGCAAATACTAAGAGTATTCTTGATGATGATGAATCTGATTCGGAGACCACAACGGAAGAGGTGGAAATTGCTAGCTCTAAGAGCACACCTCTTGTCCCACCTCCGGAGCCGGTTTATCGTGTAGATTCTGTCCTTTCCGACTCTTCCCATCCTTCTCCTCTGATTGAGGGAAGTGATATTCCGAGGGAAGAGCTCGAGGTGTTGTCTGTTAATGCTCCAATTTCGCCGGAAATTGTTGAGACTGATACTTATCCAGGGAAAGATGTCTTGAAATTTGATGAACCATTGTTTCCCCTGGAAGATGTTAAGGAAAAACCGCCTAAATCCGTTCAAATTGTTGATTCAAAATCAGAAGAGCAAAGTAGTGGCAGTACCACTTCTTATATTGATTCTCTTCTTGAGGAGTTCGCCGATGAACTCGCTCATATCGATCCAATCCCACCGGGGGATGAGGATGATAACTTTGATTTTGAATCTGACTTAAGAGAATTGGAATCTCTGCTGAACCATGATCCATCTAAATATGATTCTTATCCCTAGGAGTTCGCCGATGAACTTGCTCACGATGATCCACTACCATCATATGATGATGATCTCTTTGACTTCCATGCTAATCTTGAAGAAGTTGAAAAACTTTTATACCATGCTCCATCATCTGATTCTTACACCGAGCTTAATGATGATGATGACCTCTTCGATTTTAGGGCCGATCAAACCGAATGGAGAAATCTTTTATATGACAAACCTAATGATGAAAAAGGCCCTAAAATTGAAACCATAACCAAGGATGCTTCAATAGTTTCTCATGACTTAGCTCCTCATTCTCCCGAGGATGATTTCTTTATTGAGTCCTCCATCGAGTACCCTGCTAAGTTTTCTTGTGAGGACAAAGTATTTAAGCCAGGCTTACTCATTGATGGTGAAATTCATCCTTTGATGAAATTGACTCGTGCTAAGAATTTAAAGTTTCCTGCCTCATCTAAGGAACTTTTATTTCTGAAGAAAAATGATTCCTCTCTGCTTCTTTCTACTCAAAAACTCCCGTTCTGTCCGGAGTCATCTCTTCTTGAAACTTTACTATCGTTTCCAGCCGGAAACGAAGACAAAGTTTTTGACCCCGGCATCACCGCTTTCATTTTCTAAAGCCGTGGGTATCTCAATCGGAGTGGAACTTTCGTATGCTTCAATGTTTATCCAAACATCTTGAACGAAAGTCCGATTGAGATTATTTCTTCCACTTGCTCCCCCAAGGACAATTAAATTCGGGGTCGAGTCAAGCTCATGTGACTCGATTAACAAAAACAAGCGCTTCGTGGGAGGCACCCCATGCTTATCCTTCTATCTTCTTTTCTATTTTCTAATAAGTGAGTGAGGAGGGCTTCCTCTTCCATATCTTGTGTTTCGTGTTTTCTGTGATGTGTCCAGGAATGCCCGATGATGAAGACTCTCGTGCTCGTAGTTTCCTTCACGCTACTCGAGTTTCATCATTCGCTGCTTATCAATATCCTAAAATCTTATCGTTTTACATCTATCTTTTGGCATAATTAATAAACGGCCTTAGATTTATGTAGGAGAACCCTTACCTTTAAGACATTGAGGACAATGTCTCGTTTTAGTCTGGGGGGGGGGGGGGTAATCTTTCGATTTGATTTTTGCCTTGCATTTTTGCCGTTTTCTCATGCAACCCCGTTTTTCCTCAAAAATTGAAAAAATTTAAAAATAAAAAAATAAAAAATAAGAAAATTTAAAAAATTTTGTGCAAAAATATAATAAGTTTTGACAATTTTGTTGACTTTCCGCTGGAGAGAGTAGGAATAAAATTCTGACTTGATCGGGCGTGTTGAGCCCTAGCTTGTCTCCTTAACCGTTTATAATCTATAAGCTCGTGCTAGTCTTTTACATAAGGAGCTAGAAAACGCGAATTCTTTTTAAGAGTTTGCAAGTTCCCGTATTTGACTTTATATATGCATGGCTTGATTATTTGGCTAAGCATTCTCGGATCTTATTATTTAAGATTTTAAATTTGCGAAGAACGAGAAATGATAGAGTTGTTTATAAGTTAGATTGCTAAACGTGGAGTAGTTGGATCTCTTTAAAGCTCATCGAAGTTATTTATGGCTTTTTGTTCCCATAAGCTTGTTTCACCTTAAAAATAGAAATCTAGGAATAATTAAAGCTATTTTAGTTTTGGCGATAATTAGTTTTTATTTCTTCCTTAGAGGATCCTTGCTTATGAAAGTTGGGTACACATCAAGGTACTGCCAGTGTTACGGTGTAATAGACTATTCCATCTTGCCGGCTCGCAACCGATGTTGGGATTGTTATAAAAGCCGTAGGACTCGGGATTTGGCAAAATATATAATAAATAATGAATAATAATAATAATAATCCAAAGCCATAAAAAGTTTTCTGCATCTTGCCGGTTCGCAGCCGATGTTGTAGACTTCTAATAAAGGCAGAGGAAAAATTCCAAGGTCATAATAGACTATCACATCTTGCCGGTTCGCAGCCGATGTTGTGATTGTTATAAAGGGCCAAGGACTAAATACGTTAATGCGCTTAATAATGCCAAACTTCGACTCCGGGGGTGTCCTAATAAAGGCTTCCGTCTCTGGACTCGTAGATGAGTTGTTTCGGTTGCATATAAAAGGGATATCCTCAAAATCGTGTTAAATCAGAGACCTTGATGTGGACCTCATTTTTGTATGCAACGGTTTTCGATGGAAGATTTGGAAACTACTTAGCGTCTAAACTAGGTATCTTTATCGGACTAAGAAATTATCGAAACGAGAATTTGAAGAAATTCATTTCTCACCAAAAATAAAATAAATAGAGGAAAATAGGAATTTGGGAACAAGAAGTCCACAATTAGCTTTCTGAGTAGTGTTGGCAATCTAACTTGTAAATAACAATGATTTCGTTTTTAAGCTTAGTTTGGGGACTCGTGAAAAGTCAGGGACGACGAATTTTATCCGTATGGTCACTTCTTTATGAGTCGTGTTTCCTGCTCGAAGACCCTAAAAGTTATCGAAAGATAATGATTGTCAACAAAACAGTCACGTGAATAATAAGAAAATACAAAAATAGAATAAAAAGGAAAATCGGGGAGTTTTTATAACATTGCATGAGGACATTGCAATAGCTTAGTCTGGGGGATTTTGGTATGTGCTTAAACACATACCTTTTCTTGACCAAAATAACCAAAAACCCGACCAAAATGCCAAAAGATATTGTGTTTTTGTGTTTTTGTATGTGCAGGGATGGATATCATGAAAATTGACAAAAGACACGGAAAACCCGAGAAAACGAGCACGAGATACGGAAAAGACTCAGAGCCGAATCCGGGAAAGACATACTTGGTAAAAAAGTCAAGAATCACCCTTAGATAAACTTTTGGAAGTTGACAATTTCAGTCCCTCAAAATTCAGAATTCACAATTATGGTCCCTAAATTTAAAACCCTTTAACCCTTTTATTCTTAAACCCTTATAGCTTAACCTTATACCCGGATCTAAACAAACCCTTAACAAATAAACTTAGCCCATCCCACAACTTTCCCAACCCACTTCTTAAATCCTCAACCCAGCCCACTCCATAAATCAACCCAGCCCACAACCATCTTTATATTAAACCCTTATTCTTTGACCCATACCCGACCCAACTATACCCAGTCAACACAACACTTTATCAGTCAAAATATATTAATAAACACACACACTCAACACACGCGCGCCCAAATTATCCCAACCCATTTTTACTGTACGAAGAACCCTAATATTTACCCCACCAAATTACCTCGTACCAATGATTATTACCCAATGATTAAAGGTTCTAGAAGCAACTGACATTGCCAGGGACACGTGGGTGATGTTGATTGGAGGTGCCACCTCACTCATTTTAATCGTACGGTCAAGATCAAGCGTGGGAAGAAAGAAATGATCTAAGGGTGGATTGGAGCTCATGTGCACACGGATTGCCAGCTTGGCTGATGCTAGAAGCTTCCCAATTCTCCTATAAATAGAGGGTCGATCTCAGTGTTAGTGGCTAGTTTTTAGTTTAATTTTCTGTTTTATGTAATTTTTTAGTAAAAGTTATGCTGTCAATTTCATTTAAGCTTGTAATGTTTTAAGATCTTATTAATAAAATTTCAGTTAATCATTTATGTTCATCATTTCTGTTTTGCATAAATAGTTTAATCTCTTTAATTTAGTTGTTATTTAATCTCATAAGCTTCACAGAAGCTTATAATATTGTTTTAAAGCTTGTTTACATTTATTTGTTACTATTTTCATATTAAACTAAAAAAATAGAAAAATATAAAAAATATATAAAAATGCTTTCATTTACATAAATTTCAGCTTGCATACAAGCTATTTACTAAATATACAAGCTCATATAGCTTTCTAGCTTGTGTGAGTCTGTTTTATTTCACTTTCCACAAAAATCACATATAGTCAACATAAGTTAAGGCTGTGGTGATAAAGATGATGATCTGAGATTGAATTGGTAGTACAAACTGAGAAAGGGAAGCAGTTGGCCTATCTAAAGATAGGCTTTGTTGAAGGTTTTACCTCTGTTCAGCTGAGGTACTCTTGTAAGTTCAAAAATTCCATTTCATTTGCTTTTTACCCATTTTTCTGCATAAGCTATTTCATGCCTGTTTCATGCTTGTTTGTTGTTAATTAGTTGTTATTTGAATAAGTAGTCATAGATCAGTGGTAGTTTAAGTTTATTTCATGTGTTGTTGAGGTAATTAGTGCAACAGTTGGTTATAACTAGTTGATATAAGGACTGTTTTTAAAAGCATCAAATCTGTTACTGTTCATTGGTATTTTTGATTGAGTATAATTGAGGTTAAGTTGCTATTGTAATTAGATGTTAAGGTTAGTATTGAGCATTTGAAGTTTTTAGATCATAGTTGCAAAAGTGATAAGCATAGGCTGCATAAATAAGCTCTTTATAAGATAGATAAGATCTGAGATTAATAGATGTTCTTGTGGTGAGATTGCTGTTTTCAAGAGGTATTTTAGTGTTGAATCAGATTTCAAAGGTTTGCGCCAAAAAAAGCTTACCTACTGCACAGACAAAAGTCTGTGCAGAGCAGCCCCAACAGGCCCATTTCTAGCTCAAATTGTGGCTCAACCTTTTAAGTGCTTGATCTGATTTTTGGCTTTTTAGGAAGTTCATATAGTAGGCTGTTAATAAAATATCTGGGATTCCCCTTCTCAGCTTATTTGGTAGCTTAAACTTGGTTTGCAAATTAGCCCGTTGGACTGCTGTCAGACTTGCATCAGGATTTTACTTCATGGTCATCTAATTTTAGCTCAAACTGATGTAGCAATTGATGGATTAAATTGGGCATTTTTGGTTTTTAGATAGATTTCCACCTAGGCTATAAGCTTATCATCTGGGATTTGACAAATCAGCTTATTGGAAGGCTTATTCAGAGCTGAAAAGTAGGGTCAAAGGCTGTTTGGTTCTGTGGTTTGAATAAGCTGTTCAGCAGTTTTTTTTAGATTATTCCTTGGGCTTTTTGATGTTTTCTGAGTTCCTTTAAGCTTAAATTAGTTCTACTCAGTTTTCCTGAGTTTTTTGTGATTTTTGGTGATAATTAGCTTATTTCTAGCTTATTTTGCAATAGCTTATTATCTGTTTTAGCTTATTTAGACATAATCAGTTTCTGAAATCATTTTTCTTAAATTTCTTATTTAAAATTAAAATTCCTCAAAAATTTCCAGATTTTTCCAACTTGTTTTACTATTTTTAAATCATTTAAATAGTTTTAATTAGTTTTTAATTCATAAAAAATTATTAAAAAGTCAAAAAAAAAATATTTTTCTTCTTCCAAAAATTTTCTTTTATCATTATTAATATAGGAAAAATTATTTTGCATTTTTAGAGTTTAAAATTTTAAAATTTCACTTTTATTCGCGTTTTTAAAATTACGTCGCGTTTGTTTTTAAAATTTAATTTTTGTTTAAATGTTTAGTTTAATTGTTTTAATAGCATAGTTTAATTGTTAATATAGTTTGTTATTTTAATATTAGTAGTGTAATCCAAAAATCACTCACTCTTTCACATTCACTTCACGAATCACGATCCCGAATCACATATTCCATTCAATCTTCGTCGGGACAATCGACTCGGGTTTTGCATATTTCCTTTGCAATTCCTTGGACTATAATTGACACGAATCAGTAAATGGCGCCGCTGCCGGGGAAGGCTTGAAACGTTGTCGTTGATTCATATCGTATTTTGTGTTTTGAAGATCCTTCCTCGGAAGTTATCGTTTTATAAAAAATAAAAATACAAAAATATAATAAATAAAACACTTTTCTTAAAGTGTTTTCATAAATACATCTTAATAAACATCCTCGGTCTTCCGTTGAAGGAGGGCGGTTGTAAACCATTCCGAATAAACAACAAAAGAGATCGTGAAGTTAAACGTTTCTCGGATTATTTCTTTACTACAACCTAATTACGGGGTTTAAGGAGGTCTTGACATTAAATTGCAGACCGAAGAGAGATCCATTCTTCTCTCCCGCCACGCTGCGCGTAGTTTTGAAAGAAACGAGTACGGTTGATCAACGATCACCAAAAAAAAATATATATAATTTTAATTTTTCCTTATAAAAATAAAAAATCCAAAAATATTTTCATTTTCAACTTTTGTTTTTTGATTTTTCTTTTTGATTTTATTTTTGGTGTATGCACACCCGTTCTTCTTCTTCTAATCCTCTTCTTTCACCACTTTCAAATCCCGAGAGGATTATCCGTCAAAACAACCGTGTTCATTTCTCAACCGTTGAGGAAATGGCCAACAACCAACACGATCAACACCCGCCGGTGGGTGTTGACAATCACAACCAAGGGCAAGCTCCCGATCTCCGCACTATGCAAGAGTTACTCCAATGTCCCACCGTGGGATACGGAGATGCTATTGTCATACCCCCGATTCGAAATACAAATTTTAAACTCGAGACCGGTTTAATTCAACTTGTCACGGGAAATCAATTTCATGGTTTTGATCGGGAGGATCCTCACAATCACATCCGATGGTTCAATAAATTAACCTCAACACACTACCATAAGGATGTCCCTCACGAAACAATCAAATTGATGTTATTCCCATTTTCGATCGAGGGGGCGGCCCGAATTTGGCTCGAGAAAGAACCTCCTCAATCAATCCATACTTGGGAAGATCTCGTCCATAAATTCGTGAACTATTTCTTTCCACCATCTAAAATGACCAATGCTAGGAATGAAATCACAAATTTCCAGCAACGATTTGATGAGAATTTCGGTGAGGCATGGGACCGATTTAAAGATCTCCTACGGAAATGCCCACATCACGGATTTTCGGAATTGCATCAAATCGATACGTTCTACAATGCCTTAACTCAATCAGATCAGGATTCACTCAATGCAGCCGCCGGTGGCAATATCATGAGTCGAATGCCGAGAGAAATTCTTTCAATTATTGAGAACAAATCCAAGGTACTTACCTCAAGGAACAAACCGGTTGTTTCTAAGGTGAGTACCCAAGCTTCTAGCAGTGATGCTAAGATCGACAAGCTTGCAGATATGTTCGAAGCTTTCCTTCTCTCACAAAAGAAACAATCTTCTCCACCTGCTCAAATGAAAGCGGTGCAAGAAAATTGTGTTATTTGTGGTGGTCCCCATCCGTATTATGATTGTCAAGCTACCGATAGCCAAGTTTGCAATGCTACTGCAGCAGCTGCAAACTACAATCAAAATCAAGGATTCCGTCCTCAAGGTGAAGTTAACTACCGAGTTAGCAACCAAATGGGACCACCCGGTTTTACACCCGTCCAAAACAACCAAAACCGTTTTCCTCAAACCAATCAAGGTTACAATCAAAATCAAAGCTACAACCAAAATCGAGGAAACAATTATCAAGCTCAACCGCAACAAGTCTATCAACCTCCTCCTCCCCAAGTTCCACTTCCTCCCGACTTTGTGAGTTATATGAAAGCAACCGATGCTAGCATACGAACTATGCAAGGTCAAATCAACAATATGAGAACTGACTTTCGGAAGGAGATTGATACGATGATTAATCGACAAACAAACGACCTTAAGCAAATGATGAGCGGATTTTTTCAGATAAATGATCGACCCTCGGGTTCAGGGACTACTTCTCTCCCAAGCAACACGATCGCTAACCCGAGGGGCGATGCTAAGGCGATCACGACTAGGAGCGGTGTTTCATATGATGGACCCACGGCTCCGACTACCGATTCTTCTCTACCTCCCAAGGTAGTCGACCGTGAACCCGAGGCGACCAAGGACATGGAACCTCCTACTAACAACGGAGGAACCAAAGACGTCCAACCTCCGGTCATCCATCCATCTGAACCAAAGAATGTTGAGCCAAAAGAAATTCCCGTCAAAACAAACCTTCCGTATCCTTCAAGAATGAATGATCAAAAGCTCCGTGAGAAAGCTTCAACTCAAATGGAGAAATTTTTCCAAATTTTTCAAGAGTTACATTTCGATATAAGCTTCGCGGATGCTTTACTTTTGATGCCTAAGTTTGTTTCCACTCTCAAAAGTTTGTTGAGTAACAAGGAAAAATTAATTGAATTAGTAAAAACTCCTCTGAACGAAAACTGCTCAGCGGCAATTCTCAAAAAGCTTCCAGAAAAGCTTGGAGATCCCGGAAAATTCCTTATTCCATGTGAATTTCCGGGAATGGTTGAATGCTCCGCCTTGGCCGATCTCGGTGCTAGCATCAACCTAATGCCGTTGTCAGTATGGAAAAAGCTTTCTCTGCCCAAAATTACCCCCACTTGCATGACCCTCGAGCTTGCGGATCGTTCCGTAACCCGTCCCGAAGGTATAGCCGAGGATGTCTTCGTTAAAGTGGGGAAGTTCCATTTTCCTGCAGATTTTGTGGTTGTTAATTTTGACGCCGACCCCCGGGTTCCTCTTATTCTCGGAAGATCATTCTTGAGGACCGGGTGTGCTTTGATTGACGTCTATGGTGAAGAGATTACTTTGCGGGTTGATAAGGATAAAGTTACGTTTCAAATCAATCCAAACTCGAAACCTCAAACCGACAAATGCAATGTCGCTACGGTTGATCAAAAGTCCGATCCCGTAATTGCTCCTAAAAGAGTTGATCCAAACCTTTCAAGATTCACGGTCAAGAGTATGTCAGAAAAACGTGCTGAGCTCAAGGCTATGAAAATCAATCCTGGATCGAGCAAATGGTTTGAGTGTTGTGCTGCAAATACTAAGAGTATTCTTGATGATGATGAATCTGATTCGGAGACCACAACGGAAGAGGTGGAAATTGCTAGCTCTAAGAGCACACCTCTTGTCCCACCTCCGGAGCCGGTTTATCGTGTAGATTCTGTCCTTTCCGACTCTTCCCATCCTTCTCCTCCGATTGAGGGAAGTGATATTCCGAGGGAAGAGCTCGAGGTGTTGTCTGTTAATGCTCCAATTTCGCCGGAAATTGTTGAGACCGATACTTATCCAGGGAAAGATGTCTTGAAATTTGATGAACCATTGTTTCCCCTGGAAGATGTTAAGGAAAAACCGCCTAAATCCGTTCAAATTGTTGATTCAAAATCAGAAGAGCAAAGTAGTGGCAGTACCACTTCTTATATTGATTCTCTTCTTGAGGAGTTCGCCGATGAACTCGCTCATATCGATCCAATCCCACCGGGGGATGAGGATGATAACTTTGATTTTGAATCTGACTTAAGAGAATTGGAATCTCTGCTGAACCATGATCCATCTAAATATGATTCTTATCCCTAGGAGTTCGCCGATGAACTCGCTCACGATGATCCACTACCATCATATGATGATGATCTCTTTGACTTCCATGCTAATCTTGAAGAAGTTGAAAAACTTTTATACCATGCTCCATCATCTGATTCTTACACCGAGCTTAATGATGATGATGACCTCTTCGATTTTAGGGCCGATCAAACCGAATGGAGAAATCTTTTATATGACAAACCTAATGATGAAAAAGGCCCTAAAATTGAAACCATAACCAAGGATGCTTCAATAGTTTCTCATGACTTAGCTCCTCATTCTCCCGAGGATGATTTCTTTATTGAGTCCTCCATCGAGTACCCTGCTAAGTTTTCTTGTGAGGACAAAGTATTTAAGCCAGGCTTACTCATTGATGGTGAAATTCATCCTTTGATGAAATTGACTCGTGCTAAGAATTTAAAGTTTCCTGCCTCATCTAAGGAACTTTTATTTCTGAAGAAAAATGATTCCTCTCTGCTTCTTTCTACTCAAAAACTCCCGTTCTGTCCGGAGTCATCTCTTCTTGAAACTTTACTATCGTTTCCAGCCGGAAACGAAGACAAAGTTTTTGACCCCGGCATCACCGCTTTCATTTTCTAAAGCCGTGGGTATCTCAATCGGAGTGGAACTTTCGTATGCTTCAATGTTTATCCAAACATCTTGAACGAAAGTCCGATTGAGATTATTTCTTCCACTTGCTCCCCCAAGGACAATTAAATTCGGGGTTGAGTCAAGCTCATGTGACTCGATTAACAAAAACAAGCGCTTCGTGGGAGGCACCCCATGCTTATCCTTCTATCTTCTTTTCTATTTTCTAATAAGTGAGTGAGGAGGGCTTCCTCTTCCATATCTTGTGTTTCGTGTTTTCTGTGATGTGTCCAGGAATGCCCGATGATGAAGACTCTCGTGCTCGTAGTTTCCTTCACGCTACTCGAGTTTCATCATTCGCTGCTTATCAATATCCTAAAATCTTATCGTTTTACATCTATCTTTTGGCATAATTAATAAACGGCCTTAGATTTATGTAGGAGAACCCTTACCTTTAAGACATTGAGGACAATGTCTCGTTTTAGTCTGGGGGGGGGGGGGTAATCTTTCGATTTGATTTTTGCCTTGCATTTTTGCCGTTTTCTCATGCAACCCCGTTTTTCCTCAAAAATTGAAAAAATTTAAAAAAAAAAAAAAAAATGAGAAAATTTAAAAATTTTGTGCAAAAATATAATAAGTTTTGACAATTTTGTTGACTTTCCGCTGGAGAGAGTAGGAATAAAATTCTGACTTGATCGGGCGTGTTGAGCCCTAGCTTGTCTCCTTAACCGTTTATAATCTATAAGCTCGTGCTAGTCTTTTACATAAGGAGCTAGAAAACGCGAATTCTTTTTAAGAGTTTGCAAGTTCCCGTATTTGACTTTATATATGCATGGCTTGATTATTTGGCTAAGCATTCTCGGATCTTATTATTTAAGATTTTAAATTTGCGAAGAACGAGAAATGATAGAGTTGTTTATAAGTTAGATTGCTAAACGTGGAGTAGTTGGATCTCTTTAAAGCTCATCGAAGTTATTTATGGCTTTTTGTTCCCATAAGCTTGTTTCACCTTAAAAATAGAAATCTAGGAATAATTAAAGCTATTTTAGTTTTGGCGATAATTAGTTTTTATTTCTTCCTTAGAGGATCCTTGCTTATGAAAGTTGGGTACACATCAAGGTACTGCAAGTGTTACGGTGTAATAGACTATTCCATCTTGCCGGCTCGCAACCGATGTTGGGATTGTTATAAAAGCCGTAGGACTCGGGATTTGGCAAAATATATAATAAATAATGAATAATAATAATAATAATCCAAAGCCATAAAAAGTTTTCTGCATCTTGCCGGTTCGCAGCCGATGTTGTAGACTTCTAATAAAGGCAGAGGAAAAATTCCAAGGTCATAATAGACTATCACATCTTGCCGGTTCGCAGCCGATGTTGTGATTGTTATAAAGGGCCAAGGACTAAATACGTTAATGCGCTTAATAATGCCAAACTTCGACTCCGGGGGTGTCCTAATAAAGGCTTCCGTCTCTGGACTCGTAGATGAGTTGTTTCGGTTGCATATAAAAGGGATATCCTCAAAATCGTGTTAAATCAGAGACCTTGATGTGGACCTCATTTTTGTATGCAACGGTTTTCGATGGAAGATTTGGAAACTACTTAGCGTCTAAACTAGGTATCTTTATCGGACTAAGAAATTATCGAAACGAGAATTTGAAGAAATTCATTTCTCACCAAAAATAAAATAAATAGAGGAAAATAGGAATTTGGGAACAAGAAGTCCACAATTAGCTTTCTGAGTAGTGTTGGCAATCTAACTTGTAAATAACAATGATTTCGTTTTTAAGCTTAGTTTGGGGACTCGTGAAAAGTCAGGGACGACGAATTTTATCCGTATGGTCACTTCTTTATGAGTCGTGTTTCCTGCTCGAAGACCCTAAAAGTTATCGAAAGATAATGATTGTCAACAAAACAGTCACGTGAATAATAAGAAAATACAAAAATAGAATAAAAAGGAAAATCGGGGAGTTTTTATAACATTGCATGAGGACATTGCAATAGCTTAGTCTGGGGGATTTTGGTATGTGCTTAAACACATACCTTTTCTTGACCAAAATAACCAAAAACCCGACCAAAATGCCAAAAGATATTGTGTTTTTATGTTTTTGTATGTGCAGGGATGGATATCATGAAAATTGACAAAAGACACGGAAAACCCGAGAAAACGAGCACGAGATACGGAAAAGACTCAGAGCCGAATCCGGGAAAGACATACTTGGTAAAAAAGTCAAGAATCACCCTTAGATAAACTTTTGGAAGTTGACAATTTCAGTCCCTCAAAATTCAGAATTCACAATTATGGTCCCTAAATTTAAAACCCTTTAACCCTTTTATTCTTAAACCCTTATAACTTAACCTTATACCCGGATCTAAACAAACCCTTAACAAATAAACTCAGCCCATCCCACAACTTTCCCAACCCACTTCTTAAATCCTCAACCCAGCCCACTCCATAAATCAACCCAGCCCACAACCATCTTTATATTAAACCCTTACTCTTTGACCCATACCCGACCCAACCATACCCCAGTCAACACAACCCTTTATCAGTCAAAATATATTAATAAACACACACACTCAACACACGCGCGCCCAAATTATCCCAACCCATTTTTACTGTACGAAGAACCCTAATATTTACCCCACCAAATTACCTCGTACCAATGATTATTACCCAATGATTAAAGGTTCTAGAAGCAACTGACACTGCCAGGGACACGTGGGTGATGTTGATTGGAGGTGCCACCTCACTCATTTTAATCGTACGGTCAAGATCAAGCGTGGGAAGAAAGAAATGATCTAAGGGTGGATTGGAGCTCATGTGCACACGGATTGCCAGCTTGGCTGATGCTAGAAGCTTCCCAATTCTCCTATAAATAGAGGGTCGATCTCAGTGTTAGTGGCTAGTTTTTAGTTTAATTTTCTGTTTTATGTAATTTTTTAGTAAAAGTTATGCTGTCAATTTCATTTAAGCTTGTAATGTTTTAAGATCTTATTAATAAAATTTCAGTTAATCATTTATGTTCATCATTTCTGTTTTGCATAAATAGTTTAATCTCTTTAATTTAGTTGTTATTTAATCTCATAAGCTTCACAGAAGCTTATAATATTGTTTTAAAGCTTGTTTACATTTATTTGTTACTCTTTTCATATTAAACTAAAAAAATAGAAAAATATAAAAAATATATAAAAATGCTTTCATTTACATAAATTTCAGCTTGCATACAAGCTATTTACTAAATATACAAGCTCATATAGCTTTCTAGCTTGTGTGAGTCTGTTTTATTTCACTTTCCACAAAAATCACATATAGTCAACATAAGTTAAGGCTGTGGTGATAAAGATGATGATCTGAGATTGAATTGGTAGTCCAAACTGAGAAAGGGAAGCAGTTGGCCTATCTAAAGATAGGCTTTGTTGAAGGTTTTACCTCTGTTCAGCTGAGGTACTCTTGTAAGTTCAAAAATTCCATTTCATTTGCTTTTTACCCATTTTTCTGCATAAGCTATTTCATGCCTATTTCATGCTTGTTTGTTGTTAATTAGTTGTTATTTGAATAAGTAGTCATAGATCAGTGGTAGTTTAAGTTTATTTCATGTGTTGTTGAGGTAATTAGTGCAACAGTTGGTTATAACTAGTTGATATAAGGACTGTTTTTAAAAGCATCAAATCTGTTACTGTTCATTGGTATTTTTGATTGAGTATAATTGAGGTTAAGTTGCTATTGTAATTAGATGTTAAGGTTAGTATTGAGCATTTGAAGTTTTTAGATCATAGTTGCAAAAGTGATAAGCATAGGCTGCATAAATAAGCTCTTTATAAGATAGATAAGATCTGAGATTAATAGATGTTCTTGTGGTGAGATTGCTGTTTTCAAGAGGTATTTTAGTGTTGAATCAGATTTCAAAGGTTTGCGCCAAAAAAAGCTTACCTACTGCACAGACAAAAGTCTGTGCAGAGCGGCCCCAACAGGCCCATTTCTAGCTCAAATTGTGGCTCAACCTTTTAAGTGCTTGATCTGATTTTTGGCTTTTTAGGAAGTTCATATAGTAGGCTGTTAATAAAATATCTGGGATTCCCCTTCTCAGCTTATTTGGTAGCTTAAACTTGGTTTGCAAATTAGCCCGTTGGACTGCTGTCAGACTTGCATCAGGATTTTACTTCATGGTCATCTAATTTTAGCTCAAACTGATGTAGCAATTGATGGATTAAATTGGGCATTTTTGGTTTTTAGATAGATTTCCACCTAGGCTATAAGCTTATCATCTGGGATTTGACAAATCAGCTTATTGGAAGGCTTATTCAGAGCTGAAAAGTAGGGTCAGAGGCTGTTTGGTTCTGTGGTTTGAATAAGCTGTTCAGCAGTTTTTTTTAGATTATTCCTTGGGCTTTTTGATGTTTTCTGAGTTCCTTTAAGCTTAAATTAGTTCTACTCAGTTTTCCTGAGCTTTTTGTGATTTTTGGTGATAATTAGCTTATTTCTAGCTTATTTTGCAATAGCTTATTATCTGTTTTAGCTTATTTAGACATAATCAGTTTCTGAAATCATTTTTCTTAAATTTCTTATTTAAAATTAAAATTCCTCAAAAATTTCCAGATTTTTCCAACTTGTTTTACTATTTTTAAATCATTTAAATAGTTTTAATTAGTTTTTAATTCATAAAAAATTATTAAAAAGTCAAAAAAAAATATTTTTCTTCTTCCAAAAACTTTCTTTTATCATTATTAATATAGGAAAAATTATTTTGCATTTTTAGAGTTTAAAATTTTAAAATTTCACTTTTATTCGCGTTTTTAAAATTACGTCGCGTTTGTTTTTAAAATTTAATTTTTGTTTAAATGTTTAGTTTAATTGTTTTAATAGCATAGTTTAATTGTTAATATAGTTTGTTATTTTAATATTAGTAGTGTAATCCAAAAATCACTCACTCTTTCACATTCACTTCACGAATCACGATCCCGAATCACATATTCCATTCAATCTTTGTCGGGACAATCGACTCGGGTTTTGCATATTTCCTTTGCAATTCCTTGGACTATAATTGACACGAATCAGTGTTCATCGACGATATTCTAATCTACTCACGTAACGAAAAAGAGCATGCTGAGCACTTGAGAACCATTTTGGGGTTACTCAAGCAAGAAAAACTGTATGCGAAATTTTCTAAATGTGATTTTTGGATCTCCACCGTTCAATTCTTAGGTCACATCATCAACAGTCAAGGTATTCACGTTGACCCCGCCAAGATCGAAGCAGTTAAAGGTTGGGCTTCGCCTACCACCCCAACTGAAATTCAAAAATTTTTAGGACTCGCTGGTTACTATCGAAGGTTTATAGAGGGCTTTTCCAAAATCGCAAAACCTTTGACAGAACTCACTCAGAAAAACAAGAAATATATATGGGGAGAGAAACAAGAATCCGCATTTCAACTTCTCAAACAAAAACTCTGTGAAGCACCAATTCTAGCACTACCGGACGGGAGCGACGACTTTGTAGTATATTGTGACGCATCGCATCATGGTTTAGGTGCGGTACTAATGCAAAGAAACAAAGTCATAGCTTACGCTTCTCGACAGCTCAAGAAAAATGAGGAAAATTATACCACTCATGATCTAGAACTGGGAGCAGTAGTATTCGCTCTTAAAATGTGGAGACATTACCTATACGGTACAAAGTGCACGGTATTCACCGATCACAAAAGTCTACAACACATACTAGATCAGAAGGAGCTGAACATGAGACAGCGCCGATGGTTGGAACTACTCAACGACTACGATTGTGAAATTCGCTACCACCCCGGTAAAGCGAATGTCGTGGCCGACGCATTAAGCAGGAAAGAAAGAATCAAACCTCTTAGAGTTCGATCGTTAGGAATGACAATCTGTTCACCACTCCCATCTCAAATTCTCATAGCCCAATCGGAAGCTCTTTAGGAAGAGAACCGACCTCACGAGAAGATCGATGGCATGCCGGAAAGTGAGAACGGATTCATACAAAGAGCCGATGAATGTTATGCTTCAAGAAAAGATGCTGGATTCCTCTCTACGGAGGTATTCGAGATCTTATCATGCATGAATCTCACAAGTCTAAATATTCCATCCATCCCGGATCCAACAAGATGTACCAAGATCTCAAGCAACTTTACTGGTGGCCAAACATGAAATCCGACATTGCAACGTATGTTGGGAAGTGTTTGACTTGTTCAAGAGTCAAGGCTAAAAGCCAAAAGCCATCTGGACTACTTGCACAACCTGAGATACCAGTTTGGAAATGGGAAAGAATCACTATGGATTTTATTACCAAGTTACCAAGAACATCGACCGGATTAGACACCATCTGGGTTATCGTCGACCGCTTGACTAAATCTGCTCATTTTTTGCCTATCAAAGAAACTGACGAGTTGGACACACTCGCGCAGTTGTACTTCAAAGAAATCATAATCCGACATGGAGTCCCAATCTCTATCATTTCAGATAGGGACAGCCGATTCACTTCAGGATTTTGGCAATCCCTACAGAAAGCTCTCGGTACTCGATTGGACATGAGCACCGCCTATCATCCCCAGACTGATGGACAAAGTGAAAGGACAATCCAAACCTTGGAAGATATGCTTAGAGCATGTGTACTTGACTTCGGAAACGGTTGGGACAAACACTTACCATTGGTTGAATTCTCTTACAACAATAGTTACCACACTAGCCTAAAGGCCGCACCTTTTGAAGCACTTTACGGGAGAAAGTGTAGATCACCTATCTGCTGGACGGAAGTTGGGGACATGCAACTTACCGGATCAGAACTAGTCTGCCACACGACAGAGAAGATATTCAAAATCAAACATCGTCTCCAAGCCGCTCGTGACAAATAGAAGATGTTAGGAATATGAATATTCAGCTGAAGACTCGGTCACCCCGAGTAATTATTAGTACATCATAGCTCATAGGATTATCAGTAATATTAGTAGTAACTTAGTTAGTATTATTAGTATTGTGGAGTGGGTCGGGTCTTTACCCTCTGTCAGCTCACTCTACAGCCCGCTAGGGGCATAATATATTGTAAGTATAAATACCCCTTCCCACACAAGGGAAGGGTTGGAACTTCACATTATCTTAATCTAATACACACATTGTTTCTCTCTCTAGAAGTTCCCATCACTTTCTCTCTCTAGTTCTTTGTCCATTCGATCCAAACTAAGCCTCAAACAAGTGTTTCTTGCATTGTGAATACCCTACAATTGGTATCAAGAGCCATGGTTAGGTCCATGAGAGTTGGTATTCACGGATTTGTGTAGTTTGTGAGGTTCTTTGGTTCGGTTTGTCAAGTTACTAATATTTCATTTTGTGCTTTGTTTAGTGATTTAAAGTTGTTATACCTTGTACTTTCTAGCTTAGGAATAGTATAAGAGTAGTATTTAGTACTTGGATTCACAGATTTAAGGTTTGTGTGGTGTTTTTGGGTGATTCGAGTGATTTTATTTCAAGTGTTCTTAGATGCGGTTTATGTATTTTGGAAGTTCTTGAACGCTGTTTGTGTCACATCGGGTACGCGGTTTGTCCTTTTACTAGTTTAGGCAAAAGGACAAACAGCATTGAAAGTGACGGGTTTGGAAGTTTGTGTCAACGCGGTTTGTATATCTAGTGTGAACTCGGTTTGTCTCTTAGGCGCATACGCGGTTTGTGTCAACGCGGTTTAGGTGCATACGCGGTTTGTGTCAACGCGGTTTGTATATCTAGTGTGAACTCGGTTTGTCTCTTAGGTGCATACGCGGTTTGTGTCAACGCGGTTTGTATCTCTAGTGTGAACTCGGTTTGTCTCTTAGGCGTATACGCGGTTTGTGTCAACGCGGTTTGTATCTCCAGTGTGAACTCGGTTTGTCTCTTAGGCGCATACGCGGTTTGAGTCTACGCGGTTTGTCTAGGCGGTTTGTGTCTTGGTGATTTTAGAAATTCCCGCGAAAGATTCGATTTCTCGGTTAAATCACAAGATCAGTAAAATCTCGTATTCACTATGAAAACTAACTCAGACTCCATCATATCGGAGGTTCTCAAACTGTACGATGATATTAAGGATCATGGGAACTATGATTACACATCTCTAACAGAAACAAATGATACTGATTCTGCTGGAACTGATGAGTCACACTCGCAGTCACACATGAATGAATGCCTTGAGGATATGCAGTTGGCTAATGCAAAGGAAAGTCAAGTAGCATGCTTCAGTTCACTTCTATCACACATTAAGGCTTTGTTCGGTAACTCTGAATATGTAATGGGGTACAGACGGGCTTTTACTTCACTCTTTGGTCAGGAAATTTGTGATTTCACAGTCATGATGACATTATATCTGGATCAACTAGAACAGGAGCTGGTCAAGGAAGAATATTCTGAAGATAAATCCAGAGACGCTCTTAATGTGATCAACAATCAATTCCAAGTGTTCATCAACTCTCAATACACTGTGGACTATCATTGTGACTGTTAAGTGACTAAAGAGTGTTTCGCTAAATATACTGGGTCTGAAATTGAAATGTACAAAACGACACTGCTACTGCGGATAAGGGATGTCTATGGGTTCATTGAGGAAAAAGGTCAGCAGGGTAGGAATGGAACAAAATCAGACAAGAAGGATGATGGTGTTAGCACAGGAAGTGACTTCTCAAGATGTGAGAAGAAATCTCAAGAATCTGAAAATCACCAAGCACGGTCTACTGTGGTACATCTGTCTTATCTAGATAATACTGTTTCTAATGAACTTGTACATGATAATTCGTCGAGTTCTCTGCCTACGACTGAGTCTTTCAAATCACATGATATGATTGAAAAAGAGGTTTACAATGAACTTTTAAAAGGATTTTCAAAACTGGAAAAACATTGTGTTGATCTTGAAATTTCAATGCAACAAATAAAAGAAAAGTTCCTAAAACCTTCCATCAAAAATCCAGAATTACCTGACATTCAGGAATTTTTTATGATAAATGAGTTGAAAGATCAGCTAGTGGCCAAGAACGCGACTATTAACATGTTAAGAACCAAACTATGTGAATTGCGAGAAAAGGTCAATGGTGATAAAACCACACATGATGCTAAAACTGTTAAGTTACAGGCAGAGAATGAAACACTTAAATTACAAATTAAACAACTTTATGGTTCAGTCAAGGATATAAAATACAAGAGGAAAAACCCAACATAATCTTTGATAGCTGAAAATGATCACTTCCAAGCACAAAATCTAAAGAAAAGTTTCTCATTAGCTTCTCATAGGGATGACATTAAGAAGTCGGACAAGAACCGGGTGAATCCTAAGTTTCTCAAACCATCAGTCTTGGAAACATCTGCCCCTTATTCAAGGTGTGCTCCCCAAGTTGGTGAGACTAAACGTTTGCCAAAACCAGTCACTTCAAAACATAGTCATAAGGGAGAATTAGCTAAGGGTCTCTTTCAGGATAAGTCTCACATGGCACTAACTAAGGAAGTTAATGCTCATGTCACTGCAGTCTCCACAGTCTCCACTGCGACCAACATTCACCATAGGCCTATAGAACTGATGAAGCACCCTAGGAAGTCTAATAGTTCTAGTGCTGAAGGACAAGATACTTTCTCTTGTAAAAACACTAAGATGCCTCAGAAACATCGCATATTTAGAATGTGCCTAAGATGGTTGCCAACAGGTAGAATCTTTAAGAAAGTTGGTCTTAAGTGGGTACCCACTGACACAGAAAATGCGTTTAAGGGTGTTTGCATGAAACCACAGAGGCAGGAACCCATGGTCACTAACCAATACATATGCGAACAAAATACTTATGATAGTGCAGGGAGACGATTTCTGTGTACAGCTACTCTCACAGAATGCTTCAAGAAGAAACTCAAGGTGTGGCTACCAAAGGGGACATCAACTCCCACAGAGGAGGTTCGGAAAACCCACCGGTGATGTACGGGGACAATGATTTTTGAACAATTCAGTTCAAAACTCGTACAGATTTTACAAAGAAAATCTCAAGTATCCTTTATCTTGGTGTATATAGTTTCTCCTATTTCATAGGTATATGTTTCTTGTGTATATATAGTATTATGTGTTCTTGGATAGAGAGAGGCATGTCTTCTGGATATCGATAACATTTACGACCCTAGAAATGTCATTCAATAATGACACGGGGTTTTAAATGAAGCTCGAACAGAAGTAGAATCCTAATAAGTAAATCATGTCTCTGTGGCTTGCTATTACTTTAGATAGCAACCCGAGCTTCATTTTGGGGAAAGCACGTCGCTAAAAGGACGGCTGTTCCTCCAACAAGGTGATGTTCACCTGAGCATGGATTACTTCATATTCATGTTCATTCATACTGATGATTTTTGTTGGCCTAAAGACTTTCACAGTTGATTTCACCAAGTGATAAATTGCTGTTCAATCAATGTCTAAATTTCTCTACAGAAGTGCAGTCATTGTTTGAGGGGGAGAACAATAGCAATTTAAACTTGTCTATGAGTATTCATTGTGTAATTTCTGAATCTATGGCATCTGACTGGGCTATTATTAAGTCCTTAGGGATTTAGTGTGTCGTATCTGATTTGGATGCCTATGTGTGTTAGAAGGTATATTGATTGGAAAGTCAGGGACCACAGGTGTCATTTAGTAAAAAGAGGAGAGTTAGGAGTAGGTTGTTAGAATTGTAACCTATGCGGTTTGTCAAGCCAACAAAGACAGGGACCAAAAGTGTCATTAAGGTTAAGTTTAATGATAGGTGAGGATATTTAACAACCAAAACGTACGCGGTTTGTCCCTCAACACTCTCTCTCCTCCAAAATCAAACCGAACGACTCTCTCACTCTCTAACCAAACCCACGATCGTCATATTAATCCATCCATCGAGATTCTTCCTAGGTAATTATCGATCCTCACCCATATCAGTAGGTCGTTACTTGTACCATTCCTAGATTCTAAATGTTTTACTTGGTTTTTCTAGGTTGATTCGTACGGCTCGTCTCTCGATCCTAGGTGTGTTTGTTATTTCTTGCTTTGATTGATGGGTTTCTCATTTATGTATGTAATGATAAGTGTTATATGCTTATATTGCTTCATCTGTCAAGCTGTGTTTAGGATTGGTGTGATTTGTCGAATGATGTTTGACTTCAAAATTCAAAATCGTTCTTGGGTCTAGGATTTGTTCAATCAGGTTTCGATTAGTAAGTCTCTAGGATAGAATGGATTTCTTTTCTCTCTAATCAGATGAGATATCTGATTTGATAAGTTGTTAAGTCGATTGTTAGCTCCCTCAAGGTTAGATGTGTTAAGTCGATTGATAGATGGGTTATGTTAGAATGAATCTGGACTATGATAGGGTTGGTTGTTATAAGCTCTCGATGTGTTGTTGTTGTATGTATATACATTCGTATAGTAATGAATGATTTATCGATGAAGTGGTGTTATATTCGTCGATGCGGTTTGTCTGGCATATGTCAATAGTTTGCAATGTGTTGTGATTAATCTCTGTATGGAATTAAGTGATTCATTTGTGAAGTGATTGGCATGTCATGAGGTGTTTGCATAATGTGAAATCTGTAATTGTTACTCTCTACATGATCTAGGGTGTAGGTTGCTTTATGATTTGTTCATCGGTGCTATTTGTGTGATTATTTGATTCGTGTCAATTATAGTTCAAGGAAAACACACGTGGAAATATGTGTTAACCCGAGTCGTTTGTCCCGACGAAGATCGAATGGAATTTGTGTTCCCGGAACGTGATTCGTGTAGTGAATGTGAAAAAGAGTAAGTGATTTGTGATTTTATACTACGAACAATAAAATATTAAAAGTAAACAATTAATTAAGCTAATGTAACAATTAAACTAAGCATACGAACTTAAAAACGAAAATTAGAATTTAAAAACGTTTACGCGACGAATTATAAAATGTAAATAAAAATGATTTTTTGAAATTTTAAAACCTAAAAATATAAAAATAATTCTCCTATATTAACTTTGATAAAAGAAAATTTTTGGAAAAAGAAAAATATTTTTTTTTACTTTTTAATAATTTTTTATGAATTTAAAACTAATTAAAACTATTTAAATGATTTAAAAATAGTAAAACTAATTGGAAAAATCTGAAATTTTTTGAGTAATTCTAATTTTAAATAAGAAATCTAGGAAAAATAATTTCAAAAGCTGAATAAGACTGAATAAGCTAAAACAGATTATAAGCAAATAGGAAATAAGCTAAAAATAAGCAAAAATAAGCCAAAAATTATAAGAAGCTAAAAACAGATTACTCTAACTACTGGAAGCTAAAAATGACTGAAAAGGACAAAATAAGCATACTGAATAAGCTACAAATAAGCTGAACAGTTAGAAAGACAAGGTAGTTTTAAATGATATTCCACCCAACTTTAAGCACTAAATTAGCAGTTCAATTAAGCTCTAAACTAAAACCTAATGGGGGCAAAATGAAACCAGCACTACTATCTATCTAGAAAATACAAAAGCCCCAAAATTTAAGCTCAGTTGCTACTCTATTTTTAGTCCAGATCAGATACTAAAACTCAAAAGCTGATGTAGCAATTTAGTGCAGAACAGATCAGTTTTAAGTGCTGCATTTGCAGCCCTAGAAAAAGCTATTCAATAAGCTGAAACTACAGATACCAGATATTAAACATTAAGCCAACTATATGAACTACCTAAAACCCAAAAATTGAGGTCTAAACTAATCTGGATAAGCTAGAAATTCCATAAGAACAGCAGACCTAAAAGCACAAGTTACACTAGTGACAGCAGGAAAGAAAAGTGGCGCAAACTAGTGAGATCTTACTAACTTTAAACTAGCCTTTTGCAAACTTACTACAACACTTAAAAGCAACCATAAAATGCCAAAGTGGAAACTCAAATAAGCTCAGCTTATGCTGAGCTTATTGAGGCAGTTTAAGCTACTTAAAATAAAACTACTGATGCAGATTAATTAACTAACCTCAAATCATCAAGTCTACTGATGAAACAGCTGAATTACTACAAAACTAATCAAATCTAAATCTCAACTGAAAGCAGTGCAACAGTAACTGATCTTATTCTAACCTGATCTAAACCTAACAACCCTAACCTGGTCTAACTCCGCTATTTCTCAAGTAGAATGGACTTCATAAGCTGTAAAACAAATTCCCAAACATCCAATAAACTAGTTTTGAAACTGAAAAAGATGATTTCAAAGGTGAATAAGCTGATCAGACAAAAGAAACTGTTTAGACTTTTTCTTTTAATAATAAAGATGTAATAAAATCAGACACTCATAATCCAACTTTTGACATCAGAACTATACCTAATCAGCATAAAAGTTTAAAAATAAGCAATAAGATGAAAATAAGCTGAATAACAGTTAAATAGACCAAACTTTTACTTTCATTAAAAATAAAAAAAAACTGAGTACATACGACTGGAAATGAAATTACAACTTTAATTTAAAAACTACACTACAAAAACATTAAAATGACACGAAATTAAATCGGTAACAATTTTTTAAAGACATAAAAATTGGACACTTGACGGAAGGAGGAGAGGGCTATTTATAGCCATTCTCAGAACCTTCTGGGAATCCATGCTGGCAATCCGTGGCATCCTCAGCTGCTAACCACCCTTGGATCGTTTCTTTCTTCCCACGCTTCATTCTCGGCCCTTAGATCAAAATAGTGACGCGGCTCGTCCAATAAGCATGTCCCACGTGTCCCCTGAGCTGTCAGGAGCTTCCAGAAACTCAATGATTAGATAATTATTTTGAGTACGAGGTAAATTAGATGTGGTGATTTTTAGGGTTCGTGGTAAAAGGAAAAGGGGATATTTTTTTCTGGGCGCGCGTGTGAGTTAGAGTGGTGAGAGGGAGAGATTTATTATTTTGACTTAGTTGACTGGGGTAAAGGTTTGTTTGACAGGGTTATGATTATTAATATTATGGGTTGGATCGGGTAAAGGATTAAAAGGTAGTGGGCTGGTTTAGTCGTGGATTGGGTATAGTAGTGGATTGGGTTTATTTTGGATCCGGGTTTAAGGTAGTAAAGAAGGTTAAAGGTTTTAATCATAGGGACTAAATTTTGTAAATTGCTGAAAATCAAGGGACCTTAGCTGCCATTATTTAAAAGATGATCCAAGGGCTGAACTTGACACCTCTGATAGATGGAGGACTTGGGTTGACTTGTTGACCATAATTTCTTTCCCGGTTCCAGTTCTGAGCCTTTTCCGTATCCCGTGCTCGTTTTCTTGATTTTCTTGTGATTTTGCCGGTTTTCACGATATCCGTCCCTGCACATATAAAAACACAAAAACACAATATATTTGGTCGGGTTTTTGGTCATTTTGGGTCCGGTTTTGGTCGAGAAATGGTATGTGTTTAAGCACATACCAAAATTCCCCCAGACTAAGATATTGCAATGTCCTCATGCAATGTTTATAAAAACACGTTTTCGAAACCAAAAATTTCCAATCTCTTTTTACTAACTTTGAGAAGTAGCAAAATTTTCAAAAGAGATTAAGAAATCTTAAAGTTCTAAAAACTCCCCATTTTTCCTTTTATTCTATTTTTGTATTTTCTTATTTATTTAAGTGACGGCTTTTGTTGACAATCATTATCTTTCGATAACTTTTAGGGTCATAGAGTAGAAACACAACTCATAGAGGAGTGACCATAAGGATAAAATTCGTCGTCCCCGATTTTTCACGAGTCCCCAAACTAAGCTTAAAAACGAAATCATTGTTATTTACAAGTTAGATTGCCAACACTACTCAGAAAGCTAATTGTGGACTTCTTGTTCCCAAATTCCTATTTTCCTCTATTTAGTTTATTTTTGGTGAGAAATGAATTTCTTCAAGTTCTCGTTTCGATAATTTCTTAGTCCGATAAAGATACCTAGTTTAGACGCTAAGTAGTTTTCAAATCTTCCCTCGAAAACCGTTGCATACAAAAATGAGGTCCACATCAAGGTCTCTGATTTAACACGATTTTGAGGATATCCCTTTTATTTGCGACCGAAACAACTCATCTACGAGTCCAGAGACAGAAGCCTTTATTAGGATACCTCGGAGTCGAAATTTGGCATTTTTAACATTATTAAGCACATTAACGTATTTAGTCCTTGGCCCTTTATAACAATCACAACATCGGCTGCGAACCGGCAAGATGTGATAGTCTATTATGACCTTGGAATTTTTCCTCTGCCTTTATTAGAAGTCTACAACATCGGCTGCGAACCGGCAAGATGTAGAAAACTTTTTATGGCTTTGGATTATTATTATACATTATCATATTAATTAATTAATTGCCAAACCCCAAGTCCTACGGCTTTTATAACAATCCCAACATCGGTTGCGAGCCGGCAAGATGGAATAGTCTATTACACCGTAACACTGACAGTACCTTGATGTGTACCCAACTTTCATAAGCAAGGATTTTCTAAGGAAGAGATAAAAACTAATTATCGCCAAAACTAAAATAGCTTTAATTATTCCTAAATTACTATTTTTAAGGTGAAACAAGCTTATGGGAACAAAAAGCCACAAATAACTTCGATGAGCTCTAAAGAGATCCAACTACTCCACGTTTAGCAATCTAACTTATAAACAACTCTATCATTTCTCGTTCTTCGCAAATTTAAAATCTTAAATAATAAGATCCGCGAATGCTTAGCCTTATAATCAAGCCATGCATATATAAAGTCAAATACGGGAACTTGCAAACTCTTAAAAAGGATTCGCGTTTTATAGCTCCTTGTGTAAAAGACTAGCACGAGCTTATAGATTATAAACGGTTAAGGGAACAAGCTAGGGCTCAACACGCCCGGTCAAGTCAGAATTTTATTCCTACTCTCTCCAGCGGAAAATCAACAAAAATGTCAAAATTATTATATTTTTGCAAAAAATTTTAAAATTTTCTCATTTTTTTTGGATTTTTTTTTCAATTTTTGGAGGAAAAACGGGGTTACATGAGAAAATGGCAAAAATCAAATCGCAAGATTACCCCCCCAGACTAAAACGAGACATTGTCCTCAATGTCTTAAAGGTAAGGGTTCTCCTACATAAATCTAAGGCCGTTTATGAATTATGCCAAAAGATAGATGCAAAACGATAAGATTTAAGGATATCGGATAAGCAACGAATGATGAAACTCGAATAGCGTGAAGGAAACTACGAGCACGAGAGTCTTCATCATCGGGCATTCCTGGACACATCACAGAAAACACGAAACACAAGAATGGAAGAGGTAGCCCTCCTCACAACACTTATTAGAGAGAAAATAGAAAGAAGATAGATGGATAAGCATGGGGTGCCTCCCACGAAGCGCTTGTTTTTTATCGAGTCGGAAAGCTTAGACTCGCCCCGAATTCATTTGTCCTTGGGGGAGCAGGTGGAAAAGAAAATCTCAATCGGACTTTCGTTCAAGATGTTTGGATAAACATTGAAGCATACGAAAGTTCCACTCCGATGAGATACCCGCGGTTCAAAAGAAGGAGAGATGCCGGGGTCAAAGATGGTGTCTTCACTCCCGAAGGAGTAAAGGAGAAGAGAAGTCACCGGGTAGGTGAAGAAAGGGAGAAAGATCATTATCAGAATGGGAATCCATTCTTCATCATTAGAGCTCTGAAAAACCTCGGGAGGGAGGGTCGGGGTGATATCATCATCAAGCAAACTCTTAGGATAGAGTTTACCTCCCCCCGGGTCGGGATCTTCTTCAATAACAAAATAATCATACTCCGGAGGAGGTATGATATGAGTGAGTTCTTCTGAGAACTCCTCATGAAGAGATTCAAGAATATGAGAAGAATCTGTGAGTTCCGGTATGGGCTCATCAAGATTAGAAAGAAGATCCTCCTCGCCCTCAACGTCCTCTAACACCCCATCAAAAAGAGGATTAACGGCACAAAAAGTGTACTCGTCACTATATTCAAAGAGGGGGTTAGAGAAAATTCCGGAAGTAACCTCGGAAACGTCAAGAGAATCTCCACAAAATTGCAAATCACAATCACCGTCAAATATTTCCTCGGACTCACTTGGGATTAGGACGAGGTTCTCAACATTGTCTGATTCCGTTGCCGGAATAGTGTCGAAATGCTCGTCCCCCATTTTTAGAGAGTCCTCTGGTTCCTTAGAAGGTAGGACGGGAGTGATTTCTGACGAATTTTCACAAACTTCCCACATAAAATCCTCATCATCGTCGTCATCGTAAACGAAAGTTTGACGATAATTGGAACTTATTCTAGCTGCTTGTTCTTCAGCTAGCAGTTCTCCATAAGTTTTCTGATGAGGATCTTCTGGGGTACATTGAATAACCATAGCCTTATAGCTTTTTGTTAACTCTAGAAGTTCATGGTTATATTTCTTTGCTGACTCCAATAGTTCATGGAGAAGTTCTTGATTAAGTATTTGAGATGATGGGTACTGTGGAGGTGAGTTATTATAAGAATAGTCGTAATTGTCACAAGGACCATGTTCATAGACAAACTGGTTACTTGTTTGACAATCAGAGCCAAAGTGAGGGCCTCCACAGTATTCACAACAATATTGTTGCTGTGATTGATTTGATGAATTATGTGGATAATGGTCATACCCGAAGTTCTGATTACAAGGAACTTGTTCATTGACAAACGTATTCCTTGCTTGACAATCAAAACTTGGATGTGGACCTCTACAATATTCACAAGAATAATACTGTTGTGGAGAACTTGATGTATAATATGAAGATGTGTCAAATCCGGATGATGTCTGATTGTTATAAGGGTTCTGCTCATAGACAAGCATGTCACCCGTTCGACAATCAAATTCCGGATGAGGACAACCTCCACAAAATTCACACAAGTATGTCTCCATCTGTTGCTGTGGGGGCTGGTTGAAAAGGTCGGGTGTTTCATTATAGAAACATGGATTTTGGTCATAGACAAACCCGTTTCCTGAATCCATAATGTTACAACCGGGGCAGTTTCCACCATTTGGAGGACCCCCACAGTATTGACAACCATATTGGTAAGATGAAGACATGGAGAAGAAGAATTAAACGAATAGAGGGTAAGAGATAAAGAATCAAACGTATAAAAGGATTGAGAAGAATATTTTTGGATTTTTAAATTTTAGAAACATTGAAAATCACAAAAGAAAAAGGAAAATAAATTTTGAAGAGAAAATCTTTTTGGGTTTTTATAAAAAATATTTACAAATGAAAACGATAACTCCACAAGGAAGGGTCTTCAAAACACGAATCGAAAAACGGAATCACGCACTCACTTCAACCTTCCCCGGCAGCGGCGCCAAAAACTGATTCGTGTCAATTATAGTTCAAGGAAAACACACGTGGAAATATGTGTTAACCCGAGTCGTTTGTCCCGACGAAGATCGAATGGAATTTGTGTTCCCGGAACGTGATTCGTGTAGTGAATGTGAAAAAGAGTAAGTGATTTGTGATTTTATACTACGAACAATAAAATATTAAAAGTAAACAATTAATTAAGCTAATGTAACAATTAAACTAAGCATACGAACTTAAAAACGAAAATTAGAATTTAAAAATGTTTACGCGACGAATTATAAAACGTAAATAAAAATGATTTTTTGAAATTTTAAAACCTAAAAATATAAAAATAATTTTCCTATATTAACTTTGATAAAAGAAAATTTTTGGAAAAAGAAAAATATTTTTTTTTTACTTTTTAATAATTTTTTATGAATTTAAAACTAATTAAAACTATTTAAATGATTTAAAAATAGTAAAACTAATTGGAAAAATCTGAAAATTTTTGAGTAATTCTAATTTTAAATAAGAAATCTAGGAAAAATAATTTCAAAAGCTGAATAAGACTGAATAAGCTAAAACAGATTATAAGCAAATAGGAAATAAGCTAAAAATAAGCAAAAATAAGCCAAAAATTATAAGAAGCTAAAAACAGATTACTCTAACTACTGGAAGCTAAAAATGACTGAAAAGGACAAAATAAGCATACTGAATAAGCTACAAATAAGCTGAACAGTTAGAAAGACAAGGTAGTTTTAAATGATATTCCACCCAACTTTAAGCACTAAATTAGCAGTTCAATTAAGCTCTAAACTAAAACCTAATGGGGGCAAAATGAAACCAGCACTACTATCTATCTAGAAAATACAAAAGCCCCAAAATTTAAGCTCAGTTGCTACTCTATTTTTAGTCCAGATCAGATACTAAAACTCAAAAGCTGATGTAGCAATTTAGTGCAGAACAGATCAGTTTTAAGTGCTGCATTTGCAGCCCTAGAAAAAGCTATTCAATAAGCTGAAACTACAGATACCAGATATTAAACATTAAGCCAACTATATGAACTACCTAAAACCCAAAAATTGAGGTCTAAACTAATCTGGATAAGCTAGAAATTCCATAAGAACAGCAGACCTAAAAGCACAAGTTACACTAGTGACAGCAGGAAAGAAAAGTGGCGCAAACTAGTGAGATCTTACTAACTTTAAACTAGCCTTTTGCAAACTTACTACAACACTTAAAAGCAACCATAAAATGCCAAAGTGGAAACTCAAATAAGCTCAGCTTATGCTGAGCTTATTGAGGCAGTTTAAGCTACTTAAAATAAAACTACTGATGCAGATTAATTAACTAACCTCAAATCATCAAGTCTACTGATGAAACAGCTGAATTACTACAAAACTAATCAAATCTAAATCTCAACTGAAAGCAGTGCAACAGTAACTGATCTTATTCTAACCTGATCTAAACCTAACAACCCTAACCTGGTCTAACTCCGCTATTTCTCAAGTAGAATGGACTTCATAAGCTGTAAAACAAATTCCCAAACATCCAATAAACTAGTTTTGAAACTGAAAAAGATGATTTCAAAGGTGAATAAGCTGATCAGACAAAAGAAACTGTTTAGACTTTTTCTTTTAATAATAAAGATGTAATAAAATCAGACACTCATAATCCAACTTTTGACATCAGAACTATACCTAATCAGCATAAAAGTTTAAAAATAAGCAATAAGATGAAAATAAGCTGAATAACAGTTAAATAGACCAAACTTTTACTTTCATTAAAAATAAAAAAAAACTGAGTACATACGACTGGAAATGAAATTACAACTTTAATTTAAAAACTACACTACAAAAACATTAAAATGACACGAAATTAAATCGGTAACAATTTTTTAAAGACATAAAAATTGGACACTTGACGGGAAGGAGGAGAGGGCTATTTATAGCCATTCTCAGAACCTTCTGGGAATCCATGCTGGCAATCCGTGGCATCCTCAGCTGCTAACCACCCTTGGATCGTTTCTTTCTTCCCACGCTTCATTCTCGGCCCTTAGATCAAAATAGTGACGCGGCTCGTCCAATAAGCATGTCCCACGTGTCCCCTGAGCTGTCAGGAGCTTCCAGAAACTCAATGATTAGATAATTATTTTGAGTACGAGGTAAATTAGATGTGGTGATTTTTAGGGTTCGTGGTAAAAGGAAAAGGGGATATTTTTTCTGGGCGCGCGTGTGAGTTAGAGTGGTGAGAGGGAGAGATTTATTATTTTGACTTAGTTGACTGGGGTAAAGGTTTGTTTGACCGGGTTATGATTATTAATATTATGGGTTGGATCGGGTAAAGGATTAAAAGGTAGTGGGCTGGTTTAGTCGTGGATTGGGTATAGTAGTGGATTGGGTTTATTTTGGATCCGGGTTTAAGGTAGTAAAGAAGGTTAAAGGTTTTAATCATAGGGACTAAATTTTGTAAATTGCTGAAAATCAAGGGACCTTAGCTGCCATTATTTAAAAGATGATCCAAGGGCTGAACTTGACACCTCTGATAGATGGAGGACTTGGGTTGACTTGTTGACCATAATTTCTTTCCCGGTTCCAGTTCTGAGCCTTTTCCGTATCCCGTGCTCGTTTTCTTGATTTTCTTGTGATTTTGCCGGTTTTCACGATATCCGTCCCTGCACATATAAAAACACAAAAACACAATATATTTGGCATTTTGGTCGGGTTTTTGGTCATTTTGGGTCCGGTTTTGGTCGAGAAATGGTATGTGTTTAAGCACATACCAAAATTCCCCCAGACTAAGATATTGCAATGTCCTCATGCAATGTTATAAAAACACGTTTTCGAAACCAAAAATTTCCAATCTCTTTTTACTAACTTTGAGAAGTAGCAAAATTTTCAAAAGAGATTAAGAAATCTTAAAGTTCTAAAAACTCCCCATTTTTCCTTTTATTCTATTTTTGTATTTTCTTATTTATTTAAGTGACGGCTTTTGTTGACAATCATTATCTTTCGATAACTTTTAGGGTCATAGAGTAGAAACACAACTCATAGAGGAGTGACCATAAGGATAAAATTCGTCGTCCCCGATTTTTCACGAGTCCCCAAACTAAGCTTAAAAACGAAATCATTGTTATTTACAAGTTAGATTGCCAACACTACTCAGAAAGCTAATTGTGGACTTCTTGTTCCCAAATTCCTATTTTCCTCTATTTAGTTTATTTTTGGTGAGAAATGAATTTCTTCAAGTTCTCGTTTCGATAATTTCTTAGTCCGATAAAGATACCTAGTTTAGACGCTAAGTAGTTTTCAAATCTTCCCTCGAAAACCGTTGCATACAAAAATGAGGTCCACATCAAGGTCTCTGATTTAACACGATTTTGAGGATATCCCTTTTATTTGCGACCGAAACAACTCATCTACGAGTCCAGAGACAGAAGCCTTTATTAGGATACCTCGGAGTCGAAATTTGGCATTTTTAACATTATTAAGCACATTAACGTATTTAGTCCTTGGCCCTTTATAACAATCACAACATCGGCTGCGAACCGGCAAGATGTGATAGTCTATTATGACCTTGGAATTTTTCCTCTGCCTTTATTAGAAGTCTACAACATCGGCTGCGAACCGGCAAGATGTAGAAAACTTTTTATGGCTTTGGATTATTATTATACATTATCATATTAATTAATTAATTGCCAAACCCCAAGTCCTACGGCTTTTATAACAATCCCAACATCGGTTGCGAGCCGGCAAGATGGAATAGTCTATTACACCGTAACACTGACAGTACCTTGATGTGTACCCAACTTTCATAAGCAAGGATTTTCTAAGGAAGAGATAAAAACTAATTATCGCCAAAACTAAAATAGCTTTAATTATTCCTAAATTACTATTTTTAAGGTGAAACAAGCTTATGGGAACAAAAAGCCACAAATAACTTCGATGAGCTCTAAAGAGATCCAACTACTCCACGTTTAGCAATCTAACTTATAAACAACTCTATCATTTCTCGTTCTTCGCAAATTTAAAATCTTAAATAATAAGATCCGCGAATGCTTAGCCTTATAATCAAGCCATGCATATATAAAGTCAAATACGGGAACTTGCAAACTCTTAAAAAGGATTCGCGTTTTATAGCTCCTTGTGTAAAAGACTAGCACGAGCTTATAGATTATAAACGGTTAAGGGAACAAGCTAGGGCTCAACACGCCCGGTCAAGTCAGAATTTTATTCCTACTCTCTCCAGCGGAAAATCAACAAAAATGTCAAAATTATTATATTTTTGCAAAAATTTTTAAAATTTTCTCATTTTTTTTGGATTTTTTTTTCAATTTTTGGAGGAAAAACGGGGTTACATGAGAAAATGGCAAAAATCAAATCGCAAGATTACCCCCCCAGACTAAAACGAGACATTGTCCTCAATGTCTTAAAGGTAAGGGTTCTCCTACATAAATCTAAGGCCGTTTATGAATTATGCCAAAAGATAGATGCAAAACGATAAGATTTAAGGATATCGGATAAGCAACGAATGATGAAACTCGAATAGCGTGAAGGAAACTACGAGCACGAGAGTCTTCATCATCGGGCATTCCTGGACACATCACAGAAAACACGAAACACAAGAATGGAAGAGGTAGCCCTCCTCACAACACTTATTAGAGAGAAAATAGAAAGAAGATAGATGGATAAGCATGGGGTGCCTCCCACGAAGCGCTTGTTTTTTATCGAGTCGGAAAGCTTAGACTCGCCCCGAATTCATTTGTCCTTGGGGGAGCAGGTGGAAAAGAAAATCTCAATCGGACTTTCGTTCAAGATGTTTGGATAAACATTGAAGCATACGAAAGTTCCACTCCGATGAGATACCCGCGGTTCAAAAGAAGGAGAGATGCCGGGGTCAAAGATGGTGTCTTCACTCCCGAAGGAGTAAAGGAGAAGAGAAGTCACCGGGTAGGTGAAGAAAGGGAGAAAGATCATTATCAGAATGGGAATCCATTCTTCATCATTAGAGCTCTGAAAAACCTCGGGAGGGAGGGTCGGGGTGATATCATCATCAAGCAAACTCTTAGGATAGAGTTTACCTCCCCCCGGGTCGGGATCTTCTTCAATAACAAAATAATCATACTCCGGAGGAGGTATGATATGAGTGAGTTCTTCTGAGAACTCCTCATGAAGAGATTCAAGAATATGAGGAGAATCTGTGAGTTCCGGTATGGGCTCATGGTATGTGCTTAAACACATCCCATTTCTTGACCAAAACCGGACCCAAAATAACCAAAAACCCGTCCAAAATGCCAAATATATTGTGTTTTTGTGTTTTTACATATGCAGGCACGGATATCGAAGAAAAGGACAAAAATAAAGAAATAGCCGGGAAACGAGCACGAGATTTGGAAGATTGAATAAAAGCCGGGGCCGGGGAAGTCAAACAGTCAAAGTACGCTCAAATGGTCAAGAATAGCCTTCCAATTATCTAAGATTGTCAAAAGTATCCCTTGGGAAATATTATTGGAAGATGGCAGAATTAGTCTTCATGGTTTCAGAAAATACAAATTTAGTCCTTGTGATTGTTATCTAAATCCTAAAAACTACATTAACTATCCGGATTTTTTAATAAATCCCTAAACCCAATATAAACCCAATATAAACCCAATCCCACACTTACCTAGCCCACCACTTAAACCAACCCAATCTAAAAACCTACCCAAGCCCATTCCCTAATAAAACCCACCCGATCCAACCCTTAATACCGGTCAACATATAACTAACCCAATAGAAAGAAATAAAAATAAAACTAATAACACTCACCCTTTCCCACTCAAACACGCGCCCAAATAATCCCCAAAATATACCACGAAGAACCCTAGTTTTACCACACCTTCAATTACCCTGCCACACCAATTATTACCAATGATTAAAACTTCTAGAAGGGACTGACAGCATAAGGGACACGTGTGGGCAGTTGATTGGACGAGCCGCGTCACTATTTTGATCTAAGGGCCAAGAATGAAGCGTGGGAAGAAAGAAAGGATCCAAGGGTGGTTAGCAGCTCATGTGCACACGGATCGCCAAGGTGGCAAGACCTAGAAGCTTCACCCCGTGGCTATAAATAGCCTCCTCAGCTCACGGATTCGTTTGGTTAGGTTTTTAGTTAGATATTAGGATTAGGAGTAGATTAGTATAGATTTTAATTACTGCGTATTGTAATTTCATGTCCAATTTTTAGGTCTTTAAAAAATTGTTACCGATTTAATTTCGTATCATTTACTGTTTTTTGTAGTCTAAATTTTAATTTCAAATTGTAATTTACATTTCAGTCATCTTTTGTACTCAGTTCTTCATTTTAATAAAAGTCAAAGTTCGGTCAAGGATATTGTGCATCAGCTTATCTTTCTTATAAGTGCTTATTTTAATTTTTCTGATATTGTTTTTGATATTTGATAATAAGAAAATGATTAATGTTTACATTTTTAACAATTTGTTCTCATATTGCTTAAAGTCAAATTTTGGTCAACGAAGTCAACTGATTCAGCTGTTTGATTAAGCTGAGGGTATTTGACTGATCTGGATGTTATTTTTGAGTCTGGGGTATAAGATGGCCCTGAGTGAATTTTGTTTCAGCTAGATGGTGTAAGTTTCATTTCAAATTTTAGCTTGTTTATTAGCTTATTAATCAGAATCTCTTATTAGCTTATCTGTTTTTTTTTGTATTCTGTTTTTAGATAAGAATTAGCCTAGATTAGAAGAGAGTAGTATAGATTTTAGAACAAAAAGGTTTAGTATAGAGTTGGATTGCAATTTCTGAGTTTGATTAGGGAATGTTTGGTTTAAGTGCTGTTGGATTTAGAGTTGTAGTATTGTTAATTTTCATTAAAGTTTAGGCTCATTTGAGGTAAATTTATAGTTGTTAAGCTATTTTAAGAAGTTTTGATCAGGTTTGAGATGATTTGAGGTTTATAGTACACATATGTTTCAAATATGCTCAAAATGCTTCCATAAGCTCAGCATAAGCTGAGCTTATTGGAGCTCCATTCTTGGCATTTCTGAGTAGCTAGTAATTGTTTAAGTAGTGTTCCAAGGTTTGATGAATTTTGGTCAAGTTTTGAAATAGGAAAGTTCAGATTTCCACCCTCTGCTGCTACAAATTGACATCTGCAGACCTGCAGATTATCAGTCCATCACCAACTGATTTAGGCTCGATTCAGACAAGCAAATAAGCTTTTATTTTGGGCATTTTGGGTACTAGAGTAGATTTATATATAAGCTATCTGTCTCAGCTTTTGGATTCCAAATTGGAGCTTATTTGAGTGCTTAATTCGAACTGTAAGTAGGGAGTTTAGAATAGCTTATTCTGTTTAAATGTAACTGCATGTCTGCTTGTTTAATTAGTTTATGGAAATTGCAATTTCAGTCCCTCTCTTTCTTAGAGCACGTTTTTAATTTTATAAAAGTTTCAAAAAAAAAAAAAAAATACAAATTAGTACCTGTCTTTTATTAAGTCCTAAACAGTTTCAGTTTTGTCAACTTTAGTCCCTCAGCTTTTATAAAACTTTTATTTTTCCAAATTATCTTTTTCAGTCCATTAGTTTTTTTTACTTTTGCATTTTAGTTAAATCATTTAAATAGATTTAATTAGTTTTTAATTCATAAAAATTATTAAAAAGTCAAAAAAAAAATATTTTTATTTTTCCAAAAATTTTCTTTTATCATTTTTAATCTAGGAAAATTATTTTTATATTTTTAGGTTTTAAATTTCACAAAATCATTTTTATTTACGTTTTATAATTCGTCGCATTACGTTTTTTTTTAAATTCAAATTTTCGTTTTTAAAATTCGTATATTTAGTTTAATTGTTTCATTAGCTTAATTAATTGTTTACTTTTATTATTTTATTTTTCGTAGTATAAAATCACAAATCAATCACTCTTATTCACATTCACTACACGAATCACGTTCCGGGAACACAAATTCCATTCGATCTTCATCGGGACAAACGACTCGGGTTAACACATATTTACCTTGTGTGTTTTCCTTGATCTATAATTGACACGTATCAATTTTTGGCGCCGCTGCCGGGGAAGGTTGAAGTGAGTTCGTGATTTCGTTCGTCGAATCGTGTTTTGAAGACCCTTCCTCGGAAGTTATCGTTTTTATAAAAAATAAAAATACAAAAAGAAAATAATTAAAAAACACTTTTCCTAAAGTGTTTTCACCATTAATAATAAATCCTCGGTCTTCCGTTGAAGGAGGGCGGTTGTAAACCATTTCAAATAAACAACAAAAGAGATCGTGAAGTTAAACGTTTCTTGGATTATTTCTTTACTACAACCTAATTACGGGGTTTAAGGAGGTCTTGACATTAAATTGCAGACCGAAGAGAGATCCATTCTTCTCTCCCGCCACGCTGCGCGTAGTTTTGAAAGAAACGAGTACGGTTGATTAACGATCACCAAAAAAAAAAAAATATAATAAATCTAATTTTTTTATAAAAACCCAAAAATATTTTCTTTTTCACATTGATTTTTGTTTTTATGAAAATCCCAAAAATAATCTTCGTCTTCTCTTATATGTTTAATTCTTAACTTCTAATCCTCTAAACCGATAATTCTTTCTCTTCACCCTCTTATGTTTAATTCTTATGGATCCGACTTGTTTTAATTGTGGAGAACCGTTCTTCGAAGGTTCATGTGTTTGGTGTACGTGTGAACAATGTGGTAGTGATATTCATGATGGCGTTTGTTTGAATTGTAATTCTCCCGAATATGTTCATAATTCGTTTAACAATTTTTCAAACATTCCCGATTATTATCCGACACCACCACCACCACCTTCGTTCACTTGTTTTAGTTGTGAAAACCCATCCGATGAAGGATCACCGCGCGGACAATGTTTTTGTAATCAATGTGGATACACCAATTGTATGTGCTACGTCCCGAGTGCTGAAACGTCTTATGCTTGTGATACGAGTTTTGATAATTATCCACAAAACGATTTCAATTTTCCTTTTCAAAACTCGTATGAGCAAGTACCGTATTATAATGGTGATTCATTTCAAAGTTCGTCAAATTTTGAAAATTGTGGGGGATCGTTTGATAATTCTTATTTTGAGCCAAATTTGTGTTACAATTCTCATGGTTTTAACCAACCCCCACAAAATCCCGGCAATTGTCCAAATCAAGATAGAATGAGCGAAATTGAAAAAATTTGGGAAGACTTCCAAAAAGTTAAGAGATTAGTGATTAAACATTATACTTCTACTCCCGATCATCATGAGAAGTCTATAGAAGAATTACTTGCCGAGGAAAGAGCGTCCAATTATCAAAAGTCTTTTATTTACGACGATTATGATGAGAAAATTACGATCAAACTTTTCCCTCAAAAAGTATCTACCTATGACGATGATTCCGATGATGACGAGGAGAGATTTGTTCCGGTAACCTTCCCTCAGATAGCACCCGTCTTTCCGACCGTAGAAACCGAGGACTCTCTAAAAATGGGGACGAGCATCTCGACACTATTCTGGCAACGGAATCAGACAATGTTGAGAACCTTGTCCCAATCCCAAGTGAGTCCGAGGAAATATCCGACGGTGAAAGTGATCTGCAATCTTGTGGAGATTCTCTTGAAATTTCCAAAGTTACCTCCGGGATTTTCTCTAACCCTCTTTTTGAATTCAATGATGAGTATACTTCTTGCAAAGTTAATCCTCTTTTCGATGAAGGGTTAGAGAACGTCAAGGATGAGGACTCTACATTTGATGAGCTGATTTTACCAATTCCTCGCCCTGACGATTCCCATGACTCGGAAGGGGAAATTCTTTTTCTTGAAAGATTGCTTAATGATGATCCCCTTTCACTTCATAAAACTGAGTCATTACACGTTGAGCCATCACCCACTCGTCCGCCTGCTAAACCACCCGATGATATCAAGCCCGATACGGGTGTTGTGACTTTTAAAGTGGTGGATGGGATTTCTGAAAAGTATGATAATTTGCCCACCCAATCCACCATTTTTATCTCTTCCGGGTGTGAGGATGACAATTTCTTTACAATTGTTATCATGATCCTTCTTCTTTTCTTCACCTACCCGGTGACTTCTCCTCTCATTCACTCCTTAGGGAGTGAAGACACCGTCTTTGACCCCGGCATCTCCGTTCTTTCATGCCGGGTGTCCGTTACTTGCTCCCCCAAGATTAAGTAAATTCGGGGCGAGTCTAAGCTATACGACTCGATAAATAAACAAGCGCTTCGTGGGAGGCACCCCATGCTTATCCATCTATCTTCTTTTCTCTTTTCTAATAAAGTGAGTGAGGAGGGTTCCCTCTTCCATATCTTGTGTTTCGTGTTTTTCTGTGATGTGTCCAGGAATGCCCGATGATGAAGACTCTCGTGCTCGTGGTTTGCTTCTCTCCACTCGAGTTTCATCATCCGCTGCTCATCCGATATCCTAAAATCTTATCGTTTTGCATCTATCTTTTGGCATAATTAATAAACGGCCTTAGATTTTTGTAGGAAGAACCCTTACCTTTAAGACATTGAGGACAATGTCTCGATTTAGTCTGGGGGGGTAATCTTTCGATTTGATTTTTGCCTTGCATTTTTGCCATTTTCTCATTTGATTTTTGCCTTGCATTTTTGCCATTTTCTCATGCAACCCCGTTTTTCCTCAAAAATTGAAAAAATCCAAAAAAATGAGAAAATTTTAAAAATTTTGTGCAAAAATATAATAATTTTGACATTTTGTTGATTTTCCGCTGGAGAGAGTAGGAATAAAATTCTGACTTGACCGGGCGTGTTGAGCCCTAGCTTGTCTCCTTAACCGTTCATAATCTATAAGCTCGTGCTAGTCTTTTACACAAGGAGCTAGAAAACGCGAATTCTTTTTAAGAATTTGCAAGTTCCCGTATTCGACTTTATATATGCATGGCTTGATTATAAGGCTAAGCATTCGCGGATCTTATTATTTAAGATTTTAAATTTGCGAAGAACGAAAAATGATAGAGTTGTTTATAAGTTAGATTGCTAAACGTGGAGTAGTTGGATCTCTTTAGAGCTCATCGAAGTTACTTGTGGCTTTTTGTTCCCATAAGCTTGTTTCGCTCAAAAATAGTAATTTAGGAATAATTAAAGCTATTTTGGTTTTGGCGATAATTAGTTTTTATTTCTTCCTTAGAAAATCCTTGCTTATGGAAGTTGGGTACACATCAAGGTACTGCCAGTGTTACGGTGTAATAGACTATTCCATCTTGCCGGCTCGCAACCGATGTTGGGATTGTTATAAAAGCCGTAGGACTCGGGATTTGGCAAAATTTATAATGAATAATGAATAATAATAATAATAATCCAAAGCCATAAAAAGTTTTCTGCATCTTGCCGGTTCGCAGCCGATGTTGTAGACTTCTAATAAAGGCAGAGGAACAATTCCAAGGTCATAATAGACTATCACATCTTGCCGGTTCGCAGCCGATGTTGTGATTGTTATAAAGGGCCAAGGATTAATAATATGTGCTTAATAATGTTAAAAATGCCAAATTTCGACTCCGAGGTATCCTAATAAAGGCTTCCGTCTCTGGACTCGTAGATGAGTTGTTTCGGTCGCAAATAAAAGGGATATTCTCAAAATCGTGTTAAATCAGAGACCTTGATGTGGACCTCATTTTTGTATGCAACGGTTTTCGAGGGAAGGCTTGGAAACTACTTAGCGTCTAAACTAGGTATCTTTATCAGATTAAAAATTATCGAAACGAGAATTTGAAGAAATTCATTTCTCACCAAAAATAAAATAAATAGAGGAAAATAGGAATTTGGGAACGAGAAGTCCACAATTAGCTTTCTGAGTAGTATTGGCAATCTAACTTGTAAATGACAATGATTTCGTTTTTAAGCTTAGTTTGGGGACTCGTGAAAAATCGAGGACGACGAATTTTATCCGTATGGTCACTTCTTCATGAGTCGTGTTTCCTACTCGAAGATCCTAAAAATTATCGAAAGATAATGATTGTCAACAAAACCGTCACAAGATTATAAGAAAATACAAAAATAGAATAAAAGGAAAAATCGGGGAGTTTTTAGAACTTAAGATTTCTTGATCTCTTTTGAAAATTTTGCTACTTCTCAAAGTTAGTAAAAAGAGATTGGAAATTTTCGGATTTGAAAACGTGTTCTTATAACATTGCATGAGGACATTGCAA
The DNA here is from genome assembly GCA_021014915.2 of Artemisia tridentata subsp. tridentata. Taxonomy (NCBI): domain Eukaryota; kingdom Viridiplantae; phylum Streptophyta; class Magnoliopsida; order Asterales; family Asteraceae; genus Artemisia; species Artemisia tridentata. The sequence goes on along the minus strand of CP139501.1, from coordinate 306,436,159 downwards.
TAGCTTAGTCTGGGGGAATTTTGGTATGTGCTTAAACACATCCCATTTCTTGACCAAAACCGGACCCAAAATAACCAAAAACCCGTCCAAAATGCCAAATATATTGTGTTTTTGTGTTTTTACATATGCAGGCACGGATATCGAAGAAAAGGACAAAAATAAAGAAATAGCCGGGAAACGAGCACGAGATTTGGAAGATTGAATAAAAGCCGGGGCCGGGGAAGTCAAACAGTCAAAGTACGCTCAAATGGTCAAGAATAGCCTTCCAATTATCTAAGATTGTCAAAAGTATCCCTTGGGAAATATTATTGGAAGATGGCAGAATTAGTCTTCATGGTTTCAGAAAATACAAATTTAGTCCTTGTGATTGTTATCTAAATCCTAAAAACTACATTAACTATCCGGATTTTTTAATAAATCCCTAAACCCAATATAAACCCAATATAAACCCAATCCCACACTTACCTAGCCCACCACTTAAACCAACCCAATCTAAAAACCTACCCAAGCCCATTCCCTAATAAAACCCACCCGATCCAACCCTTAACACACCGGTCAACATATAACTAACCCAATAGAAAGAAATAAAAATAAAACTAATAACACTCACCATTTCCCACTCAAACACGCGCCCAAATAATCCCCAAAATATACCACGAAGAACCCTAGTTTTACCACACCTTCAATTACCCTGCCACACCAATTATTACCAATGATTAAAACTTCTAGAAGGGACTGACAGCATAAGGGACACGTGTGGGCAGTTGATTGGACGAGCCGCGTCACTATTTTGATCTAAGGGCCAAGAATGAAGCGTGGGAAGAAAGAAAGGATCCAAGGGTGGTTAGCAGCTCATGTGCACACGGATCGCCAAGGTGGCAAGACCTAGAAGCTTCACCCCGTGGCTATAAATAGCCTCCTCAGCTCACGGATTCGTTTGGTTAGGTTTTTAGTTAGATATTAGGATTAGGAGTAGATTAGTATAGATTTTAATTACTGCGTATTGTAATTTCATGTCCAATTTTTAGGTCTTTAAAAAATTGTTACCGATTTAATTTCGTATCATTTACTGTTTTTTGTAGTCTAAATTTTAATTTCAAATTGTAATTTACATTTCAGTCATCTTTTGTACTCAGTTCTTCATTTTAATAAAAGTCAAAGTTCGGTCAAGGATATTGTGCATCAGCTTATCTTTCTTATAAGTGCTTATTTTAATTTTTCTGATATTGTTTTTGATATTTGATAATAAGAAAATGATTAATGTTTACATTTTTAACAATTTGTTCTCATATTGCTTAAAGTCAAATTTTGGTCAACGAAGTCAACTGATTCAGCTGTTTGATTAAGCTGAGGGTATTTGACTGATCTGGATGTTATTTTTGAGTCTGGGGTATAAGATGGCCCTGAGTGAATTTTGTTTCAGCTAGATGGTGTAAGTTTCATTTCAAATTTTAGCTTGTTTATTAGCTTATTAATCAGAATCTCTTATTAGCTTATCTGTTTTTTTTTTGTATTCTGTTTTTAGATAAGAATTAGCCTAGATTAGAAGAGAGTAGTATAGATTTTAGAACAAAAAGGTTTAGTATAGAGTTGGATTGCAATTTCTGAGTTTGATTAGGGAATGTTTGGTTTAAGTGCTGTTGGATTTAGAGTTGTAGTATTGTTAATTTTCATTAAAGTTTAGGCTCATTTGAGGTAAATTTATAGTTGTTAAGCTATTTTAAGAAGTTTTGATCAGGTTTGAGATGATTTGAGGTTTATAGTACACATATGTTTCAAATATGCTCAAAATGCTTCCATAAGCTCAGCATAAGCTGAGCTTATTGGAGCTCCATTCTTGGCATTTCTGAGTAGCTAGTAATTGTTTAAGTAGTGTTCCAAGGTTTGATGAATTTTGGTCAAGTTTTGAAATAGGAAAGTTCAGATTTCCACCCTCTGCTGCTACAAATTGACATCTGCAGACCTGCAGATTATCAGTCCATCACCAACTGATTTAGGCTCGATTCAGACAAGCAAATAAGCTTTTATTTTGGGCATTTTGGGTACTAGAGTAGATTTATATATAAGCTATCTGTCTCAGCTTTTGGATTCCAAATTGGAGCTTATTTGAGTGCTTAATTCGAACTGTAAGTAGGGAGTTTAGAATAGCTTATTCTGTTTAAATGTAACTGCATGTCTGCTTGTTTAATTAGTTTATGGAAATTGCAATTTCAGTCCCTCTCTTTCTTAGAGCACGTTTTTAATTTTATAAAAGTTTCAAAAAAAAAAAAAAATACAAATTAGTACCTGTCTTTTATTAAGTCCTAAACAGTTTCAGTTTTGTCAACTTTAGTCCCTCAGCTTTTATAAAACTTTTATTTTTCCAAATTATCTTTTTCAGTCCATTAGTTTTTTTTACTTTTGCATTTTAGTTAAATCATTTAAATAGATTTAATTAGTTTTTAATTCATAAAAATTATTAAAAAGTCAAAAAAAAAATATTTTTATTTTTCCAAAAATTTTCTTTTATCATTTTTAATCTAGGAAAATTATTTTTATATTTTTAGGTTTTAAATTTCACAAAATCATTTTTATTTACGTTTTATAATTCGTCGCATTACGTTTTTTTTTAAATTCAAATTTTCATTTTTAAAATTCGTATGTTTAGTTTAATTGTTTCATTAGCTTAATTAATTGTTTACTTTTATTATTTTATTTTTCGTAGTATAAAATCACAAATCAATCACTCTTATTCACATTCACTACACGAATCACGTTCCGGGAACACAAATTCCATTCGATCTTCATCGGGACAAACGACTCGGGTTAACACATATTTACCTTGTGTGTTTTCCTTGATCTATAATTGACACGTATCAGCTCATCAAGATTAGAAAGAAGATCCTCCTCGCCCTCAACGTCCTCTAACACCCCATCAAAAAGAGGATTAACGGCACAAAAAGTGTACTCGTCACTATATTCAAAGAGGGGGTTAGAGAAAATTCCGGAAGTAACCTCGGAAACGTCAAGAGAATCTCCACAAAATTGCAAATCACAATCACCGTCAAATATTTCCTCGGACTCACTTGGGATTGGGACGAGGTTCTCAACATTGTCTGATTCCGTTGCCGGAATAGTGTCGAAATGCTCGTCCCCCATTTTTAGAGAGTCCTCTGGTTCCTTAGAAGGTAGGACGGGAGTGATTTCTGACGAATTTTCACAAACTTCCCACATAAAATCCTCATCATCGTCGTCATCGTAAACGAAAGTTTGACGATAATTGGAACTTATTCTAGCTGCTTGTTCTTCAGCTAGCAGTTCTCCATAAGTTTTCTGATGAGGATCTTCTGGGGTACATTGAATAACCATAGCCTTATAGCTTTTTGTTAACTCTAGAAGTTCATGGTTATATTTCTTTGCTGACTCCAATAGTTCATGGAGAAGTTCTTGATTAAGTATTTGAGATGATGGGTACTGTGGAGGTGAGTTATTATAAGAATAGTCGTAATTGTCACAAGGACCATGTTCATAGACAAACTGGTTACTTGTTTGACAATCAGAGCCAAAGTGAGGGCCTCCACAGTATTCACAACAATATTGTTGCTGTGATTGATTTGATGAATTATGTGGATAATGGTCATACCCGAAGTTCTGATTACAAGGAACTTGTTCATTGACAAACGTATTCCTTGCTTGACAATCAAAACTTGGATGTGGACCTCTACAATATTCACAAGAATAATACTGTTGTGGAGAACTTGATGTATAATATGAAGATGTGTCAAATCCGGATGATGTCTGATTGTTATAAGGGTTCTGCTCATAGACAAGCATGTCACCCGTTCGACAATCAAATTCCGGATGAGGACAACCTCCACAAAATTCACACAAGTATGTCTCCATCTGTTGCTGTGGGGGCTGGTTGAAAAGGTCGGGTGTTTCATTATAGAAACATGGATTTTGGTCATAGACAAACCCGTTTCCTGAATCCATAATGTTACAACCGGGGCAGTTTCCACCATTTGGAGGACCCCCACAGTATTGACAACCATATTGGTAAGATGAAGACATGGAGAAGAAGAATTAAACGAATAGAGGGTAAGAGATAAAGAATCAAACGTATAAGAGGATTGAGAAGAATATTTTTGGATTTTTAAATTTTAGAAACATTGAAAATCACAAAAGAAAAAGGAAAATAAATTTTGAAGAGAAAATCTTTTTGGGTTTTTATAAAAAATATTTACAAATGAAAACGATAACTCCACAAGGAAGGGTCTTCAAAACACGAATCGAAAAACGGAATCACGCACTCACTTCAACCTTCCCCGGCAGCGGCGCCAAAAACTGATTCGTGTCAATTATAGTTCAAGGAAAACACACGTGGAAATATGTGTTAACCCGAGTCGTTTGTCCCGACGAAGATCGAATGGAATTTGTGTTCCCGGAACGTGATTCGTGTAGTGAATGTGAAAAAGAGTAAGTGATTTGTGATTTTATACTACGAACAATAAAATATTAAAAGTAAACAATTAATTAAGCTAATGTAACAATTAAACTAAGCATACGAACTTAAAAACGAAAATTAGAATTTAAAAATGTTTACGCGACGAATTATAAAACGTAAATAAAAATGATTTTTTGAAATTTTAAAACCTAAAAATATAAAAATAATTTTCCTATATTAACTTTGATAAAAGAAAATTTTTGGAAAAAGAAAAATATTTTTTTTTACTTTTTAATAATTTTTTATGAATTTAAAACTAATTAAAACTATTTAAATGATTTAAAAATAGTAAAACTAATTGGAAAAATCTGAAAATTTTTGAGTAATTCTAATTTTAAATAAGAAATCTAGGAAAAATAATTTCAAAAGCTGAATAAGACTGAATAAGCTAAAACAGATTATAAGCAAATAGGAAATAAGCTAAAAATAAGCAAAAATAAGCCAAAAATTATAAGAAGCTAAAAACAGATTACTCTAACTACTGGAAGCTAAAAATGACTGAAAAGGACAAAATAAGCATACTGAATAAGCTACAAATAAGCTGAACAGTTAGAAAGACAAGGTAGTTTTAAATGATATTCCACCCAACTTTAAGCACTAAATTAGCAGTTCAATTAAGCTCTAAACTAAAACCTAATGGGGGCAAAATGAAACCAGCACTACTATCTATCTAGAAAATACAAAAGCCCCAAAATTTAAGCTCAGTTGCTACTCTATTTTTAGTCCAGATCAGATACTAAAACTCAAAAGCTGATGTAGCAATTTAGTGCAGAACAGATCAGTTTTAAGTGCTGCATTTGCAGCCCTAGAAAAAGCTATTCAATAAGCTGAAACTACAGATACCAGATATTAAACATTAAGCCAACTATATGAACTACCTAAAACCCAAAAATTGAGGTCTAAACTAATCTGGATAAGCTAGAAATTCCATAAGAACAGCAGACCTAAAAGCACAAGTTACACTAGTGACAGCAGGAAAGAAAAGTGGCGCAAACTAGTGAGATCTTACTAACTTTAAACTAGCCTTTTGCAAACTTACTACAACACTTAAAAGCAACCATAAAATGCCAAAGTGGAAACTCAAATAAGCTCAGCTTATGCTGAGCTTATTGAGGCAGTTTAAGCTACTTAAAATAAAACTACTGATGCAAATTAATTAACTAACCTCAAATCATCAAGTCTACTGATGAAACAGCTGAATTACTACAAAACTAATCAAATCTAAATCTCAACTAAAAGCAGTGCAACAGTAACTGATCTTATTCTAACCTGATCTAAACCTAACAACCCTAACCTGGTCTAACTCCGCTATTTCTCAAGTAGAATGGACTTCATAAGCTGTAAAACAAATTCCCAAACATCCAATAAACTAGTTTTGAAACTGAAAAAGATGATTTCAAAGGTGAATAAGCTGATCAGACAAAAGAAACTGTTTAGACTTTTTCTTTTAATAATAAAGATGTAATAAAATCAGACACTCATAATCCAACTTTTGACATCAGAACTATACCTAATCAGCATAAAAGTTTAAAAATAAGCAATAAGATGAAAATAAGCTGAATAACAGTTAAATAGACCAAACTTTTACTTTCATTAAAAATAAAAAAAAAACTGAGTACATACGACTGGAAATGAAATTACAACTTTAATTTAAAAACTACACTACAAAAACATTAAAATGACACGAAATTAAATCGGTAACAATTTTTTAAAGACATAAAAATTGGACACTTGACTGGAAGGAGGAGAGGGCTATTTATAGCCATTCTCAGAACCTTCTGGGAATCCATGCTGGCAATCCGTGGCATCCTCAGCTGCTAACCACCCTTGGATCGTTTCTTTCTTCCCACGCTTCATTCTCGGCCCTTAGATCAAAATAGTGACGCGGCTCGTCCAATAAGCATGTCCCACGTGTCCCCTGAGCTGTCAGGAGCTTCCAGAAACTCAATGATTAGATAATTATTTTGAGTACGAGGTAAATTAGATGTGGTGATTTTTAGGGTTCGTGGTAAAAGGAAAAGGGGATATTTTTTCTGGGCGCGCGTGTGAGTTAGAGTGGTGAGAGGGAGAGATTTATTATTTTGACTTAGTTGACTGGGGTAAAGGTTTGTTTGACCGGGTTATGATTATTAATATTATGGGTTGGATCGGGTAAAGGATTAAAAGGTAGTGGGCTGGTTTAGTCGTGGATTGGGTATAGTAGTGGATTGGGTTTATTTTGGATCCGGGTTTAAGGTAGTAAAGAAGGTTAAAGGTTTTAATCATAGGGACTAAATTTTGTAAATTGCTGAAAATCAAGGGACCTTAGCTGCCATTATTTAAAAGATGATCCAAGGGCTGAACTTGACACCTCTGATAGATGGAGGACTTGGGTTGACTTGTTGACCATAATTTCTTTCCCGGTTCCAGTTCTGAGCCTTTTCCGTATCCCGTGCTCGTTTTCTTGATTTTCTTGTGATTTTGCCGGTTTTCACGATATCCGTCCCTGCACATATAAAAACACAAAAACACAATATATTTGGCATTTTGGTCGGGTTTTTGGTCATTTTGGGTCCGGTTTTGGTCGAGAAATGGTATGTGTTTAAGCACATACCATTATTCTTGAATGCTGCTTGTCTATTCATCACAGACGCGGTTTGTCTGTTTAGTCTCAGACGCGGTTTGTATGTTTTATCTCAGACGCGGTTTGTCTGTTTAGTCACGGACGCGGTTTGTCTGTTTAGTCACAGACGCGGTTTGTCTGTTTAGTCACAAACGCGGTTTGTCTGTTTCATCACGAACGCGGTTTGTCTGATTAATCACGAACGCGGTTTGTCTAATTAATCACGAACGCGGTTTGTCTGAATAATCACTAACGCGGTTTGTCTAAACAATCACGAACGCGGTTTGTCTAAACAATCACGAACGCGGTTTGTCTAATCAGTCATGAATGCGGTTTGTCTGATTGATCATGAATGCGGTTTGTCTATGATTATGGATGTTGTTTGTCTACTTGGTCATGGATACAATTTGTCTGTATTGTCATGTTATGTCTATATGTTCACATATGCAGTTTGTCTACATGCTTACAGATGCAGCTGTGCAGTTAATACTTTATAATGTGGGTTATGTTTGCTGCATTTTTGGTCTCTCACAATTGTGTGTTACTTGATCTACTGTAATCTTTTGTTATGAACACATAGTCTCTGTGCTAACCTCAAGGATTGACTCCCATCTAATTTGCATAGACATACTGTCTTACTGTGAATGTGTGTGTGTAGAAACAATGACAGATACAGAGATCACTACTTCCTCAGAACCAAACCCTACAGGCTCAACACCTGTTCGCACAGATGAACAAATCCTTCCTAAGAACAGATGGATCCCTATTGGAAGGAGCAACTGTTATATCGATGTGACAAGACCTCAACCCAATCCTATTTACAAGATATCTGTTGATATCTTAAAGGATACCAATTTCTTCAGAGCATTCACTGCATGTGCAACAGTTCCGTCTATATACATTCAACAGTTTTGGAATACGATTGAACTCAACAAAGACACTGGTAATTACCATTGTCAGTTAGATGAACAATGGTACGAGCTGACATCAGACACCATCAGAGAGGCTCTTCAAATCTCACCTGTTATCATTGATAAACCCTTTACTCAACCTCCTACATCCGAGGCTCTCGTCCACTTCGTTAATGATCTGGGTTATCCATCAACCATCCTCAAGGTGTCGGCGGTAGTCACTAGTGAAATGTATCAACCATGGAGAACATTCGCCACCATTCTCAATTTATGTCTTACTGGGAAGACTTCTGCTTATGAAAGACCTAGGGCTCCAGTGCTTCAAATTCTATGGGGAATCATAAAACGTTCCAACATAGATTTCGCTGAAAGGATCTGGGAAGAATTCGTTCACTCCATTCACACTTTCCTAGAAGACAAAGCAAAACTGGAATCTAATCTGGCCAGCAGGAAGACAGTGAGGAAGATGTTAATTCCTAGCATCAGATTCACTAAAATGATAATTCATCACCTCTACTCTCTTCACAAGTTCCATCCTAGAACTGATTCTCCTCTCCATTTGTCCTCTGAAGAATTTGTTCTGGGAAATCTTAAATGGGCTGCAAAAGGGGCCAAACAAGAAGTCTTTGGAAAGCTTATTCCTGAGCCTCTTATTTCAGATAACATTCGTCAAGCCTCCTATTATAAGGAATATCTGAGCAAAGTAGAGGGATATCAAAAGTCTCTCTCTGAGAAGGTAAGAAGTGAAGCCGAAACCCTTGAACCAGAAACCCAGAAATCCATCAAACAAACCCAATCTAAATCAAAATCAAAGAAGAGAAAGGATGCACCCACAGAAGTTGAGGGATCTAAGAAAAAGAAGAAGATCAAAAGGAAGGGATCAGTCAAGAAGTTGAAATCTAAGAAAATCAAGACAAAAGGTCGAGATGATGATGAAGAGATGGTGATACCTGAACTAGGTCTAAAAGATGAAGAAGATCCGGTTCTACAACAAGCCTTGGAGCTGAGTGCTAAAGAACATACTGAGTCAACAAGGAGTGCTACGAAAGGAGTTGTCCTTAGAGAACCTGTTGTTGAGAGCAGTAAACCATTACCTGAAGTAGAGGGCAAAGGTAAAGGAGTAGCTACAGTGGTACAAGCTGCTAAGACTCTTCTTACCATATCATCTCCGGCATCCAAGACAACAACACGATTTGTGCTCAGGAAACGTGATCAGGGATCATCTAGAGCACTTGATCTTTCTGAAGGACATCAAGAAGAATCACCAAGCTTAGAAGTTGCTCAAGATTCCAGTGATACAGAAAGCGATGAACAGTTGTACAAGGAGAAGAAGGTGGAGATGAAGATCACACATACAGAAATAAAGGACCCACAAGATCAAAGTGAGAGTCAAGATGAGGAAGTTCATAAGGAAGCTGAGTCTGATAACATCATTAAGGAAAAGAAGGTGGAGATGAAGGTCACACATACTGAAATTAAGGACCCACAAGATCAAGAAACTCCACAAGAAATACAACATGAAGAATTCGTGGCTTCTACATACCCAGGGGTTCATGAGAATCTGAAAATGAAGGAGGATGAGCAATCTCACCTGAATGAACCAACAGGGTCTACTGGCACTCTATCTTCTCTGAAGAACCTTGATACCGACTTCAACTATGGTGATCAATTCATCCTGGATAAAGCCAACGACAACACCACAGAGACTGACATACCACATGATGATAAGGAAGTGGAGTCAATGGTGTCTGTACCAATTAAACAAGACATGTCTGGTATTAGACCTATGACAATTCCTGTGTCCACAACAGCAACTATCATAGTAGATCCCTCACCAGAAGCAACACCAGCGACACCCATCCCTCCAGAACTATCATCTAATTTAGCATCACAACTAACTGCCGCCACAAAGCTCATTGATGACATGTCACGGAAGATGAATAATTATGAGCAGAGACTACTTAATGTGGAAAAGCTAAATATAGATCAAAAGGTGGCTCAAGCTGTGAATGATCAGGTAGAGGAAGCGGTCAGATGGGCAATGGAAGCTCCTATGAAGACACGATTCAGAGATCTTCCTACTACTGATATGAAATCAATCCTCTATGACCGAATGTTTGAATGTGGTCAGTATCAAGGCCACGAAGATCATCAACGGCTTTATGAAGCCTTGGAAAAATCGATGAGTCGTGATAATCAGGATTTCCTCATGGCTGAGCTTGAAGAACAACGGAAGAAGAAGAAAAGAAGACAAGACAAACCCTGTACACCTCCTGATTCTCCACCACATCCACCTCCACCTCCTCCACCTGATGGTGGCTCTGGTGCTACAAGGCTTTCAGGAGCTTCAGGATCTATCCAAGCTCAACCTCATCATCATCCCACTGTGTCTTCTGGTGGAAAAGACCAATCCAATACTTCGTCTGCCCCAAGCAAGTCTAAGGGAGTTACAAAGGCTGGAACACTTGCGTGGACAACTGTTGACACCCAACCTAAGTCCTCATTCTCACCAACTCCTGCGGACTTTGTCATGAATGAGGAATCAGAAGTGGAAGATCTGACTTCTCAAAATGATGAAGATGAAGTCTCAGCGAATGCTAATATCCCAACAGTTGACCCTAATCAAAAATGGTGGTTAGAATTCTTACGCACAGACAAACCTGATGACTCAGAATCCTCAAAAAAGCGACCCACCAGGGAAGATATGGAATCTTGGATGAAACCTGTATCTGAAGAAGATCGAGAACCAATTCCTGAACCTAATTGGTCTATACCATCATCAGACAAAAGCGTTCCTGTAAACAATTGGGCAGCTACTATTGCTTCGCAACACAACTCTCCTTCCGAGAACTCATTGCTGGCAAAGACTAATGACATGGGGGCATTTATTAATTGGTTCTGTAAAAAGAAAGGCATCACAAATCTCACTCCCCAAGACTTGGAAGGTCCCGCATATGAAATAGTCAAAGTGTTTCATCCTGATGTGCATCATCTTCAATACCAAATGGAAGAATGTCATAGACTATTTACTGATCAAGTTGATGACCGGATCCTTTCCTACGACGTCAACCGACCTCTTCCCTTTGATGGTCCACCAGGTCAAAAGAACATTCAAGCAGATCTCTTCTTTAACAACGATCTGAATTATCTCCGGTTCGGGAATAATGGTGATCGTCAGGCATTATCCATTTCCAAGATGAAGGCGGCTCACTACCCTGACGTTGGGCTAGAACAAATGGTGCCTGATCAGGTATGGTCAGATGAAGAATACAAGTTTGAACTTACTGCTTCTTATGGGGTCACACATTGGTGGTTCCACAAGAAACGATTTTACATTGAACGGCACGCAGGAGAGGGTAGTCGTCAGGGTATACGCTCACATCTAAGAATCTTAAGTGTTATCAAAGTTGATATTCACCCAATGTATGGATATGAGTATCTTAAAAGGATAGTGCTTCGTCGTGCTGATCAGAAGGAGTATATCATTTCTGAAAGCGACTTCAAATATCTATCTCCGAGTGACTTCGAGGATCTCTTCCTTCTGAATCTTCAAGGGCACCTGAATCATCTTCCACCTCGCGACAAGAGGGCGCTTGCTGCTGCTGTTAACTTATGGATCCGGGGTCTTGTCATCAGGCAAAGGGTGAGTGATTTTCAACTAGGGATAGAGAGCTATCAGACCAAACTCAATCTCACTAGGCCAAATTGGGAACGTAAGGGTCTCGAGTACATTCACGACTTTAAAGTTATCGAATCTCCAAGAGCAGTCAAGTTCACTGACCAACATGGGACTCCTATGATGATGCAACTCAGTGAGATTCATAAATTCAGCGATGGTACCCTGAGAATGATCGATGAAGCACTGGATTTCAGGATTAAAGACTTCAAGATAAATCCTCACAACTCACAATTGAAGACTCAGTTCTGGACTGATCTGGATGTACAAAGGAGCAAAGAGTTTATGAGAGCCATAGAGCGTAGACTGAAAACAAGAAGGATCTTTCGCAACCTGGAAAGCTTCGTTGGGGGTAGAGTTCGTGAAGGAGATTACAGATTGATGGAAAGAACGACATGAGCTGATTCGCTCCATAAGTGGCATTTGTAGTGATATTATTCTTTTGTTGGGCACTTGTAATTTTACAATGTAATTTCCTCTAATCTTGTCTATGTGTGATCTGTGTATATGGACAAGTAATTCTCTCTCGTTGACTTAAGAGGGAGCATAGTATGCTCCTAAATCAGAATACATTTTAACCTGACCACATTTTCTCCCAAATTTTTCTAAATGTATTTAAATCAATTGGGATCACAAATCTCAAATGGTTTGAAATTTTTGATCGGGGGAGAGAATGTGATTTAAATAGGAAATTCTGATAAAATGTGATGATTTGGAAGTTAATGTAAGCTCTCCCGTATGTGCTAAACCATTTTGTATATCAAGGCACATATTGAGGGGGAGCAAAATGCTTTGAAGAAGGAAGTAAACTCTCCCATAAGTGCTCAGTTGTACATCAATGCACTTATTGAGGGGGAGCAAAGGTTTTGGCATCTCATGTGACCGTGACTCAGACTTAACCAATGAATTGACGAAACATATACTGTCATGAATCGAAAGGACATATCCTGGCCGGGTAATAATTTCAAGCTGGTCTAACCAGTGATGTAAGCGTGTCTCGAAAAGGATGTGTCTGAGTAGAGTGTACCGTTTCGAGAAACTTTCTATGGACTTGACCAGGCCGGGTAATAATTTCAAGCTAGTCTAACTAGTGATGTAAGCGTGTCTCGAATCGGTCATGTTCACTGAAAGTGGATCAATTTAAAAAGTGCGAGCTCTACCTAACATGTGCAAATTTATAAAACAATCAACCGAGCACATGTTGAGGGGGAGCATTTGAAAAATATAAAACTCTCAAGTGTTTGCAAAAATGTGTTTCAGAATCATGAACACTTTGAGAGATTTTTCAAAGATTTGGTTTGGCAATCGTGGATGAATACCAAAGACCGACCATTTTAATTAATGCATGGAGTTATAAGGATGGTTAGGTTAGGCTCAAGTTCCCACGATCCCGCCAGAGCCGGAGGGATCTACCCAGGGACAATTCACTAGTTAGTGTAGAAGTCCTTAGGTATGATTAAAAAGGAGAATAGTGGATAAGGGAAAAGTGCCGACTGAGATGGAGCTAGTACTGGAACAAACCCAACAAGGTACTAGTAATGAAGTCTCGGTAAGCACTGAAGGGGTTGAAGAATGAAAAAGAATTGTAAAGATAAAGGGTGAAAAGAAATAGCCCTCCTTACAACTTAGGCAGAAACCGGGTCAATACATATGCTGTCAGAATCACTTAGTTGATTGCTGGCATTGAAGACAAAGTATCATGGACCCAGTGATACGCTGCACAACCCTCCCTAGCCACTCAAGGTCCCTCAAAGGACTCTTGTTTCAATTGTCACGGAGCTCAATACATTTCTATCGTCTCTCTCACTCCGAGTTAGATAATATTGAAAAGGTGGCAGTCCTCTCCAGCCTCCGATCACTAAATCAAAACGCACTATCGAGTCTAGAGCCACGAGATGCATAATAAGATCTCATAGGGACACGAATTATTTCTACACTGGGTGTTCAACATTAAGGACACCAGTTGTAAACTCATGAGTCCTACGCAGATCTTAGCAATCTGCCAGAACATTTATGAGAGAATTTACAAATGTAATTCTCAATGATTGAATGGAAATTCCTGCCAGGGTCAACATCAAGCAGCCCTGAAAGCAGGTCACTTCGGTAATTCCTCGTGGATTACGCTTAGTGGTCACGGCGGTTTCAACCGGTCTACAGTCGTGGAGTGATATCCAGCGACTCACCTAATCGTTGATTTACTACGGTAAGATCTTAAAAAGCCCTCTGTGGGTTTTCGATTAGGAACGGTCTTGGTAAGGATTAGAGAGAGTTATCACAATATGCTGTTGACTATCTCGAAGTCCAAACTTGTAAGTACCGGTCGAATTATTGCTAACTGTCGTATGCAGGAATCACTGGCGGTTGTAGCAGTGGAATGCTGTAGCTGGTTGCTGTTGTAGCTGGTTGCAGAAAAGATGACAATCCATCACCACATGCTCACACCACATCATCATCAAAGAAGTCATGATCAATCCAAAAGACCTTCAACACAGCTTCTGCTAACTCTGATGCTGAAGATCATGACACCATATCGTGTGTGCGTGTTGGCTCAAAGTATACCTCATCACATGGAGTCGTACTATTGGAAACTCAAGAGGGATGATACTTTCAAAGATTACTCAAAGTTCATCCAAGACAAAAGAGAAGTCATCTTCTGATCACTGATGTTTGCACAACAATCTATGACATTGAAGATTCAATGATTACGAGCTATGATGTCAAGATCCAAGGAAGAAGTGCTGAAATTCAGAACATTGCTTCTGGGGTGACCTCCCTTAGGGGGAGATTGTTAGGAATATGAATATTCAGCTGAAGACTCGGTCACCCCGAGTAATTATTAGTACATCATAGCTCATAGGATTATCAGTAATATTAGTAGTAACTTAGTTAGTATTATTAGTATTGTGGAGTGGGTCGGGTCTTTACCCTCTGTCAGCTCACTCTACAGCCCGCTAGGGGCATAATATATTGTAAGTATAAATACCCCTTCCCACACAAGGGAAGGGTTGGAACTTCACATTATCTTAATCTAATACACACATTGTTTCTCTCTCTAGAAGTTCCCATCACTTTCTCTCTCTAGTTCTTTGTCCATTCGATCCAAACTAAGCCTCAAACAAGTGTTTCTTGCATTGTGAATACCCTACAGAAGAGTTATGCGGATGTGAGGAGGAAACCCATGGAATTTGAAGTTGGAGATAGTGTTATGTTAAAAGTATCGCCCTGGAAGAGAATGATACGCTTCGGAAAGCGTGAAAAACTCAACCCAAGGTACATTGGACCATTTAAAATCCTCGAGAGGATTGGTCCAGTTGCTTATAAATTAGAACTTCCAGAAGAACTCAGTAGGGTACACCCTACATTCCACGTATCCCAACTTAAGAAATGCCTATCGGACGAGACTCTCGTCATTCCGCTGAAAGAGATTAAACTGGACGACAAACTTGTATTCACAGAGGAACCCGTGGAGATAATGGATAGAGAGGTGAAACAACTTAAGCAAAACCGTATTCCTATTGTAAAGGTTAAATGGAACTCTAAGAGAGGACCAACATACACATGGGAACGCGAAGACCAAATTCGTGAAAAATATCCCCACATATTCTCGTAAACCACTCTTATTAGCTATCTCAAACTTGAATTCTGGGACGGAATTCAGAATGAAGGAGGAGTACTGAAGGATTCTACGAAAAACCCTTGTAATTAACCTCAGTAAATTAGGATGATCTTGTATTACCGTTTAATAAACCCCATTCTTGCGGGGAAATTTAAACTTTTCCCTTATTGTTACTATTATCACGTTACGTTCTAACGATATATATATTAAATAACGACACGAACTCGAGACACAATTCCATCATAACACCACTTTTACCGAATGACATCAAATGTCAATACTTGCATTTCCCTAAACTCATTTTAAACAAAATACATTTAACTACACTAATTACACCTAATCTAATTAATTCCCTAATCCTAAACCATAAACCAACCGGACCCTTATTTGTAGTCCACCACACGAGCCCAACAACCTTTCCATGTTTACCCTTTTCTTTTCTCTCTTTTCTTTAAACCGATCGCTAGCACCCCATAAACACCCTCGCATCTCAAAAATGTCGAACCTAACCTATACATCTTTTTACACCATCGAATGCACCACCCAACTAACTACCATTGTGCAAAAACACAGCTGGAAATGTCGAGTGTTAGTACAGTAACGACAGTCACTTTGCTTGTCCCATTTTCGAACCAAACGTATAAACATAGATTGCAAAACACAACCATTTCACGCCCCACTTTTTCCTACAATCTCCTAACAATATTCTTAATCTATTTTGATACTTAAAAGAAGAAATGAACTGCAACAAGAGCATGTAGCTCGTTAGTCTCAATTCGGTACCAATGATAATGCAAACCGAATATAGGTACACTCCAAAAGCAAAAATACAAAGTACCAACTACCAAATATCTATCCCACACTCAACCAATGTCAGAAAATCTACTTAGGTGTCCCTCAAGCCACAATAACACCAATGATAGAGTCAAATAGTCAATGCAACGTGTGTAAAAATCTGCCTATAAGATAGCCTATCCTATCTCATATTACCCTACCCACATATCACTTTCTTTCACTCTCAAACATACCTTAAAAAGCTTAGTTACTTTCTGTCGTGGGTTGGGAAGCACAACGAGTAGAAGAGAGTACGTATAAAAACGTATTCGAAGCAGTGGACTGCCCTTCTTATCTTGCGTTTTCATTCGAACCCTATTGCCTCTTCACCACCTTTTCTAAGGTGTGGTATGTGCCTCTTGACTCCTTCTCCATCTCATCTCCACACGTTCCACCATAGGATCATGCATAGCACATAAATATAGTTCGAACGTATCATGTTTCATTTGTTATTGTCACGTTAAAAAGGGGTTCCATGTGATGAACACAGCCCCAATAGAACACCACAAGATCACTATGTTTGAAACATCATAACATTGCATGACATACATACATATTCGAACACCTCACAGTTATTATGTATCGTTGTCACGTTTAAATAAAAGAGAAATAACGTCACGTTATAAACCCAACATGTTAGAGTCACTGCAACATTCATACTAGTTTCACTCGAACGTGTAAACCATGTAGTCTTCACATGCACATTAAATGTCGAACTATATACAAAAGTTTAAAGCTTTCATGCGAGACCCTAATGACCTTTACCCCTCCATATCGCGACTCAACATGTCACCAAACACGTAAAAATAAACCACGAACACACAAAGGTTACACGCTCAATAAAGGTGTAATATATATACGAAAACTCCACCAAGCCTCTTAACCTTAAAACGAGCCCTAGCGCCTAATAAACACACGAGTATCTTGAAATCTCAACATATAACACCTATATTTCTTTATACGACCTATTTAAACACCCAACAAGCTATATTTTTCATGTATATAACGAGTCATGAAACACACAACTCGACACTCTAAACGGGACAAAGTATTTTGCAAAATCTGTGTTGGAAAACCCTTAATACTAACGAGTGGGCTGTAAAACCCAACTCGCTGATTTCATAAGCCACGAATAAGCTGATAATATGGCACTTTAGGAATAAGCTTTTAACTTAAAAATAAGCCCTTTTGATAACTCAAAACCGCTCCAAAGCCCATGGATTAAAAATGGTTAACGGGCCACGAAAATGGATCGATAAAAGCCCATTTAACGCAAAAATAAGAAAATGAACAAATAAGCAGTTAAAATAAGCTGAAAATCACTTAAATAAGTACTAGTAAAAATCGCCACACTTTTCTTTACGTTTTTGTCATTTTTGGACTAAAAATATAACGCGACTTAACCAAAAGGACTAAAACTGCCAAACTATGAAACATGCGGACTGAAGCTGTGAAAACAGTTTGTACAGGACTTAAAGTGACCATTGAATTAACTCCAAGCTTTATATGGACATATGGACAATTTTTGGACTATTTTTGGACTATGGACATAACAAGGACTAACGACGTAACGCGACCGCAGTTAGGGTAAAAGATGTAAAATCTGGAAAGAACAAGGATCTACTATTTATAACATGACATTCTCATTTTATTTTTCCATTTTGCACCACACCTTTACCTCATGTGCATTTTTACACATTCTGTTTGCATATTGTTGAATTTTCGAAACTTAGTAACATTAGAAACATTTCGAGTTAACATTTCATAGCATTTCATTCACTCTTCAAAGAAATAACCCTGTGGGAGCACTGACACAACAATCAGAATAATCATATATGTAGCATTATTCTGAACTATAAGCATTTTGAATGTAACACACTCACTTTCAACGATCAGATCGTTGCACATCATTAGTTATTCACCACTCATACACACACACCACTAGAAATTAGTCGGATTCTCAGACATTTATATATTTACCAGGTTTCGTATCGAAGTTGTTATCATAATCACCCCTGAGTTTACTTTCACCATCACCAGTAACGCTTAAGGTGAGTCATGGCCTCACTTTTTAAATCATTTATATTTTTAAAACCCGTGAGGGGGATACATGCTATAAACAGATCACAAGTATTTTTCTCTGTATGCTACCTGACTTGATATATGCCTAAGTTACCTTATTGCCACAAGACCCTTTATCATGAGCCATTAATCACTGCGGTGAACGCGAATATAATGAATAGATCTATTAGAGGCTGACGACCTATCCCACTAATACTTTGACGGAATGCTTGTTGCTAGTCGTATTAGTCGCGATGCATTATATTTGAGAAAAATAGGAATTGGCAAATCACCTATTACACGAGGGCAAAACTTTCATCATTAACTTGATGAACACCTCCGTTTATACGGTACTTTGTTAACGTTTGCGTGTCATGAGACTTAGGGCAATATATGAACTGCGATATCAACTTTTAAACTGATTGTATCTCCAATACAATCCTACTTGTGGATCGAACTGATATTTAAACTTTAAACTCCATGATTTCACTCAACATTCTGTTGACTTTTTAAGCATGTATCTCAGGAAACTAGCAGAGCGGATCAAGGCATGGAGCGGGCACAAATCTATCTTAATTAAGGGTGTAAAATAAAGTTTGTAATTCAGTTAAAATAATGTTTCCTTGGAGACACTGTGTGCACTCTGATTTAAAACTTTGTAACTGAACTTATATTATGGACCTATGTTAATTAAAAACGCCTTTCTTGGGCTACTTTCTATAATTTGACTTCGATCCTCTCGGTAATACCCCAATTAGACTTCCGCTGCTACATTAAGAATTTGGGGGTGTTACATGTGTTGTTGTATGGGGCCATATTATAATATGCACAACAACAAAATTAGCATCATGCCAATATGTTATTATAAATACTCCCTTTTATAATTGGTTTTGGTCATAAACCAAACATATCCCATTTTTGTTTTTTGTGTGCAAATTTTACTCCACCTAAATGCACATATATGGGATATAGAAGATGGATAATTCCTTCAGTAGAAGAGAAGTAGCTGCAAATTCAGAATGAATTATCATATTCTGTTGATCCTCCAAAGAAATTTTTTTCTGAATTAATTATTCAATGGATAATCTAATAGCCATAAATAAACATTGGCCAAAAACAAAATTTCAGCTACTCATGCTCTAATTAGAAGTTGTCCCTCAAGGACACTATTTTATTATGACATGCCTCAAGCATGGTAGACAAATCGATTCCAAATAAAATCCTTGATGAAAAATATGGAGCATGAAAACAAGATGGTTGTTCGAGGTATAAAAGACCCCATGATAGTCTCATAAAGAAACACTACACATTAAGGTTCCAAAGAACCTCAGATAGCTAATGAGATCTCAGTAAATTCTATCTTGTTTTGAATTATTATGGAATCGACACAAAACGACGTCGATAAATTTGTCTACATACAATATATTGCTTTCTATTATGCATGATGAAGATCAAATATCAATTAATATCCAAATGTGCATTCAACGAAATGATTGGCCAACATAAAAGGACTTAGTATCTTGCAAATACTAAAAGTCTTGAAACGTGAAGTTCGTACACGTCAATGTGTAAAATATATTGGATATAAATCGGTTTTTGTGCTAAACCGAAATAAGAGCTCTAAAGTTATGTGTTTTAATACTTGAATTGTGAAATAAATAAATTCACAAAACAATAAGTTGATTATTGAGAAAAAAAATTATCTCGAGGTGGATGTAAATATCTTATTGATATTTTATGAAATAAGTATCTATTTTTCCTTAAAATTGGGTTTATTAGAGCTCTCGTATTCTATGAAGGATATGTAATGTTTCAAGCATGGCTTACAAATTCAACTTCTAGATACGATTAATAAAGTTCTCAATAACTTTATTTGATAAAGTTGAATGAATCCGTATATGGATCAAAATGATTTTGGACGCATATTATATAAATTGCTTTTGCACATGTCTCAACGAAATAATTGGTCCTCAAGTACCATACATAAGTACAATTGAGGTTTGGATGCTAATTTTGTAATTAATATGCGTCACGAGAGTGTATTTTTCTCTTTTAATATTTGTACATGCATTGTATACTTTCCAACCAATTGATTTGATATTGGGTTGGAAGCTACACATATATTTTGTCATTTTTTGCAGGACTTGTTCGTAACATCATCAATTTGATGGACTTCATTGTAAAGTTGTTTCCAACAAAAGTATACGAGTAACTCGTTTAGAAGATTAGCATGCGATGCTTGAAATATATACATTAAATTGAGGAGGAGAAGCATTATACGCATTGCACTCTTTTCCTTCATCAAGTTTTTTTTATCCCATTGGGTTTTTCTTGATAAGGTTTTTGATGATGCAGTCTATGAAGTATAATGAACGATGAATATCCAATGAGGAGTATTGTAAAATATTATGGGCTTATGGGCTTATGTCTATTCATCCTAATCTTGATTAACAAGTTAGGGTTTTTCTATGCCTTATAAATACCTCCTATTGTAATATTATGAATACATACCAATAATAAGAATTCTCTTCCTCTTTCATTCTTGTGTTCTTGTTGATTACATTTACAACAGTGGACACATAATCTTATAGTTAAACTAATAACTTGGCAATGCATTAACTATAGGTATGTGTGTAGTTACTTGAGGTTGTTAGTTAGTTATTTTTTGCTTCCATGTTTTATAAACAAAGTGGTGTTATTTGAAAACAATGGGTGGCTAGAAATCTTTAAGAGAATCCCAAATAGAATGTTTAGAAGAAAATGACTTTTTTGCATATTTTTTTTAGAAATTAAAATGACAAGTAGCCCCATCAGTAGTCGGCAACGCAATGTCCTTCGTATGGCCGAGATTATGAATTCACTTGTTAGTGTCTTTAATGTAGTATTCACGACTTGGTTTCGTTTATCATTGATGCGTGTAAGTATAAAAAGGCCTCTCATAAAAAGTAAGGAACAAAAAAGGCCCGAGAGAATGATTTGGTTAAATAGGCTAACAAAAGAATCAGACATCATTTGTTTAGAGTTTAGGGTTTAGGGTTTTGTCAGTCAACTTCGGATGGACATAAGTACATTTGTAACATTGTGCGAGATGGTAAGAGACATTGGAGGTTTAAAATGTACAAAAAACATGATATTAGAAGAAATAGTCGTTGTTTTCTTATATGTATTGGCTCATCACAAAACTAATAGACCGATTAGCTTACCTTTTTAAAGAAGTGGAGAAACTATAAGTTGACAATTTAATCAATGTCTTTTTGGCATCTTAAAATTCCACGAGGAATTGCTTCAAAAGCCACAAACTATTACAAAAGATCGTGAAAGCAATCACTGGGTATCTTTTAAGGTAACTTTTGTTTGATTTAATAAAAACTATAGTATAGTTCATGTACAATATTAATCCTGTTCATTATTAATTAATGAATATGAAAATTAAAGGGTCGTCTAGGTGCTTTAGACGGGACTTCAATTAGAGTCACACCTCCATCCGATAAGAAACCAAGGTATCGGACTAGAAAATCAAACATAGCAACAAATGTGTTAGGTGTTTGTTGTCCAAACATGCAATTCATAGGGAGTATATGTTTTACCCGGTTGGGTGGGCTCGGCGCATGATGGTCGTGCGTTAAGGGATGCCATAAATAGGGACGATGGCCTAAAAATTCCTAAAGGTATAATTGTCACAACATCCTTATCTTTTTCTATGTTTTTAGCGTGCACTAAGACTAATATAGTATTGTTCAAGTTTAAAGGTTGTTATTATCTGGTGGATGTTGGATATTGCAATGGGATGCCTTTGGGATTTTGATATTTTATTTTTGAAATCTTATTATGAACCATTATATGTCTGATATTTTGTTGTGTTTTTTGATATTTGTATTTGCTCTCAGTCATTCACATGTCCTAGAATGATAAACCAAACATAATTTATTGTGATGACTTTCAAATCCATAAGAAACAGAGTATTTGAAGTGATCAAATCTAATCCTAACCCCCCCATCTACTAATCCTATCGCAACAGCAAACCCTGCGTTCAAACCAAATGGCCCCTTAAAATTTTGTACAATGCTTGATATAAACATACTGTTTTGGACATGTCCCAAAACAGGGAAACAAAACCAACTTAATCAAGTATCCGATATCAGACAAAACAAGGGTCTATATCGGATAAAACTAAAACTGTTACTCTTTTTGCAGATCTTCATTCTGCATATATTCTTCACTTGATAAGACAAGCATTTCATGTCATATTCATTCCAATTCACCTTATTTTGCACCTAAAACCATCTAGCTACATTTCCAAATCTCTTTTCCACCAAAACCATTCAACCTGCCACCACAATGGTTAAAGTAGAACAAGAGTTTGGCTTCACTAGGCACCCATAACCTCTCCACTGCAAGGGCTATACCAATTGTGCTACATTTCCATCTACTACAATGGCTTCACACAACTGGGAACACACACCTTAAAGAGTTGCACAACAAAGATTTACATATATTATAAACAGGAAACAAGCATACATATTACACATGTATGTGTTTATTATATTACAATAATAAACATGAAAAGCAAACTATAAAAGATAAACCATATATTGGACCACACACATATTCGCCTGCAGGCACTTGCACACCAAATGGCCCCTTAAAGAGTTGCACAACAAAGATTTACATATATTATAAACAGGAAACAAGCATACATATTACACATGTATGTGTTTATTATATTACAATAATAAACATGAAAAGCAAACTATAAAAGATAAACCATATATTGGACCACACACATATTCGCCTGCAGGCACTTGCACACCAATTCACAAGGGACATGAGACCACATCCCGCTTTATTTATATCACACGGCTTAGGAAACAAAGATAGATGTCAGTGATACGTAACTTGTACATATCCTGTATGCCAATAGAACCATCGGCTGCATTTAACGACGGAAGCTTCGGACAGCACGTGGTTCCTCTCCTTCAACTGCATTAAGTTTGACCAACGTATAGACTCCAGCTCCAGCAAGGGCACCAAGTGTTGGTGCCAACATGTAGATCCATATCACCGTGTAGTTCCCTGCTGCAACTGCTGGACCTAATGTACGCACTGGATTCATTGAACCACCACTTGATGGGCCAGCAACAAGAATGTTGAGCATAACAGTAGCTCCAACTGCAATTCCCGCCAATTCTCCCACCTGAATATAGACAACGTCCACCATTGAGATTGGGTTTCTAAAGATTTAAAAGAAATAAAAAGAAGGAAAATGAATCATAGGTTATACTTACAGCACGAGTATCTGTAGCAACGGCTGTGACAACGAAGAGGAGATTAAAGGTAATGAGGAATTCAAGGGCAAACGCTTGGCCAGTGCTAACAGTAGGGACAGTGACACCACCAGACATAAAGGGGTGGAAGACGCCTTTGAGCGCAAATGAAGCACATATGGAGGCCGATACTTGTGCTAAGATGTATGCGGGGACTTGTGCCCATGGAAAATGACGTAGTGCTGCAAATGCAATAGTAAGAGATGGATTCAAATGGGCTCCTGAGATATGACCTGTCGACAATATAATTATCATCACTGCCAGCCCTGCACATGCTGCATTTCCAATCAGTGTCTCCGAGTTTGCGTACTTTTGGTTCACTATTGGCCCCGCTGTTGCTGCGAATATCAGTATAAACGTTCCCACAAATTCCGCTCCCAACTGCATATAGTGGATAAAAGTTTGCTCATTTGACCCATATATGAATGGTTAGGAAGATACTAACACGATGAACTCAAATTCAAATCAACTACATTGGTGTTTGGTTTTGGTCTGAGATCAAATAAACTTTTTACGTGCTCGCTTTAGGAGGGAGAGAAGATGGATCAACTCATATATCAACATCAATTCATTTTAGATCATTGGATGATATGTCATATCTTTGATGGTGTTAACATGATTCGGTTACATATCATGATCAAATAGAAAAATTTAAGTCTTAGTCAAATAGTTTCTCTTTGACAATGAAGCAATGTTGCTACTTTAATATGTTTTTTATCGGACAAAAAACCAATAATTTACAAGGGCTAAACTGATTTACACAATTTATCCCTTTTAATACTTTATTTTGATGCATGCATCAAGATGACTTTTAAACATAAAAAAAGAAAAAACATAAACTTAGACCAGCATTAACGATATCAACTTTATATAAACATTATTACAGGGCAAAATGATCCAAGCGAACTATGAATCACCCAAATGCACAAAATGAATACGTTCGCTAAAACCAAAAAGCTTTTGACTCAATAGTAACCTATGTTTTAAAAAGATATATGAAATAAATTTTTATGATATATATTTTTTTCTCCGTTCTTAATTGTAAGTCCATCTGTTTAGTTTGGTTCGTTTTAAAATAAATACCCACTTTCATATTCAACAAATAAAAATAATTTTAAAAATCAACATGAAATAGGCGTACAATGTTATTGTCCTCAAAATAAATGTTCATTTTGTCAATGCACAAAGTTTTAAAAGAAATTACACTAATTACACTCTCCATCAAATATCATACGTACCCACTTAAATTTAGTTTTGATGATTGAAATATAAAGTGAACACTTGCATCCTAAAATAATACTAATCCTTCCGTCCCAAAATTATAGTCACCGTTTGATTTTTTCGGTATTTCTTTCTCAACTTTGACTATAATTATTTTTGTTTGTCTTAGATAATACTTGATGAAAATTATACCAATAAAAATGCATTTAAAACTTAATCCATTAATATATTTTGCATCAAGTATTATGTAATACAAACAAAAATAATTAAGGTAAAAGTTAAAAAATAAAGACTGAAAAAGTTAAACAGCGACTATAATTTTGAGAAGGAGGGAGTAGTATATAATAGGGCAGTTTATACGGACCCCCCATAAGGGGGGTTTGCAATCATTGCGTGTATTGAATGGTTGTATTGTGTGCATTGTGGTAATGTACTGTATGCTTTGCGGTTTGGGTTTATGTTTATATAGTATACGGTATGTACGCTTTAACGGTGGGAGTGCTATGGTTAGTTTACACTACCCAGAGTTACTTAAAGTCAACACATAATTAAAAGAGTAAATTGCAAAAATAGTCCTTGTAGTATGCTCAAATTGCAATCATAGTTTTTATCTTTTCGAAAGTGCAAGTGTCGTCCCTGTGAGAAATCTTTGATGCAAAAATACTTCCTGCCTCAAAGTAAGTGAAATGACTAAAATGCTCTTGCCTTTGCTGAGACTTAATTTGGGGCATTTTAGTCAGTTCACTACGCCTGCATTTTAAAGAAGATAAGGACTGCGTCTGCAATCTGAACATAGTACGGGGACTATTTTTGCAATTTACTGTAATTAAAAAATGCAAAAAACTGGAGGTGTACGGTGTACCTTTCGAGTGAGAGATATATCCGGCGAAGGGAAATCAGTAAAACAAGAATGCGACGCGCCCCACGACGGCGCGTGAACCGGCAAACACATGCACCGCGGCATTGACTTCCGTTCATAAGACAATGAGTCAACTCTTGATGCCGGAAACAACGGCAGCGGCGTTCCTGGCGTCGCCGGAGCTGAGGCCGGTGGTGTTTGTCCATCACCACCACTTTCCATTAATAGTAATACTTTTTTTTTTTTTTTTTGGTTTTTTTTATAAATTTTTTTGGGTTTTTTTTTATATAAAAATATCAGGACCAAGAAATGATCAGTAGCAAAAACTTTACATGATTTTCAGATTTTTATAAAGTTTTTTCTACACAATCACCTTAACTTGATCCAGATCGAAACAAGATAGTAGACTCTTTTTTTTTCCAAAATGAAAAAAATAAATAAATAAAACTTTTTTTTTGGTTGGTTTTTTTTTAAGAAACTGGAATATTAATGGATGGTTTAACTTTACATACTGGATAGGTTTTTATAAAAGTTGGATTAAGGTTTATAAATTTTGAAAATAGCCAGACTAACCAAGTGAGCTAGCTTTAAAAAAGATACAAATATAATGCAATCTTGAAAACTTTTTTTGGTTTTTGGAAAATGGATTTGATCAAACTGAAATATTGCAAGTAACAAAGTTTACATGCTAAGTTGGTTTTTATAAAAGTATGGTTAAGGAAGAAGCATCAGAAGCAAGTGATCCAACTCGAAAACTAAGGTGGTATATATAGCGAAAACGGTGTAAAAAGCTGAAAATATAATAAACAAAAAGCTGAAATGATTCAAGTGAAACCTGCTACCACTCTTTCAAGATTTGGAATCAGAAATGAAGAAGAAAATGGTGTAAGAAATGGGTTGGTTTGTGAAGTATTATATATTGTGTTTGTTATGATTATGAAATTATTTATAAAGTCAACTCTTTGCTTGGGTATGGGTATGGGTATGGGTATGGGTATGGGTATGGGTATGGGTATGGGCAATCAACTTCATGTCCTATTAAATTCAATCATTTATTTAAGTAACGATGAATACATCATAGGTGGTCAGATTCAACTGTTTCATAGCATTTCTATTTGACAAGTTTGAATTATTAACAACTTCAAGTATTATTCATGACAAAACAAACATGTTAAAATACTTCTTATATGATCAATGTTCATTATTATTATTACTAGTAATACCTAAACAATTTTTATTATGTTATTTTATCGTGGATGGTATCTAGAAATAGTGGCAGAGCTTGATAGATATTTGTAGGGGTGTAAACGAACTGAACGTTCAGTGGACATTTCATGAACCGTTTGCTAAAAAGTTCGTTTATGTTCGTTTATTTATTAAATGAACGAACATGAACAAGTTTACGTTCGTTTAGTTAAATGAACGAACATGAACAAAGGTCGCGTCCGTTCATTTATGTTCGTGAACGTCCGATAATGTGGAACGTCCGATAATGTGGAACGTCCAATAATGTGTTTATTAATGTTCGTTTATGTTTATTTATTTGTTTATCTTCGTATATTATATCTTTTAATTGTATACTTTTAAAACTGGTTTGTTTAAACAACATATAACACTTATAAAGCAAAATAATATGCATAATTTAATAAAGTTTATGTTTGTTTTTCTATGTTCATTTATATTCGATTGTTTATGTTCGTTTAGTGTCTTAATGAACGAACATTTCTTAATAAACGAACATGAACAAGAAAATTCGTCCGTTTAAGCATTCGTGTCCATTTATTTTTTCGGTTAATTAAATGAACGAACATGAACAAGGCTTTGTTCGTGTTTATCCGATTCGTTTACAGCCCTAGATATTTGTGAGAAGGCTAACAGAGTAATTTGCGTGTTGTAAGAGGGCCAAAGATAAAAATATATATTTTTACCATATGAAAATGAATAAAAATGCTGTAAGTGACAAATCTATGAGAGGCCACAGCTCTCCTCATAGCTCCGCCCTTGTCTAGAAACATAAATTTACTTTGTCCTTAACCGTTAACAAGACATTTATAAATATGAAATAGTATAAGGGAATACATTAGCTACAATTTTTTGTAGTCAATTATTTACAATTTTGTGTTATAATTTGTGGGTCCCTGAGTCATTTCTTATGTAATTTTAGTGAAGGATTTTAGCCAATTGGCAACAATAATTGTAGCCAACATATCCCAATAGTATAATATTGTATTAACATGTGAAGATTATTTACAGGTATAGAAATGGTTTGTCTGACAAACAAAACAATGTCAACCATCAAAATGGATTGGTTAACAACTTAGATTACGATTGGAATTCTTGATTAAGACAAAAGACAATTCAATTGACACAGTCAAACCTTAAGAACTACATTCGAGCCCAAAACCAACAAAAGAAAAACTTAATCTAGACTAACTTGACTCGCGCATCAATATTACTAACGCCATTGTAACAAAAATACAAACATATCCCATATTAAGCTCGTATCGATATATAAGTCCAAGTGTAGAACTCACTCAAAAAGTTAGATTGTAAGAGAATGAACACTTAGACTTATATAAACTACCAACCAATCTCATATTCGGCTGTTGTGAGATCGTAACACGCTCCAACCAGGTTACATATCTAACTCCCACGATCACCATCTGCCCATTGTCATTGTAGTAATAGCATAACCATGAAAGATTGTCGTGCATGGCCAAATACATGAGTTGAAATCCTTGGAACACAAAATCTAAATGACTAAATGCCACAACCCAATTAGCTTGACAATGTCGAAACTTAAATGAGTATATTTTAGGTAGACAATAAAAATAAACGTGTCTCTATAAAAGCCTATGGCAAGTTGCAAGAATGAGCGCCAGAGTAAGGAGTGATCATCGATGAACAACTAACATAGATACTGAAAATTTTCCATGAATACCGTAAAAGACTACAATCATGAACAATGAAAGAAAAGACCATTAACAAATGACTTAAATCGAAAAGTGACGAGAAAACTGAAATATAAACATCTTATTAAGAAAGTAGTCATGAACATGCCAAAGAATTAAAGGTCATATCCGATCCCATCGAGATTAGACTCGCAAGTTGAAAGATGAAAATAACCCATCAAAGCTAGAGTGGAGCAATGACTCTTTACCGATAATTAAAAGCTTAGTGTCAAATGTCAATGGATACCTAGGTTGGTTAATGTTTTATGGAGAGTTAGGAAGTGTTTCATTACTTAACTATTAAAAATAAAGTCATGAATTTCATATAATGAATATTAAGTATTGAAAAGGTAACTAAGAACCTGCCAAGCAAAACCATGCACATTTTTTGTCAAATAAAATTGAGATCCTCATGTTCAATTTGAACATTAATGTTGAGTTTTTTTTGTAGTGAAAAAAGGAAAAGCGGATCCTCTATTGTAGGAACTCTATTATATTGACAATTAAATATCTTTCACAACAAATTCAAGTGATGTTTAATTTGAACAATCTAATAAAAATACAATGGGTCTAGTTGAACCACATCTCATCCCACGATGCCAAAAGCATAAATAATTTCAATTTAGTGGATAATAACAAAAGACTCCTATCCTAACTAGTCTAGCTCTTTTACTTTTGATTCTAATAGTGGGTTTAGACTTAAAAAATTGTTAGCACTTAGGCCGGGCACAGTGGTGACCTGGGTCATCTCTTGCCACATCAGCTTTCTTTTTCCGATGACTAAGCATGACCAAATTGCCATAGTCGATGATCAAGTTAAAAAAAAAAAGTGTGTAAAATGGGTCAATATTCCGACCGATTGTTTTTTTTTATGAAGCTCGACCGATTTTTGACCATGATCCCACATTGGATGTGACCGATTTCAAAGTCGGTCGACCTCACCTGGTAATCGATTATTTCAGATCCGTTATGCATAGCCTTATGCAGTATGTCGAACTTTTATTTATACAGTGACCATCAAAAAGCTGTGTCTTAGGAATTTAGATGCTCATATAACCCTTTAATCATGTTACAAATATTTCTTTTTTGCACTTTCTTCCCACCTTCTTCATAAATCACTATTCTCTTTTAATTAAAAAACTAACAAGCACGTCCTCATAATCACTTGTCATGTTTGTTCTCTATATTATTTTTTAAACTCCATAATTGCGTCGCATTCTGTAGGTAGTTTATTCCCTCTCGTTTGATCTTGGCTGTATTGTGAATGATATTGTAGTATATCAGTATATGTTTGTCGACTTCTTACTTTCGTCTTTGTTTGAACCCCTTCATTTGATGTTGGCTAGTAAAGCATTATTGCACTATTATAGGACGTGGCGTCGCAATCCTATCAGTTAAGAGTGACAACTTTAACCTATTAGCCAAATGATTATTAACCCATGCATTGTTTATTATTTAGTATCGGGCTTAGCTCATATTAGTTATCTTATTATGTAAGAATGTGATGTATTTATATTTGATAGTTATTAATAATTGAGCAAGGAGATTTACCAATTCTAATATAATCTATCTACTTTTTACGAGATTATGAGTTCATGTTTTATATTTATATCCAAGAGATCAAACCCTAACACGTCTAAAAAAAATAATACTCCCTTCGTCCTAAAATTATAGTCCTCGTTTGACATTTTCAGTATTTATTTTTTAACTTTGAAATTAAATATTTTTGTTTATATTACATAATACTTGATGCAAAATATATAAATGGATTGAGTTTTAAATGTATTTTTTATTGGTATAATTTTCATCAAGTATTGTATAACATAAACACAAATATTTAAAAATAAAGTTAAGAAAGAAAAACCAAAAAATTAAAAAGAAGTATAATTTTGGGACGGAGAGATTACTAGTTTTGACTTATTACTCAACTCGTCTTTTCTATCTTACCATATCTAATGCACATAAAAAAATGACGCAATGCAAGCCGACATAGTGACTTAAAATAATGGCTTAGGAGGTTTATTGTTTTTGTTTTCTCCTTCTTTTGAATTGTCTTATCAAGCATCTTCTTTTGGTAACATTAGCAACAACACCTGCCCCAACTTGCATTATAGAGCCAGTTAATCTTTTTCTTCACTAGTCTGCCTAATCTTGATACCCACATCACATAATTCGTACGATTACTGATCTCATATGCTAATTGCACCGACCCTTGATAAATAAAATTAAGAAAATCCTTTAAGTCGTTAAAAATGATCATAATGTGATATCATGTGGGGTTACTTTAATTTGTTGGGAGTCTTTTGACTTATTTTTGCAAGTAGAAAGAGTAAAAAGAAAGGGTATCAATCACCACAATAGCATATTATAAAACTTGTGTTGATGATATCTTAAAGTATTGTTACATTATTGCTTAACACCTTCTAGCTTGAGTATAATACGGAAAAAGGGGCTTCTTTAATCATTGACCAAAACCTCAACCGATAATTATAAAATATAATGATGCCAACAGCAAACCAATGGCAAATCATAAAGCGCGACGAAACATATAATAGAGCTAGTTGATCACATGCTAAATGATCATTCGTGTATCTTTCTTTCATGTTGATTTCTGAAAATAGAATTTTTGACGGATCAAGTGTACGTGGTAAGGGACTCGAGCATTATGGATTTAGTTAATAACTAAAGGTATTAAAGATTACAAAATCAGTAAGACAAACGTAGTTTGCATTGGATCTGGTGCATACTTGATGATTTTTTTTCTTTTTCTTATTAAGTTAAGTAGCTTCAAAACCAAATTTGATATGGTATCAAGGCAAACCCCATCTAGGCTCCACTAGACATGTGATACAGTGATATTACTGATTTTAAGAATGATTCCATCCACACCACGGTCATTAGCTCCATACATAAACTTCTGACACAATTAAACATAAGTCACTAGTATCAGTAAGAACTATGAACTATGAAGGAAACTTTATATGCACGTGTAATTCTATGCTTCATGTGTGAAATCTTGTTTTATTATTATAAACCGTGTCTAACAAGAAATACTAATATTTTTGGGCAGTGTCTCGATCGCGTATAACATAGACTCGATAAGATCGGGTCATTCGTAGGAACAAAATAAACTCATTTGTTTATAAATTAATCTAGAAAAACAACAACTGTGCTTTAAATCCACACGATTAAACATTGAGAAATAATAAAGACAAGAAATAAATAAAATGACAAGTAAAATAATATAGAAATTAAATCAATGAGGAGAAAATATAGTCACCTAGTCATTCCTCAAATCGCTAAATAACACGATTCAAAATGTGCAATATCTAACCGGTTCTTAACTAAGTGGCTCAGATTTAGTGTAGGTCTAGTAATGGTCGGTAGTACCTACACATCCTATAAATATCTATCTCTTCGGTCGATGATGATATATATCTAGCTATAGTCCATTCATTAATTCCACTTAATTTAAGTGAAGGGTTAATATACGTTCATTAATGTTTCTACCCTATAATCTATCACTTTTAATCAGGTTAGGTCATATTGGTTATAACTCTAACCATGAAAGGATAATTGCCATATGTCCGTGAATCAAGCCCCTAACTTTTGAATGGTCATTATTTGCTGTCAACTAACTATCCATGGCAATCACAAGGGCGTAAAACTATTTGACAAGCATATAAATTATCCAAATCAAGAACGAAATTAAACTAAAAACTCATGTTATTAAGCAATTTGAGTTCATAACAGACAAGCACAAAGGTGCTTAGTCTTCCAGGGTCTTGAAGATGATGTAAATATGTCGTATAGGTCTTCAAAGCCTGATATGCACTTCCAGCTAGGTCAAGCAATTATCTTCCTCTACGAAACAAGGTTGGAAAAATTGGTCGGCGGTATGTTGGTGGTCGACCACCTTCAAACGATAAATCGTTCTTTGCGACGATATATCGGTTTCTCGACGGAGACTAGAAATTATAAAGGAATTTATTTAAAAAAAAATAAATATTAGCAATATTAATGTTTTTATTATTTTTGATTATATATCTTTTGTTTATTTACAAACTTTACATTATATGTGATTTTGATTAATTTTTTGTCTACTTTTATTAAAACCCACTAAGCCCGTGTTTGGTAAAAGTAGCAGTAGCAGTGAGCAGTAGCTATTGAAATAGTAAAAACGTTTAGTAACATAGCTGTAGCTGTATTTATATATATGTAAAATAATGACGTAAAAGGACATATACATATTTCAATAGAAAATTGTCTAAATAAATAATAAAGTTACGTTTACATGCTGGACATTTCATAATACCGTTATACACTAGTAATGTACTACCGACGACGTGCATTCCATATTGAAGTGACAATATCATTGCGAATCTGTTTCATCTCGGTAGATGTTGCACTAGAAATATCATCATTATTTGCATTCGAGCCACGTACGTCACGAAGTTCTTCACCTCCCATGTAATCTGGATGTTGTTCAAATGTTGTGAACACCGTGTCTTCTTTGTCATTATTACGAATATAATTATGCAAGGCGAATGCAGCCGTAATTACATCGAGTTGAGTTTTCACGCTGTATTTAGGCATTTTACCGAGTATCTTCCATCGTTTTTTCAATATTCCAAATGATCTATCAATCGCACTTCGTAGAGACGAATGGGAACGATTGAAACTTTCTTGCATGTTATTAGGCGGCTCATTTTCAAACTGTGATTTATGGTATCTGGTCTTTGGATATGGAACCAAATATCATTTTTTATCCGGATATCCTTTATCCACTAAATAATACTTACTTGCTTATAACATAAAAGTTAGTGCCTTTGAAAATTTAGAATACAATATAATAGGCAATTAAATTTAGCGTCGGGTGGTTTTGGAAAGTTCATTGATGGAGTGTTAATGGCACTGAGAAATACACGTGTGTCGTGTGCAGATCCCTCCCATCTAATTGATATAAAGGTAAAGCATAAATCAAAGTCACACACTGCCATCACATTGAAAGCAGGTAACCCTTTTCTACCTAGGTAAGGCATTTTTTCGCTCTCTGGGATGCACGCCCCTATGTGTGTGCCATCAATACAACCGATGCAATCCTACAAAATATAAGATGATCACGATATGGAATGAAAATCATAAAATTTAGAAAGCAAAAAAACTATCTGAATACCTTAAAGTATGGCATGTATCTGTTATCATTCATTATTTTAGGAGGTGTTTCTTGAAAGGTTGGATCCTTCGGCTTAATCATCTCACGGGCTAGACCATGATAACCTTTGGATCTAGTAGTTATCGCCTCTAGAACTTCATGAAACGCTCTACTAATGGTCTCTCCAGAGCGTTGAAAACGCTCACTAACATCCCTTTTCGACACACCTAACGCAAGTGTGTACACAAATATTCTCACATTCTCGACAACCGTCATTCTATCACTAGACTTTAGTCCGTGACTTGATTCTAGTTCCCTACATAGTTTTAAAAACACATGTGTATGCATTTTAAAAGCATTCACAGAACGGATATGATGACCATTTAATACCTCATTCATCCAAGCTTCTCCTATTTGAGGTGACGTCATGCATGGTTCCTTGTACATATACTTATAGTAGTATGCAGCAGCAATATTAGACAAGGACCATGACTCCATAATTAAGCGTACACAATCATGTTTTCTTTTTTTTCTCTATTCTCCCGGTATCCATATTGATTATGTTCACCTATACAAGACCAAGCGTATGTAAAATACAAAATTAACAAATAACATCTCGTAGTTTGTTCATATATCAAGTCATAAAATAGCATAAAAAAAGATAAAATCAACAAATTAAATTACATTGAAAATTAACAATAAAACAAATTTTTATTCAAATACTTCATTAACTATGCAAAATAACATAAACTATCCGAATAAAACATAACATAACAAAATAAAACAGGATGTCCATATCATGCATCATTGGCCACATAGAAAAGAAAAGCTTATTCGCATCAATCTTGGTTATGTTGCAACCACTTTAGCCTAGAATCATCACTCCGCATATTCAAAAACAATTCCCGTGTGACAGCATCTTTAAACAAATCCATAGCAAGATAACAAAGAGGACAATCATCTGCCATCATTCCACCATCTATCATGCCATTAAGGACACTCATATACCTACTAGCACTATAAGGATCATCTTTATTAACATCAGACTGTATAATTTCTATAAGACGATCTTGTTTCTCATTTTGTGTAACCATGAACTCTTTAAACATTCTTGATCCTGTCGAGTCCCTCCCTTTTCGCTTCATCTGAATATTTTTTGGTTTCATAGTTAATTTAGTAGACTTGTTTACTTGTTTAGAAACTCCAACTTGGCTTGATGTTGGGACATCTTGGCCCACATCTTTCATTAAGTCTGTATAAAATCCTTCCTCTTGAGAATCTAGAGAATTAGAGATTTGAGTATATACTTCATATGTGTTTGCATTATCATCAAATTCTACACCTAAGGGTTCAAGGTTAGCAATAGGCGCCTCACTTGATGTACCTATATCCATACCGGGCGCCATTTCATTTACCCCACTAGCAACGGAATCCCCAAAGAGTTGATACCATGCATCTTGCAATTCTTTAGATGGTGGTTTTGTTCTAAATAGTTTAAAATTTTCATTTTCCTACACAATAAATAATACATGGTTACAATTTATAATGATAAGAATGAGATGCTGACATCTTCCAATTTAAATGAATAAAAGAAATTTTACCTCAATTTTTTGGTCCCACCAAGCATCGGAACAATTGAGTTTCCCGGTACTTTCATCCCAACCTAAACCAGTTTCTCCATTTTTCAAGGTCTTCCAAAGGGTAAATTGTCTTTTCATCCCATCAAACTTGTGGAAAACTAGAAAGGGGGTTGAATAGTTTTTACCGTTTTTCGAGTTTTATTTGCTTTGTTACTATATGTTAATTCAAAGGAAACAATCACAAATAAATAATCACACAATATAAACAAAAGATAAAGAGAGGAAAGATCAAACCACACAACACTGTTGTTTATAGTGGTTCGGCTACAAGGACTCTCTTCCTTGCCCTACTCCACTCCTCGAGCTTCCAACTCGAGAGTTTATCCTTCACTAAGAAACAAACTCCCTTTCTAGGCGGAGAAAACCTTTACACGTCGCTTACTTCTTTTTCCGGTACTAAGCTAAACACCGGGTTCTTTTACAAGGTGGAACCAACCTGACGTCGCCTATATACTTTACCGACACTAAGCTAGATGTCGAGTTCTTTACAAGGGTACAACCACTCCCTACTCTCTTTGTGTTTTGAGGACTAAAACACTAACCACACTCACTGATTACAAATGATAGATAATGATGTGTGAAACAAATTACAATATCACACAGTAATGAAACTAAAGGATTACGGTTTTGTAGATCCTTGAAAGCTTGATCTCTTTTCTACAAAAGAAAGATCAAAGTGAAATGCAAGTATGAATGATGTTAGTAAGATATATACTGAATGAATATGTGTGTTTTAGCTATATGAGTGATGAGAAAGCCAAATGATCAGCTTGCTATTTATAGGCAAGCTGATATCCAGCTCACGGATCCCACGGATCCCATAATATTGATCCGTCCTTCATTGGACTTGGATCCGTGGGTATTGACAGCTAAGGGATTTGGTGTATCATTTCATATCTTGCATATCTTGCCAAATCTTCCAAGATCCACAAATGTCAACTATCTAACTTGTGAATCTAAACAAAATATTACACAATCTAACTAAGATATCACTTGGAGATGTATGCCATGATGTCATGGTGTAACTTTAAAAATAAAGTTTCCTTTTAAGGAAATAAGTTTGTAAAAGTGTAAAATTGTAATTCTAAGTTATCTTGCAAAATGTAAAATGTGTATTAATGAGACTTAAGCTAGTATTTATAATTTGCTAAAAGATATACCTTGTAATTGTCATTAACAAAACTAAGCAAAGATCAAAAAATATAAATAACGTTTTTGGGACGATATTTGTATTAACAATCTCCCCTTTTTTGTTGATGACAAAACATAAGGTATATTTTTGAGCAAGAGAATAAATATAGCATGAGTTCTTAAAAATATATATTAAGTTTGTTTATTAAAGAAAAGTTTTGAAAAAATGTATGTACTGTGATGAATCACAGTTAATGCAAACTTAGTTCTTTCTCCCCCTTTTTGTCGAAACAAAAAGAGTAGCGTAGCGGAATGCGATTTTGAGAACTTTAAAGCTCCCCCTTGTTTTATACTCCCTTAGATGGAGTAATCAAGGAAATGATGCATGAACCTACAAAACAAATGGTTAGAATATGAAATGCTTATGAAATGCTCCCCCTCGATGTATACTCCCCATTTCTCGAGTACCAACGTATACTTTGGAAGGGTATGATATGCTGCAAATGAATTGGTAGTAATGAATGACTTCTAGGAAGAAGTAGAATGCATGTGAAGTGTTCTTCCAAACAAGCCTTTCAACATGTTTTGACTTAAAAAAGTCAAAGTAAGTGTCTGATCATTATTTGTACCTAAAGCAATCATGATATAGAGTATAACAAGGTATATAAGGATGTTAGTTATCAAAGATAATGATAATATGCAATATGTTGATCACTCATAAGCATAAAACATCACATTCATAGATATTGAAAATTTTGTGACAAAAGTCACAATGATGAAATGATGTTACAAGTACAATAAAAAGACATCCTAAAAATCTTAAACCAACAATCTAAAAAGTCCTAACAACTAATCTAGAAAGCTCCTATTGAGGAGGATGAGAGATGGCGTTTAAACGCTCAAGAATGTGGTTCAAGATGAACCTCATCTCATTTTGAAGCTCATGGACCAAAATGTTGGTCCTTTGGGCCAAGTGAGATGTTCTCTCACAATGTGCGCAATCATGACTTGAAAAACCGGGAGGAAGAGTAGGCTCCAAGTTTTGTGGTGGTGGTGGTTGGTTGGTTGTTGTTGTTGGATGGTTGTTGTTGTTGTTCATTGGTTGGTGGTGTTGTTTGGAGGGAGTTCATTAGGATGTTTTGAATGTCCATGGCTTCATGAAGGCGATGGTCAACCATACCCGAGAAAGCATAGAGTTGTGTTAACTCCGCACTTATCTCCTCTTGGGTTTGAGGAATGTTGCTCCACATCGCCTCATCTATGGCGATGAGTGTTGAAGTTGGTGATAGTGGTGGTATTTGGGGATGATGTTGTGGTGCTTCACGGTATAGAGGACCATGAATCTCCGGATGGAGAGGATGGAATAGCATGGGTTCTAAGTTTTCAAGACTCATTGGTGGAGGATTGGTGGATGTAGGTGGAAGATCTTCTAACTCTTCAAGATATGGTTGTGGAGATGTTGGTGGAGTCCTAAAGAGTTCCATGGGTTGGAGTTTTGGTGAGCTTGGTGATGATTGAGATTTCTCATACTGTGATGGAGCGGGTGGTGGTGTGGTTCCTACTGGAGTGATAGTCGGAGGAGGTGTTTGAATAAGTACATTTGAGGGAGTTGGAGTGGATAAAGTAAGGAAGTTTTCACTAGCAATGGGTGAGGATATGATTAGTGGTGATGACTCTTCTGAGGAAGAATTTGAAAGGTTAACAAAGCAACATGGTTTTACACTGATTCGTGCTGTCCTTTTTAGTGGTTTTGAGGTTGAAGAATTGTTTGACTTTGTCATTGTTGACTTAGGTAACTAATAAGTACAGGAGAAGAAGAATAAGGTGTGAATTTTGTTTCAAGTTTAGATCTCAATTTATAGACAGAAGGATCATGGAAATTAGTGTTTGGAAGTGATGTGAATCTAATGGAGAATGTTGGTTTCTAATGATTTGGAACAAAGATTTGTGAAGGTCATATCAAGTAAGTCAATCCATTGAGCTTGGGTTGAGTAATATGTTGGGGATTTGCAGTAAATACAAGGAGATAGTGGAAAATCTTATGATTTGATGTATCCACGGATTTGACGGATCCCCAAAAAGGGTTCCTTATTTGTATCAGTTTGGTAACTCACACCTAAAATTCAAAAATTTAAATTTTGGTGGGAAATTTTGTTCCTAAGTTTCTAAGAATTCCTAAATGATTCTAAGATGTTTTATAATCAGTGAATGATTCCTAAATAAGACTAAACACTAAGATTTAAGAATCGAGATTAGTCGAAAAAGTTTTAGGATTTTACTGTGGAACCCGCGGATCCAAATGGGATCAAACGCGGAGCCAAAGTATGGGATCCGCCAAATCCGCAGGTTGGCGGAACCAACGATAACCCTTGGCGGAGCCAAGTTTTGGGATCCGCCGGATCCGTGTCCCAAATACTAAAACTAAACAGAACGTATGTCATATTTTTCGTTTTTTGATGAAAACCCGAAAATTCACCTAGACCTTACTTATCATCTAATATGTATAGCAGATCATCTGAATATGATATCATTAACACATGATTGAACATAGTTTAATCCGTTCTTAGAAACTTACCTTTTTAAGTGTTATGCCAAACATAGGCTATAACCCGGAAAATTGATAACCATGAGGGTTATCTACCTGCAAATGTTAGTTATTACACATACATAACAAGTATTATCAGATAAATTCGAGACACATACAAGTTTAACATCACATTGTCTAACATTGTTCAAATCCAAACACTCCTTCAACTAAGCTTCTTCTTCAACTTCTTCATACCTTTGTGCAATTTCATCATCCAACGACCCAGATTCTTCACCATTCCTTTAATGTTGCGATACTCAGCAGATTCATTTGGAATTGGAGGAAGATGGCTCAAGTATTCGGGTGGAGGAATCCTAGAATTTGGCAAGCCATCATCTTCACTCATTGAAGATGATGAGGATGATGTTGGTGCACGAGGACGTTTGCCCTTATCAACCGATACTCGAAAGTTACTTAAGGGAACGAAAGTGTGTGGGATCTCTGTGTATTCTGGGACAATTCCTAAGGAGTTTGGATGGACAGGTGCAAAAGCTCTATAGAGTCTAGTCAAGAGCATTCCATAAGGCAATGCAATCTTGCCTTGAATCAGAATGTCACACATCCTTTTAGCAACATAATACGCAAGATTGAAGGGTTGACGAGTTGAGATGTTGAACATCATATGACACAAGCACGCATTTATGTGATCACAGTTTCCTACCGTACACATGACATTGGCCCTTAAGACCTCTTCCATTTTCTTGAATTCGGGCTTGAGTTCATTGAGTTCCATGGCAAATGGGTCTCTAGCAACTTCGCGGCCACGATACATCCTTGTGGGGTTGTTCTTAGGAATGAAGAGATGTTCCCTAAGCACTTCTTTTGATGCGAGAGGAGTGACATATGGTGCCGTCCTTTCGAGATTGGATTCTAAGATTGTTAAGGACCATTTGTCCGAGTAAATACATGTCCCTTGATTTGGAATGCCCAAGACCTCACCAAATTGATCAAGAGGGATGTTGATATGATTTCCATTTAAAGTAAAGTGAAGACTTAAGTAACCTTGGTCACTCGAACTAAGACCTACACTAGCATAAAACTCAAGAATGAACCTAGGAACGATTTGTTCATCTATATCTAAAAGAGTATCAAATCGAATTGCGGCTAAGTTTTCCCTAAGTTGGGTTCCTTCATAGAACGAGGAATCTACGACTCTACCCTCATGGACATACTTTTTCTCTAAGGCTTTGAAAATGTCGACTTGGGCTTTGGTTAGACCTTTGGTTTTGTGGACTTCGGGTAAGTAGTTAACGGTTCTTTTGTGATCGTAGTTTGTTGCGGGAGGCATGATTTTCCTAAGTACAAAAGTTACATAGTTTTAGTTGAAATGATCAAAGTAAGTGTAAAATTTCTAGTGTGTGCCTACATGGGGACAATGTGGAGGTGCGGTTATCTCGACCCTTTTTGATGCATGAAAATTTAGTTTATGCAAGTTTTGTATTAAAAACGAGAGATAACCCAAACGCTCCTATTTCAATGTAGCTACGTTTGAATGTACCCGAAAATACATATTAATTATGTATTCCCTTTAGCATTCAAGAGACATGATGCAAGTGATGTTTAAAAGATAACGTTTTTGTATTTGTATGAACAATGTTAAAAAAAATCATTTTACCTAGTCGTTAGAAGATTTTAGTAAGAAAATTTTCATGGGGTTTTTGTTAAATTAAGACAATGTGCTATGAGATGTAATTCCTAACTAAGAAAAACATGTTTTTAAGTATGATACAGTAAATATGCTTCATGATTTTTCAAGAATTATGCATATACCCCAAGTTTTGGTTTTGTGCATGAAATAGAAATCCTAGACGCAGATGAGGAGTATAAACATGATAAGAATACTTACAGTGATGTTTGGAGCACAAATTTGAGAAAGAAAATAGCCTAAATTATGATTTTTACTGTTATGGTGTCGAATGTTGTGGGTGATATGTTTTGGAGTGAGGAATGAATAGTACTTGTTCTTGTTTATTTAATAATAAACTTTGCTGTGCATGTGACGGATCCGGCGGATCCAAAACAAAAGATCCGCCTTTGTTATCGGTTGGATCCGCGGATCAGAATGCTAATTTTGGTTTAGTGTTGAGTTTGGTTAAGCTAATGTCTACACTAATGTTTTACCTAATCACTAGGTTCCATCAATCCTAATCCAAGTCTAAGATAGTTGAAAGGTTCTCATTTTAGAGGTTTTGTGAGAATATCGGCAATGTTGTCCTCTGAGGAAACTTTCTCAATTGAGATGTTTCCCTTCTGTACATTGTCGCGAAGGAAATGATGGCGTATTTCAATATGTTTGGTTCTAGCATGTTGAACTGGATTTTTGCTTGTATCATGTAATAACCGTGATTTTAGCAGGTTAGTTTGACTAATAGTCTCAATCTATTTAACTTTTATGTGATGTGTAATATGTGCTTATGTATGGTATATGTGCGGTTTATGGGTAATAAGTACGTGTGTGAGCACTAAATCCCTTGGTGTGATATTTTCTTCATGAGTTGAGTAGTGTGAATTTTGGGATAAGTTCATTTTGATCGCCTTTGTGGTGTAGAAATGACTTGTGTAATTTTGGTGTTTTGTGGTTTTGCGTAACAAGTCTCCGTTCAAATATTTGAGCGTTGGTAAGTTACGTGGAGGTTATTTTTATGGGTTATATTAAATATAAGTGTGAAATTTCTATTTTTGGAAACTTTATTTTGAAAATGATATTTTTCCGGATTGTCGTAAAAACGAAAGTTTATCGCGTAAAGTGTTAATTTAAGTATAGGGTTTTTATAAAATATCAAGAATACAGGGTTTTAAGTGTAATAATTAAATTTAATAAAAAAAATAAAATAAAAATATGTATAATTATATGGGCGGCCAAATTAGGTGTTTTAGGGAAATTAGGAAATCAAATTTTAATCAAAATACACTTACCAAATATTAGGGAGGTCTAGAATGATCCATAGGGTATTATAAATACAAAACCAAGATCCCCTCACCTATCCTTTTGATAATTTCGACCAAACCAAGGAAAACAAGAAGGAAAATTTAGGGTTTTCATTATTGTGAAGAAAACGAGCTTAAGGTATGCCTAGTAATCCCTAATTTCTTTAATTATTAATTTGATTCATGTAATACAAGTTATGATGGATCTAGGGTTTATGTTTAATTCTGTAAATTAATGATATTAAACATGTGGGAATCATTAATTAGTAATAATATGGTGATTGGTGAAGAGATTAGGGTTTAAAACTTGATAGTTAATGAGTTAAGTTTCTGGCAGAATTATAAGGCTGTAAAGATTCGATTGTGTTTAATAGATGGTGATGAGTTAGATCACGAATTTTATGTCTAAGAGGTCAAAACTTTTTGATGTCCGATCAGATCCGAATCTGGATAGTTGTCATGTTTGATTTTTCATTGGGTACTTGTGTGTGTTTTTAGTGCATGGCCTTCTGGGAAAAGCTTTTATGCTTATGAAGGACCATGGTGAATTTTTAGCGTGAGTTGTGAAGCTTTATTTGCTGTGATTTTATGTGGGTGAATGTACCCTACAAATCTGCGTTTTCTGGAAGTGTTAATTAAGGGATTTAGTGAGTGTAAAGTATTGGGTGATGATTAGTATGGAGTCTAGGTGATCCGTAGTGGGTTATATGAACCTTAGACATCCATCATATATATGTGTTACATGGACTATAGCTTTTAGCTTGGTCGCGTGTAATGTGGTATTGTATTGTTTGTATAGATTTGTGTGTGGATTATTTGGAAGCTGCGGAATTGAGGTGAGTTCATAGTCCCATATTTTTACTTTGTTTTAAACTTGGGATGGAGATGATGCTTGTTAAAATTGTTTTTGAGTTACTGTGATTATGTGTTGTTAAAATGCATGGACTTGTAATGGTTATTGTATGTATACTGCATGTTATTGTGGTGTTTAATTGTGGTGATTATTTGAGTGGGAAAGTCCTAGTGGCTCTACTCATTATAATTATCTTGGATCGGTGGGCGCGTTCCGTCCCAATTGTTGTGGTATTTGGATCGGTGGGCACGTTCCGTCACAATTGATGTGGTGTTTGGATCGGTGGGCACGTTCCGTCCCAATTTATACTTGGATCGGTGGGCACGTTCCATCCCGTAAGCTATGATTGCATGTTAGTTGTATAATAACTTTACTTTTACTGTCCTGCAATGCTATACTATGTTTTATAATCACAGTAAACCGCTAATCGAGGTGTTTTGTGTGTCTTAAACCTATGAATCTCACCAACATTATGTTGATGTTTTAAGCATCATTTTCAGGTGAGCATTCTAAGGCTAAGATAGAAGGGCGCGATTAGAAGAGACCTAGTGTGCATTGAGGATGGCTTATCTTTGAGTTTAGTTTGATTAAGATGGATTTTGTTTGTGATACTTGAATGTCTTTCATTTTTACTTTATGTTTTAATGGAGATACCTTTGAGATTGTTTTGGAT
This sequence comes from Artemisia tridentata subsp. tridentata, assembly GCA_021014915.2. Taxonomy (NCBI): domain Eukaryota; kingdom Viridiplantae; phylum Streptophyta; class Magnoliopsida; order Asterales; family Asteraceae; genus Artemisia; species Artemisia tridentata. The sequence goes on along the minus strand of CP139501.1, from coordinate 306,392,654 downwards.
ATTTATTTTGGGGTATCGTTACGACACTTTGTGTTTGTACTTTGCTCTATTTATTTGCATGTAGTATTTTCTCTATTTAGACACCAAGTGTTGTGATGATATCCATGATGTTGCACTCGCGTTTCCGCCATTGGCGAGGTGTGACAGATCAATAGCTCCTTTGTTGTCGCAAAGAATGGGAATGTTGTTGAGTTCAATTCCATAGTCAACGAGAGCTTGTTTCATCCATAGTGCTTGTTGACACGCCTTTCCTGCAGACACATACTCTGCCTCTGTTGTTGAGATTGCGAGGGCAGTTTGTTTCTTAGCAAACCATGATGTGAGACAATATCCTACAAAAGTACAAATACCGCTAGTACTTTTCCTATCAACATAGTCACCTGCATGGTCAGAGTCGGCATACACTATGGTTTCTACACCCGTTCCTTTGGGATATCATAATCCTAAGTGTGTAGTGCCTTTGATGTACCTAAATATTCGTTTAACGGCTTCAAGATGAGACATTTTTGGATCTTCTTGAAAACGTGCACATAGACAAACACTAAACATAATGTCAGGCCTACTAGCCGTAAGATAGAGTAAACTACCAATCATTCCTCTATATTTAGTGCTATCTACGGATTCATTTTCTTCATCCTTTGTGAGTTTGGTTTCGGAGGACATGGGTGTTTTCATGGGTTTTGAGTCTTCAAGACCAAACTTCTTAAGCATATCTTTGATATACTTTGATTGGTTGAAGAATATCCCATCTTCTAATTGTTTTATTTGGAGACCTAAGAAAAAGTTTAGTTCCCCCATCATACTCATTTCAAACTCGTCATGCATGATTTTTGAGAAATCGTCGCATAACTCTTGACAAGTTGAACCGAATATAATGTCATCCACATATATCTGGACAATGATAATATGTGATCCCTTTTTCTTGGTGAAGAGAGTATTATCTACTAGGCCCATGGTATACTTATGGTCAACTAGGAAGGTCTTAAGTCGATCATACCAAGCCTTTGGTGCTTGCTTAAGTCCGTATAAAGCTTTCTTAAGTTTGAAAACATAATTTGGTTTTTCAAAGTCGACAAAGCCGGGAGGTTGTGCAACATATACTTCTTCATTTATAAAACCATTTAAGAAAGCACTTTTGACATCCATTTGAAGTAACTTAAAATCATGTGCACATGCATATGTAAGTAGTATCCTAATAGACTCAAGTCTGGCTACGGGTGCAAAAGTTTCATCGTAATCTATACCTTCTTGTTGATTGTAGCCTTGAGCTACTAGCCTAGCTTTATTTCTAGATACAATACCATTTTCATCCATTTTATTTCTAAAAACCCATTTGGTGCCGATTATGGTTTGGTTTTTAGGTGGAGGGACCAATGTCCAAACATCATTTCTAACAAATTGATTTAGTTCTTCTTGCATAGCAATTACCCAAGATTCATCTTTTATTGCCTCGTTTATATTTTTAGGCTCAACAGTTGAAATAAAACAAAAATAATTACTTTCATTTTAAGCTTTGGATCTTAATGTTCTTTCATTAAGTTTTCCTATAACGTTTTCTAATGGATGACTTTTTGTTTCTTTGATATTGACTATTTCTCCTTTTACGGGTTCATCTTCATTGTCATTTTCAATGTTTTCTATATTTTTAACCATTTGAATTTCAACTAAGTCATCATCTACCAAAGGTGATGTCTTAGAGGGAGGTGGACTTTCGTTGAATGTTACGTTCAACGATTCCTCGACTTTTGATGTTTCTTTGTTTAATACTATGTATGCTTTACTGTTTTGTGAGTACCCAAGAAATACACCTTCATACGACTTTGGGTCGAACTTGGTGAGATAATCCTTTGTGTTTAAAATGAAGCACTTGCTTCCAAACACTCTAAAATATCCTAATGTAGGCTTTTTGCCTCGATAAATTTCATAGGGGGTTTTATTTAAAAATGGTCTAATTAAAACTCTATTTAGGATATATGTAGATGTATCTACAGCGTGACACCAAAACTTTTGAGGTATGTTTTGTTCATTTAACATAGTTCTACTCATTTCTTGAATTGTTCTATTTTTACGTTCTACTACACCATTTGATTGAGGTGTACGAGGAGCCGAGAAATTATGAGTTATTCCATTATTATCACAAAAATTTCCAAATTGGATTTCATTGTCAAATTCTCGACCATGGTCAGTTCTAATAGATATTATGTTACTTCCTATTTGATTTTGAATTTTCTTGCTTAGAATTTCAAATTTATCGAATGCCTCATTTTTAGTTTTCAAAAATTTTGTCCATGTATATCTAGAGTAATCGTCTACTATGACTAAAGTGTAAAAATTTCCTCCATAACTTTGTATAGCCGACGGGCCAAACAAATCCAAATGTAATAATTCTAGGCATCTAGATGTAGATACCATGTTTTTAGCCTTATGGTTATTATGTACTTGTTTCCCAATTTTGCAAGCATCACAAAAGTGTTGGTCATATTTCAACTTGGGTAGGTTCCTAACGAGTTCTTTGGATGACAAGGATTGAATAAGCCTCATATTTGCATGACCTATGCGTCGATGCCATAGAGTTGAGTTTTCGTCCAAGGAGGTAAGACATAACTTATCTTTAGGTGTTTTATCTAATTTCATAACATAGACATTATTCTTTAAAACACCTTTTCCTACGGTTATGCCATCTTTAAGTATTTTACTTTCATTTTCACTGAAAAGGACGTTATACTTTTTGCGGCATAATTGACTTATACTAAGTAAATTAAATCCCAAATTATCTACATGAGCAACATCATCAATAGAAAGAGAGTCATGAGAGATTGTACCTTTTCCAATGATTTTACTTTTGAGCTTGCTACCGAATGTGACATTACCTCCGTCATACACTTGGTAGGTTGAGAAAAGATTTTTGTTTCCCGTCATGTGTCTTGAGCACCCACTATCTTTGATCCACTCATCAGGTTCAAGATCAACTTTCAAGCATACCTAAGTTCATAAAAGACTCAAGCATGTGGTCCCCAATATCTCATGGGTCCGTTTGGGTTAAACATGACATTATCATGGTTTATGTACGGAAATGGTGGACAATTGTTCCACGGCATATAATTAGGACCATGAAAGTTTCTAGGCATGTTTTGGTTCCAATTATTTTGATAGGTATGTTGTAGATTAACTATACTCTTTGGAAAGGGGTGTTTGGGAAAACTCATTTGAGGTCTCTGTTGATCCGTTTTAACTCTATATTCATTTCTAGCTTGACCTCTTCCTAAAGACACTGCTGATTTGTGTTTATTATTGGTTATATTACTGTTAGGTTTTCTAGTAACTTTAACAAACTTGGAACGATCGACTTTGTGAACCTTCTGTTCAGCCTCTGTACCCGTGGATCCCTTGGGTACAACTGGGGGATCCAAGTTTTTGGATCCGTCGGATCCGTGAGTGTCTAACTTGGTTGAAACAGTTTTATTCACAGTCTGTTCCTTATGGTCACTTAAGGTTCCTAGTTTCATAAAGCCTAGTCCTGTTTTATCATGAGGTAGTTTCTGCATTTTCATTATTTCATCTGCACAACTTATGTTTTTGTCAAACTTTTTAAACTTTGAATTTTGTTTGATTAAATCTTCCTGTGTGGATCTTAAGGTTTCTAATTCAAGTTTTAGTTCTTGACAAGAAACACACGTTTCTTTACTACCTTTACCTTTTTCAATTCGTATTGCTTTTTCTTTAAGCCAAAATACTTCATTTTCCAAAAGTGTTGTCTTTGTTTTCAAAAATTTGTTTTTGTTTATGATTTTTAAAGTGACGTCACATAGTTTGTTATATTCTACTTCTAAGGTTTCGTCATCTATAGAGGAGTATGAATCAGAATGTACCTCTTCTGTGTCATCAGCCATAAGGGCAATTTCGTTGTTCTTAGGCTCATCATCATCATCTCCTTCACTATCGCTCCAAGCTCCACTAACGAAGGCTCTTTGAGACTTGTTCTTTGGAGGCTTTGGACATTCTCCTATAAAGTGACTGGAGTCACCACACCTATAGCATTTCCTGTCAACCTTACCTTTCTTATCGTCACGATCTTTCCGAGAGGATTTCTTTTCATCACGAGGTGGTTTTACAAACTTTCCTCGTCTCCTGAAGAATTTCTTGAAATCCCTCACGGCCATGGCATACTCTTCATCATCACTGTTTGAACAAGATTCATCGTCACTTGACTCGGCTTTGGCTTTCAAGGCAATAGACTTAATCTTCTCCTTTTTGCCTTTGACAATTTCTGAGTCTTTTTCCATAATCATTTCGTGAACTTTTAGGTTTCCTATGAGCTCATCCAGTATCATGCTTGAGAGATCCTTAGATTCTTCAATGGCTGTCACCTTTGCTCTCCATTTCGGATGGAGTGCTCTTAGAAATTTCCTGACAAAATTCTTACTAGAAAAAGATTCGTCAAGTGCTTTAAGTGATGTAATAATAGTATTGAACCTAGCAAACGCACTATCAATGGTCTCATCTTCAGAGATAACAAATTGTTCGTATTGTTGAACAAGAAGATCAATTTTGTTATCTTTTACTTGTGAGTTCCCTTGATGTGTGATAATAAGAGATTGCCAAATATCCTTAGCCGTTTTACACATAAAAACTCTTTCATATTCTTTCTTAGGTAAGGCATTATAAAGCATCATTTTGGCTTCATTATTTTTGGCAATTAGTTTCTTTTGCTCATCACTGTGACGAGTAAGAGAAGTTCCATCATCCCGACCACCCGAAATATTATTACTAATAGGTTTGTAATCGCCATCAACTATTATATACCATAGATCTATATCCTTTGACTTCACATAAGTCTCAAAGCGATTTTTCCAATAAATAAAGCAATTTGGTTCAAATAGAGGTGGTCTCTGCATAGATTGCCCTTCTTTAAAGTTTTCAAAATCCATGGATCGTTTTAAGTTTTAAAATACAATATATTTTAAAAATCTTAAGTAACGTAGCTCTTGATGCCAATTGTGGAAAACTAGAAGGGGGGTTGAATAGTTTTTACCGTTTTTCGAGTTTTATTTGCTTTGTTACTATATGTTAATTCAAAGGAAACAATCACAAACAAATAATCACACAATATAAACAAAAGATAAAGAGAGGAAAGATCAAACCACACAACACTGTTGTTTATAGTGGTTCGGCTACAAGGACTCTCTTCCTTGCCCTACTCCACTCCCCGAGCTTCCAACTCGAGAGTTTATCCTTCACTAAGAAACAAACTCCTTTTCTAGGCGGAGAAAACCTTTACACGTCGCTTACTTCTTTTTCCGGTACTAAGCTAAACAGCGGGTTCTTTTACAAGGTGGAACCAACCTGACGTCGCCTATATACTTTACCGACACTAAGCTAGATGTCGAGTTCTTTACAAGGGTACAACCACTCACTACTCTCTTTGTGTTTTGAGGACTAAAACACTAACCACACTCACTGATTACAAATGATAGATAATGATGTGTGAAACAAATTACAATATCACACAGTAATGAAACTAAAGGATTATGGTTCTGTAGATCCTTGAAAGCTTGATCTCTTTTCTACAAAAGAAAGATCAAAGTGAAATGCAAGTATGAATGATGTTAGTAAGATATATACTGAATGAATATGTGTGTTTTAGCTATATGAGTGATGAGAAAGCCAAATGATCAGCTTGCTATTTATAGGCAAGCTAATATCCAGCTCACGGATCCCACGGATCCCATAATATGGATCCGTCCTTCATTGGACTTGGATCCGTGGGTATTGACAGCTAAGGGATTTGGTGTATCATTTCATATCTTGCATATCTTGCCAAATCTTCCAAGATCCACAAATGTCAACTATCTAACTTGTGAATCTAAACAAAATATTACACAATCTAACTAAGATATCACTTGTGATGTATGCCATGATGTCATGGTGTAACTTTAAAAATAAAGTTTCCTTTTAAGGAAATAAGTTTGTAAAAGTGTAAAATTGTAATTCTAAGTTATCTTGCAAAATGTAAAATGTGTATTAATGAGACTTAAGCTAGTATTTATAATTTGCTAAAAGATATACCTTGTAATTGTCATTAACAAAACTAAGCAAAGATCGAAAAATAAAAATAACGTTTTTGGGACGATATTTGTATTAACAAAACTTACTCTTTAATGATTTTTTGCTATTGAATTTGATGTTATGCTTTTTCTCAAACTCAGGCTGAAGTTGCATCCATTTAAAATCACAATTTCGGCCCTTCTTATTTTGATATGCGTTTAAGAAATCACACAAGTTCAAGACAGATTGTTCCGTCCAATTATAATTAGTTTTTGCGGTTTCATTAGTTGGGGCCATCTAGAAAGAAGAAACACATGTATCTCTTTAGATTTGGACATTAGGCTACTCAAATTATAATTAGCTTTTGCGGTGTCAAGTTACATCAATCTACACTTCTACAGTCACATAGATTTGGACATTAGGCTGCTCAAATGAGCTATTGATCTTATAGCAGAAAACATAAAAAAACATCGCCTACTTATGGAAGAAGGTATAACTCTTCAAATGCAGAATACAACTACTAATAAACAATGTGCCATTCGTCACAACGCTAGAGTCAAATTGAATACAGAACACTAAATCTAGTGCCATACACATCTAGTAACTACATTAACCTACCTAGTCTCATGGATCGATAATTTCAGTCACAAAAACGTCCAATAACCTAAAACAGATACAATTTTTCCTCTATAAACAATACATTCATCATCACTTCCAAAGCAGTGTCACATTTGACACCTAGATCTCAAAAAAAACCTGACTCTAATATCCGCACAGGACTTATCATCAACAGCAGAGACCTAAAATTTAACTAATACATTAATAATTAGAAATAGTGTAAAGCTTCACTTCAACAACAAGTTTCATGAGACTTAAATATAATATCTGTTAAACACATCCATATGCAGAAATAACTATTAATTCAACTACTAACTTCGTAACATTTATACTGCGATAAAAATCACATTAACAAGACTAATTATAACTACAGAAGATCTTGATATCAACAAGCGACAGAGCTAAAATTCGAATCTCAATAACATTTTATAAGCCGGACTAATAGCTTCGTAACATCTATGCTGTTATAGCAATCACATTAATAAGCATGATCAAACTATTTTGGAGCTAATCATAACTACATACGATCTCGAATTAACGCGCAACAACATATAACTACATCTACAAACTACAATTCACATTCGGATATAACTCTGAACAACAACAGAAATCGACCTTAAATCGCTTATAACAAGAGTAACATTAATTAGCATAATTAAACTATTAATTCAACAACTAACTTCACAATCACATTGACAAGCAGTGATGCTAATTATAACTACACAAGCTAAAATTCATATCTCGCTAACATTCAAAACAAAAGCATAAAATCGAACTTAAATCGTTTATGCAAGCTAGAATGTTATAACTTATAACATTCACACATAATAACCAGATATAAGCTATCCTGATACTAATTATAACTCCATACGATCTCTATATCAACGCGCAACAATATATAACTATACGACTGTATCTACATTCTACAATCTACGATTCACATTTTGTTAACATTTAGACCTTAAATCACATTAATCAGCGGAATTAAAGTCCTCTTAAAAATCTACGAGCAGGACAATTTGATATGTGATCTGACACTATAAATGATAACTTACTGAATCAAACACAGCCACACAACTAGGCAATTAAATAATAAGCATGCATGTCATATTTGCATTAAACAAAACAAGTTATTCGATCATACACACACTAACCTGTGACAGAAGTTGTGACAGCAATTGAGAGAAAAAAAAGATGCACAGAAGATATATTAGGTGATATATATTGGGGTTTTTATTAGGGATGGGGTATTTTAGTCATTGAATATATCCACAGCTTCAAAAGGAAGCATTGGGAAATTAGCTTTCCTAAAAAATTGCTACAACTCATTGCTCTCTTACCAAACGAACATCAAAAATAAAAAAGCTCATTCTCACCGCTCATTGCCCCAAAAAGCTCCAAAAAGCTCCGCGCCAAACATAGCCTAAGTTATTTGTTGGGCCTTATAAGCTTTTTAATTGGTGAATAAACCTAATAATATATTAGGGTTACATGATGAAGCGAAAAGTGTACCGCTTTTAAGGGGTCATTTAAGCCCTAAATCGTATTTATTTGATCAAATATTGCCCTAAATCGTTCCTTTTGTCATTTTAGGTACTTTTGAGGAGAAATCTGGAAAAGGAGGCATTTTGGACGTTTTTGGAGCATAAAAGTGAAGAAAACGACAAAGTCTCAAAATCATGCTAAAAGTTACCTTTGACGGCGTCAGGATTATCTCCAGACGGCGTCATGGCTTGGCAATAAAATGGTGGATGTGAAAATTACTCATGATAAGCCAGGGAAATTTGCATGGGAATTCTGACGGCGTCACGCTTTAATATGATCAAGGTCGTCACGGCTTAATTTAAAGAGGGACGGCGTCACCCCTAATTCTGACGGCGTCAAGCCTTGATAGGCCAGAACGGATTTTTGAGAGCTAAAGAGGGACGGCGTCAAGAAGGTCATCCGGGAACCCTAAAAGCGGCGAGGTGACGGCGTCACACTCCATAACGTGACGCCGTCAGATCTGAAAGTCTATATATAGTTTTGCAATTTTTTGTCATTAGTGTGGAACTTATTGTGGAACTTATTGGGGAACTTTGTGTGTGAAAACCCTAGGACGAATTTGGCAGCTTTTTCAAGGCTTTTTGCCTTGAGATCTTCCATGTTACATTGAAGATAAGTTATCAATTAATCATTCAATATGTCTATGTGTTGTTTGATTCTATCTTGTTCTTGTCTTTTGTTTAACATGTTAGGCTAGATTTATCTTGTGTTTGCTTAGATCTAATGAAACCTAGCTATTGATTATTGGTTATTAGTGTGTTGTTAGTTGTATTGGATGGTTGTTCATCTATGTTAGGCTTAAGAAAACTGGCTAACTTCCTATTCGGTAACTTGCTTGAACGTCTTAAGAAACATGAACCAATGCGTACTAAAGGTTTTTATGGTTGTATTTAATGCACAAGCGAATTCTAGTGATCCCATGTTAGGAGCTTCCTAGCCGGCTCGACATAGGAGTGAAGTAGGAGCTTGTAGAGTTGGAGAAGTACGTACGCCACCCCCACGAATGGTATTAAGGAATACACCCGTCATCCACGCAACTAATACACACTAATCAACCGGTAAAAGATAGTTAGGGAGTAAGGAAATCTAAGTAAACACATTTTCCTCCACATAAGTTTTCACCAACCTTTTCATTTTTGTTATTTTATTTTATTTGCATTCGTAGTTATTTGGGTTAGTTGACTAGCAACTAATTCCGCCCACTCTTTCAAACCCGAGATTTTACTTGCTTTCATAAAAAAAATATAAAAACACAAAAAGAATCATCCCTCACCCTTAGACCTATTAGAGTAGTTTTTCATACCTAACGAACACTATTCCCTGTGGAGAACGATCAATCCCCCGTACTTACCACTACACTATACTACATCGGTCAGGTACACTGCCTGGTGGGGTTGTAAGCCTCTTGAGATCCCTCGAGAGGTAAAACCTGTTGTAAGGTTGCAAAACCACGCATCAAGTTTTTGGCGCCGCTGCCGGGGAATAGTTATTGTTTAGGTTGATGATGCGTGGGTTTTGCAACCTTACAACAGGTTTTACCTCTCGAGGGATCTCAAGAGGCTTACAACCCCACCAGGCAGTGTACCTGACCGATGTAGTATAGTGTAGTGGTAAGTACGGGGGATTGATCGTTCTCCACAGGGAATAGTGTTCGTTAGGTGTGAAAGGCTACTCTAATTAGGTCTAAGGGTTGAGGAAGATTCTTTTTATGTTTTTATATTTTATAAAAGCAAGTAAAATCTCGGGTTTTGAAGGAGTGGGCGGAATTAGTTGCTAGTCAACTAACCCAAATTACTACAAATGCAAATAAAATAAAATAACAAAAATGAAAAGTGGTGAGAAACTTATGTGTAGGGAAATGTGTTTACTTAGATTTCCTTACTCCCTAACTATCTTTTACCGGTTAATTAGTGTGTATTAGTCGCGTGGATGACGGGTGTATTCTTTAATACCATTCGTGGGGTGGCGTACTTACTTCCCCAAACTCTACAAGCTCCTACTTCACTCCTATGTCGAGCCGGCTAGGAAGCTCCTAACATGGGATCACTAGAATTCGCTTGTGCATTAAATACAACCATAAAAACCTTTAGTACGCGTTTGGTTCATGTTTCTTAAGACGTTCAAGCAAGTTACCGAATAGGAAGTTAGCCAGTTTTCTTAAGCCTAACATAGATAAACAATCATCCAATACAACTAACAACACACTAACAACCAATAATCAATAGCTAGGTTTCATTAGATCTAAGCAAACACAAGATAAAATTAGCCTAACATGTTAAACAAAAGACAAGCATAAGATAGAATCAAACAACACATAGACATATTGAATGATTAATTGATAACTTATCTTTCAATGAAACATGGAAGATCTCAAGGCAAAAAGCCCTGAAAAAGTAGCTAAAATCGTCTTAGGGTTTTATCCCAAAATTCCACACACTAAGCTCTCTCTTAATGACAAAAAATTAGAAAACTATATATAGACTTTGACATCTGACGGCGTCACCTTATGCATTGTGACGCCGTCACCTCGCCGCTTTTAGGGTTCCCGGATGACCATCTTGACGCCGTCCCTCTTTAGCTCTTCAAAAATCCATTCTGGCTTATCAAGGCTTGACGCCGTCGGATCATGAACGTGACGCCGTCCCCTTATGATTTAAGCTGTGACGCCCTTGATTTAGTTAAAGCGTGACGCCGTCAGAATTCTCATGCAAACTCACTGGCCCGTCATGAGTAAATTTCACATCCAACTTTTCTTGCCAAGGCATGACGCCGTCCCATGTTAATTGTGACGCCGTCAAGAGTAACTTTTAGCCGATTCTTGAGACTTTGCCGTTTTCTTCACTTTAATGCTCCAAAAACGTCCAAAATGCCTCCTTTTCCAGATTTCTCCTCAAAAGTACCTAAAATGACAAAAGGAACGATTTAGGGCAATATTTGATCAAATAAATACGATTTCGGGCTTAAATGACCCCTTAAAAGCGGTACACTTTTCGCCTCATCAGTTGAATTTTTATTTTATAGGTCTACTCACTAGATCCCTTTCTAGTGAGATTTTTATTTTATTTTTCTAGGTTTTTCTTTAGTCTATCTATTTTCTTCGTGCTTTTGTTCGTATAACATTTCCATTGACTCTTCCGTTCACCATTATGGAGAACGTGAATCCACTACATAATCTACCCCTTCCACTCCAAAATGACATCTTTATGTTCCGTCGACATAATGGTGAATCTTTTTCCGATACATGGACTCGTTTCAAATACTTATTAAAAAAGGTCTTTCATCATGGTCTTGACTTATTGTTTCCACTTCAAATCTTTTACACTCGTATCGACCGCCAAACCCAGCAGGAGATTGAAAATATGGAAGATGGGAAAATGTGGGATTATGGTGATGAAGAGGCATGGGAAATCTTTGAGATTCTCGCCCAAAAAAGAAGTGGAACATGTGACCCAAAAAATGCAAGCTTAGACCTATTTGGTATTTGGATAAATCAATCGGAAGGTTTGTTTAGGAATGAGGTGGGTAGAGTTGAGGTACCTAAGTGCATGTCATGGTTAGGCACTACCATAATACAAGATGAACACATAGGTGACCTTGATGTGACGGAGGATTTAGCCGAACATGATTACATTGATCAAAAAGACCTAGGTTTTGTGATTGATGACGTCGAATCTCAAGAAACACATGATGAATCTTTTAGGCAGTTTGAATATAGCAGTCAGAATATTGAGGATGATCCTTATGATTCGGACATAGAAGTTGAGATGCCTAGAGAAGCACTTGAGATACTTGGGAAAATGTTAGGGTTAGATCCTACTAAAACACATGATGAGGATATAGGTGATCTTGACATAAGGAATGATGAGGTAAGTAACATAAGCCCACCAAGTACCCCACAAGTCCTACCATCATTTGAGGCACACACACCGCCCGTGACTTACCCGGAAGAAGTAGAGGAGACTTTAGGAATCCCGATAGAGATAGAACCCTTGGACCAAGCACAACTAGAGGACATAGGTTTGAATGCTCATAATGATCACAACCTTACTCTTAGTTCTAGGGAATTTCCTAGTTTTGATGAACCGGAGCCTAAATCAAAACCGTTACCTAATCTTCCATCCTTAGATGTGAACTTAGGAATTGAATTAGGTCCCGATCCACCCATCAAACCATGTAGTCCGGGTAGTGTTAAGATTAAGGTAGTAGACTCTAGGCCTTGTAGAGAGGAAGCTAATATAGGAGTGAACCATAACCTTTCATACTTACATCACCCATTCATGATTAATCACAAGAAACATTATGGGTTTAAACCGGGTCTATTAGGTCAAGATGGATTCCCAACTAGGAGTCTCTCGAAGTTGATAGAAGATGATCCCTTTTTAGGAGGAAACTCAAAATCACCCATTGACCAAAGTGAACTAGGCAAGGTTATGATGAAAGGAGCACACCCCTTTGAGCATATAATTCATCCACCACTCTTTCCTCACGTGGCATACTCCTACCGAGCTGGTGTGTATCGCTACTATCACCCGCACTTAATCCTAAGTGTAGGGAAAACCTCTCCTTTATCCATTAAATAAGGGTAGAGTCAGGCTCATGACTCGAACAAAAACAAGCGCTTCTTGGGAGGCAACCCAAGCTTTATTTGCTTTGTGTGTTTATTTATTTGTTTGTTTAGTTTTATTTGTTTCCGTATGTGTGTTTAATTTTTATTATTATTGATTCATGTTCAAAACTAAATTGTGAAAATGCTTTATGTTGTTTTTAACTTCGTCTTAACTACATATAAAGGTGTTTTGCAAAAGACAAGTGTAAGGGAAATCTAAATCGGTTTATTAGAACAAATGAACATGAATCGTAATAATATTAAATGAACATACATATTAGTATTTGTTTGAGTCAAATGCTTGTATCGAGTCATAATGATGTTTTGCAGGATTTCCAGGAAGTAAGGTATAGGTTTTTCCAAAAATTCTTCCAGAAACGTAACATGAGAATTCTGTCAGATCATTTCTGACGGCGTCAGGAGTTACACCCTGACGGCGTCAGGTTTAATTTTCTGAAAATTTTTGAAAGTTTTGTTTTCATAAAAAGTTTTTATTAAATCTATAACTTATAATCTCCAGGAATCTGCAAAATTATCATTCCACAAGCATTATATCATTATATATAGAGTTTATCCCGCCGATGTTATGCAGGTTTTCTTGTTTGTTTTCTCAGGTTTAACAGGTTATTTTGGACAAGGAAATGCTTTTGGATCAAGCTTATGGCGATGCATTAGTCATGGAGCTTCAACATTACTTTGGAAGAAGATCTAACCGTGTTACTTCATTATCCACCGAGCGAATCAGGGGAGTATTTGATTTCATTCTTTTACTTTATGCTTTTACATTTGTTATTTGAACATTGGGGACAATGTTCATCTTAAGTGTAAGGGGGGGGGGGTAAAAGTACGATTAGAGAATGCTCTTACGCTTGATTTTTGTTTGTTTAATAGTAGATGTGTAATAAAACTGAGAGAAATACCTGTTAGGGTAATTTTAGTGCCAAATTTAAATTTTTTTACAACATATAGGAGTGAAACTTTGATCTTAATGAGCGTCTCACGGATAGGAGTTATATGACTAGCACAAAAACCGTACCACTAAAAAATTTTCCACCCCCAAATATGTGAGGTTCGCCCCTAGAATTGGTAGGAAAAGCATTTATGCTATGATGTGTGTACCGGTAGCACTTAGATTCTAGAACTTGCGTTAGGACCATTCCGAGGCCACAAGTGAGACTACATTCGTGTAGTTAGATTTACTACATGATAAGAGGCATTAGGATTAACCCATTGTTTTACACCTGTGTTTTTGTTATAATTACATTGGCTACATTGGTCAAGTAATTCTCCCACACCCTTTGCGTTGTACTCATTTTTAGTACACGATACCCCTAGTACACCCCTCAGAGCCTATCTTTTCGTTTCGACCTTTAAGCATTTTACTTAAAGGAAGAATTTGTTTACACCCCACTAAAATGTACACCCAAATCGCCTTAGCCTACCTTGTATGCACTCATTTTTAGTGCATTATTGTTACAACATTTGTTTAAACCCAAGTTAATTATCTAGTTGATTACATGGTTGCTAAGTCGAGTCATATCCTTGTACATATTGTTTTGGGACGATTGGGACTCATGGGTAAAGTACTAGTGTAATGGAGTAATGGGGAAGAACATCATTTATTACCCCCATATGTGCTAAATATTTTAAAAGTACTCCAAGTTTTTCAATTATCTTAATTCGAGTCATTAGAATAGTTGTTTGTAAAGTTATGTAAAAGTTCAAGTGTAAGGGGAATGCAATGCCCCTATGATGTATTATTTTGGATGGTAGGGCAAAAGTGTATGCAAAAAAAAAAAAAAAAAAAAAAAAAAAAAAAAAAAATCGAAAAAATCAAGAAAAATACAAAAAAAATGAGAAAAAAGAAAAGTAGAAAAAACATACGGACTACCATCCCGTTTCATTTTATATTTATTTTATGTTTTTGTTATTTTGTTTTTAGCTTAAGATCGAGTCGAGTCTTGGCTTAGCAACATTGTATAGTACATGTAATTGATCAAGATCTTTAACTCGCCACCAGTAAAATATCCCTTATCCAACAAAACCGTGTTTTCCTTTTCCCTACACCTAACGTTATAACCCGTTTAAAAGCCCTCTTTGATAGTTTATCTTAGGTGCTTACGCCTAGTGGAGGAGGTTTTCGATCCTTTCCCAAGCCTATGGTAATCTATTTGCTATGACAGGTAGTGAGAGATATTATCCGTTTTCATTTATGAGATTTATTTTGATGACACTTGAGAGATGTGAGTATCTAAACACTACTTGTGAGGTGCTAGTTTGTAATCTCCGTGCTTATTATGATTAAAGTGGAACGAATATTTGTTGTAATTACTTTTATGTTAGCATTAAATGACCCCTAACTTGTATTTTGATTAGAATAAAAGCACATTTGCTTGAGGACAAGCAAATCTCAAGTGTAAGGGTATTTGATGAAGCGAAAAGTGTACCGCTTTTAAGGGGTCATTTAAGCCCTAAATCGTATTTATTTGATCAAATATTGCCCTAAATCGTTCCTTTTGTCATTTTAGGTACTTTTGAGGAGAAATCTGGAAAAGGAGGCATTTTGGACGTTTTTGGAGCATAAAAGTGAAGAAAACGACAAAGTCTCAAAATCATGCTAAAAGTTACCTTTGACGGCGTCAGGATTATCTCCAGACGGCGTCATGGCTTGGCAATAAAATGGTGGATGTGAAAATTACTCATGATAAGCCAGGGAAATTTGCATGGGAATTCTGACGGCGTCACGCTTTAATATGATCAAGGTCGTCACGGCTTAATTTAAAGAGGGACGGCGTCACCCCTAATTCTGACGGCGTCAAGCCTTGATAGGCCAGAACGGATTTTTGAGAGCTAAAGAGGGACGGCGTCAAGAAGGTCATCCGGGAACCCTAAAAGCGGCGAGGTGACGGCGTCACACTCCATAACGTGACGCCGTCAGATCTGAAAGTCTATATATAGTTTTGCAATTTTTTGTCATTAGTGTGGAACTTATTGTGGAACTTATTGGGGAACTTTGTGTGTGAAAACCCTAGGACGAATTTGGCAGCTTTTTCAAGGCTTTTTGCCTTGAGATCTTCCATGTTACATTGAAGATAAGTTATCAATTAATCATTCAATATGTCTATGTGTTGTTTGATTCTATCTTGTTCTTGTCTTTTGTTTAACATGTTAGGCTAGATTTATCTTGTGTTTGCTTAGATCTAATGAAACCTAGCTATTGATTATTGGTTATTAGTGTGTTGTTAGTTGTATTGGATGGTTGTTCATCTATGTTAGGCTTAAGAAAACTGGCTAACTTCCTATTCGGTAACTTGCTTGAACGTCTTAAGAAACATGAACCAATGCGTACTAAAGGTTTTTATGGTTGTATTTAATGCACAAGCGAATTCTAGTGATCCCATGTTAGGAGCTTCCTAGCCGGCTCGACATAGGAGTGAAGTAGGAGCTTGTAGAGTTGGAGAAGAACGTACGCCACCCCACGAATGGTATTAAGGAATACACCCGTCATCCACGCAACTAATACACACTAATCAACCGGTAAAAGATAGTTAGGGAGTAAGGAAATCTAAGTAAACACATTTTCCTCCACATAAGTTTTCACCAACCTTTTCATTTTTGTTATTTTATTTTATTTGCATTCGTAGTTATTTGGGTTAGTTGACTAGCAACTAATTCCGCCCACTCTTTCAAACCCGAGATTTTACTTGCTTTCATAAAAAAAATATAAAAACACAAAAAGAATCATCCCTCACCCTTAGACCTATTAGAGTAGTTTTTCATACCTAACGAACACTATTCCCTGTGGAGAACGATCAATCCCCGTACTTACCACTACACTATACTACATCGGTCAGGTACACTGCCTGGTGGGGTTGTAAGCCTCTTGAGATCCCTCGAGAGGTAAAACCTGTTGTAAGGTTGCAAAACCACGCATCAAGTTTTTGGCGCCGCTGCCGAGGAATAGTTATTGTTTAGGTTGAATTTTTATTTTATAGGTCTACTCACTAGATCCCTTTCTAGTGAGATTTTTATTTTATTTTTCTAGGTTTTTCTTTAGTCTATCTATTTTCTTCGTGCTTTTGTTCGTATAACATTTCCATTGACTCTTCCGTTCACCATTATGGAGAACGTGAATCCACTACATAATCTACCCCTTCCACTCCAAAATGACATCTTTATGTTCCGTCGACATAATGGTGAATCTTTTTCCGATACATGGACTCGTTTCAAATACTTATTAAAAAAGGTCTTTCATCATGGTCTTGACTTATTGTTTCCACTTCAAATCTTTTACACTCGTATCGACCGCCAAACCCAGCAGGAGATTGAAAATATGGAAGATGGGAAAATGTGGGATTATGGTGATGAAGAGGCATGGGAAATCTTTGAGATTCTCGCCCAAAAAAGAAGTGGAACATGTGACCCAAAAAATGCAAGCTTAGACCTATTTGGTATTTGGATAAATCAATCGGAAGGTTTGTTTAGGAATGAGGTGGGTAGAGTTGAGGTACCTAAGTGCATGTCATGGTTAGGCACTACCATAATACAAGATGAACACATAGGTGACCTTGATGTGACGGAGGATTTAGCCGAACATGATTACATTGATCAAAAAGACCTAGGTTTTGTGATTGATGACGTCGAATCTCAAGAAACACATGATGAATCTTTTAGGCAGTTTGAATATAGCAGTCAGAATATTGAGGATGATCCTTATGATTCGGACATAGAAGTTGAGATGCCTAGAGAAGCACTTGAGATACTTGGGAAAATGTTAGGGTTAGATCCTACTAAAACACATGATGAGGATATAGGTGATCTTGACATAAGGAATGATGAGGTAAGTAACATAAGCCCACCAAGTACCCCACAAGTCCTACCATCATTTGAGGCACACACACCGCCCGTGACTTACCCGGAAGAAGTAGAGGAGACTTTAGGAATCCCGATAGAGATAGAACCCTTGGACCAAGCACAACTAGAGGACATAGGTTTGAATGCTCATAATGATCACAACCTTACTCTTAGTTCTAGGGAATTTCCTAGTTTTGATGAACCGGAGCCTAAATCAAAACCGTTACCTAATCTTCCATCCTTAGATGTGAACTTAGGAATTGAATTAGGTCCCGATCCACCCATCAAACCATGTAGTCCGGGTAGTGTTAAGATTAAGGTAGTAGACTCTAGGCCTTGTAGAGAGGAAGCTAATATAGGAGTGAACCATAACCTTTCATACTTACATCACCCATTCATGATTAATCACAAGAAACATTATGGGTTTAAACCGGGTCTATTAGGTCAAGATGGATTCCCAACTAGGAGTCTCTCGAAGTTGATAGAAGATGATCCCTTTTTAGGAGGAAACTCAAAATCACCCATTGACCAAAGTGAACTAGGCAAGGTTATGATGAAAGGAGCACACCCCTTTGAGCATATAATTCATCCACCACTCTTTCCTCACGTGGCATACTCCTACCGAGCTGGTGTGTATCGCTACTATCACCCGCACTTAATCCTAAGTGTAGGGAAAACCTCTCCTTTATCCATTAAATAAGGGTAGAGTCAGGCTCATGACTCGAACAAAAACAAGCGCTTCTTGGGAGGCAACCCAAGCTTTATTTGCTTTGTGTGTTTATTTATTTGTTTGTTTAGTTTTATTTGTTTCCGTATGTGTGTTTAATTTTTATTATTATTGATTCATGTTCAAAACTAAATTGTGAAAATGCTTTATGTTGTTTTTAACTTCGTCTTAACTACATATAAAGGTGTTTTGCAAAAGACAAGTGTAAGGGAAATCTAAATCGGTTTATTAGAACAAATGAACATGAATCGTAATAATATTAAATGAACATACATATTAGTATTTGTTTGAGTCAAATGCTTGTATCGAGTCATAATGATGTTTTGCAGGATTTCCAGGAAGTAAGGTATAGGTTTTTCCAAAAATTCTTCCAGAAACGTAACATGAGAATTCTGTCAGATCATTTCTGACGGCGTCAGGAGTTACACCCTGACGGCGTCAGGTTTAATTTTCTGAAAATTTTTGAAAGTTTTGTTTTCATAAAAAGTTTTTATTAAATCTATAACTTATAATCTCCAGGAATCTGCAAAATTATCATTCCACAAGCATTATATCATTATATATAGAGTTTATCCCGCCGATGTTATGCAGGTTTTCTTGTTTGTTTTCTCAGGTTTAACAGGTTATTTTGGACAAGGAAATGCTTTTGGATCAAGCTTATGGCGATGCATTAGTCATGGAGCTTCAACATTACTTTGGAAGAAGATCTAACCGTGTTACTTCATTATCCACCGAGCGAATCAGGGGAGTATTTGATTTCATTCTTTTACTTTATGCTTTTACATTTGTTATTTGAACATTGGGGACAATGTTCATCTTAAGTGTAAGGGGGGGGGGTAAAAGTACGATTAGAGAATGCTCTTACGCTTGATTTTTGTTTGTTTAATAGTAGATGTGTAATAAAACTGAGAGAAATACCTGTTAGGGTAATTTTAGTGCCAAATTTAAATTTTTTTACAACATATAGGAGTGAAACTTTGATCTTAATGAGCGTCTCACGGATAGGAGTTATATGACTAGCACAAAAACCGTACCACTAAAAAATTTTCCACCCCCAAATATGTGAGGTTCGCCCCTAGAATTGGTAGGAAAAGCATTTATGCTATGATGTGTGTACCGGTAGCACTTAGATTCTAGAACTTGCGTTAGGACCATTCCGAGGCCACAAGTGAGACTACATTCGTGTAGTTAGATTTACTACATGATAAGAGGCATTAGGATTAACCCATTGTTTTACACATGTTGTTTTTGTTATAATTACATTGGCTACATTGGTCAAGTAATTCTCCCACACCCTTTGCGTTGTACTCATTTTTAGTACACGATACCCCTAGTACACCCCTCAGAGCCTATCTTTTCGTTTCGACCTTTAAGCATTTTACTTAAAGGAAGAATTTGTTTACACCCCACTAAAATGTACACCCAAATCGCCTTAGCCTACCTTGTATGCACTCATTTTTAGTGCATTATTGTTACAACATTTGTTTAAACCCAAGTTAATTATCTAGTTGATTACATGGTTGCTAAGTCGAGTCATATCCTTGTACATATTGTTTTGGGACGATTGGGACTCATGGGTAAAGTACTAGTGTAATGGAGTAATGGGGAAGAACATCATTTATTACCCCCATATGTGCTAAATATTTTAAAAGTACTCCAAGTTTTTCAATTATCTTAATTCGAGTCATTAGAATAGTTGTTTGTAAAGTTATGTAAAAGTTCAAGTGTAAGGGGAATGCAATGCCCCTATGATGTATTATTTTGGATGGTAGGGCAAAAGTGTATGCAAAAAAAAAAAAAAAAAAAAAAAAAAAAAAAAAAAATCGAAAAAATCAAGAAAAATACAAAAAAATGAGAAAAAGAAAAGTAGAAAAAACATACGGACTACCATCCCGTTTCATTTTATATTTATTTTATGTTTTTGTTATTTTGTTTTTAGCTTAAGATCGAGTCGAGTCTTGGCTTAGCAACATTGTATAGTACATGTAATTGATCAAGATCTTTAACTCGCCACCAGTAAAATATCCCTTATCCAACAAAACCGTGTTTTCCTTTTCCCTACACCTAACGTTATAACCCGTTTAAAAGCCCTCTTTGATAGTTTATCTTAGGTGCTTACGCCTAGTGGAGGAGGTTTTCGATCCTTTCCCAAGCCTATGGTAATCTATTTGCTATGACAGGTAGTGAGAGATATTATCCGTTTTCATTTATGAGATTTATTTTGATGACACTTGAGAGATGTGAGTATCTAAACACTACTTGTGAGGTGCTAGTTTGTAATCTCCGTGCTTATTATGATTAAAGTGGAACGAATATTTGTTGTAATTACTTTTATGTTAGCATTAAATGACCCCTAACTTGTATTTTGATTAGAATAAAAGCACATTTGCTTGAGGACAAGCAAATCTCAAGTGTAAGGGTATTTGATGAAGCGAAAAGTGCACCACTTTTAAGGGGTCATTTAAGCCCTAAATCGTATTTATTTGATCAAATATTGCCCTAAATCGTTCCTTTTGTCATTTTAGGTACTTTTGAGGAGAAATCTGGAAAAGGAGGCATTTTGGACGTTTTTGGAGCATAAAAGTGAAGAAAACGACAAAGTCTCAAAATCATGCTAAAAGTTACCTTTGACGGCGTCAGGATTATCTCCAGACGGCGTCATGG
Source organism: Artemisia tridentata subsp. tridentata (assembly GCA_021014915.2). Classification (NCBI taxonomy): domain Eukaryota; kingdom Viridiplantae; phylum Streptophyta; class Magnoliopsida; order Asterales; family Asteraceae; genus Artemisia; species Artemisia tridentata. The sequence continues at coordinate 306,371,595 of CP139501.1, read as the reverse complement.
CTTGGCAATAAAATGGTGGATGTGAAAATTACTCATGATAAGCCAGGGAAATTTGCATGGGAATTCTGACGGCGTCACGCTTTAATATGATCAAGGTCGTCACGGCTTAATTTAAAGAGGGACGGCGTCACCCCTAATTCTGACGGCGTCAAGCCTTGATAGGCCAGAACGGATTTTTGAGAGCTAAAGAGGGACGGCGTCAAGAAGGTCATCCGGGAACCCTAAAAGCGGCGAGGTGACGGCGTCACACTCCATAACGTGACGCCGTCAGATCTGAAAGTCTATATATAGTTTTGCAATTTTTTGTCATTAGTGTGGAACTTATTGTGGAACTTATTGGGGAACTTTGTGTGTGAAAACCCTAGGACGAATTTGGCAGCTTTTTCAAGGCTTTTTGCCTTGAGATCTTCCATGTTACATTGAAGATAAGTTATCAATTAATCATTCAATATGTCTATGTGTTGTTTGATTCTATCTTGTTCTTGTCTTTTGTTTAACATGTTAGGCTAGATTTATCTTGTGTTTGCTTAGATCTAATGAAACCTAGCTATTGATTATTGGTTATTAGTGTGTTGTTAGTTGTATTGGATGGTTGTTCATCTATGTTAGGCTTAAGAAAACTGGCTAACTTCCTATTCGGTAACTTGCTTGAACGTCTTAAGAAACATGAACCAATGCGTACTAAAGGTTTTTATGGTTGTATTTAATGCGCAAGCGAATTCTAGTGATCCCATGTTAGGAGCTTCCTAGCCGGCTCGACATAGGAGTGAAGTAGGAGCTTGTAGAGTTGGGGAAGTACGTACGCCACCCCACGAATGGTATTAAGGAATACACCCGTCATTCACGCAACTAATACACACTAATCAACCGGTAAAAGATAGTTAGGGAGTAAGGAAATCTAAGTAAACACATTTTCCTCCACATAAGTTTTCACCAACCTTTTCATTTTTGTTATTTTATTTTATTTGCATTCGTAGTTATTTGGGTTAGTTGACTAGCAACTAATTCCGCCCACTCTTTCAAACCCGAGATTTTACTTGCTTTCATAAAAAAAATATAAAAACACAAAAAGAATCATCCCTCACCCTTAGACCTATTAGAGTAGTTTTTCATACCTAACGAACACTATTCCCTGTGGAGAACGATCAATCCCCCGTACTTACCACTACACTATACTACATCGGTCAGGTACACTGCCTGGTGGGGTTATAAGCCTCTTGAGATCCCTCGAGAGGTAAAACCTGTTGTAAGGTTGCAAAACCACGCATCATTACACAACCTAAAAAAAACACAACTTCCACTACACACTCCCCTTCACCTTCTTCTCTCTTCTTCAACTCTTCCACTTCAAGAAAACAGCCACTAGCTCAAATTAAAACAAAATTAAGAAAATTGAAGTTGACCGGCGTTGACTGGCGTGATATTAGAAAAAAAAAAAACCCTAGATATGAAGTTGACCGGCGGTGACCGACCCACCGCCTAGGCCGATTTTGACCGCCAAGCATCGATTTTGACCATGACCGATATACTTGACTGATTTGTGAATTTTGGTCACGGTTGACCGCCAACTGTCATGGCGGCCGATATATCGGCCACCATGACCGATATTTACAGCACTGGGTATAAATACTATACGCCGTATAAAATTCAATGTAGGACTAAAACTTTCTTGATATGTATACGCTATATAAGTATGAATCCTATACGGCGTATAAAACTTCAGAAGCAAAGTCCACACTTTGGCTTCTTTCCCGTCCTTTTCGTTGTCTTGTGTTCCATTGCTCCAAATTCATACTTAAATGCAAAAGTGAGCAATTCAGTACCAAATATCATCAAAACAATACAATTATGGGTAATAAACACGGGATATTGATATTAAAAACATGCATTTATTTGATGTTATCACTGCTAAATTTTAGTCGTTACCATTCTTAATTTACATTTCAGCGAGGGTAAAGACTTATACGGGCGGGGCAGTTTTGCACAGTGAACTGAAAATGTTACCATTTTTTTTAACATTGTAACGGCGGTTTGTTATTATTTGTTCCGGTGTTCCCCCTCTTTATCACCTCGTGCTGCTATTGCCTCATCATGCAGGCTGGCTAGGCACTTGCCTGATTGACCGTGGCTTGAGTCCAAATTCATTTGACTCTTAAAAGGCTTCCCAGCTAACAAGAGCGTTCAATGATCACCACACTTTAGGTCAACCCTTAGCATAAAGAGGTGACTAATTTGACCGTTTCACCCAGAAATGTATCAATTTGGGTTCTATTCACCGCCTACGAGTCACATGGATGTCTAAACATAAAACATGTCAAAATTCTCCTAAAGAGTTGTAAAAACGCGGTATAATATACTAGTATAGTTTTTATAATCATATACAATAGAATAATTTATAGAAATCGAAAACATAATGCTAGTGAGTCAATCCAACCCGGTCGATTTTAACTTTTTTTGAAAAGTTATTCTATTGCCGGATTGCCTAACACCCTCAATTTCCCACCACAATTCATTGTACACATCTTAAAGCCACAAATTTTGTCTCTAAGGACAAACACATATTTTCTACTTGAAGCTGAAACACATTAAAAAGCAACAAATATTACATTTAGGGACTGATTCCAGTTAAACGCAAATTTTCTATCAATTGTTATCTTATAAAACATTAACCGAATTGAAACAGTTATTAAAGGTCCGCATAAATTATTAGACAATTTTTCTAAAATGAAATGCCTACAGCAACATAGAAAAATGAATGCCTACAGAAAAAGACAATATAGCAAAATGAAATGAAGCTAACACATTAGGGTGCACGAGTGAAGTTGTGAAGATGATTAGACAGTTTTTCTAAATTTCAGTTTCCTTCGTCTCAGATTTTTGCATAAATCACAGGCACACGGGAGAACCACATATCTCACCTTTTCATAAAGGATTAACTTGAATGTTTCATTGAATGTGCTATCAGGCTTATATACGTTACAATGACTTAAAATTTTAAACATTTAATTACGCTCTTATGGACTTCGTACAGATGAGGTGTTCTTACAGTTAGGAAGTCACCTGATCCAACCAAGCTTGGACTTCTATATCTATCCCATCTATAACAATTAACAAGCCTTCTACTCGTCAAGTAAATCATTATTCCTGCAGCTTGAAAATAAGGTAGAAAATGGGCAGGTTCTGGTTAAAGCGGGTTCTGGTTAAAACATAACATTTTTGTGCAGGTTGACTGAAAACATTTTACTGTCAGAATCTTTTAATCTTCTTATAAACAATTACGCTCATGGGTACACCAAGTGATTTTGAGTCTGTTTGATTGATCCATTTGACGCGTTTCTTTTTGTATACCAAAACACATGTGGTTGTAAACCGTAACCAACAGGGAAATTGTTTATGAGAAAACAAACTAGGATGCTTTCAAAGCATAAAATTTCATATATCACAACCTTGAACACAAACATACACGATTACATGCACATAAATTCATACTTGCTATGAACAATACAATAACCAACCAAGCCACGTAACACACTTCCATTGACCTACATCTACCCTTTCAAACGATCACCGCTTCCAAGGGACATGCAATCAAATCCCATTTTATTAGTACTATAGGCAGCTGTTTTGTATCGTGTATATACCCTGCATATTCCAATAGCTCACCTGGCACCAGCTAACGACGGAAGCTTCTGACTTCACGTGGTTGCTCTCCCTCTCCTTGAAGTTTAACCAATGTGTAGACTCCAGCTCCAACAAGTGCTCCAAGTGTCGGTGCCAAAAAGTATATCCAAATCACAGTGTAATTCCCTGCTGCAACTGCTGGACCTAGTGTACGAACCGGATTCATTGAAGCACCACTCGATGGGCCAGCAATAAGAATATTTAGCATAACAGTAGCTCCAACTGCAATACCTGCCAATTCGCCCACCTGAATATAAACACATGCACCCATGAGAATGGGTTTCTAAAGATTTATTTAAATTTAAAAAAAAAAAGGGAAAATAAAGACATATGTGGTTGGTTATACGTACAGCACGCGTATCAGTAGCAACGGCTGTAACAACGAAGAGGAGATTAAAGGTGATAAGGAACTCAAGGGCAAACGCTTGGCCAGTGCTAACAGTAGGGACAGTGACACCACCAGACATAAAGGGGTCAAAGACACCTTTAAGAGCAAAAGAGGCACATATGGAGGCTGATACTTGCGCTAAGATGTATGCGGGGACCTGTGCCCATGGAAAATGACGTAGTGCTGCAAATGCAATCGTGAGAGACGGGTTCAAATGGGCTCCTGAGATATGACCCGTTGATAATATTATTATCATAACTGCCAACCCTGCACATGCTGCGTTTCCGATTAGTGTCTCCGAATTTGAGTACTTTTGGTTCACAATAGGTCCTGCTGTTGCTGCGAAAATCAATATAAATGTTCCTACGAATTCTGCTCCCAACTGCATATCCCAAACACGACAATATATTTATCTCTTCTACTGACTTAATATTGATACAAAAATATAAGATTGTAGAGAACGAGGAGTACCTTTCGTGAGAGTGAGACATCAGGAGCTGGGAAATCAGTGAAGCAGGTGTGAGGTGCACCAAGTGACGGTGCAGCAAAAGGCAGACACTTGCAACGTGGCATTGACTTGCGGTCACGGTCATACGATAAAGAGTCAATTCTCAGAGATGTGAACAATGGACCTCCAGGAGTTCCAGGTGTTGCAGGTGCTGATACTGGTGGCGTTTGCCCATCTCCTTGTTCCATTTCCAAATATTTAGCTAAACAAAACTACTTTTTTTTTTTTTTTTTTTTTTTTTTTTTTTTTTTTTTTTTTTTTTTTTTTTTGGTTTTTTCAAATAGGATCAAAAGATGAGTGGCAAGTACTTTACATAACTTGCGGGTTTTTATAAATGTAGTGCTACAAAATCGTCTGAATTAAAGCCAGATTGAAGCAAAAATGCAAGATCACTTTTACTTTTTCAAATTTTTTAGGTATTAAACTCAAGAAGTGGATGGAATGTTTTAAGTTACATAATATGAAGATTTTTATAAATGTTGTACTTAAGGTTTAGAAATCTTGAATATAGCCAGGATTAACAAGTGAACTAACTGAAAGAAAGATATAAAAGTTGCAAAGCTATAACTTAATGTTTGATCAAGGAAGAAAACGAAGTGAGCAATTAAGGTTGCAAACAATGAGTGTATATATAGTATGACAAAGGTTTTAAAAGATGTTTAAATTAATAAGCAAAAAAGCTGAAACTTGTTGATGAATTGGTGGGACTGTATATATGTATTATAATGTATATGCATTATGGCGTATGTTGTCATGTAAAATTATGGACTTATGGTATAATGTATTATAAAAAAGGAAAAGGGGAGGAGAATAAGAAGGTCAACTCTTGTTTAATCGTCTATCCAAAGAGCCTATCAATATCAATTTCAACCATGCTCACTTCACAGCCTGTTACCTTGGACTCCCTAAGAAGTGATGCTGCCTGATTAGCTAGCTATTATTAGCAACCTCTCTCTCTCTCTCTCTCTCTCTCTCTCTCTCTCTCTCTCTCTTTTAATATCATTATTATTATTAATAATAAAAACATATATGTATCTCTCTCTCTCTCTCTTTTTAATATCATTATTATTATTAATAATAAAAACTTATATGTATTTTTTTTATAAGAGTAAGTTGCAAAAATCGTCCATGTGGTATGTCCAAATCGCTAATACGGTCTTTACCTTTTCAAAAATGCAGGCGTCGTTCTTGTGAAAAACCATCGGTGCAGATATAGTCCTTGGCATAAAGTGAAATAACTAAAATGCCTCAAAGTGAAATAACAAAGTCACACTAAAGTGAAAGGCATTTTAGTCATTTAACTTTGAGGTTTGGACGAAATGCACACCAAAGGTTTCCACAGGGACCGCACTTGTACTTTTGAAAAGGTAGGGATTGCCCATGAAATTTGAACATACTACAAGGACAAATTTTGGAATTTACTCTTTTTATAAACTTTTTAATAATAGTACCTTATTTTGCAAATTGTTTTTAAGCAAACTTCCCTATTCTTGTCTTTTATAATAATTGCTAGAAATTAAAAAACTATGAGTCTAACTAATACAAAAAAGAAGATGGGAGTGAAACTCTAACCAACCACAACCAACGCAAAAACCAACTAACTGAAACTATAACAACCTTAGTTAGGTCGTTAATACTTAATACCATCGCTAATACGATAAAATCACACGACACATCCTGACATCCAACTCCTACTTTAGAGCGTCTGCAACTCCACCATCTTTCTATGGTCTTTGCAGCCAAGAAGTAAAACCATTAAACAATGGTCATTTTAAATGCATGAGCTCAATTCCTATCTTCCGAAAAGTATAATGTACCAAATAGACATATGTTATTATCAAGATTAAACGCGGCCTAACTAAAATAAATTAAATATGTATAAAAACCAGAAAATGAACTGCAATGAATGGTGTCAATGTTAAGTGTTAACAGACATCAGTGAAGTGATTAAAGAGTGAGATTATGACTAATGAGTAAGAAAGAAATAAGACGCAATGAAACCAGCCACTCGTGTCACATCCTACAGGAAGAATAATCTTAAAATGGACCAAACAAGTGAAAAACAACGCAGTCACCTTGAGAGATGCACGATATTGGAAAAGGTCATGTTAATTTAAAACTAAAACTAGGACAGTAAAGCCACCAAGGACCATAACTCGGTAAAAATGGTCGACATATATGTTTCAAGTCCATACACTATACATAGAATAATTGTTGAAACAAATAATCTAGACAACGTATGAGGCCTTTAATTATGATTGACCACCCTTATGATTAATATTTCTTTTTGCTCTTTCTTTCCACTCTCTTGTCATCAATCATGATCATTCTCTTTAAACCAATGGCCATATTTCAACCCTCAACTAAATTAATGTCCCACCCCATCTCACGCTATGTCGGTAAGTTTTGACTTTGCCAATACATCTACTGTTACACGAAATATGATTCGCTATTACATATGTTAAGCATTGTTGTAACTTATGTCTTTAATATGTGCTTTACCCGTGTAAAGATTGATCTAAATGGTTTACAAATCGCATAATCTATTACATGCGACACATGGATCTAAATTATTAGACCGCTATAAAAACCTGCAATATTGCAAATAAGACCTTCTCTAAACTGATCCACCATCATGACTTTGATTCTTTGAATTATGGCTTAGAAGGATTTGTTGTTTTCTTCCCGCTTTATTTGTATAGTCAAGAATCTTCTTTCAGTAGCATCACCTAAAACTAATCTTTTCTCATTACGATATTGATAGCATGCCTTCTCCTAAGTCCTAACATCTACATCTCATAATTCGTACTATGAGAAACTCGTCAAGAATCGAATGACCGCCCTTAAGTGGCAAATTTTCACTCAACTGTACCACCAATTGAGAAACTCATCAAGAATCGAATGGCCAACTAGGCGATATCATGTATGCGTTTAATTATTAGCCCCAGAGCCTAAAGAAAAAAAATACTGTACATCATTACTAGAAATATATATGGTAAAACTTGTGGTGCATGGTGATGGTGGTGTTATTTATAAGGAGTTGCTACATAATTGTGTATCGCCTTCTTTAATAGGAAAGGAAGACACATCAAAAAAGGCTAAACTAAACATAATATACTACGTATGTGTTTAGAGTGAATGTAGTCAGCTAAAATCAGACTTCAAGAATACTAAAAAAGAAAGTATTATAAGGCATGAAATTCTAGATTTCATTGGATCTAGTGCATATGAATATATGATGATTTTGTTCAATTACAAAGCTTGAGAATCAGCTAGAGTTGGTATCACATATAGGCTCCACCACTCAGGTGAAATGATTGCTCTTAAGAATGATGGAATCCACCACTAATACAAAAGTCATTAGCACCATACAGAAACTTCCAGAACAATTAAACATGTACTAATTAGCATGATACATGATGCAATATACAGGAAACTGAAACTTCACACGTATGTTGCTGCTAGCTTTGGCCCTCACTCATTCATTTCAATCTCGCTTTCTTTCCTTCTTTTTATCTCGTTCGTTCTTTTATTATATGAACAGCCACATGAAAACCAAGGAAGGAATGATGGTTTTTATGGGTTTGGACATATATGTCTGCAACACGTTGAGTTGTACAATGATGTCGAAAACTAGAAGGAGGGTTGAATAGTTTTACCGGTTTTTAATTGGTTTTAAAAACTTTACTGGTGAAAAACTTTGATTCGATTCTTTTGTGAAATCAATCAACACCAATATGAACACTAAACAATACTATCTAATATAAACAATAAATAGAGAGAAAAGAGATGGAAAGATCAAATCGGGACAAACAGATTTATAGTGGTTCGGACACGAAGCACTTCTTCGCCCTACTCCACTCCCCGAGTACCAAACTCGAGAGTTCTAAGCACTATGTCAACAAAGCTCCCTTCAGGCGGAGAAAACCGTACAACGTCGCTTATCCTTATTTCCGACACTAAGCTAAATGTCGAGTATTAACCTTAGCTAGTACCAATCTACCACTATCCACACGATCCTTACTAATACACACAATCAACACACTTGACTTGATCTACCCGATCTACCCTTGATCCACTTGATCAACACACAAGCCCACAAGCTACAAGAGATCTCCAAGATCTCAACAAGATCACAATGATCTACTCTCACAAACTACACAAAAGAAAATCAACTTGGTGTATGCTAGGATACAACAAGTATGTAACAAGTGTTACAAGTGCACTAACTATAACTGCAACACTTTGTATCTTCTTTGATACTTTGTGTTCTTTTCTTGCACTAGTAGAGGAATGAAGGTGATCACTTAGTTGGATGATTGGATCACTCTTTAAACAAAAGAAAACTAAACTAAATGATCAAAGGAGAGAAGATGTGATAAGAGTTTTAAACTCAGAAAGTTGTGTGTGAAAAAGGATGCCCAAAAACTGTGAAGAGGGCTGGTATTTATAAGCAGAAGAAATTTGCCCATTATAGGGTCACGGTACCACTAAATACCACACGGTACCACTAAATTTAGTGGTCCTGTGGTACCGTGCCAGACAATAACGCTCCAATTTTTGTTTTTAGTGGTGAAAGTTTATTTCGGGAAGTTTGAAGCTGATTTTAGGGGGAAAAAATAGTTGTTATGATTTTTAAACTTATTTTTCCAATAAAACATTTATTTATAATTCAAAAATAACTTGTAAGGTATATTTTTGAAAAAAATATTTTGTCACATTAAAAATGTGAAGTTTGAAACACAAATTCACTTCTTTGATCATTTGTCAAGTTGTAAATTTGTTTGTTCATACCTAGAGTGATATACGTAGAAACGGGATATTTCGACTAAAAACTTGTTTATGTTAATTTTGACGTAAAGTGTTTTCACATTTTGTTATCATCAAAACGTGGAGTTATCGAAAGATATAAATAACATTTTTAGAACATTATTTGCATCAACAATCTCCCCCTTTTTGATGATGACAAAACATAAACTCATTTTAAGTAAAAGATTAATTTTAACAAGTTTTTAGCATGAGTTTATATCCCATTTCTCCCTCTTTTTGTCGAAGCAAAAAGACCGCTAAGTCACCCTCTTGATGTATACTCCCCCTCGTTTGGAGGACACCAAGGAATCGAGCAATAGTTCTTGCTAAAAAACAAAGTTAGATGACACACATACAATATCTAACATGTAGCAACCAAGACAAATGTCCAACCATAAACTAAGAAAAAGGGCTAAGAAGCCAAAAACCATAAAAGATAAAACAACCACATAATAAGCCCATCTATTCATAAAAAGAAATGTCATACATAAAGTATGACTACAACATAAAAATAAAAACAAACTACAAGAAGCACATATAAATCTTTAGTGACAAGAGGCACTAAGATATGCTTCATTTCCAAAAGGGATCCTAGATGTTTATTTTTGGAAACTAAACATGAATATGTTTAGTTAAATGGGCTAGTGGGAGGTGGAGAGGGTGACATGATTGGAGGTGGTGGTGGTGTCAAGAGATGTTCCACATAGGAGAACATGAAGTGTAGCTCATCTCTCAAAGAGAAGATGAGGTTGCGGTTGTGAAGGCAACATAGGAAATTTGCACTATGTATATCAACCGGATGAGGTTGGATAGGTTGGCCCATGATTGGAGAAGGAGATGGTGGTGAGTATGTAGGTGATGGAGTTGGCATGGCATAATCCAATGGGGGTGATAGGTGAGAGTGTGTCCATGGATGATGACATGGTGTTGAAAGAGGGAGATGATGAAGATGTTGTTCTAGTAGATGATGTTTTGGTATGAGCATTTGGTGGAGATGGTGAGTTAGGAGTGCTTTGGGAAGGTGGTGTTGTGACTTCATCATTTTTGGTGAGATCAACAAAGAGAGGTTTGGATGGTGGTCTAACGGTGATCCTAGGTTTCTTGGAGATATGGGTTGTTGATCCTTGTGTGGAAGACATAGTGAATGAGTAATGGAAGGTTGAAGATGAGATGCAAGATAAGCTTGCAATGGTGAGGCTTTAAATAGGCAAGAGTTGTGGGATTTGAATTAAAGTTGGTGGTAGTGTCCTATGGTGTAGTGAGGGAATCTTAGGGTGTATGAGAGTTTGCAAAATATTGCAGGTTTGAGGTTAGGGATGCAGGAATCTAGAGGAAACAGTGAAAATTCGTCAAACAAGGGCACGGTACCACTAAATACCACACGGTACCGTTAAATTTAATGATACCGTGGCCTATTTAACGGTACCGTGACCTGAAAGTCATGAATTTTCCTGTGTTACCTAGTTCTGGGCAGCTAAAGGAAAGTTTTCTAAGGGAACTATTAGCAGGAAATGTTAGTGCCTCAAACCACTAAAGATTAATTTCACAAATATATCCCATATTTAGCTACTCCTAGCAATTAAAGATTAACATGCAATTATCTAAGATAAGCTATAAGCATGCAATCAAAAAGGAAAAAATAATCTATCATCCAAGAATCACATAATTTAAAATCATGCAAGGTGATAGAATAAAGGTCAAGCATGCAAGATAGTTAGGAGTATTAAGCCCTAATATAATCTACCATAGATACTTCTAATATAAGATTGAAGTACTAATCCCTCCATAACTACTCATGACGTGGCATCTCAAAAATGACTTGAACTTGCTCCCGTTTTCATTACACTCTCGACTTGAGCTTGAACCTCTTCCTCATTATTCGAATCATCGAAAGGTGCATGGTTGGTGGAAGTTTCGGAAATGAGAATGGATGAGATATAAGACTCATTAAGGGGTTTCATGACGGGATCGAAGAGTGAGTATTGAGGACCACAAAGGTATTGATGAAAGTTCATGAAGTGGTGATAAAGACGAGTTAGGAACATCCCATAGGGTATCAATTTATTTTTGTTACCCTTAAGATGTACAATTCGCTTAGCGAAGAAGTATGCGAGATTGTACGGTTGTTGAGTATGAAGAAAGTAAATCATATGAGCACAACACGCCAGAAATTGCTCATAATTTCCTTTTAGACTGAGAACATTTTCTCGCAGGATGACTGCCCATGAGATTAGTTCATAACGAACCTCTTCCAAACGAATTTTCGTTGGATCTGGGTAAGGAGAGTACTTATTAGTACGAATGAGTTTGGTAAGTTCAGTTGGAGAGGGTATGTAGGAGCAATATGGACTATCCTCTTCTCGATAGTTGAAGAGAGACTCAAGACACCAATCTTCAGTATAGGCACATTGCCCATGATTGGGGATTTGGAGAATTTGAGCAAATTAAGAGCAAATTACTCAAGAGTTTAGACAAATTTGAAATTTCGGATCCAAAACCAAAGTGACAAAGATTGATCCTCGTTACGTACGAGTTCAACTTGTCGAAAGAATTCTAACACAAAACGAGGACAAATGTGCTCGTTGATGTGAAGCAAGTAATCGAAGCCGATAGCTCTAAATGAGGTGTTGATATCCCTATGATAAAGTAAAGATGGATCAACGACTCGACCTTTATGAAACCGGTGGGTTTCAAGATTAACATAGGCACGAATGTGACTATCGGGTGTTGTAGGTTCACGAGAGATTTCGGGAGTATAGGTGTCGGTTAGAAGATGATCAAAATCATACTCATGAGACATTTTTGTTACCTATAAGAAAATTTTAAGAAAAATTAAAATTGAGAATAGTTGTTTTGAAGATACGTGCCTGGTGTGTGCCTATATGCAAACTATGTGGAGGTGCGGTAATCTTAACTCTAGAACAAAAAATAATAAGATTACCCAAATGCTCCTAACTTCACTTTTGCTCAACCGGATATGTCAAAAAATACATATTAGTTATGTATTTCAATCAATATTCGTGACATCATGTATGCATGAGAAAACGTTTTTAGTTTGTATCAACAATGTATGAAAGATGTTTCATGATCCTAGTTTCGTGAAATTTTTTCAAAAAAAATGGAATTGGGGTGTTTAGCGACTTCAATGTTTTGGCGCCAAGAGTTTTATGTTTGAAATATTTTAGAGTTAATGACTCCTAATGCAATGACAAGTATCCTAGACATGATTCCTCTTAAAAATTTGGACCAAAATGTATGATATAGATGGGTTTATGCAAATCTTAAGTTACGGGAATCATGATTGTCATACATTGTCTAATCCTAGTCCTAATTTCATAAAGACTCAATCAAAATTGAAAAATCCTAATTCAATTTCATGTATGAACAAACTCTAGACTCAAGATTAAAGAAAATTAGAGTCAAATGACTTACAATTTATGTTGAAAAAGTGAAAGTAGTTGATAATCTTGAAAATTAATGCCTTGAACTTGATCTTGAAAGGGTGTAATTGAATTTTGGGTTGTGAGGTTCGGTTTTGACAGCAATGGCAGAAGTTAGGAAAGTTTAAAAGTGAGTAATGTGGGAAAGGAAGACTGAAATACGAGCAGTGTCAAATCCACGGTACCACGGTACCATTAAATTTAATGGTGACGTGCCACTTTAGTGGTGCTGTGATCTGCTGGGATGAATTTTTGTCCCATTTTGATTTTTGACGAATAAGTCTCGCTGTTTTAGTGAGACTTATTGACATGAGAAAAGAATTTATACCTAATAAATTCTATTAACGAGAGGAACTAGACCAGACGATAAGTGATGAATTTAATATTTCTGAGGAAATACATAAGTAGTCATTAGAGGGATACGAGGGATGACTTTAATATTTCTGATGAGGCGAAAAGTGTACCGCTTTTAAGGGGTCATTTAAGCCCGAAATCGTATTTATTTGATCAAATATTGCCCTAAATCGTTCCTTTTGTCATTTTAGGTACTTTTGAGGAGAAATCTGGAAAAGGAGGCATTTTGGACGTTTTTGGAGCATAAAAGTGAAGAAAACGGCAAAGTCTCAAAATTGTGCTGAAAGTCACCTTTGACGGCGTCAACATTAACTCCAGACGGCGTCATGCCTTGGCAAGAAAAGTTGGATGTGAAATTTACTCATGACGGGCCAGTGAGTTTGCATGAGAATTCTGACGGCGTCACGCTTTAACTAAATCAAGGGCGTCACGGCTTAAATCATAAGGGGACGGCGTCACGTTATAGGTCCGACGGCGTCAAGCCTTGATAAGCCAGAATGGATTTTTTAAGAGCTAAAGAGGGACGGCGTCAAGATGGTCATCCGGGAACCCTAAAAGCGGCGAGGTGACGGCGTCACAATGCATAAGGTGACGCCGTCAGATGTCAAAGTCTATATATAGTTTTCTAATTTTTTGTCATTAAGAGAGAGCTTAGTGTGTGGAATTTTGGGATAAAACCCTAAGACGATTTTAGCTACTTTTTCAGGGCTTTTTGCCCTGAGATCTTCCATGTTTCATTAAAAGATAAGTTATCAATTAATCATTCAATATGTCTATGTGTTGTTTGATTCTATCTTATGCTTGTCTTTTGTTTAACATGTTAGGCTAATTTTATCTTGTGTTTGCTTAGATCTAATGAAACCTAGCTATTGATTATTGGTTGTTAGTGTGTTGTTAGTTGTATTGGATGATTGTTTATCTATGTTAGGCTTAAGAAAACTGGCTAACTTCCTATTCGGTAACTTGCTTGAACGTCTTAAGAAACATGAACCAAACGCGTACTAAAGGTTTTTATGGTTGTATTTAATGCACAAGCGAATTCTAGTGATCCCATGTTAGGAGCTTCCTAGCCGGCTCGACATAGGAGTGAAGTAGGAGCTTGTAGAGTTTGGGGAAGTAAGTACGCCACCCCACGAATGGTATTAAGGAATACACCCGTCATCCACGCGACTAATACACACTAATTAACCGGTAAAAGATAGTTAGGGAGTAAGGAAATCTAAGTAAACACATTTCTCTACACATAAGTTTCTCACCACTTTTCATTTTTGTTATTTTATTTTATTTGCATTTGTAGTAATTTGGGTTAGTTGACTAGCAACTAATTCCGCCCACTCCTTCAAAACCCGAGATTTTACTTGCTTTTATAAAATATAAAAACATAAAAAGAATCTTCCTCAACCCTTAGACCTAATTAGAGTAGCCTTTCACACCTAACGAACACTATTCCCTGTGGAGAACGATCAATCCCCCGTACTTACCACTACACTATACTACATCGGTCAGGTACACTGCCTGGTGGGGTTGTAAGCCTCTTGAGATCCCTCGAGAGGTAAAACCTGTTGTAAGGTTGCAAAACCCACGCATCAAGTTTTTGGCGCCGTTGCCGGGGAATAGTTATTGTTTAGGTTAAATTTTTATTTCTATTAGGTCTACTCACTAGATTCCTTTCTAGTGAGATTTTTATTTTATTTTTCTAGGTTTTCTTTAGTCTATCTATTTTCTTCGTGTCTTTGTTCGTAACCATTACCGTCCGACATCATGGAAGATGGTAATATCCTTAACCCCCACAACCCACCACCACCTCCTAGAACCCGCACTTTAGGAGGATATTCCCTAAGTTTGGATGATGACCCCCCTAATCTTAGAATCACTAGGAGCCGAAGCTCGATAAAGACTCTTGCCACACCCTATGCTGAACCCGAAAGGGAAATGCATAAATTAAGGCGACTCCACCAAGCGGCTGAACCATCCACGATCAATTTTGATGATGCCCTCTCCGAGGAAGAATCCAATCATTATTCTACACCTCCTAGCCCTCAACCCAATCACGATATGGAAGTTCCCGAAATCCCAATCCCCAAATGTCTCAAGGACTACTCTTCTCCCACCCCTCGTGGTTTTTCCAATGCTATCGTTTTTCCAATTGAACACACGGATGGGGTCTTGCGTGCAACTGATATTTGGCTGGTCCAAAGTGTATGCAAGTTTCACGGATTGAAAACTGAAGATCCAATCCAACACATCAAGGACTTCCTGAAAATAGTGGATACCCTCCACACGGACGGAGCCACTAGAGATACCTCCCGGTTGCGATTCTTTCCCCTTACCCTTCATGAAAGAGCCGGAGACTGGTATAACCAACTTCCTTCCGAATCCATCTTCACATGGGAACAGCTTATCTCAAAATTCTATGAGAAATTCTTTCCCATAGGAAGAACTTCAAAGTTGAGAGACGAAATCCTCCGCTTCCATGTTGGACCAGCAGAACCTATTCACAAATCTTGGGTTAGATTTAAGGATCTAATTAGACAGGTCCCTCATCATGGCATTGAACTCTGGCTTCTTGTCCAAATCTTTTATGACAGTGTCTCCAAAAATGACCAATTGGGCATTAATAATTCATCGAAAGGAAAAATAGCCAAATTAAGCGTTGAGGAAGGATGGAATAGAATTGAGGAATACGCGAATGATCAAGACGATACCTGGGATGAACCCGATTCGATCATGAGCGTTTCCAAGATCATGAAAGAGCCTCCTTTTGCTAGCCGGGTGAGTAGACTGAATGATCAGGTATCTTATCTAGACAAGTCGCAACCAACTAAGCGGTTATCAAACCCATACTTGATCTGTGATCAATGTGGTGGCCCGCATGAAGTAGAGGAATGCGAGGATGTTACCACCACCGAACAAGCATGCTTGTCAAGCCACGACATCTTCGATGATCCTTCGCTCTTAACTTTCTACCAAAACAATGATTTCACCCCCTGGGGAAATCTTGTGAGAGAAGAGGGAGGAGGTGAATATCCTGACTACAAGGTTAGGAGCACTTTTGAGGATGATCTTGGGCACTTCACGTTTGAGAAGAATCTGCAACTAAATGGTCTCGACAACCTCGTCACTAGCCAACAAAACGACGTGAAGGCCAAATTCGCAGAACTCAACGCCATTCTCGACGGCCTTGGCGAACCACAAAGAGATCCTTTACTCGCCATCACCACTCGTGCTGGAACAACTACTAAGGATCCACCCTACCCAGCTCAACCATCTAACGCCATGGAACCCAACACCCCTCATGAGGAGAACGATAATGTGAACGACGAAAATCCCGAGCAAACCCCACCGGTAACTCCATCCCCACCTACTCCTGCCAAACAGCCCCTTAAAGTCCCATACCCATCTCGCCTCAAGAATCAAAAGGTCGAAAGTGATAATAAAAGATTCTTGTCATATTTAAAGAATTCGGTCGTCACCATACCCCTTCTTGATGCATGTTATCATATGCCCAAATATAGTACATACTTCAAGAGGCTGCTCACCAACAGGAAAGGGCTCGAGGGTCTTGTAACCTTAGGAGAAGAATGTTCTGTGGTGACTCAACGAGGGCTACCAAAGAAGGTGGACGACCCAGGTAGTTTCACCTTGCCCTGTTCAATTGGATCTCTTTCAGTCAAAAATGCCTTAGCCGACTTAGGAGCAAGCATCAATCTTATGCCGCATTCCCTGTTCCGCAAGCTAGGGTATTCTGGGTTGAAACCAACCCGTATGAGCATCCAACTGGCCGATAGATCAGTCAAATACCCCTTAGGAATATGCGAGAATGTGCTGGTTAAGGTAGGGAAGTTTAAATTTCCAGTTGACTTCGTCATCCTAGAAATGGAAGAAGATGATCTTGTGCCCATCATTCTAGGAAGACCTTTCCTTGCAACTTCTCGTGCTGTTATTGATGTTCATGACGGCAAACTAACCTTACGAGTGGGGGCCGATAGCTTAACCTTCGACATCAAGGACACAATGAATCTTTCTCTCGAAGCAGATAATCAACTGTATTTCATCGAAGAAATCGATGAACTATCCGACGAGATTGATAATTGTGTAGATGAACAGGTGGAAGCCGGTTGGTTGCGAGATGAAGCTTTCTTACCCATCTTAGAGGAGGAGAAGGCTATGGATGTGAATGCAGTCTCCTTCTATCCCAGACAAGAAATCGAACAGCTTGAGCTTCGTAAACCCGAGAACAAACTTAAACCTTCCATCATCGAGCCACCTGCGGTAGAACTCAAGGAACTCCCAACCAACCTTGAATATGCTTTCCTCCAAGGGGAAGATCAACTTCCGGTAATCATAAGCTCTTCTTTGAAAAGTGAACAAAAGGATCAACTCTTGGGAGTTTTAAAAAAATATAAGGGAGTTATAGCATGGAGTGTAGCCGATATCAAGGGTATTGACTCTACCTTTTGTACACATAAAATCCTCATGGAGGAGGATTATAAACCCAGCGTGCAACCTCAAAGGCGAGTAAATCCCAACATAAAGGAAGTCGTAAAGAAGGAAGTCATTAAGCTCCTAGACGCAGGACTAATTTTCCCGATTTCGGACAGTCCATGGGTAAGTCCTGTACAGGTTGTACCAAAAAAAGGAGGAATGACGGTGGTGAAGAACGATAAGGATGAGTTAGTACCTCAACGAACAGTAACTGGATGGCGTGTGTGCATCGATTATAGGAAGTTGAATGATGCAACCCGAAAAGATCATTTCCCTCTCCCATTTATCGACCAGATGTTGGAAAGGTTAGCAGGGCATGAGTACTACTGCTTCCTAGATGGGTTCTCAGGGTATTTCCAAATCCCTATCGCTCCTGAGGACCAAGAAAAGACCACGTTTACATGTCCTTATGGCACCTTCGCCTACAAGCGAATGCCCTTTGGACTATGTAACGCCCCCGCCACTTTCCAGCGCTGCATGACGGCGATCTTCCATGAGTTAATGGAAGACAGCATGGAGGTCTTTATGGATGATTTTTCAGTCTTTGGGAACTCTTTTGATCGCTGTCTTGCTAACCTTGAGAAAATGCTCAAACGTTGTGAGGAGACCAACTTGGTACTAAACTGGGAAAAGTGCCACTTTATGGTAAAAGAAGGGATTGTGCTGGGACACAAAATTTCAGGAAGTGGAATCGAAGTAGACCGGGCAAAAATTGAAGCTATATCTAAACTTCCCTATCCAACAACTGTCAAGGCAATCCGTAGTTTTTTGGGTCATGCTGGCTTCTATAGGAGATTCATTAAGGATTTCTCAAAGGTAGCCAAACCGATGACTCAGTTACTCATGAAGGATGCCCCGTTCGACTTCTCTCAAGAGTGCAAGGACGCATTCGATCTATTGAAGCAGGAACTTACCCAAGCTCCAATTATGGTTACCCCTAACTGGGAGTTACCCTTTGAAATCATGTGCGATGCTAGTGATTATGCTGTTGGAGCAGTATTAGGCCAAAGGCTTAACAAACACTTTCAGCCAATATACTACGCTAGCAAAACCATGAATCCTGCTCAAGAAAACTACACTACCACTGAAAAGGAATTACTAGCCGTGGTATTCGCTTTTGATAAATTTCGCCAGTATCTTGTTCTTTCTAAAACGGTTGTTTTTACGGATCATTCAGCTATTCGATATCTTTTCGCTAAACAGGATGCTAAACCACGGTTACTTCGTTGGATCCTATTATTGCAAGAGTTCGATGTTGAAATTCGTGATAAGAAAGGAGCAGAGAATCTTGCGGCTGATCATCTCTCTCGTCTCGAAAACCCCAGCCTCGCTGAATCTGACAAGAGTGAGATTCGGGAAACATTTCCTGAAGAGCAGCTCATGTTAATAAATGATTCTGAACCTTGGTATGCGGATTATGCTAACTACCTGGCAAGTAGAGTAATCCCTGAGCATATGAGCAGGCATGAAAAAAAGAGGTTCTTTAATCAATTAAAGTACTACTTTTGGGATGAACCCTTCTTATTTCGAAGATGTCCAGATCAGGTAATCAGGCGTTGTGTTTCGGAAAGAGAGGCTGTCAGAATTATGAAAGAATGTCATGCGGGTCCATCTGGAGGACATCACGGAATAAGCACTACTGCACGAAAGGTCTTCGACGCGGGATTCTATTGGCCTACAATATTTCGTGATGTGAAGGGAATGATACAAACGTGTGACGCATGTCAAAGAGCTGGGAATATCTCTAGGAGGGATGAAGCCCCACAGAATTATATACAAGTTTGTGAGGTTTTTGATGTCTGGGGAATTGATTTCATGGGACCATTCCCATCTTCTGGAGGGAATGAATACATCTTGGTGGCCATTGATTATGTTTCGAAATGGGTGGAAGCACAAGCCCTTAGGACTAACGACGCTAGGGTAGTCATTCATTTCTTAAAGAAATTGTTCGCTAGGTTCGGAATTCCGAAGGCTCTTATTAGTGACAGGGGAACCCATTTTTGCAATTCACAAATGGAGAAAGTCATGAAAAGATATGGAGTCTCTCACCGATTCTCCACCGCTTACCATCCTCAAACCAACGGTCAAGTCGAAAACACTAATAGAGCCATAAAAAGAATATTAGAGAAAACAGTTAATCAAAACAGAAAAGATTGGTCTTTTAAGCTCGATGAGGCTTTGTGGGCATTTCGAACCGCCTATAAGACGCCAATCGGGACAACCCCGTTCCGTATGGTATATGGCAAGGCATGCCACCTTCCAGTAGAACTGGAACACAAAGCATATTGGGCACTTAAGGCTTGTAATTTGGATTATACAGTTGCGGGAACAAATAGATTCTTACAGCTCCAAGAGCTTGATGAGTTGAGATTAGAGGCTTATGAATCTTCCATCACATACAAAGAGAGGGCGAAAAGATGGCATGACCAACGGATTAAGAGACCCAAGGAGTTTTCAGAAGGAGACAAGGTCTTATTATATAATTCTCGCTTAAGGCTATTTCCTGGGAAACTTAAATCTAGATGGTATGGACCTTTTACCGTAAGGAGCTCCTCTAAAACCGGAGCCGTTGTATTAATTGACGACGAGGATAGAGAATTCACTGTGAACATTCAACGAATCAAGCATTATCAAGAGAATGGTAATGAAATGATCAATGAGGAAGACATTACTTTTGATGAAGAAGTCACGTAATGTACGTGACTTTGAGTCTAGCTACAAGACTCGTTAATAAAGAAAGGCGCTTCTTGGGAGGCAACCCAAGCTTTATTTTTTTTTTATTTGCTTTGTGTGTTTATTTGTTTGTTTGTTTGATTTTATTTGTTTCCGTATGTGTGTTTAATTTTTATTCTTATTGATTCATGTTCAAAAGTAATTTGTGAAAATGCTTTATGTTGTTTTTAACCTCGTCTTAACTACATATAAAGGTATTTTGCAAAAGATAAGTGTAAGGGAAATCTAAATCGGTTTATTAGAACACATATGAACATGAATCGTAATAATAATAAATTAACATACATATTCGTATTTGTTTGAGTCAAATGCTTGTATCGAGTCATAATGATGTTTTGCAGGATTTCCAGGAAGTAAGGTAAAGGTTTTTCCAGAAATTTTCCGGAAACTTAAAATGAGAATTTTTGTCAGGTCATTTCTGACGGCGTCAGGGGTTATAACCTGACGGCGTCAGATTTAATTTTCAGAAATTTTTGAAATTTTTGTTTTTAAAAAGTTTTTATTAAAATCTCCAACTTATAATCTCCAGGAATCTGCAAAATTATCATTCCACAAGCATTATATCCTTATATATAGATTTTTTCCCGCCGATGTTATGCAGGTTTTCGTGTTTGTTTTCTCAGGTTTAACAGGTTATTTTGGACAAGGAGATGTTTTTTGGAATCAAGCTTATGGCGATGCATTAGTCATGGAGCTTCAACATTCTCTTTGGAGGACGATTTAACCGTGTAATTTCATTATCCAACGAGCGAATCAGGGGAGTATTTGATTTCATTCTTTTACTTTATGCTTTTACATCTTGTTATTTGAACATTGGGGACAATGTTCATCTTAAGTGTAAGGGGAGGGTAAAAGTACGATTTTAGAGAATACAATTGCGCTTGATTTTTGTTTGTTTAATAGTAGATGTGTAATAAAACTGAGAGAAATACTTGTTAAGGTAATTTTAGTGCCAAATTTAAAATTTTTTACAACATATAGGAGTGAAACTTTGATCTTAATGAGCGTCTCACGGATAGGAGTTATATGACTAGCACAAAAACCGTACCACTAAAAAATTTTTCCACCCCCAAATATGTGAGGTTCACCCCTAGAATTGGTAGGAAAAGCATTTATGCTATGATGTGTGTACCGGTAGCACTTAGATTCTAGAACTTGCGTTAGGACCATTCCAAGACCACAAGTGAGACTACATTCGTGTAGTTAGATTTACTACATGATAAGAGGCATTAGGATTAACCCATTGTTTTACACCTGTGTTTTTGTTATAATTACTTTGGCTACATTGGTCAAGTAATTCTCCCACACCCTTTGCGTTGTACTCATTTTTAGTACACGATACCCCTAGTACACCCCTCAGAGCCTATCTTTTCGTTTCGACCTTTAAGCATTTTACTTAAAGGAAGAATTTGTTTACACCCCACTAAAATGTACACCCAAATCGCCTTAGCCTACCTTGTATGCACTCATTTTTAGTGCATTATTGTTACAACATTTGTTTAAACCCAAGTTAATTATCTAGTCGATTACATGGTTGCTAAGTCGAGTCATATCCTTGTACATATTGTTTTGGGACGATTGGGACTCATGGGTAAAGTACTAGTGTAATGGAGTAATGGGGAAGAACATCATTTATTACCCCCATATGTGCTAAATGTTTTAAAAGTACTCCAAGTTTTTCAATTATCTTAATTCGAGTCATTAGATTAGTATTTGTAAAGTTATGTAAAAGTTCAAGTGTAAGGGGATGCAACGCCCCTATGATGTATTATTTTGGATGGTAGGGTAAAAGTGTATGCACAAAAAAAAAAAAAAAAAAAAAAAAAAAAAAATAAAAAAAAAAAAAAAAAAAAATCAAGAAAAATACAAAAAAATGAGAAAAAGAAAAGTAGAAAAAAACATACGGACTACCATCCCGTTTCATTTTATGTTTATTTTATGTTTATGTTTTGTTATTTTCTTTCATTAGCTTAAAATCGAGTCTAGTCTTGGCTTAGCAACGTTGTATAGTACATGTAATTGATCAAGATTTTTAACTCGCCACCAGTAAAATATCCTTTATCCAACCAAACCGTGTTTTCCTTTTCCCTACACCTAACGTTATAACCCATTTAAAAGCCCTCTTTGATAGTTTATCTTAGGTGCTTACGCCTAGTGGAAGAGGTTTTCGATCCTTTCCCAAGCCTATGGTAATCTATTTGCTATGACAGGTAGTGAGAGATATTTTCCGTTTTCATTTATGAGATTTATTTTGATGACACTTGAGAGATGTGAGTATCTAAACACTACTTGTGAGGTGCTAGTATATAATCTCCGTGCTTATTATGATTGAAGTGGAACGATTATTTGTTGTAATTACTTTTATGTTTGCATTAAATGACCCCTAACTTGTATTTTGATTAGAATAAAAGCGCATTTGCTTGAGGACAAGCAAATCTCAAGTGTAAGGGTATTTGATGAGGCGAAAAGTGTACCGCTTTTAAGGGGTCATTTAAGCCCGAAATCGTATTTATTTGATCAAATATTGCCCTAAATCGTTCCTTTTGTCATTTTAGGTACTTTTGAGGAGAAATCTGGAAAAGGAGGCATTTTGGACGTTTTTGGAGCATAAAAGTGAAGAAAACGGCAAAGTCTCAAAATTGTGCTGAAAGTCACCTTTGACGGCGTCAACATTAACTCCAGACGGCGTCATGCCTTGGCAAGAAAAGTTGGATGTGAAATTTACTCATGACGGGCCAGTGAGTTTGCATGAGAATTCTGACGGCGTCACGCTTTAACTAAATCAAGGGCGTCACGGCTTAAATCATAAGGGGACGGCGTCACGTTATAGGTCCGACGGCGTCAAGCCTTGATAAGCCAGAATGGATTTTTTAAGAGCTAAAGAGGGACGGCGTCAAGATGGTCATCCGGGAACCCTAAAAGCGGCGAGGTGACGGCGTCACAATGCATAAGGTGACGCCGTCAGATGTCAAAGTCTATATATAGTTTTCTAATTTTTTGTCATTAAGAGAGAGCTTAGTGTGTGGAATTTTGGGATAAAACCCTAAGACGATTTTAGCTACTTTTTCAGGGCTTTTTGCCCTGAGATCTTCCATGTTTCATTAAAAGATAAGTTATCAATTAATCATTCAATATGTCTATGTGTTGTTTGATTCTATCTTATGCTTGTCTTTTGTTTAACATGTTAGGCTAATTTTATCTTGTGTTTGCTTAGATCTAATGAAACCTAGCTATTGATTATTGGTTGTTAGTGTGTTGTTAGTTGTATTGGATGATTGTTTATCTATGTTAGGCTTAAGAAAACTGGCTAACTTCCTATTCGGTAACTTGCTTGAACGTCTTAAGAAACATGAACCAAACGCGTACTAAAGGTTTTTATGGTTGTATTTAATGCACAAGCGAATTCTAGTGATCCCATGTTAGGAGCTTCCTAGCCGGCTCGACATAGGAGTGAAGTAGGAGCTTGTAGAGTTTGGGGAAGTAAGTACGCCACCCCACGAATGGTATTAAGGAATACACCCGTCATCCACGCGACTAATACACACTAATTAACCGGTAAAAGATAGTTAGGGAGTAAGGAAATCTAAGTAAACACATTTCTCTACACATAAGTTTCTCACCACTTTTCATTTTTGTTATTTTATTTTATTTGCATTTGTAGTAATTTGGGTTAGTTGACTAGCAACTAATTCCGCCCACTCCTTCAAAACCCGAGATTTTACTTGCTTTTATAAAATATAAAAACATAAAAAGAATCTTCCTCAACCCTTAGACCTAATTAGAGTAGCCTTTCACACCTAACGAACACTATTCCCTGTGGAGAACGATCAATCCCCCGTACTTACCACTACACTATACTACATCGGTCAGGTATACTGCCTGGTGGGGTTGTAAGCCTCTTGAGATCCCTCGAGAGGTAAAACCTGTTGTAAGGTTGCAAAACCCACGCATCAATTTCCAATGAAATATTTAGATAGTCATAAGATTTACGGAATATGCTCTATCATTCCTAGACCTAGACGAATATAGTTGAAGGATTCTCGTTTGAGAGGTTTGGTCAAGATGTCGGCGATATTGTCTTGAGAGGGAACTTTCTCAATAGAAATGTTTTCTTTTTGGACGTTATCGCGAAGGAAGTGGTGACGAATTTCGATGTGTTTAGTACGAGAGTGTTGAACGGGGTTTTTGCTTAAGTCAATAGCACCTTTGTTATCGCACATAATAGGGATGTCGTCGAGATGGATGTCGTAGTCAATAAGAGCTTGTTTCATCCATAGTGCTTGTTGACATGCCTTTCCGGCGCTCACATATTCGGCTTCGGTCATTGAGATAGCAAGAGCCGTTTGTTTCTTGGAGAACCAAGAAGTTAGACAATAACCCATGAAGGTACAAACGCCACTCGTACTTTTTCGATCCACATAATCTCCCGCATGATCAGAGTCGGCATAGACAATAGTTTCTACACCGGTCCCCTTGGGATAGAATAATCCCAAGTGTATAGTGACTTTAATGTATCGGAAGATACGCTTAACCGCTTCAAGGTGAGAGGTTTTGGGATCCTCTTGGAAGCGAGCACAAAGGCAGACACTAAACATGATATCGGGCCTACTTGCCGTTAGGTATAATAAACTTTCTATCATACCTCTATACTTAGTGCTATCCACAGACTCACCTTCTTCATCTTTCATGAGTTTCATTTCCGTGGACATGGGAGTTTTCATGGGCTTAGACTCTTCTAAACTAAATTTCTTAAGCATCTCCTTAATATACTTAGATTGATTAAAGAAGATACCATCTTCCATTTGTTTTATTTGTAGACCAAGGAAGACATTTAATTCACCCATCATGCTCATCTCAAACTCGTCACGCATGATCTTTGAAAAATCATCGCAAAGTTCTGGACAAGTTGAGCCGAATATAATGTCGTCGACATATATTTGAGCAATGATGAGATGTGAATTTCGTTTCTTCGTGAAAAGTGTGTTGTCAACCATTCTCATGGTATATTCATGTTCAATCAAGAATGCTTTTAGTGTATCGTACCAAGCTATAGGAGCTTGTTTAAGACCATAGAGTGCTTTCTTGAGTTTATAAATATGATTCGGTTTTTCGAAATCAACGAATCCCAAATGTTGTACAACGTATACCTCCTCGTTAATATAACCATTTAGAAATTCACTTTTCACGTCCATTATTTTAGCGCTCACTAAGTTAGATTTTAAGAACTCTACATGCTTAATATATCTAATAGTGAAGAGGTTTTGAGAAAGCGTACCTTAGCCTGAGATGTTGCTTTTTAAACTTGAAAACGTGACTCAACCTTTGTTGTATGCTAAGTAAGATGAGACAAGACTAGACTTTTCGTCACGAGATTAATGCAATAACTAATCATACTCCATTCGTCGGACTCTAAGTCGATTTTCAATCATATCTATCTAGCAAGACAGAAACTCAAACATTTGGTCTCCAATATCGCATGGGTCCAAAGTTGTTAGTGTTAAACATCCCATGCATTTCATGCATTTGGTATGGATGTTGGAATGGAGGACAAATTTCCCATGGTAGGTAACTTTGTCGTTGATGATTATTCCAAGTTACGGGATAGTTACTTGGATAACTTTGTCTTCTAAAGTTACCTCTCAGTAGAGGAGTTCTTGACCGAGGTTTAGGAACATTTGTTTTTCTAGGTGGAGGAGTCTTTGATTTAGTATCGATTTTTACAAAGCCAAGCCCGGGGGTTGACAAAGGTTAGTAAAAACTTTTGACTTCCTTTTTACATGCAATAGGTACTTCAACATTGTTAACTACTATGTGACTCAGTTTAGGACTTAAGTTATTTTTTAAAATCGACCCTGTTCTGACTTTGGCACTAGACGGTACCACGGTACCACTAATTTTAGTGGTGTCGTTTGTACCTTTAATGGTACAGTCCTCTGCTATTTCAGATTCTCCAGATTTTACAAATTTTATTTGTTTAGTTTCACTTATGGAAGCTTTATTTGGGTCAAAACCTAAGCCCGCTCCGGCATGTTCACTATACCTAACATTTTCAAGCATGTCATTAAGTGTTTTTGTTCCTTTTTCAAACTTAATGATCCTTAACGCATTTTCTTTGAGTTTTTCATTCTCTACTCGAAGACATATGCATGACCTACATCCAATATCTATTTCTTTATTTTTCTCAAGTCTTTTTACTTGTTCTTTTAGTTCTAAAATTTGCATTT
Source organism: Artemisia tridentata subsp. tridentata (assembly GCA_021014915.2). Classification (NCBI taxonomy): domain Eukaryota; kingdom Viridiplantae; phylum Streptophyta; class Magnoliopsida; order Asterales; family Asteraceae; genus Artemisia; species Artemisia tridentata. The sequence goes on along the minus strand of CP139501.1, from coordinate 306,344,973 downwards.
CGAGTTCATGCAATGTTACTTTTAGTGTCTTGTTTCTACTTATGATTTTAGAACTTACTTCACATAGTTTATTATATTCATCATATAGTCTATTATCATCTATTCACGAATTATCATCACTATAATAAGAAGAGTTGGAATGTACCTCATTTGAAACTTGAGCCATAAGACATGTTTCGTCGTTGGGCTTCTTCTCTTCTTCTTCACCGCTATCACTCCAAGAGCCTCTTACGAAAGCTCTTTGGTTGTTGGTTCTCGGTGGTTTAGGACATTCTCCTATGAAATGATTAGGATCTCCGCATCTAAAACATTTCCTATCACTCTTTCCTTTCTTCTCATCTCGGTTCTTTTGTAGCGACTTCTTTTCATCGCGAGGTTGTCTAACGAATCTACCTCTTCTCCTAAAGAACTTCTTAAAATCTCTAACGGCTAATGCATACTCTTCGTCTTCACTATCGGAATCCGAACTTTCCTCATCACTAGACTCCTTCTTGGCTTTCAAAGCTAGAGATCTAACTCACTCGCTTTTGCCTTTGACTATGTCGGAGTCTTTCTTGATTATCATTTCATGAACCTTCAAGTTTCCTATTAGTTCATCAAGTGATAATGTCGCCAAATTCTTTGATTCTTCAATGGCGGTGATCTTTGCTCTCCATTTGGGATGTAGAGCCCTAAGAAACTTCCTAACATAGTTCTTGCTAGAATAACCTTCATCAAGAGCTTTAAGACTAGTAATAATAGTATTAAATCTAGCAAAGGCATTATCAATAGATTCATCTTCCGAAATGGAAAATTGTTCATATTGTTGCACAAGAAGATCTATCTTGTTCTCTTTGACTTGATTATTACCTTGATGAGTGACTGACAAAGTTTTCCAAATTTCTTTTGCCGTGTTACACATAAAAATTCTTTCAAATTCCTTTTTCGGCAAAACATTATAAATCATCATTTTAGCCTCATCATTTTTGGCTAGTTTTCTTTTAAGGTTATCACTTTGTTTATTATAAGGAATTATTTCATCCCTTTTAGTTTCCGAATTCTTTTCAATCGGTTGAAAGTCACCCTCGGTAATAATATGCCAAAGATCAATGTCTTTTGATTTCACGTACGTTTCGAATCTTGTTTTCCAATATATAAAACAATCGGTTTCAAAGAGTGGTGGTCTTTGTATAGATTGCCCTTGATATTTGTCAAAATCCATTGATCGATTCAAGTTTTAAAATACAATTTATTTTAAAATCTTGCCTGACGTGGCTCTGGTACCAATTGTGGAAAACTAGAAGGGGGGTTGAATAGTTTTACCGGTTTTTAATTGGTTTTAAAAATTTACTTGTGAAAAACTTTGATTCGATTCTTTTGTGAAATTAATCAACACCAATATGAACACTAAACAATACTATCTAATATAAACAATAAATATAAAGAAATGAGATGGAAAGATCAAACCGGGACAAACAGATTTATAGTGGTTCGGTCACGAAGCTCTTCTTCGCCCTACTCCACTCCCCGAGTACCAAACTCGAGAGTTCTAAGCACTATGTCAACAAAGCTCCCTTCAGGCGGAGAAAACCGTACAACGTCGCTTATCCTTATTTCTGACACTAAGCTAAATATCGAGTACTAATCTTAGCTAGTACCAATCTACCACGATCCACACGATCCTTACTAATTTACACAATCAACACACTTGACTCGATCTACCCGATCTACCCTTGATCCACTTGATCAACACACAAGCCCACAAGCTACAAGAGATCTTCAAGATCTCAACAAGATCACAATGATCTACTCTCACAAACTACACAAAAGAAAATCAACTTGGTGTGCTAGGATACAACAAGTATGTAACAAGTGTTACAAGTGCACTAACTATAACTACAACACTTTGTATCTTCTTTGATACTTTGTGTTCTTCTCTTGCACTAGTAGAGGAATGAAGGTGATCACTTGGTTGGATGATTGGATCACTCTTTAAACAAAAGAAAACTAAACTAAATTATCAAAGGAGAGAAGATGTGATAAGAGTTTTAAACTCAGAAAGTTGTGTGTGAAAAAGGATGCCCAAAAACTGTGAAGATGGCTGGTATTTATAGGAAGAAGAAATTTGCCCGTTATAGGGTCACGGTACCACTAAATACCACTAAATTTAGTGGTACCGTGCCAGACAATGACGCTCCAATTTTTGTTTTTAGTGGTGAAAGTTTATTTGAGGAAGTTTGGAGCTGATTTTGGGGGGGAAAATAGGTGTTATGATTTTTAAACTTATTTTTCTAATAAAATATTTTTTTATAATTCAAAAATAACTTGTAAGATATATTTTTGAAAAAAATGTTTTGTCACATTAAAAATGTGAAGTTTGAAACACAAATTCACTTCTTTAATCATTTGTCAAGTTGTAAATTTGTTTGTTCATACTTAGAGTGATATACGTAGAAACAGGATATTTCGATTAAAAACTTGTTTACGTTAATTTTGACGTAAAATGTTTTCACATTTTGTTATCATCAAAACGTGGAGTTATCGAAAGATATAAATAACGTTTTTAGAATATTATTTGCATCAACAAATGATACATGTACATCATTTAATTTCACCAAATTTTCAGCGTAAGATATCCAAGCCCAAAGCCGCATCAAGTTAACTCAATAACAACCGAATCTAACTTAAAATTATAATGGAGTGTATGAACTCCCACACTTATTCCTGATGTCGTCTCACTCCACCGTGAAAAGCTACTGCTCTTATACCATTCTGTAGTACCTAGGTAACATATGCTGACACAATAACCCTCCAATCAGCGTAAAATCATGATGAAAGTTATGAGTAGTCTTCAAAGGCCTTTAACATGCTCAAGCTTCTTAATTTTGAACGCACGTGAGATGAGTTGTTACATTATTTTTGACCAATATTTTGTTTTTTTCTTGGAACATGAAGTCGAGGGGAGTAAGGATGAGCTGATTGAAAGTTCGCTGATATATAAGAATTATAGAATGTGTATTTCAAATAACCTTTATGCCGTGTAATACATTAGGCATTCAAAGTCGATCGGTCTCACTCACTTAAAAAAGGAAAAGACACAATCATAAGGGATACATGTGAGTCTACCTGTTCTAATCTACTAACTTTTCACACGATCAAAAATTGGGTTAGGGTGATAGATAATCTTGGATATCTTCACGAATCATATAAGTTCACTTTTCGTATAAAGTATTTCGACCCTATTGGTGCTTGGGTATCACGAAATCCTTATCGGGATAATTCGAGAAGAATACTTTATTTTGTAGGCACAAGAGAACAAAGCAAGTCAGAGAGAATTGTGTGAATTCGTATGTTAGAATGAGACCAATGAACCTGTTAATAAACAGATTCTATAAGAACAATAAACTCGTATCCGAGCATAATATCAAATCCCATTAGTCTCATAGTATATCCTAATTACCTAAAATAGTTGATGACACTAAAATCACCAACAATCATAAGGGATGCATGCGAGTCTACCTGTTCTAATCTACTAACTTTTCACACGATCAAAGGGCAAACTTCTTTATCTGGTATGTATGAAACGAGAGACACCATAGTATATGAATGCATAAAGGTATCTTACAACCAGATTGGGATAAGTAAAACATGATAGCACGTTAATGTACCATATGCCAATAACAAACCGATTGACCTGACTCCCATGAACTACATAATAATACTAACTAAAAGTAATGTCCATCTATACCACAAATTATATAGCACCAATGAGCATCTCTCTACCCTTTTGCGTCCACTAGCTTCTGCTTTTGACAAACAAAGCAGGTCCTATAGTATTTCTATTTCTTATTATTTGTGATAGTTGATTGTCTCATTATATATATATATATGTTTAATTGTCAAACAAAACGGCACCGTTTTGTGTCGCTATTTTCCCGCCAAAAGTGACACAGTCTTATTACCCTTTCTTTTGTGGGCTTGCCAGTCCAATTTTGTATGTAGCCTGGCCCATGAATTATAGATAACCTTTTATACATTTGTACTGCCTCCAGAACATTCAGTGTTTGATTGTTTTTTTGGAACTACTGTATCAAACCCTAGATCCAAAACAGTGTACCATGCAAATCCATCAAACCGAATCCACATCCAGTGCTGATGATGATCATCGAAGTATGGAAGAAAAAAGAATAACAGAGGTATGTAGGTTTTAAACTTAAAGCAATTATTATTTACATTAGATTTGTGTAGTGAGGGGACTAATTTATTTTCTAACTATTTTTATTTTTATTTTTATTTTTTTTATTATTATTTTATTTTTATTTTTTTCATCATATACACACAAGCCGGAAAAACCACACACGATGCTGATTGATTGAGGCTTTTTGGGGTTTCGATTGATACATCTAAAACAGGTGAGAAAATTCTTTTGCCATACACATTTAAAAAAAAATGATTTTGATTAAAGGATTAATTGGTTATGATTTTTGACCCTTTTTTTGTGAAGTCGCGGTTGCAGCTTTGCAGGATGCATAATTTTATGGAGTGTAATTGGTAACGACATTTATTAAAGGTTATGATTTTTATTTTTTTTTTACTTTGGATTTTGATGTGTTCTGTTTATTATTTTTTTTATTTATTTATTTACTTTTTTGTTTTACTTTGGATTTTGATGGATTTTATTGTATTTTGAGCAATTGTATGCTGTGATTGTAGGGAAAAAGTGGAGAATGGAAGTAAGAAGTGGTCGAAGAAAAGTTAATGAATTTCAGGTACATTATGTATATATTTCCTTATATGCTTATCTAACTCCAAAATAAGCACTAAAGTAGGCAATTCAAAACACCCCTGATTATGTCAAAAAGCGTAAGCAGTTTCAAAAAGCAATGACAAACACCCCAGTACTTTTTAGAAGGTTTTAGTAACTGCTTGCTACGAACTGTTACCAATTTTAAGGGAAGTTGGTTTGGACTTCGAGCTTATGTAGAGTTGGAGAATTGGCTAATCTCATACTTTTTGCTCTAATAATGTGATATTTGAGTTTTAAATAAATAAATTGTCAGTTTGATTAGTCCTTATCTATTCAGGAATGGGGTTTTGAACTTCCATCAGGAATTTCAGATCGTACAATGATCAAATACGCAGATTTTTTACTAGCAACAGCCTCGGGAAAAGTAGTAGGAGAGAGATTTCCCGGTATGCTTGCAACTCCTTTTGAGAAAACAAAGCTTGCTGCATATGCACTTGCTGCTATGGCACCCTCCATGAGGATCAAATCTTTTCTAAGCAAGGAGATACAAGGTGTACTTGAACCTGATCAAAACATTCATCTTTACAAAAAATGGATTGATAGCGTCGCTTCTGAAAAGTTTGAGGTTTGTGTAATTATTACGTAATTGTTATTAGTTTTTTTTTAATAGAGTAAAACACCGGTGTCCTGTTTCATTTGTCATGTTTGTGTGTGTACCTTTTGTGGACATCTGAATTATTATAAGATTGTATGTGTCCCATTTGGGTCATGTTGTAACCAAAATCCCTCAAAAACTGCCTTTCGAAAGTAAGATTTTTTTTATCAACAACAAACAGGTTTGTAAACCTTAATTTCCGTATCTTTTTGGTTAAATGTTATGGGTGAAGATGCGTTCGAATGTTTGTGTTGATATAAATAATGCCTAAAAACATTATTAATACTTCTTGATATCTCTATGTTTTGATAATCACAAAATGTAAACTCATTAAACATAAACTTATTAAATAAACAAGTATTTAGTTGTAAATATTCATTTCTACAACTCAATCACTTAAGGTATGAATAAACAAATGCCTAATGCATTATACGATCAAAGGAACATTTTCTTAATCACTTGATTTTTTATAAAATGACACAAACATTTTATATCTTTTAGAAAATCATTTTTGGTATTAAATAAAAATGTTTAATCGATTATAAATTTATGAATTCAAATTTTCAACCAAAAATGGCAAAAATGTTCCAGAAAAACCTTCCCCACAAAAAGAAAAATCTGAGCAACGTTCAGATGGGCGGCCCCCTTAATTTTACTAGGCGGTCCCCTTAATTTTAAGGGGGCCGGCCACCTATTTAATGGGACCGCCCCACTCCTCTAGCTCCTCAGATTTGCCTATAAATACTGAACTTTCCCTGGACTTTTTCCTCACCTTTTGCACCCCAAACCTTCTGTTCTAAATCTCTTCTTATCCTTCCAAATCCTTTCTAAATCCTTTGATCATATATTCTTAAGCATTGGTTTCCAAGTGATCCAAGCTTCTACCATTCAAGTGCAAAAGAAGAATACTCCTTCAACAACTAGAGAAGAAGTATTGCAACTTAGTATCATCTTGATACCTTAGTTGTTTGTATAATCATTCATTCATCTTTGTATAAGTTGTGTATATTTGTTAGATAGGTGTGAGCATAATTGCTTAGGCTAGATTAGTGTGTAAGTAGTGAAGTTGTGAAGAAGTTAAGGTGTGTAAGTAGTGAAGGTGTAAAGAAATAGAAGAGTACATAAGTAGTGCTGGTTGTGAAGTAGTTGTGAAGCCGGTGTGAAGAAGTTGTGAAGAAGTCGTGAAGAAGTTGTGAAGAAGTTGTGAAGAAGTCGTGAAGCCGTTGTGAAGAAGTTGTGAAGAAGTCGTGAAGAAGTTGTGAAGAAGTCGTGAAGCCGTTGTGAATAAGTTGTGTAGAAGTTGTGAGATTGGTTCTAGCTACGATTAGAACCCGACATCTAGCTTTGTGTCGTTAAACCGATGTAAGCAAAAGTTGTGTAAGGTTTTCTCCGCCATAAGGGAGCTTGTTGACATAGTGAAGAAAACTCTCGAGCTAGGTGCTCGGGGAGTGGAGTAGGGCAAGTAAGGTGTCATTGTAGCCGAACCACTATAAATCTTTTGTCTCGCGGTTAGATCTTTCCATCTCTATCTTTCATTTCATTTTATTACTTTACTTGCATTGTTTATTTAGATTTACTTATATTTGTTCATATTGTTCAAGAGTTGAGTTCACATAAATTCGAATCTAAGTTTTTAAATGTAAACAAAGTTTTCAAAATAAAATTAAAAAGACGTAAAACTATTCAACCCCCCCTTCTAGTTTTCCACAATTGGTATCAGAGCCAGGTTAAACAAGATTTTTAAAATAAACTGTATTTTAAAACTTGAATCGATCTATGGAATCGGAAAAATATTTAGAAGGGCAATCTATGCAATGACCACCGCTATTTGAAAGTAATGGTTTTCTTTATTGGAAAAATAGATCCGAAACTTATGTGAAATCAAAAGATCTTGATCTTTGGCATGTTATTACCTATGGTGATTTCCCCTCTATTCAAAATAATCCTTTAACTAAAAGAGATGAAATTGTACCTTTTGAAAAACAAAATGATGATTTGAAAAAGAAACTAGCTAAAAATAATGAGGCGAAAATGGTTATTTATAATGCGTTACCACGTAAAGAATACGAAAGGATCTTTATGTGTGAAACCGCAAAAGAAATTTGGAACTCCTTACTAATAACTCACCAAGGTAATAGTCAAGTCAAAGATAACAAAATAGATCTTCTTGTTTAACAATATGAACAATTTACGATTCCGGTAGAGGAATCAATAGATGATGCTTTTGCTAGGTTTAACACTATCATCACAAGTTTAAAAGCACTTGATGAGAATTTTTCTTGTAAGAATTTTGTTAGGAAATTTCTTAGGGCTCTTCATTCAAAATGGCGAGCTAAGGTTACGATGATTGAAGAATCGAAGAACTTGTCAACTCTTCAACTTGACGAGTTGATCGGCAACTTGAAAGTCTACAAAGCAATAATAAAGAAAGACTCCGAGATGGTCAAAGGAAAAAGAGAGGAAAGCAAGTCAATTGCATTGAAAGCTAGGAAGGAATCTAGTGAAGAGGATAGCTCAACCTCTGAGAGTGATAATGAAGAATATGCAATGGCCGTAAGAGAGTTCAAGAAATTTCTAAAGAGACGAGGAAGATTCACAAGACAACCACGAGATGAAAGAAGATCGCTTCAAAGAAATAGGAATGATAACTACGGGAAAAGAAAGTGCTTTAGATGTGGAAGCCCAAACCATCTCATTGGCGAATGTCCAAAGCCACCGGGTTATGATTACCAAAGCGCCTCTGTTAGCGGAGCATGGAGTGATAGCGACAAAGACGAAGCGGACAAAGCAAACGACGAAAAATGTCTTATGGCAAAGACATTAAAAGAGGTACTTTCCAAAACCGAATACTTTAGTGACAAAAATCAATCATTAGATGAAAAAGACCTAGATAATGAATATAATAGGTTATGCAAATTAGGTCAAAAAGTCATAGATAAAAATAAATCACTAAAACATATTAATAATCGATTAGAAAATGAAGTACTTGAATTAAAAATTAAACTACAACATTTAGAAAAAGGAAAAGAAGTTTTTATAGAATGTAAAACATGTCTAAAGGTCAAAAATGAAAACGAAAAACTTAAAGATGAAATTTCCAAACTTGACAAGTTTAAAAATAGTAGTAACTCACTTAAGAAAATAATAAGTGTTCAAGGAACTTCAGGAGATAAAACCGGTCTAGGATTCAACTCAAATAATGTTTCAACTAGTGAAAATAAAAATGTAAAGTTTGAATGTCAATCTAGTAAGCAAAAACCATTAGAGTCGAAACCTAAGTATATACTTATAAAAGATAGAAAAATACCTATTGCGAGTGATGAGGAAGTAAAAAGTTTTTATAAACCATCATTGAAAGCCAAAACCGGATTTTCTAAACCGAAATTAAGATCTAAAACTCCACATCCAATTAGACCAAATAATCCTCATCCTCGATCTAAAACCCCTCAACCTAGAAGAAATCAAAGTAGACAAAACTTTCCTAATAATAATAATCACCCAATGTGGAATTATTCACTTCAACCAAGTTTCAACCCTTGGGGAATACTTTCACCATACATGCAAATGCAAACCATGTTTGGTTCAAATAATTTTGGACAAATGGGACAATGGGGACCAAGTGGCTAAATCGTCACTCATTGAATAATTCGAAAACTCATCTATGGTTGGCTTCCATAAGTCAATATGACACCTTGAAGCGTTTGAAGAAAAATCTACTGAAGACTAAAAGGTATGCTTTCCTTTTAAGTTTATTGCTATAATATATGCTTAGATTAATGACTAGTTATTTCATGCCTATTTAGCTCATAATGCCTAGTTATATATATATACACATAATAGATTATATAAATCTACTTAGAACCTAGAATTACTTGTTCTTTTCCCTTTGGCCCTCTTAAGCTATAACGTTTAAAATGGAAATCTTCTATGTCCACTATTAGAAAACTCATGGTGATGAAGTGAAATGAGTTAAGTGGATTAATCATTAACATAGAAGTAAGATTAGATTTCTCGTGTTAGAAAACTATGGATGAAACAAGCTCTCGTAGACTATGGCATCAAGTTAGATAAGTGTGCGACAACAAATGAGCTATAGATGTTAGGTTATACCCCATTCAACACTCTCGCATCAAACATATAGAAGTTCGTCATCACTTTCTTATGACCATAGGATTTGTAGAAAAGGGTAGCATGTGACAATAGCCTTAACCAATTCCCTTGAGCATGAGATTTTTTTTACAACCATTTTTTTTCTAGGATTAATGGTATTTGTTGTCAAAAATCGAGTATCTTTAAAAATATACAGAAACTTCACATTTTGGAAAAATGATTTTTTTAAGGACTATTTCACTTTTCTATTAACATGTTTTACTATCTCACCTTTCTTCTTAATCTATGTCCATAATTCTGTTTCGATCAAAGTCAAAGATTGGGAATTTTTTTTCTTACCCATTCTTCATAAACACATTTTTTTAAATAAAACCCAATCTATTTTATTCAAATAACTTTCACATCTACATAAAAACCCACTTTCAAACATTGTTGAATAATGCTAAAAACATTTCTTTAAATCATGCATGGTGATCTCATATTTGTCATCTATACTTATGTACATGACATTTATAAGTGAACTAAGTCAAATCAAGCGGACCATGGTTTGTCTATTAAGATTTTGTTTGTAACAAGTCTAGAAGTCCATGCTATCTTAAGTTCCCATTTATTGCACATAGGCACACATTAGGATCCCTCAAATAGTTCATTAATCTTCCCACTTACATATAATTTAGAAAATACTTGTGTAGTTTATTGTTTCCTAGTCCATATAAATTACTTGCTTGATGAGTATGTTTACATGCTAGATGAAATTACTTGTTTGCTTAATCTCTTTAATTAACATGTTTTGCATAGATATCTATTACATGCTTAATTGCCTCAAAGAGTTGGACTTGCTTGAAACTAAACCCAAAAACATAACCCTTTCTACAATTTTCTGCCAAAAACCCATTTCCAGTAATCTGGGAACCTACAGATGGGCGGCACCCTTAAATCATAAGGCGGCCCCCTTAATGTTTAAGGGGACCGGCCCCTATTTATGGGGACCGGCCATCTGATGGTCGAAAGTGCTGTCTTATTTTCTAATTTTTAGCCCATTTCATCCTACACTTCCCAAAATTCACTTCCAATCCATCCAACAAATTTTATCCATTCCTTAATCCCATCAATCCTACACTATAATCACTCCCATTCCTCATAATCTTCCATCATCTCATCATGCCATCTCCCATCAAACCAAAACCAAAATTCTCAAGGTTAGCAAGGATAACTGAAAAACCCGTTTTGAGAAGAAAACCAAACCCCCGAAACAAGTCCATCACAACAAATGATGTGGCTAAACAACCAACACCTCCACCCACATTTGTTCTCAATTATACTCCCAATCCTCAAACTCATTCCAATGAACCCTTTCACAAACCTCATCATAATAACCAACCATCCATATTTACTCCCGAAAATACACCTTCATCTCACTCATATGATTCATATGAAGAGCATGATCAACCCCAAAACAACAATCCCAATCTCATTTACAACACCTCTCATCTTATTCAACATACCAATGAACCATCCAAAACACTCACCACTCTTGGAATATCCTCTTCTTCCATATCTCCATCCTCATCCACTCATGATTACCCAAGCTCACAAATGTCTCCACCACCAAGAGTATCACCACCATCTCCCACCAACTCACATGCTTCTTCTATGTTGCACATCCAAACATTCTTCCCAAATAACAACCACACTCCACCATCATAACCTTCTTCCAAACACTTGAAGTTCATTGAAGAACTTAAAGAAGCCCATGAGCTTTGTGCTCTTCTTGACTTACACCTTGCTCAACGCAAGATTGGATCAACTCCCCTCTAGCCCTCCTTCATCACAAAATAACCTCAACCTCCACCTTCATTCCAAACTACACATCTCAACCTCAAACTAATCTCAATGAAACCTTTCAAAACCCTCATCATATTGGTCAAACATCCAACTTTACTTCCAACTACACACCCCAATTTCATCCACTTCCACCAAATGATCAAATCCACATTCTCACGGAAAAGGAAAGGTTCCGTGAAGATATAAACCAAATCCATGACCTTTGTGATCTCTTTGCTATACACCTCGCACAACACAACAAGGGCCAACCTCGATCCTCCATCCTCACTTTACTCAAATTGCTTACCTTACCCCCACAACTTGAATTAAGTTGATAATCATGTCAACTATTGTCCTTGTCGTACCTCCACTCCAAACTCTTGCACAACACCTCCACTAGCACAACACTCTAACCCTCAATCAACCTACTCCGCTCCAAACTCTCTACCTCCAAACTCTCCACCTCCAAAAATATACCTCTATTAATCCAACATTCTTACCCTCACTCAACCAATTCCATCCCAAACACTCTACCATCAACCATCTAAGCATACTATAGGCTTATGTTTCTCATTTTCCAAGCTTTCGTGTCGCAAGCAAGTCAGAAAGTTCTCTTTGGCAATTTAGGACCTTTAAATTAATGAATGTCTTGCTATGTGTTCTTAATATTTGTTTGCCATAATTGTTGTTTGCCATGTATGTTATTCTTATATTCCATACTTTGCTATATATGCTTGTACTTCTAATATTTTTCTTGCAAGTATTACATATCTCGATTCTTTGATGCCCTCAAATGAGGGGGAGCACACATCAAGGGGGAGTTCTCGTCCCGACAAATTTCATATCTAAAACTTGTCGGCATAACCTTTTTGATTCTACAAAAAGGGGGTAAGTGATTATAAACTCACTAAATACTTGTTCAAAAATAAATTTTTGGATTTAATGAGTTTAAGTTTTGTAATCATCAAAAAGGGGGAGATTGTTGATATAAATAATGCCTAAAAACATTATTAATACTTCTTGATATCTCTATGTTTTGATAATCACAAAATGTAAACTCATTAAACATAAACTTATTAAATAAACAAGTATTTAGTTGTAAATATTCATTTCTACAACTCAATCACTTAAGGTATGAATAAATAAATGCCTAATGCATTATATGATCAAAGGAACATTTTCTTAATCACTTGATTTTTTATAAAATGACACAAACATTTTATATCTTTTAGAAAATCATTTTTGGTATTAAATAAAAATGTTTAATCCATTATAAATTTATGAATTCAAATTTTCAACCAAAAATGGCAAAAATGTTCCAGAAAAACCTTCCCCACAAAAAGACAAATCTGAGCAACGTTCAAATGGGCGGCCCCCTTAATTTTACTAGGCGGTCCCCTTAATTTTAAGGGGGCCGGCCACCTATTTAAGGGGACCGCCCCGCTCCTCTAGCTCCTCAGATTTGCCTATAAATACTGGTTCATCTCTGGACTTTTTCCTCACCTTTTGCACCTCAAACCTTCTGTTCTAAATCTCTTCTTATCCTTCCAAATCCTTTCTAAATCCTTTGATCATATATTCTTAAGCATTGGTTTCCAAGTGATCCAAGCTTCTACCATTCAAGTGCAAAAGAAGAATACTCCTTCAACAACTAGAGAAGAAGTATTGCAACTTAGTATCATCTTGCTACCTAAGTTGTTTGTATAATCATTCATTCATTTTTGTATAAGTTGTGTATATTTGTTAGATAGGTGTGAGCATAATTGCTTAGGCTAGATTAGTGTGTAAGTAGTGAAGTTGTGAAGAAGTTAAGGTGTGTAAGTAGTGAAGGTGTAAAGAAATAGAAGAGTACATAAGTAGTGCTAGGTTGTGAAGTAGTTGTGAAGCCGGTGTGAAGAAGTTGTGAAGAAGTCGTGAAGAAGTTGTGAAGAAGTTGTGAAGAAGTTGTGAAGAAGTCGTGAAGCCGTTGTGAAGAAGTTGTGAAGAAGTCGTGAAGAAGTTGTGAAGAAGTCGTGAAGCCGTTGTGAATAAGTTGTGTAGAAGTTGTGAGATTGGTTCTAGCTACGATTAGAACCCGACATCTAGCTTTGTGTCGTTAAACCGATGTAAGCAAAAGTTGTGTAAGGTTTTCTCCGCCATAAGGGAGCTTGTTGACATAGTGAAGAAAACTCTCGAGCTAGGTGCTCGGGGAGTGGAGTAGGGCAAGGAAGGTGTCCTTGTAGCCGAACCACTATAAATCTTTTGTCTCGCGGTTAGATCTTTCCATCTCTATCTTTCATTTCATTTCATTACTTTACTTGCATTGTTTATTTAGATTTACTTATATTTGTTCATATTGTTCAAGAGTTGTGTTCACATAAATTCGAATCTATGTTTTTAAAAGTAAACAAAGTTTTCAAAATAAAATTAAAAAGACGTAAAACTATTCAACCCCCCCTTCTAGTTTTCCACAGTTTGTTTTAATTATACTTTTTTTTTCTTTTTTTTTTTTTTGTGATTTCGTGTTTTTCTTTTCTCAGGAAAGCATGAGTTTTCATGCCGTTTTGAAAGCCACATAGATTCGTAGCAAATGCAACAACCAGCAAGTAGGTTTTTTGGCCTAATTTATGTATATTAATAATATGTCCGTTACAATCTTTTTTACATTGCTTTCGGTGTTGATTGCTTTTGGGTTTTATATTGTTGGATAAATTGGTATTTCAGCTTCGTATAAACAAATTAGGGGTTTTGGTGTTTATGTTTTGATTAGCTGGAATTGAAGTTTATTTGTTTGATTGATGAGTTAGATTGTGTAACAAAAATATTTAGTGAAACTGTGTAACAAAAAATTAGGGGTTTCGGTTTCTATGTTTTGATTAGTTGGAAAAGGTTGTCTTTAAACCCATTTATTTGGCGAGTTCTGTTTTTTCCTAAGTTCGGATTTAACTTATATCGTACTATAAGAAAAAGGTTTTTTTCCTAAGTTCGCATAGACACATTCTTAGATTCTAATATCTTTTTTGATGAACTTGCAGAGAACTCCATAAAATGGGACTGCGCACAATGGAGAAACAAGGGTGGCTACACCTGTAAGTATAGCTAATATGCTTCGATACACTCCATAAGATAAGTTATAATGCACATTTTTACTATGGGAAAGGTTATGTGGTATTTACTTAATTTAAATGATATTGCAGCGTGGATCCAATGTGAAGCCAGTAGATCTTACCGACCAAACAACATTGCACTGGAGTGCTGTTAGGGGAGTCATTCAGGTTGCATATCTTTTGCTTGAAAAAGGCGCTTAGGTTAATGCAGTTGATATATATGGATATCAGGTTAGTTTTTGTTTGCTAATTGTTTGCAAAGAGGTTACTTTTCGTTGATACGGAATATAGTTAACATGGAAATTGACGCCTTGATTCTGGATATATAGAGGATTGCAGCTTAGTAGAAACTGAAGATTACCGTTTTTGTGCATTTTTAGATGTTAAATCAACCATAAAACATCTGCAGGTTTGGTTGTCTTTAACTGTCTATGGTGGTTTAAGAGCTTTATATATATATATATATATATATATATATACTAGACTTCAAAGCCCGCCCAATGGGCGGGCATGACTTGTAACGATAATTTAGATGGTTTTAGTTAATGTATATATTTTTTAAGCTGTTGCGTTTTTTTTTTATTATTATTTTTAATTATATGGATGCTTGTTTTTTAATAATGGTTTTTGTTGGTGAATATTTTAAGAGATAGTTATTTCAATAAGATGAAAGTAGTGTATGTTAATCATTACTACTTAAAATCTATAGTGAACCTACACATGGTCTTTTCATTTCACTTTATTTATTTTTGTTATAGTATTAGTTAACAGAAATTCATTTTTAAGGACGGGGAGATTAACTAATATTTTGATGGTATTAGTTTACGTTAAACAAATATATACATGAAGTACTTACTGGAACTCTTGGCTAGCTTTGCAACCTGCATATTAATGCTATAAAAATAAATTAGAATGACACGTTATATTAAGCCCTCCCGGGCATATAGATAGATAGGAATGATATGACCATCTTCAATTAGTGACCACCAAAATAGCTCCAATTAGTGACCACCAAATGTTACTAATGAAAACGGTTTTTGATTTATGTATTAAATCCTTCGTTACTGACTTTTAATGTAAATTATGGATCAATACTTGTAAAAAAAAGCGTACATCCATAGTGTCAATGTGTCATATGTATATAGCTTGGCATTTAATAAGCCAAGTAGTTTTTAAACTTGTAATAATAAGCAAATCTTAAACACACCATTAACAATTAATATATGCAACCACATACGACTCCATTTTCTTCATCCTTTTTCTCTGTTTTGCACTTCCTTCTTTCTTAGTTAAGTATTGCTCATAAGCTTCTTCCATAAACAACTCCGTCTTCTCATCATATCTGAAAAACGAAGTATGGCATTTAATCATATCCACAAACACTTTCAAAATTATCCAAATTATTTCATATAGCAGACAACCATACAAAATATACACTCACCTTCGACACTCTTCATCAGAGTCTATATCACTGAGTGACTCATCTTGTGAGTCTACTTGAGATCCTTCACTGTCACTACCATTAATTGCACCATCATCTTCAGTTAAATCTTTGTTGGTCTGAAAAGTAAAAATTGGGTTTTAAAAAACATATAAAATTTAGTTGATCTGCATAATAAATTATGAAAGGATATGAATCCGACATTCATCGTAGTAAATAAGTCTCTTTCAGTATAACCATCCTTCATTACGACACTCTTCATCCCAGCTGCATTCCTTTTTCTTTCCTACAAATTTCAGTATAGTGAATGTGTGGAGCAGAAATCCAAAAATGCGAAAGTATCACAAGATAATTGTTAATCCTAATAATGAATAAAGAAGAATAAAGAACAAACCCTTTCTTTTCGTTTTGCAGTTTTATTTTTTGCTTGTTTTCTCTTCCGCTGCATAGTATTTTTCAGGTCTTCCATTTCTTTAAGTCCATCATCATCATTATCTTTCTCCTCATCAACTTTGAGCTCAGTATCTACGTCTTCAGGTTGCAACACAAACAATGACGGGCATTGGAGCAAGAACTCTTGAAATAGCATAGATATCAGTTTCTGCTTCTGTCACATAAATCTGCAACTCATTTTCAAAAGTTGAATGAATCGGTAAGTAAGTGTTTCAGAAGCTAGACATCTACCTGATTTTCCAAGGTGACAACATTTGCTATCGATTCATAGTGGTTCATCCAGTCGTTAATTGTCATATGTGCATAAAAATGTACCTTACTTGTGTTACTGTACCTTTTCTAAAAGGCCCATTCCATTTTATGCGAAAGTGAAGTGTCAATATTACAAATACATAATCATGGGGGTAGGACACAAATATCAGCCTAGATTGTGAATAAAGGCTTCGACATAATTTACATGAACCAATTCGTAAAGTAGTACTTCATCTGGTACATATTGCCCTTTAGAAAGGGGTTGACCCGACTTGGTGAACTGAAAGGCCTTGACTTGGTGTAATCTCGACATTCACGATTTTCCTTAAGTTAATGTTAAATAGATTATAGCTATACTCGATTGAAACTTGTGATGAACGGATCCTCTACATAATAATACACAAAAAAAATCAAAGAATTAGAAAAAAGTCAAACTTTTCATCAGTCTTATAGTTATTTGATCCTCGATGCTTGTTGCTTCAAGAAGGTCTCTGGAAATGATGTTTCAGACTATCCCGCCTGTTACAATCTCTGAATCGACTGGTGGTACTGAGTTCAGTGTCCTATATGGAGTGGATAATACTTGATAATAAAGTTGATGTCAAAGACTATATACGGAGATGACCTGTCAGTAGGTTGAATTAGCTAATGATCTGATGTTGATCATGATCTGACCCACCCTCCCCCATATACCTAGATAATCATACCCATCTGACCCGTTACCCTATTAACTATATAGGTGTTGTTTGAGATTGCTTATTTAACAGCTTAATAGCTTATCTGTTAAGAAGCTTCTTATCTGTTTATACTTATAAACATACAATCTTTTAATAAGCATTCCCAAACACCCAGTAACACATTTATGACATTTATGATATTGGCTTCTTTTGAAACGTGTACCTCCACGAGACGCGCTTGCTGTTTTAGTGCCCAACGACTCTTCATCAACATCCTAATCTCGAGATTCTTGGATCATATAACTGAAAAAAATAATGCATCTCGGTTTTTAGAAGGGTTCAATGGTGGTGATTCCTTAATGATGACTGGTTAGGAAGGGTGGGTGAGAAATTAGTGGTATAAAAAAATACAAAAAAAACAAACACACACTTGATCCAAGGATACCTCATCATCAGTAGCTGAAAAAAAAGGAAAAAAAAACACACACACACACACATAATTGAATAATAGTTTTTGGGTATAGATGAAGTCATTATAAACAACATACCTGGATACATATTACCAACAAATAAGACGAACAATCTGCACATCAAACCAGAAAAGAAAAAAAGATCGTGTGTTTGATAATGAGATGAATGAGTGATAGTAGGGTTTTGGGGAAAAAATACTCCGTAAAATGAATGGACAAATATTATAAATAACATACGAAATGAGCCATTTAAAAACTGAGGGAAAAAAACCCTGAACATCAATGTTTTCTTGCAAACCAGTGATGAAGAAAACATAAAAATCCATAAACCGATCATTAGAGGAGATTGTGAGGAAGGTTTTTGAGAAAAAGTATATTATGAATGAGGTGTGATTTTTTTTTACGTATATGTTTTGATTAGGGTTACCTAACTTAACAGTATGCGTATGACGTCATCAAATGCAATTGCAGGTTTGAGAGTCGCCCAAAGTCTGCATAGAACCTCCTAAATAAATCATATCCACTTATTATTAGTATAGAGTGTTTTTGTAATCATATTTAGCACGTTGCTTTTTATTCAAACACCTCCTTTTATTACAATCTTTTGATAGGTTCGACACCCAAATTTAGCTACCAAACACCCACACTCACCATTCCTTATTTATATAAACGTATTTGTGGGTCGACCCTACCAGACCCATACTTAAAAATGACTCTTTTCAACCTGAACCTGTTTTAACCCATTACCCAACCACCCATCTAGCCACCTCTGATAGGAATTGTTTAGCAACTCAAGGAGCTACATTTTAACCTATCAGTTTAATGGACAGCAAGTTGGCACCCACAAAACTGCTATAGCCAAAAAGAACGGGATGAAAGTCATATATCATATATGAAGCACAATAAAAGACCGGTAAACATCTAAAGCAAGAATACTGACCTCCTTTGCGAGATCTAGCTTTATAGGCATATTTTCAACTTTTTCTGCAACCAACATTGCTTCACGCCACCACTCATCTTTCTGACAGCTGTCCATCGGGCTTTCATGTATAATCTCCTGACTTCCATTTTGCTCCCCTATCTTATAAGAGTCAGGTAACACATCTGGTGGAACTGGACGCAAGGGAGATCGATAACCTAAGACCATCAATCAATCAAGTGGTGAGATACACCGATATTTAAAAAAATATGAAACTTGAATAGAATGAACATTTAATTATTCAAGGTGAATCTGCTCAACCTCTGCAGTCAGGATCATAACACTTCTGATAATAAGCAGCCCTTTGTAGGTCCACCACGTACATCACTGAAACAGATGACAAAACCAATTCTTAATATTGTACGATATTTAAATTAGTGCACCAATATTTGAAGATAATAAAATGCAGTTGTTTTTTTCCTGTCAGCAAGGTAATACCTGAGATCAATCAGAGAGGCTTAATCAGATAATAGAACTGATGGATACTGGAAAAGATTATTTACTAAAATGTGGCCTAGTAAAATTGAAACCATGTCTTTATGATGTCAAACTTTCAGGAGATAAATTGTGTACCAAACAGAAACTTGCAGGTTGTAATTTTCAAATGTCAAATTTTAACCAAGCCCCTAGGCTATTGGTGAGCTTATCTATTTAAGTAATAATTTTTCTAAGCAGAAATAGAAATACACTTTTCACATTTACCATGATTGCTTTTGTGTTGTCTGCCAATTCTTTCACAAAATCTATTTCTTAACATGCTGTATACCATCAAACCATACTCTGAGAACCAATACCAGCTTCGAATTTTTCCTAGCAGAGTAAGAACAGATAATTATCATTAGTTGAATCAAAGTTACTCTTAAAAAGCATCACAAGAGGAAAGAAAACGGCATAGTAGTGTACGGAGACCAACCTTTTACATCTCCTATGGTAGCAATGTATTCTATGAACTCGTCTAAGGTTGGAAATGGTGATTTTCCACTGAAGTAACAATCGCTTGTGCAAGCAGTTGGCACAAATTCCTGACTGCGTGGTTTACAATAGTCACTGTTTCTCTGCCATAAATGGATCATTGATAATGAATTAAAAAAATTGGAGTCGTTTGCCAATAAGAATTTGACACATGAATCAGCTAACTTTATAAGACCAGGGAAATCAAAAAATACTCACACATAATGGCTCAAGGATATATAGATATGTAGATGATTTACCTCTGTGTCATAATGCAAAACCTTAATACAATCTAAATCCATCTTGCAGATTAGAAGCTTTTCACAGTCAGCCCCTACATTGCAGATCAAGGATACCATGAACACATCTTCCTCACTCTGAGATATTTGAATCATTATTAAAAGTTAGAAACGTAAAGTACATACATGTACATGTTAAGTGTGTGTGTGTATGCATATTCCATACCATTTTTTAAACTTAAAATATCAAACAGCAAGCAAAGTTCCTTCTTAAGATAATATTATATATGTAATTTTTTGTGTTCTTTTTAGCTAAGATTACAATTAGGAAATTTATATGTATCAAACTTATAGAAAATTAATAAGCTAAACACAAATGGCATAAGGAAATTTTGTCAAGATGTGGCAATATTTGCATAGGAGTTCATGCATACCATTTCCTTGCATTTAAACCGTCCAGTGGGAAGAAGCACTGAATTTTTCCCTGCTTTAGAAGATAGGTGTAGACGAAAACAACGGTTTCTGGAATAGACGGCAGTGTCAATAAACAGATGACATGGGACATCAGCAGAACTTGAATCTTTTGAAATAAATAACTGTTCAAGTTTTTTATCTCTTCCTCGTGCATAATGAATCCGCAAACAAATCTATTAACATGCAACAATAGGTTAACCAAAAACTGGAAAAATAATGGAAAAGAAAAGTTTGAAATAGACCAGTTTAATGTTTCTATAGTCAAATATACACACATGAAAAGGACAATGAAGAAAAAAATGAACATCCAAGAAAAACAAATAAAAGGATGCTAAATTTGATACCACGCAGATTAGTATCCTATAAGAGTACGGACTGGTAGAGCGAATTTTTAACAAAAAATTAGTGTGTATATAGCAGATGGTCCTAAATTAATTCTCATATACATAAAAGATAGATCAAAGTATCACTACATCTAAAAGTATCACGTCATTGCAGGTACTCTTTGTGCATAAGTAGTGTCTAACGAATCATGCAAACTGTAAAAACTAATATGCTTCTCAGGCTTCAGCAATACCTCAGTAACAAACGCACCAACATGTGTGTTGTCCTTGAAAGCAGTCCTCGATAATCACAACACCAAAAACCTAAAAACACCAAAAAACAACATCACTGTAAAAAAAAATGAATGAAGCGCATTAGGGTTTTTTCTGAGATGAGGGAAGAAGAATGGCGGGGTGTTATGTTTATTGTGTATTGTTTTTGATGGGCTTAGGGTTCTTTTTTAGTCAAATTCCAATTGCACAATTTATAGATTAGAAGTTGCAAAGTATATCCCAAATAATGTGGTGGCTTAGTGGTTAACATATATGTTAATCTTTCAAACACGTCAAGTTCGAGCCCATGCAGCAACTTTATTTTTTAGTAAAATTAATCCGAAATTATGTATTAAATACTTGCTTATGTTACATGGACAAACATCGATGACATGGACTAAAATGTGATTATTTGGCAATAAAATGTGATTATGTGGCATTGAGGTGGCATTTATGTGGCATTATCTACGTGTAACGCCTCCTGTTATATATAATGTAGAGATATATATATATATTTGTTTTAAAAAAAATGTTAGAAGCTATTGGTAAAAAAACAATTATATATTAAACTCTTAAACAACAATATTGGGTGATGTCGTCAGGATGGTTGTTTTTAGTATGAAAAGTATGAAGGTATACAATTGAAAATAGCTTATCATTAGTTTGTCAATAACCTCTTGATAGCTGAATGTTGACGTGAATAGGAAGCGCAATTGCATATGAGATGATGCATGTAGTGAATAGCAGTCTAGCAAGAATTATGTATCTTACGCTTCAATTATGTGTTACTTTTGCAGGATACAATGATCGTTGCATTTGTACTGTTCTTGGTTTAATTTACCTATGCCAGTATCTTGGCAGGGGGACTTTACCAGAGCTATGGTTGTAGCCGTCGCCGGATCGTTAGTCAGGTTTTGTGACGGTAGCCAGTACTACTTTGCTCTTAATAAGAACTTTGAGGCGCTCAACAGGTTCGACTGAAGCTGTGATCGTCCGCATCATGGCGGGGCAAATTATTGGGTTTGCAACCATGATGGAGCAAATTATGACCCATGGCTACGAACGGTGAATTGCATTGGCTCCTCTCACATAAGAAAGCTGAAGAAGCAATCTCCTGCTTTTTCAGGTATATATAGAAAATCTCTATATTTTATTAAATATTTATGTTGCTTTGTTTCCTTAAACTTAAAAAGGCGATATACGCTTGATTGCTTATTTGGTTCATGTAGCTGAAACTTTGCATGGAAAGAAGGGTCCTCTTTGCTATTATAAGGTCACAAATAACTCAAAAGAGAGGCCTGATGTCTGGATTTGTAGTCCCGAGAAGTAAGTTTTTTTCCCCGTGTAATTAGTTAAAATGGATGCCATCTAATTATCTAAATGTGAATACTGCTCACCATATCCCTCTATTCTTTATACGCAGATTCTATCACTAGCGACATACGTACAATACGGAGTGAGGTATAGCTACAACATTTGAACTGTTCTTTTTGTGCAATTTGACCGATTTGTAAGATGGTGACATTTCACTTCTCTTTTAATTATTAGGTTTTTCCTGCTCCGAACAGCCCGAGGTTCCCCCGTGTAGACAAATTGAAAGATGTTAAACCTTGGCATGAATGCCTCAATGTGGAACAACAAGACCCTGAAACCTGAAATTGCAACAAGGTTGCACCTGTAGAACATCAGCAGCATTTGGTAAGCTTTTGAACTTGGTAGCATCCACGTTGTATGCCCTGTCAAAGTATAAGGTAAGTGCAAAAACATTAACATCATGAAGTTGGTATGTGCAAAAGTCATACGACGCAGTGTGTTTTTAAAATGATTCGAGTATTATATCATGTATATAATAGAAGACTTATATTATTACCAGTAATTAATGATAGCAAAATGGTGAGTAGATCAATCAATAATTGGTCGGCCTTTGATTTCAATCATGCTCACAATTTATAGATTAGTACTGTATCTTTCTTCTAGATATGTATCATTCAAAAAGGTTTTTTCTTTTAATTTACATGAGATGTTTGGCGGCTAATATGCACTACTATTTGGGTGATCTGGAAGATCATGATTCGCATTGCCTTCAACCTCAAGCCTAAATATGATTATGTATGAACAAAAATGTTCCTTTGGCACTAACACTTTCTTAAGTTTGTAAGAACTATGTTTAGTTTGATTGGTTACTTCTCACTGATGTGGCTATTATAAAATCATCAAAGATTGTTAAGGATGGGAATGAATCCGTCGATGATGGAAGTTCGTTGGATAATCTTCGTGATGTGTGGAGTAGTCTCCATGGTCAGTATGTTAAAGAATATGAACAGTGTATCGATAGCATCATGCTGAGCGAGAAAGGTACAGTTTGTAGGCGGCAGCAAAAACAATGGAAAAAATAAACAGGCACGCCCGCAACGCGGCGACCGTCGCCATTCTCATTAGTTACAAATGGGATACATAAATAGTTACAATCCATAGTTATCTAAGGTAAGCTATCAATTACCCACTAATCAAGGGTAATTACAACTAATGTGATTGAGCTTATCCTAGTACATGATTATCCATTATACCCGGTTTAATACTCCCCCGCAGTTGGAGCGGGAGGAGGCCGGACGCTCAAACTGGATCTAAAATCTTCAAATAAGGCTGAAGGAAGTCCCTTGGTGAAGATGTATGCGTACTGATAACGGGAGGGTACATGGAGAACAGGAACCTGACCAGCAGCAACCAAGTCACGGACAAAGTGTATATCAATCTCAATATGTCCGTTGATGTTGCATAGGGTTGGCAGACAGATAGATGGCACTAACATTATCACAGTAGACTAGAGTGACAATAGAAAGAGGAGAATGCAGCTCACGAAGAAGGTTACGAAGCCATGCAGTCTCAGCTACAACATTAGCAACGCCCCGGTACTCAGCTTCGGTACTGGAACGGGAGATGGTGTGCTGTCGCTTGGAAGACCAAGAAAGTAGATTATCGCCCAGAAAAACACAGTATCCCGAAGTAGATCGGCGTGTAGATGGGCAACCCGCCCAATCTGCATCTGTATATCCAATAAGGGAAGTGGTAGAAGATGAATGTAAGTGAAGACCAAAATCCAAAGTCCCCCGAACGTATCGTAAGATACGTTTAAGGGCAGCTAAATGAGGCTCGCGGGGATCGTGCATGTAAAGACAAATCTGCTGCACTGCATAAGATAGATCTGGTCGTGTAAATGTGAGATACTGAAAACCACCTGCAAGACTGCGATACAAGGTAGGATCCTGAACTGGAACACCGTCGGGACCCAATTTGGAGTCTGTATCAACCGGTGTTCTAGAAGGGTTACAGTTGGCCATGTGAGCACGCTCAAGAAGCTGAAGAGCATACTTCTTCTGAGATAGAAACAATCCTGTAGAATGACGAATAGCAGAGATACCAAGAAAATAATTAAGTGCCCCGAGATCAGTCATGTCAAACTCACTGTGTAAGGATGCAATGATCTGCTGAAGCAGAGCTGTAGAAGAAGCTGTAAGGATAATATCATCCACATAGATAAGTAAATAAGCAACCTGAGAACCCTGTCGAAGAATAAATAATGAAGAATCACATCGACTATGGTAAAACCCGACTCGTGTGGCATAACCTGCAAACCTCTGAAACCAAGCACGAGGTGCTTGCTTTAGTCCATATAAAGATCTCTACAGAAGACAAACATGATGAGGGTACCGAGAATCCACAAATCCTGGCGGCTGATGCATATAGACAGTCTCAAATAAATCACCGTTAAGAAATGCATTCTTAACGTCAAGCTGGTGAATAGGCCACTTGCGGGACACTGCAAGACTAAGAACAGTACGGATGGTAGCCGGTTTAACAACCGAACTAAAAGTCTCGTCACAGTCAATACCAAGTTGCTAACTACTGCCATTAATAACCAAACGAGCCTTATAGCGGCTCAAAGTCCCGTTAGCATGAAATTTATGCTTGAATAACCACATAGAGCGAATCATATTAACACCAGAGGGTCTGGGTACAAGAACCCAAGTACCATTTTTAACTAACGCATTATACTCATCATACATAGCATTACACCATTGAGGGTCTTTTAAAGCAACAAACGGGGATTTAGGTATAGGAGAAATGGAAGACGTGTGTAAAGATAAACGATCAATAGGTTTGACAATGCCTGATTGAGACCGAGTGACCATGCGGTGAGTTCGGGTGGGTTCGTTAGTGGGCTGTGGGGATTGGGCCGAGGTTGTTGGTTCATTATTGGGTTGTGTTTGGGAAGTGTTGGGTTGTTGCGGTAGTGGGCTTCGGGTTGTTACCGATTGTGAAGGGGTTTGTTCTTGGTTTTGAGCCTGATTAAAGTTGGTATCGGGGTGGTTAGGGTGTGGTGAATTGGGTTGATTGTGGTTGTGGGATTCGTTAGATGGATGATTTAGAGGAGGGGTGACGAGATTAGTAAGAATTTGGTGGAAGAGAGGGGAAGGTGTGGGTTCTAAAAACGTGTATGATGGTGGAGATGTGGGTGTCATAGAGCGGTAGGGAAATTGTGTTTCATCGAAGGTGACATGTCTAGAGAGAATAATTTTGTTTGTATCAAGGTCTAGGCAACGATAACCACGATGATATGTGGGAAAGCCCAAGAAAATACATGGGGTTGCTCGTGGCGCAAGTTTGTGAGGTGAGTGAAGGTGAGGATAACAAAGGCACCTAAATATGCGTAAACGGGAGTAGTCGGGTTCTTTTTGGAAAAGTTTTGTGTAGGGGATTTCATTGTTTATGGCGCTTGAGGGTAGAAGGTTGAGGAGATATGTGGCCATGTGGAGGGCCTCGACCCAAAAGGTAGGTGGTAGATGTGCTTGAAAAAGAAGGGTACGGATGACGTTATTTATTGTGCGGATCATAGTAACAGAATTCGCTGAGATGCCCACGAATTGCGAATTGATTCGGTCGAACCGGATTCGGGTTCGAAAGTGAATCCATTCACAATCGATTCGCGAATCCAATCATGAAAACTGCGAACCCATATAATCGAATTAAGCGAATCCACCATGGTCGGTTCGGCGAATTGAATTGGTCTAAATCGCGATTATGTAAGATCCGGTGCGGCGAATTGATTTGGTCTGTTGGTTTTCCAAGATATTGTAAGAGAAGAGATATGTGTTTCTCTCAACAAATATATAATACAATACATAGTGGCTGCTGATAGTGAGTGAGAGAGAGAAACTTTTATGAGTGAGAGAGAGAAACTTTTATTCTTTTATCTTTGGTGGATTTTGGTGGACGCGTGTATGTATCGTGTGTGGTAGAGTACAGTAATATTACTTTTATCTCTTTGACTGGTGGTAGAGTAATATTTATATCACTTTGACTGGACAAGTTGTGGTAGAGTAATTACTTTTGCTTTGAATTTTTTAAAGATAAATCATAAATTAATAGATTGAAAAAATGGGGTTATGTTTTGTTTATGGCATAATTATCTTATCAAACATTATTAGAAAGGGTTTGATTAAAACTTATATATGTATAAGTATAATATGATTATGAGTAATATTTGTTTAGATTTTTTAATGTTGTGTAATTTTTTTTTGGTTTTGAACTTGTTTTATTTTAAGTATATGGTTTTGAACTTTTAATTTTGAAGACTTGTAATATGATATTTGAAGTATTTTGAAATTAGAGTATCTATTTTTAGTTTTCTACTATCTAATACGAATCTATTATTGTATTTTAATATCGGGTTCATCGAACCGGATCGAACTGAAGCGAACCGAAATGAACCTAGCCCCCTTCGAATAAGATTTTAGGGACCTAGCGAATTGCGAATTCGTATCGCGAATTCGAACCGGAGCGAACCCAAATTATGTGACTATGGTGCGGATCATTCTTTCCGCCTTGCCATTTTGTTGAGAGGTTTTTGGGCAAGAACATCTAGGTTGAATACCATTATTAGCAAAAAGTGTATGGAGTCGGTTATTATCGAACTCACCACCATGATCACATTGGAAACTTTTTATTTCACATTTAAATTGATTTTTAACATAAGTGCGAAAATGCAAAAACTTATCAAACATGTCAGATTTGTTACGAAGGGGATAAATCCACAAGTGATGAGAGAAATGATCGAGAAAAAGAACATAATATTTAAAACCACCAGAACTAACAATAGGAGAGGTCCACAGATAGAATGAATAATATCGAAACAATGTTCAACAACAAAATCCGAACTGTAGAAAGGAAGCTTCACATGTTTGCCGAGTTGGCAGGCATGACAAACATGTGTGGACTTTTTGTCTTTATTACATGAAATAAATTTACGAGAAACCAAAGACCGTAGTACATCGTCACCGGGATGACCGAGACGTTGATGCCACGTGGAGGGACTTGTAGAGAGAAAAGCAGTAGGGATAATTGACGGTTTGGTAACTGGATAGAGATCGCCCGAACTGTCACATCGAAGAAGGATGTAGCGAGTCAAGAAATCTTTCACAGAAAAACCATAAGCGTCAAATTCAATAGTGCAATTATTATCCCTAGTAAATTGACGAACAGATATGAGGTTTTTGATGATATTAGGTGTGACAAGTACATTATGAAGGTGAAGAGGGCGATGAAGAGTGGGAATAATGCTATGGCCGGTGTTAGTGATGGGAATAGAATTACCGTCACCAACGTGAACAGATGGGTATAAACGTTTATTAAAAAGAGTACTTAAATTACTTGCATTAGAATTTAAATGAGAAGAGGCACCTGTATCCATATTCCATGTCGGGTCCTGCAAAGCCATAGTGCTAAACGCACTAGGAAGTGAAGTAGCTTGAGAGAGTACGAAACCGGAGCTGCTCCAAGGATACCACTCGAGAAATTTGGAACCTGGTGAAACTGAATAGGATGTATAGCAAACTGTTGGGCCTGTATTGGTTGTTGGGCCGAGTAATAAACTTGAGCTTGTTGGGCTGGTGGTGGGATTATGTGGCCCATTTGGTTTGGTAAAGTGGTTTGATGTATTGGATGGGTTACGGGGGTCTGATAGGGAGGGGTATGATATATTTTTCTTGGCATTGAATTGTCATTGGTACTGAACATTCGACCAGTGATAGGATTCCCTACATATTTATTAGAAGCCAATCCGGATCTATTCTACAGCGAGCACCAAATTTACATGTTCCCGTATTGAAGTAAGTACATAGTTGTGGTAGGCTTTGAGATTTATTAACTGAAGCATTAGAAGTACCTTTATGATCGGATGTTGGAGGTGAAGAACTAGGGGTGTTGTCATCAACGGCCATAGATGCCAATTTTCAGTTTTGTACCTTCGTTATTTTTGGTGGAAGAGGCGGCAGGGAATGGAGAAAAAGAGGAAAGGCGAATTGGTTAGAGAGAAAGTAGGAGAGGATCGTATTTGGCTGATACCATATTATTTGTGATAGTTGATTGTCTCATTAGTTACAAATGAGATACATAAATAGTTACAATCCATAGTTATCTAAGGTAAGCTATCAATTACCCACTAATCAAGGGTAATTACAACTAATGTTATTGAGCTTATCCTAATACATGGTTATCCATTATACACGGTTTAATATTTCTGTCCGAAAATCAGTCTCACCCATACAATTCTTTCTTATTATTATGTTTTCATGTTCCAGCTTACATCAAGGGGAAACGTTAACATAGTAGCCCTTACAACAGACATAAGAGTCGACAACTTACAACAAACTGCAAATTGAAGTGAAAACCTCTTACATCATACTTTTATCTTGTAGATAAGCAGAAAAAGTCAATGCTGTTAAACTCATTGAAACAGCTAACAGAAAGCCCGCAGGCATTATTTTACCTGTAGCTGCAAAACGTATACCTGCAGATATAGTAGCAAAAATTTAATGAATTTGGCCAGTCTAGATACAGCAGACAAGCTGTGAAGATAAATACCAATATTATCAACAATCTTATAAGACATGAAGATGAACGTTTACACTCATACCGAATACTAAGGCAAAAAGAAGAGAAGCTCCAAATGCAAGTGCATCGCCTAATTCCTTTGTCTCAGGTGACTGCATAAGATAGTATGCCTGCAAGCAAAAACCATATATCTCACAATAATCATTAGCTTCTCATAAAGAACATCCCAGCATAATAGCACAACCAGTATCAATTTACAAGATAACTATAAATATGAATATATGATCACCGGCAATGTTGCAAATTTCTAGTTGACTTATGAGAATTTCAAGAAACTTATATAAACTAAATCCTCCATCTCTCTCTGCAAGGTTGTGGAGGAGCAAGAAACATAAATTTCAAAGGCGAACATCCAATGCCACAGTTGAAAGAAAGGCAGATTTTCTCTCAGTTATCCCTTTTACTCCTTTCATTTTTTCTATTGTCAAGTGTGAATAGGAATTCATGATGACACAAATGGATTTTGACGCAACCTCTCAAAAGCATGACCGAAAGTAGAATTTTTAAAAAGGGTAGCTAGTTGTAGATGGGCCTCTTATATTTTTGAGGTTTCACTCGTAATAGGCCATCCAAAGTGGCAGAGCTGCAGATACTTTAGACGGTTCATGAACAAATACTTTCTTGTGTTAATTGAGTATTACGTTGGCATAAATTTAGCTATAAACCCGCTTATTTGATATACAAACATTACTAATTTCAGCTATAAACCGGCAAAGGGGTTCTATATAGTACACTTGAAACCGCAGTACAGTTACACGTCTCATTCTGTCTTAGTACTAAACAAAAGTAGCTAAAAACACAACTTTAGCAACATGTATTCCATATCATATATTACACACATACTAGTAATACAAAACAAACAAAAAATGCATAAAAACATTAACTAGTGTAACACTTACAGCAGACATAAGAACAGCCCCTGTAAGTCCCCCAAAAAGCGACCCTTTACTTCCTGATTTATTATCTGTTTACAAAAAACCCCCATCAACATATACATGTTTGTTTAAGCTAATTTTTGGGCTTATAAGCTTCCGTGGTTTCAGCTTATGTTTCATAAGCTCATTTTTTTCTCCGCTTATTATGAAACATACAAGCTAATATAATACTGTAAGTTATTATCTCGGAATAAGTTTATATAATTTCAAATTTCAAGATAATTCGAAAAAATGGGCTTATGAAACATAAGGCGAACCCAGATAATGTTACGATCCCACATCGGCCAAGTATGGGATTGGCATGCGATTTATAATGTCTAGGTGTCCCCTCCTCCTTTAAGCTAGCTTTTTGGAGTGAGTTCTACACTTAACTTATAAACTATACGAACGAGTGTGGGAGATCTTAAGTGGTCCCTAGTGGTGCATATCAGATAAGCTCGTAAGCCCCAAAAAAATAAGCTAAATAAAAACAAAGAACTTACAAGCAAACAAACCACCACCAAGAAGAAGAGCAGCATATCCAGCAGAAGCAACTGGGGCAAAATCTTGAACAAGCTGTGACTTGCACACGTGTCTAATCTTTGACCTTGAACTTAGTGTCAGGTACGAGGATAATCTTGTCAACCTATGTTGTCGGAGATTACAACTTCCGACAAAAGATGACTTAATGGCGGCTGACGGTGACACTGTAATTAGAACATTATTGTTTCTCAGAGAAATGGAATTGGATAAACCTGGGAATTGAGATGTGGAAACTGGTGCTACAGATAGGCCTCCCATTTCTTTTTTCTTTTTCTTTACTAGAAGAGATGAAGTATGATCTATAGACCTAACTCCAAGACATATGTGTTTTCCGTAATACGGAGTAAAAATAAATTCAAAACTTAAATGAATGAATTTCACAGAAAAATAATATATATATATATATATATATATATATATATATATATATATATATATATATATATATATATATATATATATATATATAGGGGAGCTTTATTTTCAGAACCCTGTTAAGTGCGGGAACTGCGAGAACTCCAAATTTGCATTAGAAAACGTGCATGTTCATATAAAACATGTATGTTTTCTTACATACACCTTAATACACATACCTGCGTATTAAGGTGTATGTAAGAAAATATACATGTTTTATATGAACATGTATGTTTTCTAATGCAAAATTGGAGTTCTCGCAGTTCCCGCACTTAACAAGGTTCTGAAAATAAAAACCATTTTGCATTGATCTGTTGCACTTAACAAGTTTTATATGAACATGTGTGTTACTCAAGTATGTGTATTAAGGTGTATGTAAGAAAACATACATGTTTTATATGAACATGAATGTTTTCTAATGCAAAATTGGAGTTCTCGCAGTTCCCGCACTTAACAGGGTTCTCAAAATAAAGATACACTATATATATATATATATATATATATATATATATATATATATATATATATATATATATATATATATATATATATATATATATATATAATTTTTAAATTATCTACTGATAAATTACTTGACACTTACTAAAAGAAAGTCTTAAAATATTCAGCTAACACATTTACTTATTATAAAATTGTGTTGATTTTGCTATAAAATCAATAAATTGTAGCATATTCATCATAAATAAGCGTAAATTTTAATAAGTATAGATATAATAACATTAGTTACAACACTTTAAAACATTTTTCATATATATGTTTAAAAAAAAAAAAAACGATGTAATTAAATAAAAGAAAAAAAAAATCTATAATCATAACCATCTATTGACTTTTTAACTTTTCTAATAAATGTTATTTTTAAAATACCTATAAAATGAAAAATACATGTTATTACACATATCTTACAAATAATAAAACACATAAGTTGATGGTACGTATAGTTTTAATAACCTGACAGGACCAACCGGCCGGTCAATCGGTTTTACCGAGAATTGGAGTCGCCACCAGTTCGACTAGCCAATAAAAGCCGTCCTAAAACGAGCTTGAGAGAACTGTCGAAACTAGTAAAAACGGGTGAATCAGGGCGGATCGAGATCATTTTCTTCTTGCGTCATTGTTATTTTTTGATACCTAGACTTTAATCACAAAGTATTCGTCACCACAACACGCGAATACCCTCCTCGTATATGTACTGTAAATATACTCCGTATTTGTTAAGGTTACATTACTTAAAAGGAAATTCAAATATGAATGCATTTGATATTACTCCGTAATACGAGTAATACTTTATTTAAACTTATTTACTTTAATTATATATGTTAAAAGAATGATTATATAAAAAGGATGAGTTTGATTTAAGATCATTTGAGGACCAAACTTTTTTTACATACCAAGGGACTAATCTCCACCCTCCATCTTTATTTGATCTAATGGATGAGATTAATCCCAACAATTTAAAAAACCCACTTTCATCCTTTTTTTTCAAATATTAATATCTTTCAAACCGTTAATCGTTAAGCGAAAAAAAATATGCCGTTACGACGAGCATTTAATTATCTTTCTATAGATAGGCAATTTGATATATTTTCGACAATTTTTTTTTTTTCATTTTTTTACGTTTTTTTTTGTGGCCGAAAAAATCATATATGATATTACATATCATATATGATATATATGATATATCATATATGATATATCATATATGATATTACATATCATATATGATATTATATGTAATATCATATTACATATCATATATGATATTATATGTAATATCATATATGATATATCATATATATCATATATGATATGTAATATCATATATGATATATCATATATGATTTTTTCGGCTACGAAAAAAAACGTGAAAAAAATGAATTTTTTTTTTGTCGAAAGTATATCAAAATGCCCGTCTATAGAAAGATAATTAAATGCTTGTCGCGATGGTGTAATTATTTTCGCTTAACGATTAACGGTTTAAGAGATATTTAAATTATAAAAAATGGGTGAAATATTAAATGCTTTTAATCTCAACCATTGATTTCTTTTTAGATGGATGGTGGGGATGAGTCCCTTGGTATGTGAGGAATGTTTGGTTTCTAAAATAACTCGACTCTATATAAAAAGGATGAGTTTGTTTTAAAAGTATTGTTAATTAATAAATGATTAAACAAAACTCATAAGTTATCGTTAGGAGAGGTCAGATACCTCACATTAATGTATTCTTTAAAGAACAAACAAGAAGATCACAACCATCTATTCACCTTTTATCCAATAGCTGAAATGATAGCTAAAAATTACAAACAATGACACATAAGTGATTTCACCAGTCTCCACAAAAGAAAAAAAACCCAATCCATCTCATTTAATACATCACTTTCTCTCTTATAAAAAAACCTATATCTGTTTTCTCTCTCCTAACCACTCATCGGAATCACCTAACCACCGCCGAAATCACCATGAAACCGACGGAATCATCAATAAAACCGTCGGATTCATCAATAAAACTGTCGGACTACGCCGTTCCTCTTCTTCCGATTCACCGGAAAACACCGCCGCCGTCTAATATGGTTGAAAATCAACAATTAATCAATGTTATAGATGAAAGTCACTTAATCGAAGCTCTAGTAGATGATGTAGTTACACAAAATGTTTTAGATGATTTACCAGAAGATAAAGATAAAGATGATGCTGTAAAAGAAATTGATGGTAAAATCCCTTGAGATTCTATATTCTGAGATTCTATATTTACACTTTGCTTTATATAAACTTGAAGTAGAAAATCCCTTGAGATTCTGTTTTTGTTGTTTAATGTTATGAGAAAAGTGTAAATCCCGTGGGATTTGCACTTTGCTTTATATAAACTGGAAGTAGAAAATCCTTTGAGATTCTGTTTTTGTTGTGTAATGTTATGAGAAAACTGTGGGATTTACACTTTGCTTTATATAAACTGGAAGTAGAAAATCACTTAAGATTCTGTTTTTGTTGTGTAATGTTATGAGGAAAGTGTAAATTATATTCACCACATAGGATTTACACTTTGCTTTATAGACTGGAAGTAGAAAATCCCTTGAGATTCTATTTTAGTTGTGTAATGTTATTAGAAAACTGTAAATCCCATGAGATTTACACTGTGCTTTATATAAACTGGAAGTAGAAAATCACTTGAGATTCTGTTTTTGTTGTGTAATGTTATGAGGAAAGTGTAAATCCCATGGGATTTACACTTTGCTTTATATAGACTGGAAGTAGAAAATCCATTGAGATTCTATTTTAGTTGTGTAATGTTATTAGAAAGGGATTTACACTTTCCTTTATATAGACTAGAAGTGGAAAGTCCCTTGAGATTCTGTTTTTGTTGTGTAATTTTATGAGAAAAGTGTAAATTTTATATAGACTGAAAGTAGAAAATCCCTTGAGATTCTATTTTTGTTGTGTAATGTTATTAGAAAAATGTAAATGACATGTTTTTATTTATCTTAATCCCTTGAGATTTTGCTTTTTATATACAGATTCTATTAGATCAGCAAGACCAACTTTATATGAACACACTGAGACACCGGGCGGATCGATATATTGGGAGCCTCATGTAGAAGGGATTCGTGTACCAGCTGAGGGGACATACTATGACACTATAGAGGAAGCTATAAATATGTATAGTACCTACGCTGAAGCGGGAGGTTTTCAAATTAAAAAACCAGGACAACGATTAACAAAATCTGGAATTGTACAACTCAAATACATCATGTGTAACAAATAAGGAGTTCCAAGACATATTAATGTCGACACTTTGGATCCTAAACAAAGTGACAAACAAAAAAGAAATACAACTCCGCATGTAACAGGTTGTAAAGCTCGTATAAGGTTAGAATTGGATGTCGTTTCTGGAAAATACAAGCTAGTTCAGTTTATTGCTAAACACAACCATTTGCTTATACCAAAAGAGTACAAACATTTTACAAAAAAACAAAGAAGAATGACACAAGCAGAAAAAAAATGTTTGTTGTGAAAGCCGCAACGAACAAGATTGGTGCAACACGGGCTCACAACTTGTTAACGAGTATGAAAGGTGGGTATGAATATGTTCATGGGACATCTGATGATTTTAAGAATCATCAGCGGGATATTAATATGTTCATAGGGGAAAGTGACGCACAAATGCTTATAAATAAAATGGAAAACAGAAAGATATATGTGCCGAACTTTACGTTTCAGTATAAGGTAGAAGACAGTGAGTTAGTGGCAATGTTTTGAGCTGATGAAGATGCAAAATGCAATTATAAGGAGTTTGGAGACATAGTATCTTTTGATGCAACATTCAGGAGTAACAAGTAAGTGTTTTTTTTATATGATTTACCTTGTTGATAAATCACAATGGATTCTGTATGAAATCACATGGGATTTTGTATGAATCTCAAGTGATTAATTGTGAATCCCATGTGATTCATTGTCAATCTCATCGGATTCACAATGAATCACATGAAATTATGTATGTAATCACATGAGATTCTGTCACTAAAACTTTTTTATTTTTAGGTACAACATGGTGTTTGTACCGTTCACCGGTGTCAATAATCACAGAAAGTGTGTCACACTTGGCTCGGTAATGCTTTTAAGAGAAGACACTGAATCATACACATGGCTACTAAAGGCATTCATGACTGCTTTCTTTAAAGAACCAACCATGGTGGTAACAGATCAAGATGGAGCAATGAAGAGAGCCATTGAAGTCACTGCATCAATATTTGAAACCACGTACCTACCCAACCTTGATGGAATGTAGTCTATATTAACCTTGTAGAATGAACTAAAACCTATCTTTGCCAGAAACTTCTCCATATTAACCTCTGAGTCATGGATGGCAGAAAAAAGAGAAGTTGGTGCTGTCCTTGCATGAAGAATTGAAAATTTAGAAAGATACTTTTCATGTTCTACTTCTTTAGGCGTCAACTCCTTTTCTTTTTTCTTACCTTTCTTCTTCGACTTCAATGCAATCTCCTCATCAGATTCTTCTTTAATAAACGACTTCTTCAACATATTCTTCATAAGATTCTTCATAAGCTCATTAGGTATAACTTGCTCAGGAGATGCATAATCGGAAGAATCAGAACCTGAATTGTCCCTCTTTCTCTTCAACACACCCTTACTCTTCAATTTTTTTTTCTTACGATCAACTTCAGTATCTTCAAATTCATCGGCATCTACATAAAAAAGACATAATATCAATAACTTGATCACAACGGATTCCATATGAATCACATGGGATTTTATATGAATCACATGGGATCATATAGAATCCCATGGGATTCTGTATTAATTACATAAAAGACAGATTTCTATGAAACTACACCTTTTAGCAGCTTGACCTTCAAATTCTTTTTCATACGATCAACTTTAGTATCTTCAAATTCATCGGCATCTACATAAAAAAGACATAATATCAATAACTTGATCACAAGGGATTCCATATGAATCACATGGGATTTTATATGAATCACAAGATATCGTATAGAATCCCATGGGATTCTGTATTAATTACATAAAAAGACAGATTTCTAAGAAACTACACCTTTTAGCAGCTTGACTTTCAAATTCTTTTTCTTACGATCAACTTCAGTATCTTCAAATTCATCGGCATCTACATAAAAAAACATAATATCAATAACTTGATCACAAGGGATTCCTTATGAATCACATGGGATTTTATATGAATCACAAGGGATCATATACAATCCCATGGGATTCTGTATTAATTACATAAAAAGACATATTTCTAAGAAACTGGCTTATTCGACCTCAAAATAGGAGCTTCTAATAATGCTTGAACAGACTTCATCTTAGAGGCCTTCGTCTTCTTGGTCTCAACTTGTGGCTTATCCTGGGACCTCAATGTAGAAGCCTTTGTCTTAACTTGTGAAACAGACTTCGGCGTCGGCTTGTCCTTTGGCTTATCCTTGGTAAGACCAACCTTAGACAGCTTGTCCTTTGGCTTATCCTGTGGCTTATCCTTCACCTTATCTTGTGGCTTATCCTTCACCTTACCCTGTGGCTTATCCTTCGTAAGATCACCCTTACGCTTCTCATTAACAACAACAGGCACAATAACCTTATCCTGTGGCTTATCCTTCGTAAGATCACCCTTACGCTTCTCATTAACAACAGCAGGCACAATTGGCTTATCCTTACTAACACCTGACACCTTACCCTTTGACTTATAGGTAACAACACCCGTCGCCTTATCTTTAACAACATCAGGAACCTTCTCATTTGCCTTATCAGAAACAACATCCGACGCTTTATCTTTAACAACATCAGGCGCCTTCTCACTTGCCTTAGCAGTAACAACATCCGACGCTTTCTTCTGGACAACAACCGGTGCCTTATCTTGAACAACCGACACCTTCTCCTTCTCCTGAACAACAACCGGCGCCTTCATCGTAACAACAGTCGCCGACTTCTCATTAGGATTAAACTGAAACAACGACGTCAGGTTCAAAACTTGATTGGCAGGTTGGCCCAATGACTGACGCATACTCGATGGAATCCACCTCTTTCTAGGCGAACCACTAGCAGAAGCATTAACAACACCTAAAATAAAATCATAAGCATTAGTTATACGATAAAAAAAGCATTAAGAATCACATGAGATTCTGTATGAATCTCTTGGGATTCAGAATGAATCACATGGATCAAGTTATACGTTACAAGCATGAATCAAGTTATATGTTACAGCAATCTTGTATATCCAAAAGAGCTACAGAGAGTGCTAAGAATCCTATCTCATAAAATAGATGATCACTACAACGCACAATCTAGGCTATACCATAGAGTATGATATCATGTATAATTAAGTACATGACCACAAAAATACAAAACGGAAATGTAACATACTCTAATTAATATCATCCCATATATGCTACTAACCGAGTCGTTTTGCATATATCTAGACATGAACTCATACAATTGACCCAAGCAGTACATGAAATCATACACGTTAGTATGTAACTAAGCAAAATTCTAACTACTAGACCTTAAATACAGTCACAAACATCTGAAAATAAGCAAAAAAAAAAAAAAAATCTAATCGATCACAAACTTCAATCTACTAATTCCTATAAGCAACAAAATAAGCTAATCGATTATAAAACTTCAATCTACTGGCAGAAATAAGCTAATCCAAACACTCATTCCATCACAACTTCAATCTACTGATTCATATAACTCATCACCAAGCCATATCATTCCAAAAAAGTTTTAAAATCAAAATAAGCAACAAAATAAGCAACATCTCACATCTATACAAAAAATAATAAAAAATAAGCAATAAAGCAACATATACTGACTAATAAAACAAAATAAGCTAAAATATACCAGAATCTTCATCTCGAAGCTTATTTTGATTGGAAAGTAGCAATGAGTCCGATTTGGCCAACGAATCGCTTTTAGATAGAGCTATTTCACTTCGTATGTTCATTTTAATGGAATGATTATAAGAATTAGGGTTTGGCGGTGGTTTAGGGCATGGTTTGGCGGTGATGGAGAGAGAGTCGATTTGGGGGTTTTCTCTTGATCTAGTGTGTGTAAGTGTGTGTGTTTGGGAGGTTACCGTGTTTGGGATATACTGAGTGTATTTTTACTTTTAGATAATGACTAAAATGCCCCTCAGTATATTTTTATTTTAAAATGCTAATTAATCTAAACCGTTGGATGGAATGAGGATGGATGGTTGAGATCTTGTGGTTTGTTCCTTAGATAAATGTTGTTTCGTATGTAACTTTTGTCATCGTTAGGAAATCCATAAAAATATTGTCTCTCTCCTACTTGTTCCTATGTCACATGATAATCTATATTTATTACATTGAATATTTGTATTTACTTTCTAGCGGCAAATAGCTATGGTTATGATAAAACGTGAAATAACCAAAATGTATAGCGACGAGATATATAGCGGCAAACAATTATAAGTAATTCGTTTAACGTTTATACATAAAACGTGAAATAATCAAAATGTAATTGCAAAAGATTGTAACATGTGATAATTCAACTCGAAGAAATAATCTTAAAATGTATCAAAGACATATAAAAACATTTAAAACATTACATTAATTATAAGATAAGATAACTAAGAATGCCCAATATTCGTCATGTAAAATTTCTCAATACATGACATGAGAGGTGTAGACTCCTTCTTGACCGAAATCTTGGACTGGCTTCACTAAAGCTGACCATGCGAGAAACAACTGTATACAAACAAACAAACAAACAGAAGCATTAACGGCCATGGAGTAACACAATGAAAAAACAAATTTATGAAGATAAATAAGAGAATCGGGCCATGAAATTGATGTCATTGATAACTATCGACATTCCAATCTTTCAAAGCGACTAGTTGCAAAGACTATATAACATACATTAATCTGTTCTAATGTTACACACTTATTCACTTCCTGCCCCTTATAATAGCATTTAAGCCTCGTACTCCTAGAATCGTTGTCAACAATTATAATTGTAGTCACGAAGCACTAACAAAATATAATTTTAATATATACAAACCTTATACCCATATATCTGGACCAATATTAATGTCCGTTTTAGTTTCGCAAAAATAATGAAAATGAAGGTGAGCAGCAGTGGTCTAGGTAATGGAATAGTACGTTGACTGCAATTTAGGAATAGAGCATCGTAAGTTCTAAAGATTAAAGTCAGAAAAAATAGATAAACAATTATTGAGGGTAAAAATATAATTCTATATTGAATTGATGTGGATTCATCAAATGGCTCCGTAAATAAAAGATAACAATGTACTAACCTCAAAATCATCATCAACATTATTTTGATTATTCATTTCCATCTACTTTTACTTAACATAAAGTTGTAATTGAGAATTATAGTGTTTAAATATTAGAAAAATAACATTTTGGAAAGTATTTATTCACAAATGAGAGAGTGCCGGCCCACATTACAATCACAAATCAATGTTGCCTATATTATTTTAAGTTTATTTTGTCTAAATTAGAGTTTCTGTTTCAAATGAATTACAATTTTAGAGTTGCCTACATT
Organism: Artemisia tridentata subsp. tridentata; assembly: GCA_021014915.2. Classification (NCBI taxonomy): domain Eukaryota; kingdom Viridiplantae; phylum Streptophyta; class Magnoliopsida; order Asterales; family Asteraceae; genus Artemisia; species Artemisia tridentata. The sequence continues at coordinate 306,305,141 of CP139501.1, read as the reverse complement.
AGTTTTTAAGTTAATTACAATTTCAAAAAGTTTTTGTTTCAATTGAATTACAATTTCAAAGTTGCCTACATTAGTTTTTAAGTTAATTACAATTTCAAAGTTGCATATATTAGTTTCAAAGTTGCCGGGATTAGTTATTCAATATTTTCTCTCACATTTGATTATTTTCAACATTTCAACATTTACCATTTTTATTTTATATGTAGTATAGACAGAGCACATAAAATCATCTCCAACCATGCTTCATATTTGAAAAAGAAAATGAAGCATTATTCAATCTTCCATATTTGCAACATCACTATTCATCCTCTAAATATATAATAATATATTATATACTTTGAGTAACATGAATAAGTTTAGTTATTGGACAAAAGTAAATCATTATATTAGAAAAGAGGTTTGAAACTTAAGCTTGGAGTATGTGGTTGGTGTATAAATCAGAGGGAAAATGACAATTATATTATCAAATTCAATTGTAACTAACACATTACAATTGTTTATATAGTAGAAACACTAAAACCTATTACCGAAACAAACATGCCTAAACAACCGGCCTGGCCCATGGCCTTATTAGCTAACATCCTCCTTCAAACTCACAATGCCGCATCGGTGAACATTGGGAGTTTATCAAACTCAAAAATTAAAAAATAAACACACAGCTTCGGAGTGTCCCATAGGGCAAACTCAGTGCTAGACAGATTCTCAATCTGATGCAATCCAAACTGCATAGTACCAACATCGCGAAATCAGTCAAGTCTAAAACAGATGGGCCAAAGTCGACGCAAAACCAAAAAAAAATGCATATCGGGGTAGAGCAACACTAGTACAGAAATGAACGAGAGTAGAATAGGCAGAACCAAATGCATAACAGAATCAAGCAGATGCGAACAGGTGCAGAGCACAAAATTAGGTACGGAAAAAATAGTAGAACTGTCAGACAGGTGTAGATGCAAAACTAGAGTAAAGTCACACAAATATGGAGAAGAACCAGAGTAGATTCAGACATGCAGATGAAGAGCAGATTCTGGCAGACAAACGCAAATAGACTCAGACAAAGCAAATTCATTCATACAAATACATAAAGAGCATATTAAGGTAGACATAACCAGACAAATGGCGAACCATAACAGAACCCTATGCAAGGTGGAATTCAGATGCGAAACCAAACAAAACCATATGAAATCAGACAGATGCATAACTAGACAGAATCAGACAGTATCAGGCAGAACCAGATGTAAAACCAAAACAAGTTGTTGATGTCGAAATGCAACACATGACTACTCAAGACATAGTCGGATTAGTTAAGACTATTGCATCACAATCACCATTAGAAAACCAATTTCCAATTTAGTACAAACACCACATTAACAAATCCCAAAATCAACCTAATCAAACCAATTACCAACCATTCAATCCCAATTTCCAAAACCAAAACAATCTACTATTATCTTTCGATCAAATCAAACAGATCTAATAAATACCCCCACTGAATAAACATAAGCCACTGTATGTTCGCAACTTCACATACACCATATTCAAAATACACCAAATAATAATTTAATCAAACCGAATTCATCGTGTACGAATTAACATAAAAGCAACGACTCATGAACTTTTCTTCCAATCAATATCTATCTCCACGTTCTTTAATTAAAAAAAAAGATCCATTCAAAGTCAATGTGACCGGGTACACAAATTGTTTTGTAAGTATACTAGCTAAATAACACTAGGAACACATTTCGATGGATCAGATGCATTTAAAATACATTTACAAAAAATAAATATCTTTTTCAAAAATTAACACTGCATTTAAAGAACACCATGCATGCATGTGGTGTACCTAGAAATGCGGATAATATATCAAAGTAGCAAAGAAATTGATGCAGAATTTCTGACCAGGTTTTAATATTTATAAAGTCTCATCTACCTAAGGTCCACCTAATACACTAACGACAGGGGCGGAGCTATGCATTGGCTATCTGTAGCACGTGGCATACACAGTTGTTGATGACGGAGTGTAATTTTTCAGTGATTTTTTTTGGTTTTCCGAAAGTGCTACACCCATGTGTAAAGAAGGAGGCTTTTGTTCTGTGTTTTTTTTAAAATAAAGGAAGATAGTAGATGGAAGAGGATGAACATAAATACTTTTGTCCTTGTTAGTTGACTTTCTTTTGTTATTTTTTAATGTGTTAAAGGATGGGCATATACTCATTTTTTTTAACATCCCTATAGACTCTTTTGCTCCGTATTATTTTTACAATGGAGAAGCCCATATTTTGTTGTTATGGAACCCTGGAGAAGCCCATATATTCGTAAGCCTATTTAATAAAAAGCAAAATAATAAATAGAAATAGTCAACTATTTTCACAAAGAAAACAATTAGATGAGCTAGCTAATTAGATTGACAAGATTTATTTGATTTTAAATATTAGCTCCACACAGGTTGCAAGTACTGGCAACATTCAACTTTTTATTATTACGGTTTAGATTTTATTTTTATTTTTTGTGCTACAGCCTTTTAAAATTTCCATCCTGCCAGTGATTGGAATTTGGAAAACAATGTATTTAACTCTACTAACAAGCAAAGAAATATAAATCTATCCGTGAAGTAAAGCGAGGCAAAATTGTGCCACACACGCTCATAAATCCTGGATCTGCCACTGACGAACGGGTAGCGTACCCGGTCGTGTATAGTGTAGTTTTTGGTAAAGCCAAGGTCGTCCCAAGAGCTATGCGTGTAGATCTAATATAAGTTCTAGTGTCACTGGTTTTAAAGGGGGTTTTGAAACGATTAATTATAAACTAAGAAATGAAAATAAAAATGAAAGCAAATAAACGTGGAAGAGATAATCAATAGGGAGAAATGTGCTAGCCTGGTTACTAATCTTGTTATGCTATGATTAAGTTTTCTTATTAATGTTTTCTATCGCTCCATATGGGGGTTAAAGTTACTAGACTCCTCGGGAAGATTTGTCTAGCCTATTTTCTATAGCGTCCTATTCTGTAACCAAATGATTACGAGAGTTTGTGGGTAAACCCGATGGAAGAGTCATTATGCACCGCTACAATCTAAGACTTATTCTACGAAACCCGGCCTTTCGGAACTTAGCTTCCCCCTAACTTCATAAGCATTTCCGTTTGGTAAGTGATCCTTTGGTCAATTCTCACACAAGATAGTGGTAGTCCTATGGTAAATTTTTACCACTACACGCAATCTATTTCTCTAGGGTCCGATGGTCAATTCTCCTAGTGTCCTAGATACTACCAAACATCCATACTCCCAAAACAAGGGTGTCGTAAATAAACAAAGAAAGCATACATATAAAGCGATATGAAAACTAGAAAGCTAACTCATAGCAATAACAATTTCATTACTAGGATAACACCAAAGGTGTTTAGCCAATCATATTAATACATGCGGAAAATTCAATGTTTAACATCATAAATGAAGACATGGAATTAAATACAAGAATGTAATACAAAATACTAAAACTTATGAAGTGTATGGCGTGAATTCTCCCTTGGAAATGACTTGTATGCTACTGAATATCATCCTCCTTGAAGCCCTAAATCGTCCTCTGGTTTTTGTGTGTTGAGAAGATGTGTAAAAATGCTGATAACGCTCATTTCGTACATGTTTTAGTCGCGTTATTTCTATGTTTGTGCATTGTATTTGGTTGTGTTTGTGAACATATTATGCGAAAAAGGTACAAAAGATATATTAAGGTTTCAGGATACAAGTCAAAAGTCCAAGGAAAGATAGAAAGATGGAAAATTTCGCTAAATCAAGAGCTTATCACAACGAAAGATTCTACAATAAAGACCTCGGAAGATCATCAAAGATAAGAATCAAGTTACAAAGATTTCCAAGCTCAAGAAAAGATCAAGTGTTGATGAAATGAATGAGAAGTTACATGCAAAGTTTGCTATGAATTATGGCTTGCTTCCTCAACCAAAGGTTCAAGAAATACAACTAAGGCTTAAGTTCAACCCAAGGTTCAAAACTGCCATGCCAACCTTACTCCAAACCTTAGGCTGGAATCTGAACCTCAAGTTGAGACTTCAACCTTGGGTTGCTGCAACTCCTGGCACACTTAATAACTACTTTTAATGATCTAACTCTTCATGTGGGTTGTCATTATGCTTCATTTACTTCAAGTCCAGAATTTTATGACACTTGTGCCCAAGAAACTTGCTTGTTGGCCAAGGAGTAGTTTTCTATTAATTAGAAGCATTGGCTAGAGAGAAAAGACACATACTCATATACCAAATTTCACATACTCTCTCAAGAAGGCTACAAAGACGAAAACGCAGGAAGAAGTAGACTTACATTCATTATCCATCATTATAATCATCAAAGGAATCATTGTTGATCACCTCATAATTGTTCCTAAGTCTTGTAATCATCATTACAACTTTTGTAAGACTCTTTAATCATGTTTTCAAGTGATATAATTTATGTGATTATTACTTTGTTTGCCATGAGCGGCTAAGTGCCTTGTGCACTTGCCTAGATGATGTTTGTTACATGAATGTTGATTGATTATGACTCTATGGTTCTAATTCAATGAAAAGCTAATACTAAGATCGAATTGTGCTTTCAAAGTTTTCATAAACAAAAGAGTTATCAAGTTTGGTTGATTATTAATGGTGTAATAGGTCGAAAGAGACATTGTTATTTAATCAATTGTAAACCTTTGTCTATGAAGGTGTTACCTTATGTATTGACCATTTCATATGTAACTTGGTTAAACTTAGAAAACTAAAAGTGTAGTTGTCAATTACTTGTGAAACGATAGCGAATCAAGTGATTGAATTGTGTTAGTCTTGTTTGATCAAAACTTAATATTGTTTTTGTCATCTTAAAATCTTGACGAGGATTGAAAGTGTTGAAAACAAGAGGATTAGTACACCATCTAATTTATTGATCATAATCGATTTGAACAATTGTCATAATCATATCAAGGGAATTGTGCAAACTAGTCTAGGCAAGTGTAGTTTTTAATATATTGAATTTACATCATCATCATTATTTGCTTGCTTTAGAATCATTACTAAGTCTTTGTTATAATCAAACTTACGTTACATAAAAACTAAACAAATCCTTGTGAACGACCTCGGCTTACCATATCACCTCTTGCTACACACGGACGAGTATACTTGCTCGTATGTGTTTCGTTTGAATCATTGGTAGATCGTGTTTATAAATTTAAAACTTGCACTCTCGACACACATCAAGTTTTTGGCGCCGCTGCCGGGGATTTGATCATGTTTTTGTGAGTTTTTGTTTATAATTTTTGTGCTTTGTTCTTGTTCCTAAGCTTGTTCTTTAAAAGTTCTTTGAAATTTTCACCCAGGAAATCGCGGTTCAAAAGTTACTGTGACCCCGAAAATACACAGCCGCCCGGTTCACATCTGAACCGACCTGTTCAGAGTCTTCTGACCTACCCCAACCGCCCGGTTCAAACCTAGCCACCCGGTTCGTTTGTTCCTGACCTGTCTCAGCCGCCCGGTTCATTTTCAGCCGGCCTGGTTCATTTGTTTCTGTGACCCAGACCGTGCCCAACCGCCCGGTTCATTTTTGAACCGGCAGTTACTGTTCAATTTTTTTTTTAATTTTCTTTTTAGTTGATAATCTTTTTCGATTGGCTCGTTTTTCTCGTGTATGACCACTCGCTCTTCTAACGAAGAATTAAGTACACCATTGTCTAACCCCGAAAGTTTATTTCGCAAAAAGAGAACCCCATTTGTTCCAAATAATCGAAGAAAACCAAGAACCGTTAACCCACCATTTGATAATCTTTCCGAAGTTCATCCAATCATTGATCTTTTTCTTGAATTACCATTTCCAATGGCCGACGATCGACCTATGTGGGCCACCAATAGAGTTGTAGCTCCTACACCCGCGGCCGCCATTGTTCCCGTTAATCTTGGAGATAACTTCACTATCAAAGGTCATCATCTTTCGATGATTAAAGACAATCAATTTGATGGTCGAGTTAGATCCGATCCACACAAACATATCGCCGATTTTCTTGAAATTTGTGACATGTTTCGTTATGGAACTACCGAAGCAAATGCAATCCGCCTCAAACTCTTTCCATCGTCTCTCACCGGAGAAGCGAAAATTTGGTATAACGAATTAAGCCCCGGTGATCACAACTTGGAACCAAATGAGAGAAGCATTTGTTGGACGTTTCTTTCCACCGGCCATGTTTGATCGTCTCTTAGGTGAAATTTGTAGTTTCACTCAAAAGGAAGGAGAAAATCTTGTCGAAGCTTGGCTTCGAATGAAAAACATGCTCCGAAGTTGTCATGGGCATGGTTTGTCTCGTGGTAATATCATTCAAATCTTTTACCATGGTCTCGATGACACAACTCAAGGTATCCTTGATGCCGGAGGAATTTTCCTTTATAAGACCCCTAACGAAGCTTACACTTTACTAGAAGACCGTGTACTTCTTAAGCTCGATTGGTCTAAGGATGCCAAAACCAAACCTCAACAAAAAACCGTTGCATTCACCGAAGGAACAAATGAAAATTCCAAAATCATGGACATGATGAAAGATCTCACCACCAAAATCGATTCTAAATTCCAAAGTATCCAAAAAGAGATCAAAGATATGCGCGATGGATGCAACTATTGTGGTGGAAACTGATGAATGTCTAAATACTCATCATTTTATACCCATATAAGACACAAAAATGACCAAAAACACCAAAATAGACCATATTATGCTGCAAAAATCCTTGGTTTATGTTTTTATGTGTTTCAAGTACAAAAGGGTCGAAAACAGGCAAAAACAGCCAAAACCGTGCACAAGATTGGAAAAAGTTCAAAAGCCGAGGACGGGAAATGAATTTATGAGTTTGGACCGGGATATTGCTTAAATTGTCAAAGTCAACCCTCAAGATTGTCAACTTGTCAAGATTGGCCCCTGAAAGTAATTTTGCAAAAATGACACAGTTGGTCCCTGGATTTTCAGATTTGACATTATTGGTCCCTTAAAGTTAAAACTATCCCATTTCAATCCAAACTAAAAACTAAACCCAACCCAGCTACTAAACTTAACCCTTTAACCTTATCCAATCCCAAATAACCCAAGCCCAACACAAAACCATACCCAGCCCACACCAATAACCCAACCCGACCCCTTAGCTAATACCAGAGTTTGACTTCGGTCAAACTCTTCTCTTCTTCCCCACTTGACCCGCCAAAACCACCCTTACCCACAACATTTCTCTGCCAAACCACCATCAATCCTTATCCCTGCCACCTCCCTCTTCCTCCTCTACACTCCACCTAACAAGCCAAGTGCATTTAATGCACTCCCACCCTTCACAGGTTAAAAACCCACTTGACTACTTTTGGCGCCAAAACTGAAATAGACGACTGGGTTGAATAGGAAGCAATCCAACAGGTGGGATTTGATCAGAAGGATGAGAAGATACTTTTGGGATTGCTATATAAAGAAGAGAAGTCACAAAGAAATAGATTGTCACAGTTTTAGACCATTCGTAGTGTAATTTATTTTCAAGTCAAATTAGAATAAGCTTTTAGGTTTAATCATCTCATGTTATTGTAATCTGAAATTCAGTTTCAATTTCAGTTTCAAAAGAGTTGTACCATTTCAGTTCTAATTCAAATCCAAGTTAATGTTAATTCAGTTATTCAAAGTTGTTGTTGTTTAAAAGCTTCTCTTTCAGTTTAATAAGCTAGCATAAGCTTGTGACATCTTATTGTTAGTTTATTGTGCTTAGTCCTGCTTTAATTTCAAAATTTCCAAAAAAGTCAAAAAGTCAACAAAAAGTCAAATAAGCAGTTGTGTGGAATAAGCTGTTCTGGAAAGCTTGATTGGGTTGATAGCTTGGTTATGACAAGCTAGGCTTGTCTCTGATCACTTTTCTTGGTTTCCTATTCCAATTCAGTTGTAAGCCATTTTCAAAGTTTTGCTTTATTTTCTATCTTTACTGTTCCTTAGCTTATTTTTAGCTTATTATAGTCATTTTCTGCTTATTAGTATTTTATAATTGTATTTCACTTGTTTATCAGTTTAAAATAGCTTTTTTCTTTAATTTGCTTAAAAACTCTATAAAAAGCCAAAAATAGCTCATAATAAGATTAGCTTAATTTAGTGCTTATTGTGATTTGAAAGTTGCTTATTATAGTTGAATTAAGTCAATTGATAGGTAAAGATCAAGAAACCTTGCTTAAACAGGCCTGTGCTAGTTCAAAACAAGAACAGACCCTCTTAAAGGGCTGTTTGGCCTAATGGGTTGAAATGGGTTAAACTAGCTTGTCACTGTACATTTGCCATTAGCTTAAGTTTGATCTTGCATTAAATAGAGTAAATAAGCTGTTTCTAAGTCCTATTAAGCCAATTTGATAGATATAGTAGTTTTGCATAGGCTGTGGTAATTTCAGGCAACTAAATGATCAAATAAGCCAATATAAGCTATGAGCTCATTTGGCCCTTATATTTGGCATTTCTGTGGTCCTTTAGGTCAAATAAGTGTACACTAAATAGTTGGTTAAGTTTCCATTTGGTTTGTGCCATATTACATGCCCACTGATCACACAGTCATAGTAGACTCCATATTTTTCGTATTTTCCATTCTGCATCAAATTTCTTTTATTTTTCATTTCTTCATCTTAAGTCTAATTAAGCTGAAATTTGGCACGCATATAGTTTGCTGGCTTGTGTACTTAGTCATATTTTTAGTTTATTTTTTAGAATTTTTCTAACCAGCTTTTCAGTAGCTTGAAAAGTGCTCTTTTTGCCCTGCACCATTCCTATATCAGCAGCCCTTTTTCATTTTTAGTGCTTATTTGCTTGTTGCATTAGCTTTTTCTGGTTTCCTTAGCTTATTTATAGTTATAATAGTCCCAAGTAACTTATTTCCATTTCCATTTAGCTTATTAATCAGCTTATAGCTTATTGGCTTGAATTCTTAGTTCTTAAGCCTTTTAAACCTTACTGTCGAGAATTGCAGCTTATTCCTAGCTTATTAGTGAGTTTTAAAAATATTTCTTTTACAAAAGTTGTTAGTTATTAGCTTATTATTAAGTAGCAAAAAGAAAATTCCAAAAAATAAATAATATTGCAAAAAGGCAAGGCCTGGACTCGAACCCCTGACCTCAACACTCTCAACCCTTAAACACCACAATACACTACCAACTGCCCTTGGGACTTCCCTGGGTATAGTTTGTAATTTTTATTATTTAACCTTGTTTCAGTTTTAGCTTATTCGAACCATTTAGCTTATTTACAGCTTATTTCAATAAGCTGGGTCCTTGTTTATATTTTTCCTAGAACTAGTTTAACATAAAGTATTTTTAGGAAAATTTCCAGATTTTTCCCTTCAGTTTTAGTATTTTTAATAATTTAATTAGTGTAAAACTGTTTTTAATTCATAATAAAAAATATAAAAGTCAAAAAAATATAAATCTTTTTTCTAAAATTTTCTTTTGTCATTTTTTACTTAGGAAAAATAATTTGGTACTTGTAGGATTTATTTTTATAGATTTCACTTTTTAATCGCGTTTTTATAATTCCCGTAACGCGTTTTTAATATAATTTGTTAATCTGAATTTTATTTTGAGAATTTGTTTCTCATTATTTAATTAGAATATAAAAAAGCAAAAATTCCATATCATCAGTCACTCTAATCCAAACCTTAACGATTGCCCATTCACACCTCGTTGGGAAACGACCCGGGTAATCACTTACCTAGTATCACACACACAAACGTGAGTTTTTGCAAGTTAGCCTTTTTCCTAAAGGGGTGATTTGTCTTTATTCACGCGTATCCGTCTGCATATTATTTATATATCTATTTAGCACGGATCAAATTTTGGCGCCGCTGCCGGGGAGGTTGTGTTGCGACAATATCGTTGAGATTTTAAAACGATTAGTGACTTGAGATCCTTCCTTGTGAAGTTCCTGTTTCCCATAAACCCCATAAAATACAAAAATATTTTTCTTTTCTTTTCTATATATATTATCATATAAAAAAAAAACCCAAAAACATTTTCCGTTTTATTGTTAAGTAAAAGATAAAAGCAAAATTAATATAATATTCCTCAACTTTGGTATTATCATAATAAGTTCCCAAACCTAAGATTAAAACTTGCCTTTGTGTCGCTTGCGAATTCGGCTCACCTTTGATTGATAAACAAACTATAACGAAGGTTTAAGGAGGGTTTGACATTAAATTGTCGAACCGAAAGAAGCGGGTTTTTAAGGAGCATTTATTGCCCACCTTTGCTTCTCCGCCACTCTGTGCGTTTTTCAGTCAGAGAGCTACCGTACGCTTGTTGATTTAAGGTTTAAGTTCCTTGTGTTTTGCTTCGATCTTGTTTTAATTAAATTATTTGATTTAAGGTTTAAGTTATTTTCCAAAAATCCAAAAAAAAAAAAAATTGAAAAACCAAAAACCCAAAAATATTTTTCTTCACCCTCTATCCGTTTAATTCTTTTTCTTTATGTCTTCATCTTACCACTATGGTTGTCAATGGTGTGGAGGTCCTCATAATGGTGGGAATTGTCCCGGTTGTAGCATGGTGGAATCAGGAAACGGGTTTGTCTATGACCAAAATCCTTATTCTTACCATGAAACACCCGACTTTTTCAACCAGCCACCACACCATGAGATGGAAACATATTCTTATGAACATTGTGGAGGTCCACACCCAAGTTTTGATTGTCAAGCAGGAAATACGTCTGTCTATGAACAAGATCCATGTAATCAAAACTTCGGGTATGACCTATATCCATATGATTCACCGAATCAGTCACAACAAATGTATTGTTGTGAGTACTGTGGTGGTCCACATTATGAATCCGATTGTCAAACGAGGACCCCGCTTGTCTATGAGCATGTCCCTTGTAACAATTACGACTATTCTTATCATGACCAACCTCCACAGTATCAAATGATTCAACCTCAGCCATCTCCTCTTGAAAAATCTTTTGAAAATGTATTCCAAAAACTCCAAAATGTGATGGATACACTTAATGATTTGGCTGTTAAAAATGCCCAAGAAGATCCTCATCAGAAAACCATTGGAGAGCTTCTAGCTGAAGAAGAACAAACAGCTAGAATGAGTTCCAAATATCGTCAAACTTTCATTTGCGATGACGATGATGAAGATTCTATGTGGGGAGTTTGCGAGAATTCATCTGCTGCAATCACACCTGTCAAGAAAAGGCAGGAAGACAAGACTATTGCAGAATTGCTAGCAGATGAGCAAATGGAACGTATAAAAGCCATTTATGCTAGCAATATTGATGAGGAGGACGACGAGGAGAGTGCTATTCCTTTGAGCGATATCATTTCTCAACTCCCTCAGTCTATTGCAATCACATCATTCTTTCCAACTTTGGACCCCAAGGACTCTCTTATTATGGGGGATGAGCATATTAGCACTATTCCTGAAAAGGAATCGGACGAATTCATAAAGTCTAGTGCTGAGAACCTTATCCCAATCCCAAGTGAGTCTGAGGATATTTCTGACAGTGAAAGTGATGGTTCTTTTCGTAGTGATCATCCTCTTGATACTACTGATGAATTTTTTGGGACGTTTTCTAACCCTCTTTTCAATTCAAACGATGATTCTTTCGAGATTTTCTCTAATCCCCTTTTCAATTCAAATGATGATTTTTCCTCTAGTGATGACGAATCACTTTCTGATGAGGACGTTCAAAATGAAACACTCTCAACCCTTAAACACCACAACACACTACCAACTGCCCTTGGGACTTCCCTGGGTATAGTTTGTAATTTTTATTATTTAACCTTGTTTCAGTTTTAGCTTATTCGAACCATTTAGCTTATTTACAGCTTATTTCAATAAGCTGGGTCCTTGTTTATATTTTTCCTAGAACTAGTTTAACATAAAGTATTTTTAGAAAATTTCCATATTTTTTCCTTCAGTTTTAGTATTTTTAATAATTTAATTAGTGTAAAATTGTTTTTAATTCATAATAAAAAATATAAAAGTCAAAAAAATATAAATCTTTTTTCTAAAATTTTCTTTTGTCATTTTTAACTTAGGAAAATTAATTTGGTACTTGTAGGATTTATTTTTATAGATTTCACTTTTTAATCCCGTTTTTATAATTCCCGTAACGCGTTTTTAATATAATTTGTTAATCTGAATTTTATTTTGAGAATTTGTTTCTCATTATTTAATTAGAATATAAAAAAGCAAAAATTTCATATCATCAGTCACTCTAATCCAAACCTTAACGATTGCCCATTCACACCTCGTTGGGAAACGACCCGGGTAATCACTTACCTGGTATCACACACACAAACGTGAGTTTTTGCAAGTTAGCCTTTTTCCTAAAGGGGTGATTTGTCTTTATTCACGCGTATCCGTCTGCATATTATTTATATATCTATTTAGCACGGATCAGAAACCATTCATCATCCGAGTGTGATGACAAACCCATGGGAGGTCCCGAAGCCAAAGCCAATTATGTTTATGGAGGATATCGAGGAGGAGGATATCGTGGAAACTACTACAGTAGAAATTCTAGAGATTGGCAAGATCGTCCACCGAGGGATGATAATCGTAGTTCCCAACCTCGTGACAACAACTGTCCGACATCGTCTCGTGATGATAACCGTTCATCATCACAAACACCTGAAAAGAAAAATGAAGAATCTGAATTCGAAAAAACCATGCGTGAATTCGTGCATGCTCGAAAGCAAACGAATGAATTTATCAAAAATCAGTTCTTCAGCCTCAAAACTAAAGTCGAACAAGGTCAAAAGAACCATCAAGCTTCTATCCAAGACCTTGAAACCAAATTTGGTCGTCTTTCTGATCAATTTGCTGCTAGACCATCGGGTACTTTGCCAAGCAATACTCAATCCAACCCGAAACCATCATCATCTGGATCTTATTGTCCACCTCAAACGAGAAATAAGCATGTAAATACTGTATTCACTCGTAGTGGTCTATCTTATGATCCACCACCAAATCCAAACCAAACAACCTCTATCATTCATGATGATAGTGAGGATGAAGCAGAGGATGAACCAAAAGATAACGAACCAATTCCTACACCAGTCGTTAAACCCACTCCACAGCTCAAAGCATATAAACCAAGAATTCCATATCCTCAACGTTTGAGGAAAGAAAAGATGGAAGAACAATATGGCAAGTTCATTGACTTAATCAAAGAAGTTAGGATCAACGTCCCTCTTGTTGATGTCCTGGCTGGTATGCCCAATTATGGGAAGTTTTTGAAAGAACTTGTGAGCAACAAAAGCAAAATGGAAAACATTTCCGCTACATTCTTGAATGAAGATTGCTGAGCCATTGTTGAAAACAAACTACCGAAAAAACTCGGTGATCCTGGAAGTTTTCTCATCCCGTGTACTTTGGGAAATTCAATCACTTGTGATGCTTTAGCCGATCTCGGTGCGAGTATCAATCTTATGCCATACTCATTGTATGCGAAGCTTTCAATCAATACCTTGAAACCCACAAGAATGAATATACGTTTAGCAAATCATACTATCCAATATCCTGTTGGAGTAGCTAAAAACATGCTTGTTCAAGTTGGGCAATTCGTTTTTCCCGTTGATTTTGTGATCCTCGAGATGGAGGAAGATAGCAAAGTTCCATTGATCTTAGGAAGACCTTTCCGAAACACCGCCGATGCTATCATTCGAGTAAAAAACAAAGAACTCAATCTTGGAGTTGGAGATGAAAGAATCTCTTTTCAAATTAATCAAGCCATGAAATATTCTCATGCGAATGATGACACTTGTTATAGCATTGATGTTATCGATGAAATTACAGAGGAAACATTCGATGAGTTGCTTGATGAAAGAATTAAGACTCATAAAACATCTGGACAAATAAGTGATGAAGATCTCGACAGAGAATTCGCTGAATTTATGCAGATAAACACCGAAGAAATTTCTGAGGATGAAATAACCAACTTTGAGGAGTTGGAATTCAATGATGAAATGAGAATCAAAACCTCAATTGAAGATCCGCCGGTGGATCTCGTCTTGAAACCTCTTCCCGATCATCTGGAATATGCATTCTTGGAAGAAAAATCTCTTCTTCCAGTTGTCATATCTTCAGCACTCAAACCCGATGAAAAAGAACGTCTTGTTTCTATGCTAAAAAATCATAAAGAAGCTTTCGCTTGGAAAACTTCTGACATTCGTGGAATAAGTCCAAACTTTTGCAAACACAAAATCAATTTCGAAAACGATTCCAAACCGTTGTTCAAAGACAACGAAGACTCACCCAAACATGAAGGAAGTTGTTAAGAAGGAATAATCAAACTTCTTGATGTGGTATATTTACCCCGTTGAGGATAGTTCATGGGTGAGTCTGTTCACTGTGTTCCTAAGAAAGGCGGAACAACCGTTGTAACTAATGAACATAATGAACTTGTTCCTACCAGAACCATAACTGGTTGGCGAGTATGCATTGATTATCGCAAATTAAATGACACCACCAGGAAGGATCATTTTCCTTTACCGTTCATGGATCAAATGTTGGAAAGACTTGCAGGGAACAAATTCTTTTGTTTTCTCGATGGATTTTTTGGTCATTTTCAAATTCCAATTGATCCAGCTGATCAAGAAAAGACCACATTCACGTGTCCTTTTGGCACATATGCATATAGGCGTATGCCTTTTGGTCTTTGTAATGCACCGGCAACATTTCAAAGGTGCATGATTGCTATTTTTCAAGATATGCTTGAAACCTCCATGGAAGTTTTCATGGATGATTTCTCAGTATTTGGAGACTCATTCGATTCATGCCTTTCCAATCTTGATAAAATGCTTGAAAGATGCAAAACCGCTCATCTCGTACTAAACTGGGAAAAATGTCACTTTATGGTGACAGAAGGCATTGTGCTTTGTCACAAGATTTCTAGCAAGGGAATCGAAGTTGACAAAGCAAAAATAGATGCTATTGCTAAGTTACCACCCCCGACTAACGTCAAAGGCGTTTGGTGTTTCTTGGGGCATGCGAGATTCTACCGCGGATTCATCAAAGATTTTTCGAAAATATCTCGTCCTATGACGAAGCTTCTCGAGAAATATTCTGTTAGGAATATAAATATTCATATGAAGACTCGGTCACCCCGAGGATCTATTAGCATTAAGTAGCTTGTAGGATTATTAATATAATTAGTAATAGTTTAGTTATTTTAGTATTCGTGGAGTGGGTCGGGTCTTTACCCACTGTCAGCTCACTCCACAGCCCACTAGGGGCAAATATGTTAGTAGTATAAATACCCCTTCCCATGTGTGGGAAGGGTTGGACCTTCACTTTATTCTAATCTAATATTCTGTCTTTTCTCTCACAAGGATCCCAACTATCTCTCTATAATTCGGCCAAAACCACAAGAACAATACATGTTATGTTTATGAATATCCTACAATTGGTATCAAGAGCCTTGGTTTGATCTTTTGGTGTGTGGGTATTCGGATTTTCTATTGGTTTTTGTAACCTTTCGTAAATTCAAGTCATTCTTTTAACTATAATATATTTGGTTTCTTCTCGAGTAAAAATTTACTTTTTAATTTTTACCCGATTTAACGAATTTCGCGTTTTTAGCTTTTCTCGAGCCGTGCTTAGGATTTCTATCCCGATCCTTGTCTCAAGTGACTCAATATCCTCTCATTTACTCATAGAAACCAAGTAAAAATATTTTTCACATTCCTCACTTCATTTCACAATTTCGTTAATTTTTAGTAACTATTCGCGCTTTAACATTTAAACTTTTACATTCTATTTAACTACAACAATATTACACCTATCTAATAACTTCAAAAAAAAAAAAAAAAAAAAAAGTTAAAACCTCCCCCATAAACACCCTAGGCCGGCCCCCATTACCACACACACACTCTTCCCATTTTCTTTTTTCATTACCAAGGAAAATAGTCATTTTCTCCATGCAAATCTCACACAAACCCTAAAAACCATCCATCTCCTCCTCCTTCTCCATTTTCTGCCGAAAATCACCCAAATCACCACCCATATCATCTTGATTTTTATTACAAAATCATCAATGCAACATCCTCTTGAAGATACTCTCAAAAGATGGTGATTTGAATCACGTTTTTGAAGGTTTTGGTGATGTTTTTGAAGGTTTTTATGAACCATCATTCTTCCTATATTTCTTTAGCTCACAAAATGTTTTTGTGGCTGTAGGTTGAAGCCTCACACGACCCTAGAAAGATCCTCCTTCAAGCTTGCAAGAGTTATTCTTGGTGGTGTTATCTTGGTTGATCATCAATCTTTGTTCTTGAAAGGTTTTTGTTGTTCATCACTTTTGTAAGAAACTCCTCACCAACTTTATTTATTTTTATCATTTCACTACTGTAAAAATTATATATCTTGGTGTATTTGAACATTATATAAGTTGTTATGCTTAGATAGGCTTGGTACATAATTTAAAACACAATGAAAACCTTAAAAGACTAGACCTGCAAACTGTGAATCTGAACCAACGACAAAAATGGAGTAAACTGTACTGATCAGTAAACATTGGACATCAACTAAAAATATGGGGTTTTAGATCTATGTCTTGCGGTCGTTTTGACGGGAATTTCATTAAATAACTCATTACGATGATTAAATTAGAAATGTTTTGGTAAAACATGTCATAACCTGAGTAACAGATTTGAAACGTACAAAAGTCATTTTTTTTGTGAATAACCCACTGTTACTCAAAGAATAAAAGTTGTAGATAACATCTTAACTTAAACGTGGCCGCAATAATGGGATCATTTTGATTAGTAGAACTCCAGATATTGTATTTTTAGTGGGACTGTTGTAATTATGAAAACTGCTGGACTGAATAGAATGGACAAATTAATAATTTAGCTGTTGCTATGTAATTTTTGACCAAGTGGGACCCACAAAACTTGTTAGTACAGATGAATACCTTTCCGGGGATATAAAGAACTTAATTTTTCGACTTACGGTTTGCAAGTAACGGATTTTTAGATGTAAACAAGTTACTTAAATTCCCATCAGCTTTGGTATAAAAATGTATAAACATGTTTTAAGCTTTATAAAAATTTGACCTTTGATACATTTTTGGACCACCTAATATATTTTTGAACCCTCAGGTTTAATGTGAACTTTTTGGCTAAAACTTGACCCATGGGCTAAAAATTGAACCTTAGGCTAATCTTGGACTTTTATAATACATGATTGGACTTAGGGACAAGTATAGAATATTTACTTGAACTTTGATAATTTTAAATGCTAAACTAAAACTTGTAATATCTAGGAACTATGTACCAAGCATAATTAAGATCATAACTTATATAACTAAATTGCATCAATGTTTATTTTAAAGACCTAAGACAAGCGTATATCTATTTTAGGTTCATCGTAGAGCTTACGTGACTATTTTTCTCCACTTGTTTGTTGTACACTACTTCCTTTATTCAAGGTGAGTTCATAGCCTCGCCTTTACTCATTTTAATGTTTTATAAACCTCGCGAGGGGGATACATGCTAGTTTTACAAAACTGAATACAAGTAGTTTTTGGTATGCTGGACCCGATTACATGATTATAGTTATTAAGTATCTCCTGCCATTAAAAGTCCCTAACATCATGAACCGTTAATTCCGTGGGAAACGCTAATATTATGAATATGCATATTTGGTTTGACGAGCCTGTCCGGATGAGTAGCGCTCATTGGTCTAACGGGTAGCATAATATTGAGTATATCTTGGTAAAATTGGCAAATTTACCCCTTTAGGGCACATTTTATTTCAGTTAAGCTTCGGTGTCATGAGCTTGATACTATAATCATATTACACGACTTGTATTTGTTACTTGTCACCTGATGAACAATACTTGTATTCAACTTATTACTTATTAAACTCTATGAATTCACTCAACTTTATGTTGACTTTTTAGCATGTTTTATCTCAGGTCCGTAAGTGACTTTCGGCTTGGATGGGCTACGCAAGGAATGGATATCTATATGATGGCTCATGTTTAAATAAAAGTTTTCATTCGATAATGTTCTAAACTTCTAAAACTTATGTATCTTTTAACTATGTTAAAAACTTTTGGGACCTCGTTGACTCTGATAAATTATCGAATGTGGATTTCAAAAACGACTTTGTTTTAAAGTTGTTTACTATATTTGTACAATGCGACTAATATATAGCACCCCATGTTGTATTCCGCTGCGTTCCTAAAATGGGGGTGTTATAGATTGGTACCAGAGCACAAATTATAGTGAACTAGGTCTTTTGTTTTTAAAAACCTAGACTATAATCATTTTTACTTATACTTTTCTTCAAAAACATGAGCCTCCATCATCTTGATCGATATCCATGCGCGCCTACTCCCGAGCTTCCTAATTCTCCCTCGTATATATATATATATATATCTTGATCATTCTATAATAATTATATAAGCATTATAATTATTTCTTAACTCGACCGTTAAGCCGCGAAATATCACTTATAAATATAAAATCTTTATGCACAAGATTTCTTATTATTTATGCTATTAGTAAACATTATTATTATTTTGTTTATTATTCAAAAACTTTATGCACATCTCTTGATTGCACCGTTGTTATACGTATGCGTATGAACAAATAAATATTATCATTTGTACATGAAATATTTATCGATCATCTTGCTTGTTGATGAAGCATCACTACTCACTCACTTACTTACACAAATAGTATTTTCACGATAATATTTCTTTTCCTAAAACTAATTATATGTATATATATATAATTTTTCAGAATTATCATGGCACTTCCACTCCCACCTGATCACGAGGTAGACATTCCGGAAGACGAGCCAGCTCAACCCGAGCTTGCACCGGAAGAACATCTACCAGTTCCTCCACCACCTAATCATGTCCTTCCAAACGTTGATCTTGAAAATCAAGAAGAAGAGGAAGAGGATCCAGAAGAAGAGGAAGAGGATCCAGAAGAAGAAGAAAAGGAACAGGAACAAGAAGAAGATGAAGAGGGGAATGTGTTGATACTTCATAATGCGAGTTCAGATGAAGAGGGTGATGAACCTGAACTTATCTATCCTTATGAGGCACCTGCTTCTCCTTATCCACCACCATCTATACCTGACACTCCATCTGATTCAGAACCTGAGGTTGAAGAGGCTGCCACTGTTGGCACCATTAGACAGGTTCCTCTCTTGGAACGCCGATTTCCTAGGATTATCCACGAGAGGGGTGGATCATCTTCGGCTGCTCCCACTGTTTATGAGCCCGAGGATTTAGTACCTGGGTATATGAGGAGGGATATTAACTCTATTCATGGTAGAGTTAGACTTCTAGAGAGCAAAATGAGAGTAAGAGAGCTCGAGAATGCTAGTGCTATATCTAGGGACAAAATTGGGCATGGACGAATGGATTTGCTTGATTTTGATTTGGGGGTAGTAGAACATCATGTTGACAAGACAGACCGTGAAGTGGCTATGTTGGGTAAGCGTGTTAGAGAGTTAGATAATGAAGGTCTTAGAGGTGAAAATAAGAGATTGAAACATAAGTTGGAAGACAAGAGTTTGGCTTTGATGTTTGCTGATATGTATAATGAAAGACTTGAGAAAGATTTTTATGAAATGAGGCGTTGGGCCTACTCTCATTGGGAGGAGGTGCTTAGAGCGAGGATGGAAAATGAGAGGTCATGTGAGGTTGTTGATGTGTTGGCTGTTTTTGGGGAGACTCCACCACCCGAGCCACGAGGATCCCCTCGTGACTCTTAGTATTCTATATTTTTATTCCTATCGTTGTATTTCGTTGATGTTCTTCATCTTGTAATTGCTAAACTGAATGTATCAGTTAGTAGAACTATTATCATTAAGTATGATGACCTTGTCAAATTTTGTAATACGATCGAACTATGTATTGATCTTTTGTATGTAATGATGAAGTTGTCATTTCTTAAACTCCACTTTATATCGTTGTAATCTCTTTAATGTTCGGTTTACTCGTACATGATTATATCTATGTCATTGTATGACTACTCATCAAAATTTTCTTGTGTTGTGATAGAATCATGCCACCAAAGGGAATGTCTCAAGCAGCTATACGAAAGTTAGTCGCTGACAGCGTGGCCGCGGCTTTAGCCGAAGATCGAGCTACAAGAGCTAATAATGTTGGAGGCGGTGCTGGAGCCGCTGGGGCTGCCGGTGACGCTGCGACACGTGGTTGTACCTTCAAGCAATTCTTGGGTTGTGAGCCCACTAAGTTCAAGGGAACTGAAGGGGCGGTTGCATTGATACATTGGTTTGAAAGTTGTGAGACTGCGTTCATGCTTAGTAACTGTTCAGAGGAATGTAAAGTCAAGTATGCAACAGGTACTCTACAAGAGCACGCCAAATCATGGTGGAACTCTTATGCTCAACCCATTGGGATTGAAGCGGCTTATGCAACAACGTGGACCGATCTCAAGAAAAAGATGACTGAAAAGTTCTATCCTCGGAGTGAAATAAGAAGACTTGAGATAGAATTCTACTATCTCACGGTCAAAGGTAATGATATTGAAACTTACATCCGAAGGTTCCAAGAGCTAGAAGTTTTGTGTCCAAGTGTGCTACCTGAATTTGAAAGGAAATTAGAAGCTTTTCTTAAGGGTCTTCCCCGAAGCATTAAAGGGAACGTGACAGCCGCAAATCCTAACACTCTGGATGAAGCCATTCGTGTTACTCAGAAACTTATGGCACAAGTAGTGGAGGATGAGGCGACTCGGAATGCAAACAACAACAACCAAAACAAGAGAAGCTGGGATGATGAGAAGAAGGGAAACAACAACAACAACCAGGGCCGCAACAACGATCATCACCAGCAGCAGAACAGAAGGCGAGAGAACATGAGGGCAATGACTGAAGCCCCAACTGGAAGAGGTGGGTACGCCGGAATTCATCCTTACTGTAATCGTTGTAAGATGCATCACCCTGGAGACTGTTATGTGAAATGTAACAAATGCGGAAAGCAAGGTCATCTAACGGAAAACTGTAAGGGAAAGGCTATTTCTACTGGTGCTAATGCACAGCCAATCATAACTTGTTATGGCTGTGGGGAGAAAGGGAATCTCAGTAGCAACTTCCCGAAGAAGGGGAAGGATCAAGCCGGTAATACTCGTGGACGTGTGTACGTGATGGGAAGCGGAGAGCAACAAGGCCCGAATGTCGTGACGGGTACGTTTCTTCTTAATAATCATTATGCTAAAGTTTTATTTGATTCGGGTTTAGACAAAAGCTTTATGTCACTAGTTTTAGTGCATTGATAGATATTAACCCGGTTAAGTTAAGCTATAGTTACGAAGTCGAATTAGCCGATGGGAAATTGGTTAGTACAAATTCTATTCTGGGGCTGTACCATAAATCTAGCGAACCACCCATTTAGTGTTGACCTCATGCCAATGGAACTTGGAACTTTTGATGTCGTTATTGGAATGGATTGGTTATCCGATCGAAACGCGGTTATTGCCTGTGGTGAAAAAGTTGTTCGTATTCCACACAACAACAAAACACTAATAATCAAAGGCGATAGAGACGCGTCCCAATTAGAAATCATATCTCGTATTAAGGCTCAAAGGTACATAGAGCAAGTATCCTCATCTCTTCGCAAGTAAACCTTCGGGGGATAAAGCGAATTGAGCGCCGGGACGACGCTCTCTTAAGGGGTAGGTACTGTAACCTTTCGTAAATTCAAGTCATTCTTTTTACTATAATATATTTGGTTTCCTCTCGAGTAAAAATTTACTTTTTAATTTTTACCCGATTTAACGAATTTTGCGTTTTTAGCTTTTCTCGAGCCGTGCTTAGGATTTCTATCCCGATCCTTGTCTCAAGTGACTCAATATCCTCTCATTTACTCATAGAAACCAAGTAAAAATATTTTTCACATTCCTCACTTCATTTCACAATTTCGTTAATTTTTAGTAACTATTCGCGCTTTAACATTTAAACTTTTACATTCTATTTAACTACAACAATATTACACCTATCTAATAACTTTAAAAAAAAAAAAGTTAAAACCTCCCCCATAAACACCCTAGGCCGGCCCCCATTACCACACACACACTCTTCCCATTTTTTTTCATTACCAAGGAAAATAATCATTCTCTCCATGCAAATCTCACACAAACCCTAAAAACCATCCATCTCCTCCTCCTTCTCCATTTTCTGCCGAAAATCACCCAAATCACCACCCATATCATCTTGATTTTTATTACAAAATCATCAATACAACATCCTCTTGAAGATACTCTCAAAAGATGGTGATTTGAATCACGTTTTTGAAGGTTTTGGTGATGTTTTTGAAGGTTTTTATGAACCATCCTTCTTCCTATATTTCTTTAGCTCACAAAATGTTTTTGTGGCTGTAGGTTGAAGCCTCACACGACCCTAGAAAGATCCTCCTTCAAGCTTGCAAGAGTTATTCTTGGTGGTGTTATCTTGGTTGATCATCAATCTTTGTTCTTGAAAGGTTTTTGTTGTTCATCACTTTTGTAAGAAACTCCTCACCAACTTTATTTATTTTTATCATTTCACTACTGTAAAAATTATATATCTTGGTGTATTTGAACATTATATAAGTTGTTATGCTTAGATAGGCTTGGTATATAATTTAAAACACAATGAAAACCTTAAAAGACTAGACCTGCAAACTGTGAATCTGAACCAACGACAAAAATGGAGTAAACTGTACTAATCAGTAAACATTGGACATCAACTAAAAATATGGGGTTTTAGATCTATGTCTTGCGGTCGTTTTGACGGGAATTTCATTAAATAACTCATTACGATGATTAAATTAGAAATGTTTTGGTAAAACATGTCATAACCTGAGTAACAGATTTGAAACGTACAAAAGTCATTTTTTTTGTGAATAACCCACTGTTACTCAAAGAATGAAAGTTGTAGATAACATCTTAACTTAAACGTGGCCGCAATAATGGGATCATTTTGATTAGTAGAACTCCAGATATTGTATTTTTAGTGGGACTGTTGTAATTATGAAAACTGCTGGACTGAATAGAATGGACAAATTAATAATTTAGCTGCTGCTATGTAATTTTTGACCAAGTGGGACCCACAAAACTTGTTATTACAGATGAATACCTTTCCAGGGATATAAAGAACTTAATTTTTTGACTTACGGTTTGCAAGTAACGGATTTTTAGATGTAAACAAGTTACTTAAATTCCCATCAGCTTTGGTATAAAAATGTATAAACATGTTTTAAGCTTTATAAAAATTTGACCTTTGATACATTTTTGGACCACCTAATATATTTTTGAACCCTCAGGTTTAATGTGAACTTTTTGGCTAAAACTTGACCCATGGGCTAAAAATTGAACCTTAGGCTAATCTTGGACTTTTATAATACATGATTGGACTTAGGGACAAGTATAGAATATTTACTTGAACTTTGATAATTTTAAATGCTAAACTAAAACTTGTAATATCTAGGAACTATGTACCAAGCATAATTAAGATCATAACTTATATAACTAAATTGCATCAATGTTTATTTTAAAGACCTAAGACAAGCGTATATCTATTTTAGGTTCATCGTAGAGCTTGCGTGACTATTTTTCTCCACTTGTTTGTTGTACACTACTTCCTTTATTCAAGGTGAGTTCATAGCCTCGCCTTTACTCATTTTAATGTTTTATAAACCTCGCGAGGGGGATACATGCTAGTTTTACAAAACTGAATACAAGTAGTTTTTGGTATGCTGGACCCGATTACATGATTATAGTTATTAAGTATCTCCTGCCATTAAAAGTCCCTAACATCATGAACCGTTAATTCCGTGGGAAACGCTAATATTATGAATATGCATATTTGGTTTGACGAGCCTGTCCGGATGAGTAGCGCTCATTGGTCTAACGGGTAGCATAATATTGAGTATATCTTGGTAAAATTGGCAAATTTACCCCTTTAGGGCACATTTTATTTCAGTTAAGCTTCGGTGTCATGAGCTTGATACTATAATCATATTACACTACTTGTATTTGTTACTTGTCACCTGATGAACAATACTTGTATTCAACTTATTACTTATTAAACTCTATGAATTCACTCAACTTTATGTTGACTTTTTAGCATGTTTTATCTCAGGTCCGTAAGTGACTTTCGGCTTGGATGGGCTACGCAAGGAATGGATATCTATATGATGGCTCATGTTTAAATAAAAGTTTTCATTCGATAATGTTCTAAACTTCTAAAACTTATGTATCTTTTAACTATGTTAAAAACTTTTGGGACCTCGTTGACTCTGATAAATTATCGAATGTGGATTTCAAAAACGACTTTGTTCTAAAGTTGTTTACTATATTTGTACAATGCGACTAATATATAGCACCCCATGTTGTATTCCGCTGCGTTCCTACAATGGGGGTGTTATAGTTTTGTATTTGGTTCGAATAGTTTTTGTGAAAAAATCTTTGGTTCAACCTTGTTTGTGGTTAGATTTGTGAAAAGCTTGTACTTTCTTGATTAAGATTGTTGTATAAGCTTAGTTTAGTGGTTGGATTGCTTGTATCATTCGTATATTGTGTGTTTGAGTGAATTCGAGGGTTATTGTGACTTTTTTCTTGACTGCGATTTGACCTTCGGTAAAACATTCTTGATTGCGATTTGAGGTAGTTTGGGCTAGTTTGGGTTGCGATTTGGTAGGTTGAAATTTGCGATTTGGCATTTTACTTAAAAAAGGAAAGAGGACAAATCGCAAGACAGTGACAGTTTTGTCCGCTTGTGACTTGCGATTTGGCAGTTTTGTCCGGTTGTGTGTTGCGGTTTGACTACTGCGATTTGATAGTTGCGATTTGGGTATTTCTGGGTTGGGATTTGAGTAAGTCTCCGATTTGAGTGTGCCTGGAATTTGAGTGAGCTTGCGATTTGACTGAGCCTGCGATTTGATCTTTGCGATTTGAGTCACTGCGATTTGACTAGTTGCAATTTGACTTATTGCGATTTGACATTGCGAGTTGATACTTGCGATTTGACTTATTGCGATTTGGTTAGTTGCGATTTGACTTGTTGCGATTTGATTAATTGCGACTTGACTTGTTGCGGTTTGACCAAAGTTGACTTTTTACGTCAAAACTTCAAACGGCCATAACTTTTGAACCGTAACTCCGTTTTCAGCGAATTACCTATCAAAACGACCATGAGACCGAGGAGAAGGACACTTTGATTGAATTTCATTCAACCACACTTTCGAAGCCTGAAATCGCTCCAAAATGAAGTTACTGAGGTTTTAAGTTTTCAGACCGAAATTTCACCGTAACAACTTGCATCAACCAAAACAAATCACAACTAAACAACAGATCACCAAGTCTACCAAACCTTCATCATAACACATATCAAGCATCATTTCACGGTTTCTTCTTGATTTTGTAAAATCCCGCGAAAGAATCTATTTCTCGGTTTAAATCATAGACTTGTAAAATCCCGTGCACGTTGATATCATGTCAAACACTTCGGATTCAGTCATAGCTGAGGTACTCAAATTGTACGACATGGTCAATGAAAAGAAGATTCCTAACGAAGTACAACCAACAAACGTTGTTGAGTCAGATGCTGCTAATCTGGGAAATAGCAATGTTATCCCATATGAACAACATGTGAAACACAACAAAGTGTCTGTTGTACCTAGTAGTCTATCTTCTGTTATTAATGATGATAATGTGCTGCATGAACAAAAGATTCCCAACAAAGTACAACCGACAAATGTTTTTGAATAGACAAACGTCTTTGGGTCAGATATTGCTAATATGGAATCTTTGTGCTCAAATTCGCAAGAGAGAGAGTTGCTTCAGCCACTACAATTGCACGATAATGCAAAGGAAAGTTGCATAGAATGCTTTTGACTACTTCATTCACATCTCAAGGTTCTCTCCGAAAGACCTGGATCCATGGGAGGATTCGAACGAGCATTTGCATCACTCTTTGGTCAAGATGTTCAGACTTTCATAGGCACTATGTTCCTGAACTTAGATCAACTAGAACAACAACTTGACAAAGAAGAATTTCATGAAATTGGATCCATGGCTGCTCTTCGGGTGATCAACAAACAACTTCAATTGTTCATCAATTCACAATACACTTGGGATTATGACAGTCAAATGACAGAAAAGTGTTTTACTGATTACACTGGAATTGAAGTTAACATGTTCAGAGAAACATTACTCCAACACATGGGTGATGTTAAGAAGTACATTGAGGAAAGAGCACAACACAAACTAAAGTATGACATCAAGATGAATGAAAGTCGGATGCAATCAAGAGAGATTAAGGTTGATTCGAGTAAAGCACTGGGTGCTAGTTCAGTTGTCACAGAATGCAGTGGGACAAAGTCAGATAAGCATGATACAAGCAGCAGTTATGTGACTCATATCACACATGGTGTGGATGCTGATATCAGACCAGTAAATGACCAAGTGCCATTTGCTGAGGTACATTTAACTGTTCAACATAATGTCCTTGCTAGTGAACAACAACATACTGATCAATCTGAACCTGTTTATGACACATATCTGTTGGAAAAGGCTGAGTCAAAAGGGGGGAGAAATTGACCAGGATGTTGAACATGATCAAGTTATAAGTCCTTTGGTTAAGGCTGAGCTTTTCAAAACGAATGATATGGTTGAAAAAGAAGTTTATAATGAACTTTCAAACAGATTCTTACAACTTGAAAAACATTGTATTTCACTTGAAATATCAATACAACAAAAGGAAGAAAGTCTTCAAACTAACAAACCATGTAATAATCCGGAATTTCCTGAATTTCGTGAATTTTTTGAGATAAACGATTTGAAAGCTCAGCTACAAGCCAAAAACTTAACGATCAACAATTTGAAAACTCGAATTAATATGCATGAGAAAAGTAATGAAGCCAAGGTTAAACATGACATTGATGCAATTGAAACAAGAAACATCGAATTGGAACTTAAAGTGGCTAAATTACTTAAGGAAAATGACGCTTTGAAAAAGCATTACAAAGACCTGTATGATTCTATCAAACAAACAAGAAATAAGACTACAGAACAAACAACTTCTTTGATTGCAAAAATTGATGAATTCAAAGCTCAACTTCAGGAAAAGGGTTTTACAATTGCAGCATTAAAAAACGAGTTAAGAAAATTGTCAGGAAATGGTGTGTAGAACCTAAAGACCTTGATAGATCTTCGTGAGCTCGTGGATCATTAGTAATGTTTATGTAATCACAAACACACTAAAAGAAAGTCTAAGTTACTTGTATTCTATAGCGGAAAATAAACACAAGTAAGAACACGATTACTAAGAACGATTTGATCCTCTATGGATCTTTTGATTAACACTAAAATTGTTTTTCTAAACTCGTACCTAATACATAAATACGTGTTCCTTTTATAGACAAGGAACCCTAACTAGATTTCACTAGAAACCCTAAACCGTTTCACAAGAAACGTATAATCTAAAAACTAAACAAGATATGCATTATCACTTTCTAAATAAACTCATACATATCCTAACTAAAATCAAAATACGCGGAAACTATCCATCAGCAGAAACACATTCCGCAGAATTTATACTTCCGCAGTAACATTCTTCAGCAGAATCACAAAGCTTCAGCAGTAACCATCAACAGTAACCATCAGCAGAATTCTTCCTTAGCAGAATTCCCAACAATCCTCCCCTAATCTTGAATTTGACATGGTTAAGTTCAAGATTCTTGATAGATCTTTAACACTTCAGAACAAGAGGATTGAATTTTGAACATCAGCAGCAATGAACCATATGAACCACATCTCTATGAATGGCAAAACTTTAAACTTCAGGTCTTTGCAGCAACAAATGACATAATGTACATCAAAACAATTTAGTTTCAGACTATTCTCATCACATCCAGGTGTGTAAACTCCTGTGAGAGGTGAATCATTGAAAATAATGGATTTGATGTCTCTTTACCAATAGCCATCACTACTGGAGTAGCCAAATGTTTGAGTTCGAAAACTATGGTACACTGATAACCATCTGATTTATTAGCAAATCAGCAACTATAAACGGATTTGAGATGTCTTTACCTGTAGCCGTTTGCTCAGGACTAGCCAATTCTTTGGTTTCAACAGAACCTTGGTGAATTGATGACCAAATATGGATACCAATTGTCTTTACCACAAACCATACTTTTGTGGACTAGCCAATTCTTTGGATCCCAGAAAGGGTTACATCCATGGTGAATTGATGACCATTTCAACTCTCAGCAATGAAGCATGGGTGAGTTGAGTACCCTATAGCTTTGAGCAAGCTATTATAGCTATCAACAGATTTGATGTGTCTTTACCAAAGCTGTACCCTTTGGACTAGCCAACTCTTTGATGGACACAAGTCACATCTGGTGAGTTGATAACCATCAACAGAGTTAGACAACAAACCTGCAGAAAAGTTAGTACACAAATATACAAGATTTTTTTTTTTTTTTTTTTTTTTTTACGAAGAAATAAATGAAATAAAGAAAATAACTTCAAACTACAAGAATAATACAATATACCAGAATCAAGAAGAAGCTTTATGTTGTAGAAGCTTAGCCTTGATTAACCCAACCAATTGTTCAACATGTGTCCTGTCATTAGCAACTGGATTTGGAGGAACTTCCAATTTCCTTTGAAGCATACGATTCATCAGTGTCATGGACAATGGATAATGTTGATCAGAAAACATACACACTCTTATCCCAGACTCAGTCTCCACCACATGTACAGTGGGAATGGGGTAAAATCTCCAAGCATCAACTTTCCACCTATGGGAATTCTTCCAAATGGAATATCCTTTCCCATGTGGAGTTTGAGAGTCAAAGAGAACTTGAAGATCTCCCAATAGATATAAGCCAGCACCTTGTGGTGTATGTGTAGCATAATACTCAGTGACCAATCTGTGAAGAGTCTGCAGATCTTGCCTATCCACCAAATGAAGAATTTCTTGCAAGAAAGTGAAATTCTTATAGGATTGATCTTGCCTATAGATAGTGTTAATTTGTCCATCTGTGATAGTCCATCTGATCAACACATTGTATGAACCTTCAGGAAAAGTTTCAGGAGAACCCTCTTGAATAAATGTATCATCAGTAGCTTCTAGGTTCACATGCTCAGAAGAACTACCCTTGTGTGCTCTGAGGACTTGCTTAGCCAATCTGACTGATCTTCTACTTGCAACATGTTTGCTTATATGTGCCATCCTCTTCTTCCTCCTTCCAGGTATGTAAATCCCCATAGAAACATCTTCAGTAGTGATGAACTCAAATAAGTACATTTTATTACTATCATTTATCCTATTAATTTGACTTGTTTTACTATATTATGTATGAGGATTGATACTTAATCATTTACTTTTGTAATTCTCAGGTAAAAACAAGCATTTGGTGAAACTTAGCGATTTTGGACTAATAATGGAGCAAAACGTGCATAAAGTGAAAGTCTACTGACATGGACAAGATTAAGTCAATTCTGCTCCAGATGCGCCGCATCTCACTCTCAACATGCGCCGCATCTCTATCAAGATATCACCAGATACGATCCAAGATACAAGAGGACATGCGCCGCATCTAATCATGGAGTTACGCCGCATCTTCTGGCGGTGTACGAATATTCCTGAATATTATAATCTTGGACCCCACGCGAAGTTAAGTACATGCGCCGCATCTACTTAGTAGATGCGCCGCATCTTCCCTCAGACAGAAACTATAAATACCCCGTAGACCAGACGAATTACAAGTTCCAAAAACCCTAAAACCGAAGACCAAACAGGAGGAACAAAGGACGAATTCAGTCAAGGAGGCAGCACAAGACACACCCAAATCAAAGATACAAGAGCTGTAAGAAGGTGCTGCATGTGTTTAATTCATTAAGTAGTTTTGTTTTATTGTGTTAGCAAACTTTAATTCATCAGGATTGGTGGCTTGTGTAATGTGACAACGAAAGATTGCACTCCCTTTAATACTTGCTTTCCCATCAATTAAAATTTATATGTTGATGTCTTTGGTTACTACTTATTAGTGCATTGATAACCTCTGTGTTTATTAGTGGCTTGCGGGCATTTGACTGCGGGACATAATGTGGCTCCCACGGTTGTTTCTAAATTGATCACTTAGGAATAACTTTTAGACATAAGTAATCATTAAGGGTTTACTCGCCGATAAGATTAGGACCAACGAGAAAGGGTTAACTACATACACTTCATATAAAGCTATCAATAAAACAAGTGACAATCTACTTAATCATAAGGACAGCCCTCTTATTGTCTCAAGTATTTATCTGTGTACGTGTGTGCTACTTGCTGATTCGTGCCTATTGTTTTATTTTATTATTTAATTGCAACAAATCGAGCCAGTCTCTCAGGCTGAAACCCCCTTGCGTTAGGATATTAAAATACTGATTAGAATAACGAGATAATACGTTCCACTCTTAGTGATCGACACTCTACTTACCATTATCTTCATACTGACCGGGTACACTGCTCGTTAAGTGTGTGTGTTATTGATAAGTCGGCTAAATATAAATTTAAAACTTGAGTAGGCATTAAAACTGCTAAACCGCAACGACACATCACGCGCATCAAGTTTTTGGCGCCGCTGCCGGGGAGTGAATTGTTATTATCTGTTAATTTGATTAGTATTTTAATTAGGTTTTTCTTTTTATTTGATTAATTGCATCATTGTACTATTTTGCATATTTGTTGTATTGTGTGTTAATTGTTTTCTTTTTATTTTTGTGTGTTTATTTTCGTTTGTGTGTTTAATTTTTGTTTTTATTTTTCGTATTTTTCTGTTCTGCTATCGTTGTACTGTGCTAAATCAAACGATACGGCGCATCTGATCTCTCAGATACGGCGTATTGCGTTTAATTTTTTAATACAACGCGTTTAATTAATTCGATACGACGCATCTTTTCCCCAAGATACAGCGTATCTGTTTTTAATAAGAAAATTTTTCTAAGCGATAAAGTAATACGACGCATCTGCTTTTGCAGATACGGCGTATCTGTTTTTAATAAAATTTTTCTAAACGTTAACGCCATACGACGCATCTGCTTTTGCAGATACGGCGTATCTATTATTTTAATTAAAAACAGTTTGCGAATTATTAAACAGATACGGCGTATCGATCTCTGACGATACGGCGCATCTTTCTGAATCAAAAATCTTTTATTTTTAAACGTAACGAAAATACGGCGCATTAACTTTCGTTAATACGACGCATTTAATTTTAATTAGATAAGTTGATTTTTGATTAATTAATTCGATACGGCGCATTCTTAAATTCTAAAGCGGCGTATCTATTTTCTGAATAAAGTCTGATTAAATTTTAACGATTATAAGATATGGCGTATCCAACTTTTTGGATACGGCGCATCGTCTGCAGATATCAGTAACTTTAATTTTTCGTATTCCGTTTTCGTTATTAATCATCTGATATACTACTTTCTCGAGCATACCCTACCGATATTTTTGTGTTGATTTCAGGAAGTGCATGACCAGGAGTTCTACGAAGAACTTAATTCAACCTTTCGAAGATCCTGAACGAGCCCTACATTCGCTTAAAAGGCTTTTCAACACAAGAAGCTTTGATCTTTCAAGTTCACTCGAGCTTGATTACTTTTCTGATGAAAAAGAGGAAGTTGAAACTGAAACAATGGGCGAAAACACTACTATGGAGGAATACATGAACAATACCCGTGCTGATTACACTTCAGGAGTTGCTAGACCTAAGTTTGATGATAATTCAAAATTTGAGTTGAAGGGTCAGTTTCTCAAAGAGCTAAGAGAGAATGCTTTCAGTGGGACGGAACAAGAGGATGCTAATGAGCATGTTGAGAAGGTCCTGGAGATTGCAGATTTGTTTACCTCAGAAGGAGTCAATACTGATCAACTCATGCTAAGAATCTTTCCAATCTCACTAAAAGGAGCTGCTAATAAGTGGCTAAGGAATGAACCTGCTAGTTCAATCACTACATGGGAAGGTTTGAAGAGCAAATTCCTGAAGAGATATTGTCCACCTGCTAAGACTGCTAAGAAGATGGAGGCTATCAATAGTTTCAAGCAAGAGCCTGATGAAACCCTTTATCAAGCTTGGGAACGATTTAAAGATTTATTGATAAAATGTCCTCAACATTATCTAACCCCTATGCAGGAGATAATATTGTTTTATCAGGGACTGGACGTGCCAACTAGACAGATCTTGGATGCTAAGGGAGCTGTACCTCAGATGAGTGCAACTAATGCTAGGAAAGCGATCCAAGAAGCTACTGATCATTCTCAGAAATGGCACGATGGGACCTCTACTAGATCTAAGAGCAGCACTAATTTTGACGGGATTGCTGCTATTCAAGCTCAATTGGATAAAATTAGTAGAGAGATGAAGAAGCGAGATGAAAGAGCGTATGCTGCCCAAGTTGGATGTGAAAAGTGCGAAGGACCTCACTACACTAAAGATTGCCCGAACAAGAATGAAAGTGAGACATTTGAAGAAGCATATTACACCCAATTTGGACAACCATTCCGACCTTCAGCAAGATTTAGGGAAGCTAGTCCGGGATTCTATCAAAAGAACAACTTCAATCCCGCTTATCAAGAGAGGAGGCAGACTTTAGACGATACTTTAAAGCAAATTATGGCCGATGCTGCTAAAAGACATGAAGAGAATACTGCTATGATCAAAGAAATTCGAGCTTCAACGGACACTACTACAAGAAATCAAGGAGCTTCGATCAAAGCATTGGAACAACAAATTGGTCAAATGAGCAAGGTTCTTCAAGAAAGGGGATATGGAAGTTTACCGAGCTCAACTGAAACAAATCCAAGAGATCATGTCAAGGCCATAAGCACCACTGAAGAAGTCACTCCTAATATACCTAGAAGATCGATGAATGGTGATGATGGTGCAAGACCCGAATTTTTCTTTAACTCTTCAATCAGCTTAAGGAGACTACTAAAAGAGAAGACAAAGATTGAAGAGGAGATCAAGGCAACAATGAAAGAAGAGAGCCCTGCAACCGACTCAAATGCCTTGCCTCATAAAGAAAGAGACCCAGGAAGTTTTACTCTACCTTGTTCTATTAATAGTATATCTTTCAATAATGTGTTAGCTGACTTAGGAGCTAGTGTTAGTGTTATGCCTCTTAAGACATTCGCTACCCTAGGACTAGGAAAATTAGCACCAACTAAATTACTTATTGAATTGGCTGATAAAACGGTAAAACGACCTGAAGGGATTGCTAATAATGTGCTAGTTAAGATTGAGCAGTTTATTTTTCCCGTAGACTTTGTTATACTAGACATGCCCGAGGATGTTAAGATTCCTTTAATCCTCGGAAGACCTTTCTTGTCTACTGCCCATGCTAAGATTGATGTGTTTAAGAGAAAAATTTCATTAAGGATAGGGAATAATAAACTAGTCTATAAGTGCCAAGATCCGGTTAAAAGCATAATTAGAGGTGTTTATGTACTAGGATTAAGAGAGCGTATGGACCTCGATCTTGAAGCTAGACTTATGGGAGAAACATTGATTCAAAACAACTCAACTAATCCTAATCATGAGAACTTTGAGGAATTCATTGACCTTAATGTACCTACCGAACTTAGACGCAATGTTGTTAATGATTCTGATGAGGAGTGGTATGATTGTGTAGTAATTAATAAACGTAGGAGAGTAGTTGAGAAAACGAATTTGAACAATGATGTGTTTATTGAACTACCACCCTACCTTGCTTATTTGTGCTTATATGATAATAAGAATTTCCCGTCTATCATTTTGTTATCTCTGCCCGAAAGGGACAGGACTTTGTTTATACAGATATTAAAGAGGAACGGCGTGGAAATTAAGGACAAGCAAGGAGTGTTCAATATTACTGAATTGGCGATGAAGGAGCGTGATGTTTCCGACTCCTTCAATGATCGATATTAAAGAGCTGAACGTGAGTCTAACTTGAAGACTCTGGAATAAAGACAAGTGCTTACCGGGAGACAACCCGAATTTATCTTTTATTATTCTGTTTTCTGTGTCGAGTCAGTCCAGGCCGCATGAGGATACGGCACATCTCAATTCTGAGATGCGACGCATCTCCTGCAATGGTCATATCTTATTTTATTTTTCTGCATTTTTATTTTCAACTTTAAAACTATTTATCAGTTTATTTTAATGCGGCGCATCCCTGGTTAAGGATGCGGCGCATCTTTATTCTGATCCGTATTAATTCCAGGCTCGATACGGCGTATCTTCTTCAATAAGATACGGCGCATCGACTGACCTGATGATTTTCATTTTTAATTTTTAAGTTTTATTTTTCCTAACTACTAATGTATTATGCAAGTTGAACCTTTCTTATCTTAGGTGTGTTTTAAAGTGTTGGTGGTATTATAGTTTCCTGGATTTCCTGTGGATACATCAAGTATGAAGCTTTAACGTTCTAATCCACAAGAAGTTGATTTTTGCTCTTATACTAATGGAGGATCATACCGAGCAAATCTCAGGGGAGTTTTTCTGTTCTAATTCTTTTAATTTCCAGTTTTTAACCTTTTATACAAACAACGAGGACGTTGTTTAACTTAAGTGGGGGGATTGGAGAATTAGAACACTTAACAATTACTTGTCCTAAACTTTTTCAAAAATTATGCTTAAAATGTGCTTAATATATCAAACTTAAATTTTTTTTTTAGCATGTTTTTGTTTAAGATCTAAGTTGCATAACTGCACACATGACGTTATTTTCAAAAATTGTGATTTTCCAAAATTCACAAATCTATGAGTGTGCCGGTGACTTGTAAACTTTAGAACTTGGCTTGTATACTATTCGAGACCACCATAATGAGTATTATTTTATATAATTGGAATGACTTGTCTAACTTGGTAAAATTCTAGGATTACACCCAAATAGCCTTTATATGTTATGTGTTATTAGCTAACTACACTGGTTAGTTAACCCCCGTATAAACCCTTTTGTTACTCTCATTTTTAGAGTAAGATACCCATAGAAAAACCCTCAGAGCCATTCCTTTCGTTTCTTACACCTATGTTTAAAATGTTTTGTTACACCCTTACACCTTAGCCTACCCTGTAGATTAGAATCCGTGGTTGGTTAATTGCTATAGGCAAAGTGTGTTTCCTTACATTTCCTGTGTTCGTGTGCGTAATTCATTATCTTTGGTTAGGTCGGGAAATTGCACAATGCAATTGGAGTGAAAGTAAATATTGTATATTTTGGAGTTTATTTTTCGTGTGTTTACTACTTTCACTATTACCGTTATTTCTGAAAGTATGAAAAGTATGAATAAAAATTATCCGGAAAGAAAGTTATAGTGATGTGGTAAAATTTTACACATCTTTGTTTATGTTTGATGTCAAAAAAAAAAAAAAAAAAAAAAAAAAAAAATCGAAAAAAATAAGAAAAGAAAAAGAAAGAAAGAAGAGTTGGATGTTTGTTTTAACCAACTTATGTAAAGTTATGTAAGTGGTCGATATCACCACTATTTGTTGTACTATATCTATGAATTGAATGGGAATTGGCAGTTATGGGAACGCCAATTAAGGTTTATTCTTTGATTAAGATCTTGTTGAGTATAATTCGTGTCTACCTAAAGCGTGTGTTTCAAGTGTTAAAGCGTGAGTTATTCGATGATATGAGTCTTATTCATGGGATGGTTGGGATAGTGATTAACCATACTTAGGATTTTAATTTATTTGTTTTGTTTATTTTTATTTTTACACCAATTTATATCCCAAATGTTATCCATGCCCTTTATTATTCTTTATCCAACCAAACCTTTGATTTATTGAGATTAGGGATTTGAGCAATCTTAAGTATCGTAGTCGTGGATTCGGCTATGTATTTATGATTTTGTCGCCCTTTTTGATATATTATTATTGGTGAAGTTTGGACCTATCTTTAGCCTATTCGAGTTAAGGATTTGAGCAATTGCAAGTATCGTGTTCGTGGATTCGATCATGTATTTGTGATTTTGTCGCCTTTTCTGGAATTTGAGATCGATAGTGAAAGAGAATAATTAACCCTTAAGCCTAAAAACCCTTTTTACCGCTTTAGACTTGTTACTCCTTAGCTTTAGTGGTGGAGATGTGTATACTTGCCAAGCTTATGATAGAATATTCGTCGCGACTGGACAGTTAAACGATTAGATTTGCTTTTATCGACTTATTTTATTTTACTTCTAATTCGTTAAGTGTTTAGTTGTGTGATTATGAAATAAACGAATACATGCTTAAATATAAAAATAAATCCTAACATCTTTTAGGATACATTTTCATAAAAGAAATTCTAAGGTTTACTTGGGGACAAGTAAAGTTCAAGTGGGGGGATATTTGATGAACTCAAATAAGTACATTTTATTACTATCATTTACCCTATTAATTTGACTTGTTTTACTATATTATGTATGAGGATTGATACTTAATCATTTACTTTTGTAATTCTCAGGTAAAAACAAGCATTTGGTGAAACTTAGCGATTTTGGACTAATAATGGAGCAAAACGTGCATAAAGTGAAAGTCTACTGACATGGACAAGATTAAGTCAATTCTGCTCCAGATGCGCCGCATCTCACTCTCAACATGCGCCGCATCTCTATCAAGATATCACCAGATACGATCCAAGATACAAGAGGACATGCGCCGCATCTAATCATGGAGTTACGCCGCATCTTCTGGCGGTGTACGAATATTCCTGAATATTATAATCTTGGACCCCACGCGAAGTTAAGTACATGCGCCGCATCTACTTAGTAGATGCGCCGCATCTTCCCTCAGACAGAAACTATAAATACCCCGTAGACCAGACGAATTACAAGTTCCAAAAACCCTAAAACCGAAGACCAAACAGGAGGAACAAAGGACGAATTCAGTCAAGGAGGCAGCACAAGACACACCCAAATCAAAGATACAAGAGCTGTAAGAAGGTGCTGCATGTGTTTAATTCATTAAGTAGTTTTGTTTTATTGTGTTAGCAAACTTTAATTCATCAGGATTGGTGGCTTGTGTAATGTGACAACAAAAGATTGCACTCCCTTTAATACTTGCTTTCCCATCAATTAAAGTTTATATGTTGATGTCTTTGGTTACTACTTATTAGTGCATTGATAACCTCTGTGTTTATTAGTGGCTTGCGGGCATTTGACTGCGGGACATAATGTGGCTCCCACGGTTGTTTCTAAATTGATCACTTAGGAATAACTTTTAGACATAAGTAATCATTAAGGGTTTACTCGCCGATAAGATTAGGACCAACGAGAAAGGGTTAACTACATACACTTCATATAAAGCTATCAATAAAACAAGTGACAATCTACTTAATCATAAGGACAGCCCTCTTATTGTCTCAAGTATTTATCTGTGTACGTGTGTGCTACTTGCTGATTCGTGCCTATTGTTTTATTTTATTATTTAATTGCAACAAATCGTGCCAGTCTCTCAGGCTGAAACCCCCTTGCGTTAGGATATTAAAATACTGATTAGAATAACGAGATAATACGTTCCACTCTTAGTGATCGACACTCTACTTACCATTATATTCATACTGACCGGGTACACTGCTCGTTAAGTGTGTGTGTTATTGATAAGTCGGCTAAATATAAATTTAAAACTTGAGTAGGCATTAAAACTGCTAAACCGCAACGACACATCACGCGCATCAAGTAGCAATAGAAGAAGTATCTTCAGCAGGAATAGAAGAAATTGGAATAGAAGAACTTGGAATAAAACCCCCTGCTACATGTAACCTCTCAGCCTTTTCCCTGGCTTGTCTACCCTGAGCAGCTGCCTGTTCAGCTTGTTTAACCTTTTCTGCATTATAGTTTGACAATGATGAATCTTCATGGTCAGCAGATGTTGTAGCAAAAGGTTCAGCAGAATTGGGTGGAGCTTCAGAAGAAACAGGAATCCCAGATGATTGTCTCTCAGAAGTTTCATCAGCAGAAATGGTAGGAGCAACAATAGGCTCAGCAGATTGTATGACTGCAGGAGAATCTTCAGCAATAACAGTAGATGAAGTACCTATCTCCACATGCTTGAGTCTTTTGGCCCTTGGAGCTTCCATACTATCAGCAGTCCTCTTAAGTGAAATAGATGGTGGGTGAATGAGCTTCATAATCTGATTATATATTCTATTCAAGTCAGAATCAGACAAAGCCCAAACTTGCTTCTTTGACAAACCAGAACTATATACAGAAGTATACTGATTATAGACCACATTTCTCTTATATGTCCTCTTTTGTGCCTCAGTCTTGGGTCTATCTCTCTTAGCTTTTGCTTTCTGAGCAGCAATAGCCTTCCTCTTTTCAGCTGCAGCTTGCTTTCTTTGATTACCAAGAGCCATCATCTGTGCAGCAAAGTTGTCACTATCAAAATTAGCTCCCAGTATGCTTTGAGCTAAAGTAGGATTGGAAGCTGCTTGGAGAGTGTAAGATTCCCATTGTTCATCAGTAAAATGAACTGATTGAGCATCCAATTCCCTTTGTCTGTCAGCTGATAAATTTGAGGTGAACTGAGCTTCCATCTTTCTTGCCAAAGCTTGACTTTTCATCATATCTTCATATTGTTTCCATATTCTAGTTTGCTCTTTCCTCTCTTGATCTGTCACAAGATCTGGACCTAGATCAGCATCATCCAAACCTTCTTTCTCATGACTAGCAGAAACTTCAGTAGGAACATGAGGAGCAGGATCATTAATAGAAACACCATGAGGAATATTAACAGTTGGAACTGTGGCAACATCCTCCAAAGGAATCTCAGAAGAATTATCAGCAGTAAGATTGTGAGAAGAGCCTTCAGCTGCATTAGGAGAACTCTTTGCATCAGGATTCAAGATAAAAGTTCTTCCAGCAACAAACAATGCAGCAGGTGTTGGAACATTAGCTTGAATGTTATCATCATCAATGTTAGCTTGATCAACATTCATACTTGACTTCTCAGAAGTCCCAGCTACATTCTTGCTCAAGTATTGTCTCCTCCTTCTCTGTCTAGAAAACTGAATAGGCTCCTTTGATTTTAATGATTCAGCAGCTTTAGGTGAAGAGGTAGAAGTCTGCTAAGCAGCTTCAGCCAATAAATCAAGATGATCCCAATAACTATCCTCCTGCTCATCATCAGATGCAAACACAAACTTCCTCTTCTTTTTCTGCCCAAGTTGATCTTCTAATTCTTGAACCCTTCTTTTCAGCACCACAATCTCATCACCAAGTGAGGATTTAGTATCTGCAAGCTCCTTCTTCAACTTCTCAATTTCTTGATCATTCCTGTGGAGCAAATTATACAGAGAAGTGAGAGTAATGGGGTCCTCTGCTCCACCAGCAGATTTCTTAGTGGAATTGGGAGCTTCATTGGACCTTTCAGGAGTAACATGGGCATATTCAAAATTATGAAAACTATCATCAATGGGCTCATTTTCAGGACTGGGTGTAGGTGGTCTGGTAGTCTCATGTTCTAATGGTGTAGGTACTTGAGTGTCAAGAGACTGAATTGTCTCTGCAACCTCAGTAACTGGCTCATTAAGAGCAACATGAGAAGGTGTTGGAATAGGACTGGGTGAAACATGTACACGCAAAGGTGTTGGTGGGTCAGGAGAAACACTAGATGCTTCAGCAGCCATAGAGGGACCCTCATCCCTTTCCACCGATGGATTACCATCAGCAGTATTGCTTGGGATTGATGAAATACCATCATCAGCAGCAATGGGAGAGGGTGGAGCACTCGCAGCATTTTCCTCAGCAGCATCATCATTGCCATGGGGCAACATAGCTGGTAATAAAGGGTAATGTGCTCCATCATAATGAGTTTTCATTGAAGAAAACAGCTTAGCACTAAGGTATCCTATGGGATAGTGGGTTCTATCTTGGGTGGTTAGTGGTAAAATAATTTGTAGAAACCTAGGGTACATTAGAAACTTATGCTTTTTCTTTTGTATATTTTCTACCATATTATCAAAAATAAACTTAGAAAAATTATAAGATAAACCCTTTGATAAACATACTATACCACAACCCAATTGGGTAGAGAACTGATCCCATCCACCTGACTTGTTACTGATGCACTGAAGCAAAGTATGCACCAAAAATCTCCACTTTGGGCAAAACTTGTTCTTGAGCCACATGACAGTATTCGTACTTTGATAACCAACTTCCCTTAGCCCAGCAAGAATCTCAGCAGTATTGGTGTGATAAACACCATCTTCATCATCAAGTTGTAACCTTGTCCTTATCAGCGACTCGGTCACCACATATTCGACTTCATCAATCTTAGGAACAATCTCTGTGTCTGAACGTATTGTAGCAGATGCCCAAAATTGCTTGACGAGGGACTCATGCACTATATTTGGATACTGAGTTAGTTCAAAATGTATCTTGGATCTCTTCAAGAAATCCACCATCGGTACATAAAGCTCATGCCCCTTTGCGCTTCCCAAAAACGCAACTTTATTATGATCTTTCTTGAATTGAAGTTCTTCCATTGATAATCGAAAGAATGGTGAAAAGGGTTTGAATTGTTTAAAGAGAGAACAAGTAATGGGTTTAAGTTGAGCGAAGATTGTGTGAAATAGGTTAAAAATAGAAGTTACCCAATTTGGTCAATAAAATCGGAGAAGTTTGTTGACCAGATCTGACGTGGCAAGTAACTTCAATCTTTAAAAGTAAATCTTCAGCAGAAATGATGGTCAATCTGCTGAAGTGAGAATTCAATCAGCAGAATCAACTCAAGAGAATAATATCTTCAGTAAAGATCTTGAGTTTTAATTTGTCACCCAACTCGCATTAATTAGCATTAACACTTGACTTCGCCTATAAAATAACCCCAAATCACAATCCGCACAAATCCATTAACCCTAACTTATCATCCAACCCTCATTCAATCAAAATCACTTATCAACACTATGAATACCCAACCAGAAGTCATTGATCTAACTTCTGAATCATCAGCAGATTCAGGAGATAACAATCCCCATTCACCACAAACACACCAAGCATCCCAATCAACATCACGACCTAACCGTAGAAGGTATGGTCTTACCAAAGAACAAGCTCGCAAGAAAAAGCATGATGTGAGCTCATCAAGTAGACCCAACAATCCACCATCATCATCATCATCATCTGAGGATAGTCGACCTCTATTTCGATATCCTCACCAAGATGAGCCGCGCACTTTGAAGTCCCCTTTTCTCCCTTCATCAGAAGATGACAGTGTGGTGGATCCGAATGATTCACCTAGGGGCTCTGATGACTTCACATAGCAACTTGAGCCAATCTTCAATAGATTGGTGAGAGAGGAAGAGGAGAGGGAAGCAGCACCAACCAGGGAAGAGATTCCCCAACCTTCACAATCCCAACCAAGGCCACACACCCAAAATCCACCACTCCCAGTGACAAGGGAGGTGGTTATTGGTCTTCCTACTCCAAGAACTGGTGTTTCATACCATAGAGACACAGGA
This sequence comes from Artemisia tridentata subsp. tridentata, assembly GCA_021014915.2. Lineage (NCBI taxonomy): Eukaryota > Viridiplantae > Streptophyta > Magnoliopsida > Asterales > Asteraceae > Artemisia > Artemisia tridentata. The sequence goes on along the minus strand of CP139501.1, from coordinate 306,263,669 downwards.
AAGGGCAAGGGTGCAGAGGTGACTGGAAAGGGAAAGGGTAAAATGGAGTAGGTGATGATGAGATGTTGCCAAGGACCAAAGATATAAAACTAGGTTCTTCAGCATCTTCAATCATGTATGTTAGTCTTCCTAGTGCATCAGTAGATGATAGGAACTAGTGTAGGTTATCTTGTATAGGATTGGTCCTGTTGAAATTGAAGTTGTTTGTAAGCTGTAATTTCTTTTGAATGAATGAACAACTTTTCTTTGATTATTACTTGAACTATGCTTCAGTACTTCCATTCAGAAGAAACACTCTTTAAGCTTACTTGACCATGTCCCATTTAATTAATCTTGATTAACCTCAACTAAGTATCAGCAATATCAAGGCAATCTGCAAAACAGACACATAACAGCAAACAAACCAAACCATACAAACTAAAAATACATTAGTGGATTAGAGTGTTAGCAAACATAATCAATAATCTACAAAATATTACAAACTTTACAACCACAATCCTCCCCTGAGGCATATGCCTCCCCTGAGGCCTATGCCTCCCCCTCAAACATATCATTTAAGGGTTAACCATCCCAATATGGACTACTAAGTGTTGAAACCTAGGTCCATCAAAAGCTTTAGTCAATAAATCTGCCACATTATCATCTGTGTGAATTTTAAGCACCTTAATCAAATGTTTTTCATATGCATCTCTTATAAAATGGTGCCTTATCTTAATATGCTTAGTTCTATTATGAAAAACTGGATTTTTAACTATGCATATGGTACTTTGGTTATCAATAAATATTGTGGTGTTCATGAAATTAAACCCATAATCCAACAATTGATTTTGTATCCAAAGAACCTGTCCACAACAATTTGCAGCAGCAATATACTCTGCTTCAGTAGATGAGGTAGCAACAATGGTTTGTTTCTTGCATTGCCAAGAAATCAATCTTCTTCCAAGAAATTGGCAACCTCCAGTTGTGGATCTCCTATCCAGGTTTGCACCAGCATAATCACTATCACTATAAGCTTCCAACTTGAAAGGAGACTCTTTTGGGTACCAAAGACCTAACTTGGGTTGGCCTTTGAGATACTTAAAGATCTTCTTGACTGCATTCAGGTGAGAAGTGAGTGGTGTGACCTGATGTCTAGAACAAGCACTCACAGAAAATGTGATGTCTGGCCTTGAAGCTGTCAAGTACATCAATGAACCAATCATGGACCTGTATAGGTGAACATTCACTACAGGATCTGGTTCAAGATTATTCTTAGGTTTGGGAGCTTCATAAGGTGTAGTGGCAGGTCTGACATTCTCCATATCAAACTTCTTCAACATATCTTTAACATACTTATCCTGACTAATAAAGATAACCTCTGGTTTCTGCTGAACTTGTAGACCCAAAAAGAAAGTGAGCTCCCCTATAGCACTCATCTGAAACTCCCCCTTCATTAATTCCTCAAACTCCCTGCACCATGCTTCTTTAGTGGAGCCAAAGATAATGTCATCCACATAAACTTGTACAAGTATGATGTCCCTGGAATTCTTCTTAATGAAGAGTGTTTTGTCTATAGCACCTCTTCTGTATCCATGCTTCAGCAGAAATGCTGAAAGCCTAGCATACCAAGCTCTTGGTGCCTGATGTAGGCCATAGAGAGCTTTGACAACCCTGTAAACATGCTTTGGATTGTCTGGGTCTTCAAATCCTTTGGGTTGAGATACATAAACCTCCTCATCAATTTCTCCATAAAGAAAAGCACCTTTGACATCCATCTGATAGACCATAAAACCCATGTAAGATGCATAGGCCAAGAAGATTCTGATGGCCTCAACCCTAGCTACAGGAGCAAATACTTCAGTATAATCAATGCCCTCCTCTTGTCTGAATCCTTGTGCCACCAATCTTGCTTTGTTTTTAACCACAATACCCCTGGCATCTCTTTTATTTTTCAAAATCCACTTGGTACCAATGGCAATCTTCCCTTCAGGTAGTGGTACCAATATCCAAACCTTCTGATTTTTGAATTGTAGCATCTCTTCTTGCATTGCTTCAAGCCAGCTGGAGTCTTCAAGAGCTTGACTAACACATGTTGGTTCCACTTAAGAAAGATTACAAGCAAACAGACAATGCTTAAAGTCTGTGTGATAGTCCCTTTGCTGAGATGAGACATAAGAAAGAAAAGCCACTTGACCATACTTAGAACCTTTCACAACACTTCTAGTTCTAACAGGTGCTTGAGGATCACCAAGAATGTTGGATTGAGGATGAGCAGTATGTATCCTTTTGGTTGCATTGGGGTTGACCTCAATTGTGGTGTCAAGATTGGTCACATTTGGTCCAAAATCAGTGTCATAGGAGGCTGAGTTGAAGATACCAGCTTTGGGTGAGTGATTTCCAAGATCAGAACGACTTGGAAAGCGTGTATATGGCTCTTCAAGGTCTGTGGACACACTAGGAGAAACAGGAGAACCTTCAGAAGAAATATCAGCAGATTTGGCACCATCAGCAGAAACATTTGAAGGATCAGCAGAATCCTGGTTTCCACTGAAGGGTTGTGCTGACTCCACATCAATTCTTTCAGCTTCTTGATTGGCTGCAAACTCTTGCTTCTTGAGTCTAGCAAGGTCCTCTGCATATTGTGACACATCTTCAATCTCATCAGAAGTATCTCCTTCAAAATGGTTAGGAGGAAAAGAAGGTACAACAATAGTATGTTCATCATGCTCAGACTCACTTCCTGAGTCATCTTCCAGGGTACCTGCATTGTTAGTGGGAGACTCTTGTGTACCTGCAGATTGTTCAGCAACATATCTAGTATAGCCCAAGTAATCAGTTAGGTAATCCAGGTCAAAATACCAAGGATGACCTTGACCTTGAACATGAGGCTTATTCTCTAGGTATCTAAGATTAAGGGTCTCCTCTATCTTTTTAGAACTTAAATTATATACCCTATAAGCCTTACTATGAGCTGAATATCCCACAATAAACCCCTCATCTGCCTTCTCATCAAACTTTCCTAGAGGGTCACTAGTGTTCAAAATGGTCACCTGACAACCAAAAGGTTTAAGGTAATGAATATCAGGAACTTTCCCAATGAGAAGTTCATAAGGTGTCTTGATATGAGGTCTAGTAATGGATACCCTGTTCAAAACATAACAAGCAGTGCTTACTGCTTCAGTCCAGAACATAGTGGGTAATTTAGAGTCTGCAAGCATGGATCTTGCTGCCTCTATTAAGGTCCTATTCTTTCTTTCTGAAACCCCATTCTGCTGTGGGGTTCTTGGAGTGCTATAGTTCCTTTTTATCCCTTTAGACTGACACAGTTCTATTAAAACAGCATTTTTGAACTCTGTCCCATTATCACACCTAATCCCTTTAACCTTTTTATTTAGCTGGTTTTCAACAAGGGTAATGTACTCTTTTAAGATTGGATATGTTTCATCTTTAGTTCTAAAAAAGAATACCCAACAAAACCTGCTATAGTCATCAGTGATCACCAGGCAGAAGGATTTGTGATCAATACTCCTGACTTGAGCTGGACCAAAAAGATTCATGTGCAGCAACTGAAGAGGTTCTGAGATAGTGCTCACAGCTGTAATGGCTTTGTATGAAGCTCTGTGTTGCTTCCCTTTGTTGCAGGCAACACAATTGTGTTCATTGGTGAAGACTTTGGAGGGAAGCCCATGAACTAGACCAAGCTTAGAGAGTTTGTTAATGGTCTTGAAATTAACATGAGCCATCCTTCTATGCCACTTAGTTGACTCATCCAGGGATGCTTTAGCCACCAAGCATGTCAGATCACCTTCAGGTTGGCTTAACAGCAGTATCCCAATATCCCATACCCATATTCATTGGGTCAATAAAGCCAGGCCAAAAACCATTCTGAAAATAAGAACTAGTGGGTTGCACAAATGGTCTAGCAACATATCTTCTCCTAGCAGACTGAAAATTTCTATCAGCAGAATGTCTATCAGGAGAATGTCTATCAGCAGAATTGCTGGCCCTATGAGTTGCCTGTGGAACATATGGTGGTATATCCTGAACATTTTTCCACATTGGTCTAGGTTTAGTCTGACCAACACCCATTCTTTGCTCATGAAAATTACAATCCTTAATTAGATGAGATTTACTTCCACACACAAAACATTTCTTCTTTTTAGAAGATTTATTAAAAGAAAAAGATGTTCCATTACATGTAGAATTATTCAAACCATTAACATTAATAGGATTGTTTTTGACAGAATTAGAAACATTATTTTGCAAAGAATTAAAAGACAAGTCTTCAGAAGAAACTGTCTTGGACTTCACATCCTCAGCAGCAATTCTAACAGACTTGTAGGGTGTCTTGGGTGTAGGCTTGGGAGAGGTCTTTGTAGGGTCTGACTTTTCACTTGAATCACAACTGGTATATGTGGTAGACCCTTGGTCAGAGGACTTGTCACTGTCAGAACAAGAGACAAAGTCAGCAGAATTAGAGTCAGGGTCTGGCAAGTCACTTGACTTTTTGCCAAAAAGATGGTGTGATCCATCAAAGTCTGAGGTGGTTGTGCTTGATGGCATGTGTTCTCCCCTAATAGGTCTAGGCACAGCATGTAATTCTCTTTCCTTGACAAACTTAACAGGAACTTGATAGTCTACAGGTTCAGGGTCAAATACACTATACTCATTAGGGTCATAGAATTGATCTTTCCCTATGTAGTCACCATACCCTAAACCAATCTTAGTTTTTACAGACATAGAACTATTAACTAACCTGTTTAGATTTTTAGATGAATCTTTCCATTTATCAAACCTAGCCAAGCTATTGTCTAGTTTAGTCTGCACTTCCTGTTTTTCTAACACTACCTCTGCTTTTTCTTTCTCAGTACGCTTTAAATCAATTTTAGCACAATGTAAATCTCTCTCTAACACCCCTATCTTTTCATCATAAGCAACCTCATTCTTCTGAAACCAAACTTTTTGTCTTTCTAGAGTTTTTAAAGAGTGTTTATAAGCCTTAACATCTATATAACATTCATTATATTTAAGTTTCAATTCATCATATTCCTTTTTAAGTTCATTATACCTTTCACTACAACCAAATATACAATTTTGTACCTGAGATATGCCCATAAAGGCAGTGTGACTATGCTTATCCTCTGAAGAACAGCTAGCCAGCAATCCATTCACATCAGTATTATCATCATTCTCAGGTTCATGCACCTTCCAGTTGATATGATCATCCAGAGTGGCCAAGGCTTTGGGGTTTTCAGCATTCACTTGATTCTTCTGATAGCTTGAATACCGAACTTCATCACCAGTCTTCCTATCCTTGCACTCTCTAGAGAAGTGTCCCAACTGACCACATGAATAGCACTTGATCTTCCTTCTATCAAACCTAGCTGGATCTCGTCCCTGAAACCCAAACTTTCTTCCAGACTTCTTTTCAAACCTCTTGACATTTAAAGTAAGCATGGCCACCTGCCATTTTAGATTCATCTCTTCCAAATGAAGAGGATCCACCTGATCAAAATCCTCAAAAGCAAGATGCTACTGATGTTCATAATCAGCAACAAAAGAATGGAGTACATCCTCCATTACACCACTGGACTGTGGTTGAGAGTAGGAAGATGTTACTGAGGAGCTTGAACTTGAAGCCTGAGTCTGCTTGTTGGAGGTGGTGCTCACAAAAGCTGAATAAGTAGGGTTTGATGAACGAATGGGGCTTCTAACATCAGGCTCAAGAGTTTTAAGTTTGTTGTAGAGATCATCAAAAGAAAGCATATCAAGACCTCCTTTTGTTTTGAGTGCAATGCTCACTTGTAGCCATGAGGGAGGTAAAGATCGCAGGAACTTTGCATTGCAGTCCTCATTATTTGGTCTAGCCTACAGCTGATTCATCTGGCTCAAAATTTTATGGAACCTGTCATACCTCTTGTGAATACCTTCCTCTTCAGTTATTTGGAACTCTTGAAACTGCTGTTTCAACATTGACTTCCTCATCCTTCTTGACTCATCGTTCCCACCAAACCTAGCCTTGATTGCCATCCAGATATTCTTTTGCTTCCTCCATGTAGTGAAAGTCTCCCATGTGATCATCTGGAATAGCCTGAAGGAGAATGGTTCTCACTTTATTTTCTCTTTGTACTGCAAGAACCTCTTCAGCAGATTTAGGAGGAAGAATCGAAACAACACCATCAGCATCTTTGGAGTGCTTCTTCAAACTGTTTCCTTTACGGACAATTTCCCAAAGATTCCAATCAATATTGGTGATCCAGTTCTGCATCTTCATCGCCCATAATTCATATTCTTCCATCTTAAGGTAAGGAAACTTTGCATTGCTGTTGGTGAGATTGAGTTGTTGCATAGATGTGGTGTTTTGGTTGTTGTTGTTGTTTTTGCTGTGAACTTCAGATTCATCGTCTGATCCAGGCATTGTTATTGTTATAGGGTGTGAGAGGGTGTAAACGTGAAGGTGTTCCTAGTAACACAGAGACTCTCACGAGGCTCTGATACCACTTGTAGAACCTAAAGACCTTGATAGATCTTCGTGAGCTCGTGAATCTTTAGTAATGTTTATGTAATCACAAACACACTAAAAGAAAGTCTAAGTTACTTGTATTCTATAGCGGAAAATAAACACAAGTAAGAACACGATTACTAAGAACGATTTGATCCTCTATGGATCTTTTGATTAACACTAAAATTGTTTTTCTAAACTCGTACCTAATACATAAATACGTGTTCCTTTTATAGACAAGGAACCCTAACTAGATTTCACTAGAAACCCTAAACCGTTTCACAAGAAACGTATAATCTAAAAACTAAACAAGATATGCATTATCACTTTCTAAATAAACTCATACATATCCTAACTAAAATCAAAATACGCGGAAACTATCCATCAGCAGAAACACATTCCGCAGAATTTATACTTCCGCAGTAACATTCTTCAGCAGAATCACAAAGCTTCAGCAGTAACCATCAGCAGAATTCTTCCTTAGCAGAATTCCCAACATGGTGTGAACACTAAGTTTGCAAAACCATCAATCTTGAGGAAACCAGTTTTACAACCACTTAGAAACCAATCAGTTGTTAGACAACCGACTACGTTTAGATCTGAACGACCAAAATCTTCAAAACCACGATTTGCCTCCCAAGTTGATTCGAAACAAGTTTTGTCAAAACCAGTCACTTCACAGTCTAGACCTAATGAAAAGGAATATGATGTTGCAAAACCTCATCATATGAGTGCCTCTAGTTCTTCTAGGATTAGTTCAAAGCGTGTGTCATTTGTGACACCAAAGGAACATGTTAGACATAAAAACAGTGTTCAGAATCACAACCTAGAGGATGCTAAGAAAAACACACATGAAAAGACTAGGAATTTGCCAGTTTCTAAGAGTAGTTGCGTATCAGTTAATGTGATTCCCGTAGCAGATCACTCTAAGAATTCTAGATCTTTCTCTGAATCCAAACACTTTGTTTTCTTAACTTGTCAGAAATGTGTTTTTAAGGCAAATCATGATAATTGTGTAACAAAATTCCTGAAGGAAGTGAATGCTCGTGCTAAGGCTCAATCCTCTAAGACTAGAAACAACAACAAGCCCGTAGAACCAATGTGCTAAACTCTTTCGTATATCGATGCACATATTGAGGGGGAGCGAATGATTTATGATGGCAATTATGGAAGAACACCAAAGACCGACCATTCTATTTCATGTACTGGAGTTATAAGGATGGTAAGGTTAGGTATAAGTTCCCACGATCCCGCCAGAACCGGAGGGATCTTCCCAGGGACAATCCTCTAGATAGAATAGAAGTCCTTAGGAATGATTAAAAAGGAGAAAAGTGAATAAGGGAAGAGTGCCGACTGAGATGGAGCTAGTACTAGAACAAACCCAACAAGGTACTAGTGGTGAAGTCTCAGTAAGCACTGAAGGGGTTGAAGAATGAAAAAGAAATGTAAAGATAAAGGGTAAAAAGAAATAAGCCCTCCTTACACATTAGGCAGAAACCGGGTCAATACATATGCTGTCAGAATCACTTAGTTGATTGGTGACATTGAAGACAAGTATCATGGACCCAGTGATACGCTGCACAACCCTCCCTAGCCACTCAAGGTCCCTTAAAGGATTCTTGTTTCATTGTCACAGAGTTCAATACGTTTCTATCATCTATCTCACTCCGAGTTAGTCGATATGGAAAAGGTGGCAATCTGCTCCAGCCTCCGATCACTAAATCAAAATGCACTTATCGAGTCTAGAGCCAAAAGATCATCTATAAATCTCATTAAGACACATTTCCAATATGCTTGCTATTTCATACACCGTGAAAAGCAAGAAAATATATATGAAGAGTCCTACGCATTATCCTCGTGGTATTGCCAGAACATCCGAGTGATACGTAAGTATTCACAATGAAGATGGAAATCCTGCTAGAGCCAACATCAAACAAGCTCTTGGTAGGTGACATGTGAGATCCTTCATGGATCAAACTAGTGACAACTGGAAAACAACGATGGGACGATTCAACATTTGAATCAAACTTGTTCCAGAAAATGGACTGACGGATGCTTTTAGAAAAACCTTTCAGTGTGCACACCAACTGAATTTCGAGCACATTGATTGTGTACATTTTCAAACAAAAGTGTTTATGACAAAAATGTGATTCAATTGATAAAACCCTCGTGGTGTTGCATAAAATGTTTATCCAGTGACACGAGAGTGATTTTTTTCTAATCAATTTCTCATCAATCAGTGGGTATTTAATTCACTGATTCACTCTACCGTGCTGTCTGCTTTGAGACATTCCGGTATGAGAACATGCTTGGTATGACGATTCCAATGTTAATTCGTTGGATGAGTCTATACAACAAGCTGGAAATTCCCGTCAAGGAGAATTCTCTTTAAAGGGAATTCTACCTGATCACAGGTCGGTCCTCACGGAACCGAAGGTTAATCCAACCACACCGAGCGAATGACAAAGCCATATTCGTTCTCCAACTTTATTGCTAACTGTTTTATTTCAGATTCATATAAAGATGGTGATGGTGATTCCTGATTCCAGTTGAGACGTGTCAATCCACACTCCGTGCTCACACTTACAAATCATTATCAAAGGCATCATGATAGTTGAAAGACCTACAACACAGCTTCCGCAACTCTGATGATAGTTATCATGATCCAAAAAAGTGTGAGCATGCAGTCCAAAGGTCACAACAAATAACATGGAGGCAATATTACTACAACGGATGAGCTCTGAGATTTACGGTGGCTGATCATCTCAAAGAAGTGATGCGTGGTTTTGAAACCTTACAACAGGTTTTACCTCTCGAGGGATCTCAAGAGGCTTACAACCCCACCAGGCAGTGTACCTGACCGATGTAGTATAGTGTAGTGGTAAGTACGGGGGATTGGTCGTTCTCCACAGGGAATAGTGTTCGTTAGGTATGAAAAACTACTCTAATAGGTCTAAAGGTTGAGGAAGATTCTTTTTATGTTTTTATATTTTTATGAAAGCAAGTAAAATCTCGGGTTTGAAGGAGTGGGCGGAATTAGTTTCTAGTCAACTAACCCAAATAACTACAAATGCAAATAAAATAAAATAACAAAAATGAAAATGTTGGTGAAAACTTAAGTGTAGAGAAATGTGTTCACTTAGATTTCCTTACTCCCTAACTATCTTTTACCGGTTGATTAGTGTGTATTAGTTGCGTGGATGACGGGTGTATTCCTTAATACCAATCGTGGGGTGGCGTACGTACTTCCCCAACTCTACAAGCTCCTACTTCACTCCTATGTCGAGCCGGCTAGGAAGCTCCTAACATGGGATCACTAGAATTCGCTTGTGCATTAAATACAACCATAAAAACCTTTAGTACGCATTTGGTTCATGTTTCTTAAGACGTTCAAGCAAGTTACCGAATAGGAAGTTAGCCAGTTTTCTTAAGCCTAACATAGATAAACAATCATCCAATACAACTAACAACACACTAATAACCAATAATCAATAGCTAGGTTTCATTAGATCTAAGCAAACACAAGATAAATCTAGCCTAACATGTTAAACAAAAGACAAGAACAAGATAAAATCAAACAACACATAGACATATTGAATGATTAATTGATAACTTATCTTTCAATGTAACATGGAAGATCTCAAGGCAAAAGGCCTTGAAAAAGATGCTAAAATCGTCTTAGGGTTTTCTCCCAAAAATTCCACACTAAGCTCTCTCCTTATGACAAAAAATTAGAAAACTATATATAGACTTTTGGATCTGACGGCGTCACCTTATGGAGTGTGACGCCGTCACCTCGCCGCTTTTAGGGTTCCCGGATGACCTTCTTGACGCCGTCCCTCTTTAGCTCTCCAAAATCCGTTCTGGCTTATCAAGGCTTGACGCCGTCAGACCTTGAACGTGACGCCGTCCCTCTTTGAATTAAGCCGTGACGCCCTTGATCAGGTTAAAGCGTGACGCCGTCAGAATTCACATGCAATTTTCACTGGCTTATCATGAGTAAATTTCACATCCACCTTTTCTTGCCAAGCCATGACGCCGTCCAGAGTAAAATCAGACGCCGTCAAAGGTAACTTTTAGCCGATTTTTGAGACTTTGTCGTTTTCTTCACTTTTATGCTCCAAAAACGTCCAAAATGCCTCCTTTTCCAGATTTCTCCTCAAAAGTACCTAAAATGACAAAAGGAACGATTTAGGGCAATATTTGATCAAATAAATACGATTTAGGGCTTAAATGACCCCTTAAAAGCGGTACACTTTTCGCTTCATCAAATACCCTTACACTTGAGATTTGCTTGTCCTCAAGCAAATGCGCTTTTATTCTAATCAAAATACAAGTTAGGGGTCATTTAATGCAAATATAAAAGTAATTACAACAAATAATCGTTCTACTTCAATCATAATAAGCACGGAGATTATAAACTAGCACCTCAAAGTAGTGTTTAGATACTCACATCTCTCAAGTGTCATCAAAATAAATCTCATAAATGAAAACGGATAATATCTCTCACTACCTGTCATAGCAAATAGATTACCATATGCTTGGGAAAGGATCGAAAACCTCCTCCACTAGGCGTAAGCACCTAAGATAAACTATCAAAGAGGGCTTTTAAATGGGTTATAACGTTAGGTGTAGGGAAAAGGAAAACACGGTTTTGTTGGATAAAGGATATTTTACTGGTGGCGAGTTAAAGATCTTGATCAATTACATGTACTATACAATGTTGCTAAGCCAAGACTCGACTCAATCTTAAGCTAGAAACAAAATAACAAAATAACAAAAACATAAAAATAAACATAAAATGAAACGGGATGGTAGTCCGTATGTTTTTTCTACTTTTCTTTTTCTCATTTTTTTTTGTATTTTTCTTGATTTTTTCGATTTTTTTTTTTTTTTTTTTTTTTTTCATACACTATTGCCCTACCATCCAAAATAATACATCATAGGGGCGTTGCATTCCCCTTACACTTGAACTTTTACATAACTTTACAATTAACTATTCTAATGACTCGAATTAAGATAATCGAAAAACTTGAAGTACTTTTAAAATATTTAGCACATATGGGGGTAATAAATGATGTTCTTCCCCATTACTCCATTACACTAGTACTTTACCCATGAGTCCCAATCGTCCCAAAACAATATGTACAAGGATATGACTCGACTTAGCAACCATGTAATCAACTAGATAATTAACTTGGGTTTAAACAAATGTTGTAACAATAATGCACTAAAAATGAGTGCATACAAGGTAGGCTAAGGCGATTTGGGTGTACATTTTAGTGGGGTGTAACAAATTCTTCCTTTAAGTAAAATGCTTAAAGGTCGAAACGAAAAGATAGGCTCTGAGGGGTGTACTAGGGGTATCGTGTACTAAAAATGAGTACAACGCAAAGGGTGTGGGAGAATTACTTGACCAATGTAGCCAATGTAATTATAACAAAAACACAGGTGTAAAACAATGGGTTAATCCTAATGCCTCTTATCATGTAGTAAATCTAACTACACGAATGTAGTCTCACTTGTGGCCTCGGAATGGTCCTAACGCAAGTTCTAGAATCTAAGTGCTACCGGTACACACATCATAGCATAAATGCTTTTCCTACCAATTCTAGGGGCGAACCTCACATATTTGGGGGTGGAAAATTTTTTAGTGGTACGGTTTTTGTGCTAGTCATATAACTCCTATCCGTGAGACGCTCATTAAGATCAAAGTTTCACTCCTATATGTTGTAAAAAATTTTAAATTTGGCACTAAAATTACCTTAACAAGTATTTCTCTTAGTTTTATTACACATCTACTATTAAACAAACAAAAATCAAGCGTAATAGCATTCTCTAATCGTACTTTTACCCTCCCCTTACACTTAAGATGAACATTGTCCCCAATATTCAAATAACAAGATGTAAAAGTAAAAAGTAAAATAATGAAATCAAATACTCCCCTGATTCGCTCGGTGGATAATGAAATAACACGGTTAAATCTTCTTCCAAAGGAATGTTGAAGCTCCATGACTAATGCATCGCCAAAAGCTTGATCCAAAAACATTTCCTTGTCCAAAATAACCTGTTAAACCTGAGAAAACAAACACGAAAATCTGCATAACATCGGTGGGATAAATCTATATATAAGGATATAATGCTTGTGGAATGATAACTTTGCAGATTCCTGGAGATTATAAGTTGGAGATTTTAATAAAAACTTTTTAAAAACAAAATTTTCAAAAATTTCTGAAAATTAAATCTGACGCCGTCAGGTTATAAACCCTGACGCCGTCAGAAATGACCTGACAAAAATTTTCATTTTAAGTTTCCGGAAAATTTCTGGAAAAACCTTTACCTTACTTCCTGGAAATCCTACAAAACATCATTATGACTCGATACAAGCATTTGACTCAAACAAATACGAATATGTATGTTAATTTATTATTATTACGATTCATGTTCATATGTGTTCTAATAAACCGATTTAGATTTCCCTTACACTTATCTTTTGCAAAATACCTTTATATGTAGTTAAGACGAAGTTAAAAACAAAATAAAGCATTTTCACAAATTACTTTTGAACATGAATCAATAAGAATAAAAATTAAACACACATACGGAAACAAATAAAAACAAACAAACAAACAAATAAACACACAAAGCAAATAAATAAAGTAAAGCTTGGGTTGCCTCCCAAGAAGCGCTTTTCTTTATTAACGAGTCTTGTAGCTAGACTCAAAGTCACGTACATTACGTGATTCCATCATTCATAATGACGTATCCCTGATAGATATGATCCTTGTTATCAGGGTGGTGGTGTCTCAATCGCTCGACATTCGCGGTCACTTCACCTCCTCCTTTGCTGGTCAAGCTTACTATCCCATCTTGGTGTAAACTTTTAATTGTGAATGGTCCGTACCACCAGGGACTTGGTTCATTGGTAGGTGCTTCTGTTTCTGAATGCCTTAGGAGCACCGAGTCTCCTTTTGTAAATTCAACGGGGTTATTGGTTTGCTCATCAGCCTCAATATAATCGTTATTTCCACCCTTACATTCTCTAATCTCATTTTCCATATAATTCTTAATCCTTGCCTCCCATGCAAGAATTTTCTCTCGAACATTACCACGGATTACATTGGGGTTAGCCTCCATCCTTTTTTGTAGGGCAACATCTCGTATATGACGTGGAATCGTTGGGAAGTTTATCGTCTTCTTCCTCTTCTTCATTTGGATGGTACTTTTTTCGTAATTGATTTGTGCCCTAGTGGTCGCGAGAAAGGGTGCCCCAAGGATTATTGGCATATTCATGTCATTTCTTTCAATAATCATGAAGTCGACCGGATATAGGAATCCGGCAACGTTGACCAACACATCTTCTGCAATTCCTAACGGATACTCGTAAGAATGTTTCGCAAAGGAGAGTTTAGTATGGGTGATGGATGGCAACTCATCGGTTAACTGAACATAAACGGATAAAGGCATCAAATTTACGTCGGAACCTTGGTCAGCTATCGCATCCAGATACTTGTGTTTTCCAATGCTGCATGGTATTTCAAAGACCCCGTAGAATTCCTGCTTTTCCACTAACTTTTGTCTTATGAGGCACTCATACAATTGCCCTCCGGGTAATGTGTCGGATTCATCATCCGGTTCCATCTTCTTTGACTCCTTGTTGGGTAGATGAGTACGTCGATAGTTTCCTACCCAATCGTTTATGGTTTCCTTGTTTATTTCGTGCTTCAAGTAATGCCTCACTTGTTGTGACATTGGCGGTTCAACCAATTGGCGCTCCTCAGAGGGTGCCTCCTCTCCCTTGTCGGAATCGCATTTATTGGTGTTTCCATTATTAAGTGGGATGAGGTCAACTTTGTTAACTTCCATAATTATGGATTTCCCTCTTCCATCATTTCCGCCCTCTTGGACGACGGAGGTGGCCTTGACAAATTTAGTGTTAGGAACTTCAGCGTCATTCCTCACCAACACTTTTTCAGGGGCTTTTGTATTTGTGTATTCTTTCAAAAGATTCATCATCTCCGCCATTTTCTCTTCCATTTCCTCCTTCTGTTTGTAGACGGCTTCCTCAAATTTTGCCAACCATTCGGAGTGTTTTGACATGTACTCTCTCATTCGAGCTTCGAATGTTGGACTAAGTTCCTGAGGTGGTGAGTTGGGTTGAGCGTGCTTATGGAAGGGTTTAGCATTTTCCCTAAGGGGTGATTCGGACAATGGTGTTTGCTTAACGCTTGAGACTGTGTTAATTGTTGCTTTTTGTGGACTTAAGGGTCTCTTTTGCTTTTCCATAAGATATGCAACCCTTTTCTCAAGTTCACTAACGCTTTCCTCAGTGATTTGATTGGCTGTATCGGGTGATGAATATGTCTTGACTGCCGAGCGCACGTCGTGGGAGACTTGCTACAATTCATCATCGTCGGATGCAAGCTCATCAATGATCTCCCATGATTCCTCGGCGCTTTTGTCGCGCAATCTGCCCCCGGCGGCTCGATCGATGGCACGCTTGGTGTGGTAATCAACATGGTCATAGAAGATTTGGATTTGAAGCCAGAGATTTATGCCATGATGAGGGACTTTTTGGAGTAAGTCCTTGAATCGAATCCATGCCCCGTAGAGGGTTTCGCCTCGACGTTGTTCAAACATCAAGATATCCTTCCTTAGCTTGGTACTTCTTCCCGGTGGGAAAAACTGAGCAAGGAAACGAGTGGTGAGATCATCCCAAGAGGTGATGGATCCTGCGGGTTGACGTTCTAGCCACTGACTAGCTTGATCCCGCAGAGAGAATTGAAAGAGACGCAATCGGGTCGTCTCTCGAGTGGCAACATCAAGGTCTATAGAATCAACGATTTTAAGAAAGTCCTTGAGGTGTTGATTAGGATCTTCAGATCGAAGTCCATGGAATGCGCATCCGCTTTGCACCAACCGGATGGTGTCGGATCGCAAGGGTGTGACATTGGCTCCTTGAGTGAGCTCAATGGTGTTTCGATAGCCATGGTGGCTAGGACGGGAATACTCTCCTAAAGTACGGGCTCTAGGAGGTGGTGGTTGTTGTGGTGGTGGGTTGTTGGGATTAAGGATATTACCATCTTCCATGATGTCGGATGGTATGGTTACGAACAAAGACACGAAGAAAATAGATAGACTAAAGAAAACCTAGAAAAATAAAACAAAAATCTCACTAGAAAGGAATCTAGTGAGTAGACCTATAAAATAAAAATTCAACCTAAGCAATAACTATTCCCCGGCAGCGGCGCCAAAAACTTGATGCGTGGTTTTGCAACCTTACAACAGGTTTTACCTCTCGAGGGATCTCAAGAGGCTTACAACCCCACCAGGCAGTGTACCTGACCGATGTAGTATAGTGTAGTGGTAAGTACGGGGGATTGATCGTTCTCCACAGGGAATAGTGTTCGTTAGGTATGAAAAACTACTCTAATAGGTCTAAAGGTTGAGGAAGATTCTTTTTATGTTTTTATATTTTTATGAAAGCAAGTAAAATCTCGGGTTTGAAGGAGTGGGCGGAATTAGTTGCTAGTCAACTAACCCAAATAACTACAAATGCAAATAAAATAAAATAACAAAAATGAAAATGTTGGTGAAAACTTAAGTGTAGAGAAATGTGTTCACTTAGATTTCCTTACTCCCTAACTATCTTTTACCGGTTGATTAGTGTGTATTAGTTGCGTGGATGACGGGTGTATTCCTTAATACCAATTGTGGGGTGGCATACGTACTTCCCCAACTCTACAAGCTCCTACTTCACTCCTATGTCGAGCCGGCTAGGAAGCTCCTAACATGGGATCACTAGAATTCGCTTGTGCATTAAATACAACCATAAAAACCTTTAGTACACATTTGGTTCATGTTTCTTAAGACGTTCAAGCAAGTTACCGAATAGGAAGTTAGCCAGTTTTCTTAAGCCTAACATAGATAAACAATCATCCAATACAACTAACAACACACTAATAACCAATAATCAATAGCTAGGTTTCATTAGATCTAAGCAAACACAAGATAAATCTAGCCTAACATGTTAAACAAAAGACAAGAACAAGATAAAATCAAACAACACATAGACATATTGAATGATTAATTGATAACTTATCTTTCAATGTAACATGGAAGATCTCAAGGCAAAAAGCCTTGAAAAAGATGCTAAAATCGTCTTAGGGTTTTCTCCCAAAAATTCCACACTAAGCTCTCTCCTTATGACAAAAAATTAGAAAACTATATATAGACTTTTGGATCTGACGGCGTCACCTTATTGAGTGTGACGCCGTCACCTCGCCGCTTTTAGGGTTCCCGGATGACCTTCTTGACGCCGTCCCTCTTTAGCTCTCCAAAATCCGTTCTGGCTTATCAAGGCTTGACGCCGTCAGACCTTGAACGTGACGCCGTCCCTCTTTGAATTAAGCCGTGACGCCCTTGATCAGGTTAAAGCGTGACGCCGTCAGAATTCACATGCAATTTTCACTGGCTTATCATGAGTAAATTTCACATCCACCTTTTCTTGCCAAGCCATGACGCCGTCCAGAGTAAAATCTGACGCCGTCAAAGGTAACTTTTAGCCGATTTTTGAGACTTTGTTGTTTTCTTCACTTTTATGCTCCAAAAAAGTCCAAAATGCCTCCTTTTCCAGATTTCTCCTCAAAAGTACCTAAAATGACAAAAGGAACGATTTAGGGCAATATTTGATCAAATAAATACGATTTAGGGCTTAAATGACCCCTTAAAAGCGGTACACTTTTCGCTTCATCAAGAAGGCTCCAAGATCACAACTTCACATGGAGACGATGCTGCAAGATGACTTGAAGACATATGTTAGATGATAACCTCAAAGAATACTTAAAGATCATCCAAGACAAAAGATCAGTCATCAAAGATCCACTGCTGAATGTACAAAGTGTGCTGAACTTGAAGAATCAAAAGACTACGAGCTAGGAATTTACAGTCATGTAATATAATGCTAGAATTCAAAATGTAATTTTCGGGGTGACCTCCCTTAGGGGGAGATTGTTAGGAATATAAATATTCATATGAAGACTCGGTCACCCCGAGGATCTATTAGCATTAAGTAGCTCGTAGGATTATTAATATAATTAGTAATAGTTTAGTTATTTTAGTATTCGTGGAGTGGGTCGGGTCTTTACCCACTGTCAGCTCACTCCATAGCCCACTAGGGGCAAATATGTTAGTAGTATAAATACCCCTTCCCATGTGTGGGAAGGGTTGGACCTTCACTTTATTCTAATCTAATATTATGTCTTTTCTCTCACAAGGATCCCAACTATCTCTCTTTTTCTTCTCTCTATAATTCGCCCAAAACCACAAGAACAATACATGTTATGTTTATGAATATCCTACAGATTCAGTTTTTGATTTCAATGAAGAATGCATCAAGGCATTAGAAAAGCTCAAAAATAAGTTAACAAATGCACCGATTATGGTTTCACCAAATTGGTCGCTGCCATTTGAACTTATGTGTGATGCAAGTGATTTTGCCGTTGGAGCAGTATTAGGACAACGCGATGGAAAACATTTTCGTCCTATTTACTTTGCTAGCAAAACCTTGAATAGTGCTCAACAAAACAACACGGTCACTGAAAAAGAACTTTTGGTTGTAGTTTTTGTGTTTGACAAATTTCGTTCTTATCTCATTTTGTCAAAGACAATTGTATTCACCGATCATTCAGCTCTTAAATACCTGTTTGACAAACAAGATGCCAAACCACGTCTTATCCGATGGATTTTATTGCTTCAAGAATTTGACATAGAAATCCAAAATAAGAAAGGCGCGAAAAATGTTGCAGCAGACCATTTGTCTCGATTAGAAAATCCTAATTTAGATGAATTCGGTGAAGATGAGATTGATGATAATTTTCCCGATGAAACTCTTATGGGAATTGAAAACGAAGAAGTTCCATGGTTTGCAAACTTTGCAAATTATTTAGTCGGAGGAGTGTTACAAAAATGTCTAACTCACACTCAGCGTAGTAAATTTTTCGCAGACCTAAAACACTATTTTTGGGATGAACCGTATCTATTTAAAATGTGTCCCGATGGGATAATTAGAAGATGCGTGTACGGTTCAAAGACCCAAAAAATTCTCGATGAATGTCATCACGGCCCAACTGGAGGACATTACGGTCCGTCTACAACCGCGAAAAAAGTCTTTGATGCGGGATTTTATTGGCCGAAAATTTTTAAAGAAGCCCATACGCTTGTGCAGAATTGTGATGCTTGCCAAAGTCTGGCAGTCTTTCTCGTAGAGACGAAATGCCACAAAAGAGCATACAAGTTTCTGAAATCTTTGATATATGGGGAATTGACTTCATGGGTCCTTTTCCTAAATCTCATAAGTTCGAATACATCCTCGTTGCAATTGACTATGTTTCTAAATGGGCCGAAGCGGAAGCCTTACCCACAAATGATGCACGAGTGGTTGTAAATTTTCTGAAAAAGCTTTTTTCTCAATTCGGAATTCCAAAAGCTTTGATAAGCGACAGAGGAACTCACTTCTGTAACCATCAAATGGAGAAAGCTAAGAAACGATATGGAGTCCATCATCGTTTCGCAACAGCGTACCACCCTCAAACCAATGGTCAAGTTGAAAACACCAATAGAGCTTTAAAAAGAATACTTGAAAAAACGGTTAAGAATAATCCTTCCATTTGGTCAAGGAAACTCGATGATGCTCTATGGGCATTTAGAACGGCATATAAAACTCCAATTGGCACAACTCCGTATAGACTCATATATGGAAAAACTTGTCATTTGCCGTTTGAAATTGAACACCGCGCATACTGGGCGTTGAGGCAATGTAACCCCGATCTCAAAATCGCTGGAGAAAAACGATTCTTGCAATTGCATGAACTCGATGAGTTAAGACTCCAAGCGTATGAGAATTCCAAGTTGTACAAAGCTCGAACAAAAGCGTACCATGATAAGAAACTCAGAATCCGGAAAGAATTCAAAGCCGGAGACAAAGTATGATGTCCTTCCTAGATCTTGTGATACAGCAAAGTTATATGACATCGATAAAACCGGAAAAGGAATAGTGAAAGGAAATGTGGTTTATATTCCCAAGAAGTCGGGAAAGAATCCCAAACATAAACCACGAAAGTGAGGAAGATCGAGTCAGGCTGATGACTCGTTAATAAATTAAGCGCTTCTCGGGAGGCAACCCGTGTGTTTTTAATTGTTTGTTTATTTTTATGCCCCAATGGTTTCACCATAAGTGTGGGGGCCTTGCAAAAAAAAAAAAAAAAAATCCAAAAATATTTTGCATTTTGTGTGTGTGTTTGTTTTGTATATGAAGATTACTGCAGGTTACGATGCTTGATCTCGAAGATGTGGAATCGTTCGATCTCAATATCTCATTTGGAGCTAGATCTAGATTCCAAAGCTCAGGCAGTATCATTTCTTTTATGTTCCATTTCCCTATTTTTATGGTTCATCGTTCTTTACATTGAGGACAATGTCAAACTTAAGTGTGGGGGGAGGAAATAGGAAAATGAAACTGGATTTTAAATTTTCTATATTTTTTTGAGCCTAGTTTTAAATTGTTTGCCCATATGATCTAGTTGTTTTCGCACATTTAGGATAATTTATATTAGAATAACTAGATCAATCCACTGATAAAAACATGTAATTTTTGAAAATTCGAGATGTGTCCTGATTGACATTGCAATCCATTTTTGGGATCGATAACATTGCTAGCACAATTATAGCCCATTCCACCAAAAATTGTGAGGATTTGAGCCTATTCTTATATAGCATACATCTTTTATGCTTGATCTTTTTGCTATGAGTATGCCGGTAATTTTATTTATTCTAGAACTTGTACTTGCAAATCATTACCAGACCGCAGTGAGATCACATTCGTGTGATGAAAGTGTATTCGTGTGATAAGAGGCAACATTAGGATTCAACTAAATGGCCATCCGTTTGCAAATCATACATTAGCTAATCACATCGGTTAGTTAAAACTCTCATCATTGACCCATTTGTTAGCACTCAATTTTAGTGCTAGATACCATTAGTACACCCTTTGAGCCATTCTTTTCTTTTGTTACACCAGAAAAATACAAAAATATTTTACACTTTTAGCCTTAACCTTACCCATAGTCAAGTCTTGGTTGGTTACTAGCTACTTGGAAAGATGGTTGTTATGTGAGAAATCCTTGAATTTTGGAGAAAGTTGCAAACTCTATGATAATCTCATAGAAGATCTATTGCAATTATGATCGATGGCCGAAACATGTGGCCAAGAAAAGAAGGAAAAAAAAGAGATAAAGAAAAAAATATAATAAGTTATCGCAATTGTATGGTGACAAGAATAGCCAATGAGCTATGAAAGTATGATATCGATCAAGGATGAATTCTCAAGTTCATGTGAAAGAAGTTGACGTAGCTAGTAGCAATTGGTTGTAGACTTCGACTATTTGTAAAGTTTTTTTTTCTCTTTTTTTTTTTTTTTTTTTTTTTTTTTTTTTTACACCTCTCATAAGTTTATCCCATGCCTTATCCCTACCTTTTTAATTATGTGAAGATATCAATTGTGCGAATATTCTAGTGACCATCCGGTTCTTGAGTGATCGAATAACGTGCTAGCGATCTAAGGTATTTTACTTTAGTGACCATCCGTTGTTTGAGTAAATCAAGAATTCGCACTAGCGATCTAGTATGTTTTTAAAAGAGATATCTGAACATAAACCCCATATTACCCTTTAACCCGAATAAAAGTCCTCTTAGATGTTTACACTTGGTGCTTACGCCACGTCGGTGGAGTTTTGTATCTTGTACAAGCTTATGGTAATATTTAGATCATGACTGAGCGATGAGTGTGATTTTCTTATATACTCACCCACTAAATAAATGAGTGTTGAGTGAATTATACTTCATTCCTTTTTCGTGAGGTGTTTTAACATGTTATCAAGCAAGAGAATCATTAAGGTATTGTCAAACATCTCGACTTTTCACTTATAAAGCTTAAAAAGATGGATCTTATCTCGTACTTGTACTTAATGGATTTGCATATCATTTTTTTAGAATCATTCTCATTTATATCATGTGAATTTATTTTTAAAAGCTAGATTTGCTTGAGGGCAAGCAAAGTGTAAGTGTGGGGGGATTTGATAACGCTCATTTCGTACATGTTTTAGTCGCGTTATTTCTATGTTTGTGCATTGTATTTGGTTGTGTTTGTGAACATATTATGCGAAAAAGGTACAAAAGATATATTAAGGTTCAGGTACAATCAAGTCCAAGGGAATAGATAGAAAGATGGGGAAAAGTCGCTAAATCAAGAGCTTATGCACAACGAAAGATTCTACCCATAATAAAGACCTCGGGAAGATCATCAAAGATAAAGAAACAAGTAACAAAGATTTCCGAGCTCAAGAAAAGATCAAGTGTTGATGAAATGAATGAGAAGATACATGCAAAGTTTTCTATGAATTATGGCTTACTTCCTCAACCAAAGGTTCAAGAAATACAACTAAGGCTTAAGTTCAACCCAAGGTTCAAAACTGCCATGCCAACCTTACTCCAAACCTTGGGCTGGAATCTGAACCTCAGGTTGAGACTTCAACCTTGGGTTGCTGCAACTCCTGGCACACTTAATGACTACTTTTAATGATCTAACTCTTCATGTGGGTTGTCATTATGCTTCATTTACTTCAAGTCCAGAACTTTATGACACTTGGTGCCCAAGAAACTTGCTTGTTGGCCAAGGAGTAGTTTTCTATTAATTAGAAGCATTGGCTAGAGAGAAAAGACACATACTCATATACCAAATTTCCCATACTCTCTTAAGAAGGCTACAAAGAAGAAAATGCAGGAAGAAGTAGACTTACATTCATTATCCATCATTGTAATCATCAAAGGAATCATTGTTGATCACCTCATAATTGTTCCTAAGTCTTGTAATCATCATTACAACTTTTGTAAGACTCTTTAATCATGTTTTCAAGTGATATAATTTCTGTGATTATTACTTTGTTTGCCATGAGCGGCTAAGTGTCTTGTGCACTTGCCTAGATGATGTTTGTTACATGAATGTTGATTGATTATGACTCTGTGGTTCTAATTCAATAAAAAGCTAATACTAAGATCGAATTGTGCTTTCAAAGTTTTCATAAACAAAAGAGTTATCAAGTTTGGTTGATTATTAATGGTGTAATAGGTCAAAAGAGACATTGTTATTTAATCAATTGTAAACCTTTTTCTATGAAGGTGTTACCTTATGTATTGACCATTTCATATGTAACTTGGTTAAACTTAGAAAACTAAAAGTGTAGTTGTCAATTACTTGTGAAACGATAGCGAATCAAGTGATTGAATTGTGTTAGTCTTGTTTGATCAAAACTTAATATTGTTTTTGTCATCTTAAAATCTTGACGAGGATTGAAAGTGTTGAAAACAAGAGGATTAGTACACCAACTAATCAAATTAGAGCACCATCTAATTTATTGATCATAATCGATTTGAACCATTGTCATAATCATATCAAGGGAATTGTGCAAACTAGTCTAGGCAAGTGTAGTTTTTTAATATATTGAATTTACATCATCATCATTATTTGCTTGCTTTAGAATCATTACTAAGTCTTTATTATAATCAAACTCACGTTACATATAAAAACTAAACAAATCCTTGTGAACGACCTCGGCTTACCATATCACCTCTTGCTACACACGGACGAGTATACTTGCTCGTATGTGTTTCGTTTGAATCATTGGTAGATCGTACTTATAAATTTAAAACTTGCACTCTCGATACACATCAAATGCTGAATTAGGGCTTGTTTTTATAGCCTCGTTATAGTTACGGCGTAACCACTAGGGTTAGTTACGCCGTAACCTTCGTATCTCTGACGATCTTATCCATAGTAATAACTGTTACACCCGAAACCCGTTTTCAAACGGGTATGACTCTAGATGAAATTGACTAAGACTTCTACAAGTCGAGAGACTCGACATAATTGGTTAGTCAATGAAAGTTACGTAGTAGTCAAACCGGATAGTGTAGGTTCACGATTTGTATGGATCTCTAAGTAGCCTTTGATTACTTAGTGGATGACTTGAATAAATCCAAATCAATCCAAGTGAGAAACTCTTAACAATTTGTTAATGTTAACGCGGAACATTAACAAGAACAATGAAGAACACTGAGTTATCACTAACTTCGTATATATTACTAAACACACACAATTCGTACGTACCTTTGTGTGGATCCCTAAGGATTATACAAACACTTGGGATGTGAATCTTAATAATGTGTTTGGGATATTTATGTATGAATGTGATGTAGTATGCGGAATCTACTATAACACACTTTAAAAGAACACAAAGGTGATGAGTATGTAAACGTGAGTTATAATGAACAATGAACACAACTTTAGTAACACAAAACGATTCAATATTATTGATGAAATAATACGGATGATCTAACTATCACCAGGATTACAAAGTAACCTTGAATCTTTGATTGTTTAAGGATTTGTGAATTAGTAACTAAGTTACTAGAGATGTTGTTCTGTTTTGGATATTGGTTAGAAAGAGATATTTAAAAGGTGGTGACTAAGGGATCCTTTTATAGGATAAGGACCCCTTATTACAAGTTGTCAAGTTGTACAATATAATAATATACTTGGACTTTTCTAGCCTACAATTAAATACAACTTCCAATGTAACTACTTTGTATATTCTTCTGCACAAACATGGAAGACTGAACTACTTCTACATAACATATTACATTGTACAAAGACTAATAATACAACAAATATCTACAAATAAATATCTATCAACTTGATCATCAACTTGGCAGGACCTTCAATAACTAGCAGTACCTTCTCACCCAGAAGGTACTGTTAGTACATCTTCAACTTCTTCAAAATCAACTAGCAGGCTCAATAGCTCATCTGGCAGGCTCTTTGACTTGAACATTTTATTCCCAACAATCCTCCCCTAAACTTGTTATTTCCTTTAAAATACACAAGTTTCTTAGAATAAAATACATACCTTGAGGATATGAGGGAACTCTTCCAAAACCTTTACTCTCTGTTCTTCCTTTTTCTTTCACATTGCTCAAATATGCTCCTCAGCAAACTTTGAACAACTTCTGACTTTTCTTCATCTTTGTCACATCTCAACCTCTTTGAAATCATGGTTGTAAGAACTTCATAGCTAAGTGGATACTCTTTTTCAGCCAACATAAAGAGTTCAATCCCACTTTGTGTGTAAAGATGATGAATACTGCTAAGGCTTAGAAATTCCCATGTTGTTGAAGGATCATGATATGGAAACTTCCAATGAACATCTTTTGGATTAGGATCATACATCCTATTGAATTCTACCCATAGTTCCTGTTCCTTAACATCAGTGCTAGAATTTGTGTCTAGCCTAATTTGAACTAGATTCCACAATTCTTCTAAGTCAGCTCTATCACATGCTCTAATTAGATTTTCAAAATTCTTGAAGATAGCAGTTTGTCCTCCAACCCTAGTTATTTTCCATGACTTTCCTGATCTATCATGGTGAATCTCCCAATCAATAATAGGGTGTCTAGACCTAATTGGATCAGCATGTATAATTGTTGGTAAAGTAATCAACATTTTACTTACTTGCTCTGGTTCCAATTTTGCTTCTTCTTTCTTTTGAGCATCTTTCTTTTTCATTAAAGGCTTTGCATCAGATGGGATCTTGTAGTAAAGACTCTTGTAGGCATTTAGATAAAGGAAGTAGATTTCATCAGCAGATTTCTTCTTCAGTTGATATTCAGTCCAATTTGCTTGACTTCTTAGAAACCTTTTCATGAAAGTCACTTGATCTTTCTGAGTTTTGCCCACCTTAAAACCTCTTCTCTGGCTTTCCTGCATCTTTTCAAAAATATCAGCCAGAGCTGCTTCTTTATACTTTTTGTTGATAAAAGATTCAAGATCTGTTGTTTTCTCTTCAGAGTTAAGATTCTTGTCATTTACAATTATTGCTGCTTGACCTCTCACAATTGGATCATTAGCAATAATCCATTGCATCTGTGCATCAAAAGTTTCTTGTGCAGCTTGAGTGTCAAGAAGAGTTTGAGCAGCATCTTTTTGCTCTTGCATTTCTGCAAGCAGTCTTGAAGCTTCAAATGCTTTCTGCACTTCTTCTTCATGAAGCCTTTTGGAGACTTTCTCATCTAGAGCCATTTTCACTTGCTCTGTTCTCTTCAACTTTTTGGGCTTTGGTTCATCTTCAACCATAATGCTCTTGCCCTTATCTTTTGGTGTAGGTTCTTGAGATGGAGCAGTAGATTGCTCATCAGCAATAAATAACCTCCCTTGAACAAACAAATCCCCTTGAGGCTCTAAGTCCCTCTTTCTTTTGTACACATGATCAGCAGTACCTTTGTAGTCCATAGCCAAAAGCCTCTCAATCCTAGCAGGCTCTTTTGAACTAGCAGACTCTTGCTCTGCACCAGCAGGCTCTTCATCATAAACCTGAGTTCCTTCATGAAAATCAAATTGAGCCTCCTCTTCTTCTTCAGAACTACCCATCCTCCCCTTTTTGGAAGAGTGACCCAAACCTTCAGCATCTGATCTTGAAGAACTAGATAAAACAACCTTTGAAGATCTTTTACCTTTTAGCTTCTTCACTTCATTCTCCAATTTCTTTACCCTCTTAACTAACTTGATGTTGATCTCAGAAAATTTTGTGTTCTGACTTTTAAGAGCATTTTCTAAGAGCTTCACCTTCTCTTTTAGTTCTTTCACTGTCTGAGGAGATTGGGGTGGTGATACATGATGTGATGGTGTTGGTGGTGTTGCAGATGGTACTGGTGTAGGGATTGGTGATGTAAGATGAGTTGGTGAGATGTAACCAGGTGAAGAACTTGATGATGGTGATTCAGATGATGGTGTTGGTTCTTCAGGATGTTGTGGTAACATTTCATCAAAAAGTGGTATTTCTTCCCCATTGAAACCAATTCTCATGTTTGAAAATACTTTGTGAGAAAGTTTTGGTGTTTCATAAAGTGTGTGAGGGGGAAGTAACAAATGTTCTGATTTTGAGATGATGCACTGAATAAATCTTGGATACATCAAAAACTTTGTTATGCTATCCACATTTTTAACCAATCCTTCAAAAATATGTTTGGAAAAATTGTATTTTCTGTTTGTTGCCAAGCAAATGAGAGCAGAAGCCATGTTTCCACTAAATTGCTCCCAAGAGGTTTTCTTTTGGCTCAAACAATGAAGGATTGTATGAATCAAAAATCTCCATTGTGGAGTAAAATGCTTTTTAAGAAAGGTAAGTTTAGTAGAATCAGCATTATACCCCATTCTTTCCAAATTTTCAAAAATTTCAGTATCAGGCAATTGACTAATACCATCTGAATCATCCAAATGAAGATGTCTTCGAATGGATGACTCAGTAAGAGTCAAGGATTTGCCATCCACTTTGGCTTTTATTCTTTGTTCCCCATTTTTAGAAGTTTTAACTTTAGCTGTTTGCCAAAATTGTAAAATTTGAGATTCATAAATAGTGGGATTTACAAGTAAAGCAAACCTGATGTACGAATCATTTAAAAAGTCCACTATTTGATGAAAAGAGGCATTATCCTCAGACTTTTCCAAAAATACTAACTGATTGTGACGTTTAACAAAAGTTAGAACAACCATGGTGAAAGTTAATGAAAATCTTGATTATTTTGGTGGGATTTGATGGTGGTACTGGTAGAAGATGAAAGATTAGAGTTAATTGTGATAAGGACTGATGAAAGATATTATGAGAGTTTTTCTTTTAACCGACAATAAGAAAATTTATAATAAGTAAATGAAAAGGCGGTTAAAAAGATCTTTTATCTAAGAAATATAATATAATATAATCATCAGTAATTTACAAAATTACCCCAACGGCTAATTGTAACTACCAGGCCCAACGGCTATAACTTTTTCTGACAGGCTCAACGGTTATCTAGCAGTACCATTTTACTCTAGCTGACCAAAATTTGAACTACCAGTACCTTTGTAAGAAAATATTACTTGGCAGTCTCTTTGAAATTTTAGCAAAAATCCCTTATAGTTTTTAGCAAACTATCAGCTATCAACGGATTTGATTTGTCTTTACCAAAAGCCGTTTGCTTATGGACTAGTCAACTATTTACTGTTAAGTATGGTTAGTTAAATACCATATAGTTTTTGGTAAACTATCAACCATCAACGGATTTGATGTGTCTTTACCAAAAGCCGTTTGCTTATGGACTAGCCAGCTCTTAAGTTTGTAAAACTTGGTGAACTGAATACCAATTCCATTTTGACCTGAAAGATGGTGCAATTTCCTTGGATGGAGGAAATATAAGAGGCAATGATGCTGTGTATCTTGGATGCTTGGTTCAACAAGTGAAATCATCTATTAGCATGCCTTTGAATTGAAACTTTCCTTAGTTTGATCTAGATAGAACTTTCTCCTTTAGGAATGCTTCATCCCTTCTGAATATTTGATCTATTCTTTATCATTTTTCAACCTTTACATCATCTTGTATGCTCTTGTCTTTTCCTTCTATATATTGGTTTTTCTTTCATTCTGGGCTATTATTTCCTTCCCTGAGATTGTTACCTCCCCTGAGATTTAAATAACCTATATTTCTCTTTTTGTTTGGAAGATCTCTTGTTTTGTTATCAACCTGAAATTTGTTAGTTGCAAACCAAAAGAACAAAGTGCAAAGCACTTGATCTATAGCATTGTAAATATTTAAGCATCAATATGAACAAAACAAAGAAAATTTTATACTAGCAGGACCAATTATGAACTGACAGTACCTTTTGACTAACTAGCAGTACCATGTTTAAAAGCCAATATCAGTTATTTTTATGTACAAAAACACATGTTTTTCAAAGATTAATCATTCCAATACCTCCTACTAGGTATTTGAATCTACCAAAATCAAAAGCTTTGGTGAGAAGGTCTGCATAATTCTTTTCAGAATCAATTTTGACAACTTGAATTAACCTTTTCTCATTGCAATCCCTTATGAAATGGTGTCTGATTTCAATGTGTTTTGTTTTTGAATGTTGAACTGGATTTTTAATGATACAAATAGTACTGCTATTGTCAATGTAAATAATGGTGTTGAGAAAATTGTACCCATAGTCAAGCATTTGATTTTGGATCCAAAGAACTTGTCCACAACAACTTGCACCAGCAACATATTCTGCTTCAGTTGTAGAGTTGGCCACCATTGTTTGTTTCTTGCATTGCCAAGATATGAGTCTGCAACCAAGAAATTGACATCCACCAGTTGTGGATTTTCTGTCTAGGGTTGCACCAGCATAGTCACTATCAGAATAAGACACCAAGTCAAAAGATGATTCCCTTGGATACCATAGACCCAACCTAGGTTGACCCTTGAGATATCTAAAGATCCTTTTGACTGCTGTAAGATGAGAAACTTTGGGATGTACTTGAAACCTTGCACATACACATACTGAGAACATGATATCTGGTCTTGATGATGTAAGGTACATCAAGGACCCAATCATTGATCTATAATTGTGTAAATCCACATCTTCACCCTCAGCATCCTTGAGTAACCCCTTTTCTGAATCCATTGGTGTACTTGCAACCTTAGAATCAGCAAACTGAAATTTCCTTAGGATCTCTGCTACATACTTATCTTGGCTGATAAATATGCCTTCTTTAGATTGTTTCACTTGGAGACCCAGAAAGAAAGTAAGTTCCCCCATGGAACTCATTTCAAACTTACTATGCATAAGTTTTTCAAACTCTACACACAAGTCTTGGTTTGTGGATCCAAAGATAATGTCATCAACATAAATTTGCACCAACAAGATGTCTTTCTTGGTTCTTTTAATGAACAAATTTGGATCAATCTTGCCTCTTTGGAATCCATTTTCTAATAGATAGAAAGCCAATGTCTCATACCATGCCCTAGGAGCTTGGTGTAGACCATAAAGAGCCTTGGTAACCCTGTACACCTTGTCTGGATACTCTGCATCAATGAAGCTTGGAGGTTGAGAAACATAAACATCTTCTCCAATAGTGCCATATAAGAAGGCACTCTTGACATCCATTTGATAAACAGTGAAGCCTATGAAAGAAGCATAGGCCAAGAATAGCCTAATTGCTTCAAGTCTTGCAACTGAAGCAAAAACCTCTTCATAATCTACCCCTTCTTCTTGAGTATACCCTTGGGCCACCAATCTTGCTTTGTTTCTGATCACTATTCCTCTTTCATCTTTCTTGTTTCTGAATACCCATTTGGTTCCAATTGCCCAATGACCTTTGGGCAAATCAACCAATTTCCAAACCTTCTGAAGCTTGAATTGAAGAAGTTCTTCTTGCATTGCTTCAACCCAACTTGCATCATCTAAGGCTTTGTTAATGTTTTTGGGTTCAACCTGTGAAAGAAAACATGAAAACAGGCATATGTTGGCAACTTCATGATTCTTTTCTTCATAGATAGATGAGATAAACCCTTCTTGGTCTGAAGTCAAGACTTGAGATATTGTTCTAACACCAGAATCAATGCTACCAATTACATCATCAGTGGAGTGATCTTTGAGAATTCTTGTGTTGTGTGTTGTAGGAACTTCATAGGTAAATGGAAGATTGCCAATCCCCACTTCTTCTGGTAAAGAATCATCTGTTTGAACATTTAATGGCTCAGCAGTACCAATTTGTGAACTGGCAGTACCATCTGGTGAACTAGCAGTACCATTGTCATTTGCACTACTTTCTTGATTCTCTTGACCCTGAGTTCCATGATCATCTTCAGTACCTTCATTTGTTGTATTTGAAGGTTCTTCAAGACTTGAAGATAAATCCAACCCTTTCCAAATTGGCATCCAGATGTAATCTTGATCTTTTGGTGTTTCAACATTGTCTTCAAAACCTGCATTATCATTAGTATTTGTACCTGAAACAGGCACATAATTCATAGATTCTGAAAGCCTATCAATGTCAAACATCCAATCTGGTCCAATGCCTTTCACATTTGCTAGTTTCTCTTGAAACTCTATGTGCAAATTTTCTTCCACTAGCCTAGTGCAACTATTATACACTCTATAGGCCTTACTTTGCAAAGAATACCCTATCAAATAGCCTTCATCAGCTTTTCCTTCAAACTTTCCTAAATGATCTTTGGTATTGAGAATAGTGACATGACATCCAAAATGTCTCATAAAACTTAAAGATGGTGTTCTACCAAAGAAAATTTCATAAGGAGTCTTTTTATGTGGTTTAATCACAAGAACCCTGTTTTGCACATAACAAGCAGTACCTACTGCTTCAGCCCAAAATGAAATAGGCAACTTAGAGTCTACTAACATAGTTCTAGCAGCCTCTATAAGTGTTCTATTTTTCCTTTCTGCTACTCCATTTTGCTATGGGGTTCTAGCTACACTAAATTCTCTTTTTATTCCTTTTTCTTTGCAAAAGTCATCCATAACCCTATTCTTGAACTCTGTCCCATTGTCACATCTGATTACTTTTACTTTCTTATCAGCTTGGTTTTCTACCTCAGTTATATAAGACTTAAGAATCTCACTTGTTTCATGCTTAGATCTTAAAAAGAAAACCCAAGAAAATCTGCTATAATCATCAGTAACTACAAGACAATATTTTTTACCATTCAAGCTATTCACATTAGTAGGACCAAAAAGATCCATGTGAAGCATGTATAAAGCTTGAGAAATTGAGTTATGGGTCTTGGGCTTACAAGAAGCTCTATGTTGTTTGCCTTTTAGACAATCAACACAGGTTTGGTCATTTTGAAAAATCTTTTTGGGTAAACCTCTTACCAAATCATATTTTGCAATTGTGTTGATTGTTTTAAAGTTTACATGACCAAGCCTTCTATGCCAAAGCATAGATTCATCCAATGAGGCTTTTGCTACTAGACAAGTTAAACTCTCCTTATGATCAATGTTCTTTAAATCAACAATGTACATATTGTTCCTTTTTGGGATTTTAAGAAGAATCTGACTTTCATCAGGCATTTTAAAATCAGAAGAAAGAACCATACATTCATTGTCAGTAAAGAGAACATTGTTCTTTTTGTCACACATTTGTGAGACAATAAGGAGATTAAACTGAAACTCTTTCACAAAGTACACATTTTCAAAATCTAATTTACTGGTTTTGATTGTACCTTTACCAGTAATCTTTCCTTTGATTCCTCCCCCAAAGGTAACATATCCTCCATCAAATGTTTTGAAGTCTGTGAGG
This sequence comes from Artemisia tridentata subsp. tridentata, assembly GCA_021014915.2. Taxonomy (NCBI): domain Eukaryota; kingdom Viridiplantae; phylum Streptophyta; class Magnoliopsida; order Asterales; family Asteraceae; genus Artemisia; species Artemisia tridentata. Next base: position 306,231,962 of record CP139501.1, on the reverse strand, counting down.
AAAGACATGTTGCCTGTCATGTGCCTTGAACATCCACTATCTACATATCCTTGATCAGCAATATCATTTGAATGTTCCTGCACATGAATAAACATATTAGTTTCCTTGGGGTACCCAAGCCATGACTGACTTGGGTTTGCCTCTTGCATCAATGAAATCAAACCTCTTTAGGGTTGTTGATGCACCTTTTGATTGGAGTGGTTTCCATATCCAACATGCTGAGGACTTAACAGCATTTTCCCTTTTGATCCATTTTGTGGTCTTTGGTCTATCAGTACCAATTTTGGCAGTACCATTTGGTCTAGCAGGACCTTTTGGTCTAGCAGGACCTTTTGGTTTTGGTCTCCAAATTTGTGTTTTGACCACAGATTTCTTTTCAATCGGACTTTTCACAACTTTTGGTGCATATTTGAAAGTGTTTCTTGCACCCTTATCAGTTGGTTTTGAATTAAAAGGCTTATTTGGTCTAACAGTATGATTAACTTTTGGTGTGTTAGACTTAACAAAACTTTTTCTGGGGTTAGTTCCATTTGTTTTAGACCTTGATTTACTCCCAGAAACCCAATTGTTACAATAAGCATGAGTATGATTAAAACTACCACAGTAATAGCAAGCCTTATTATACATAACAAAATCATCACCAAGTTGGTGTGACTTAAGATTGTTCCAATTTCTTTGGCTACCTCTAGGTTTGCTATTACACTTAGCACAACTTTCAACTGTTTTTAGAACAGCTTTAACCTTAGTCTTAATCCCTAATCTTTTAGGACTGGTTGGTCCTACTTTGTTTCCTATGTTTGAAACAGTCTCTTCTTCATCATCATCAGATGTCCAATCTTCAATAATTAGAACCAATGTTGCAAAAATCGTGAATCGGTAGCCGGGCGGTCGACCACCCTGCAGCGAGTAATCGGCCGAGGCGGGATTAATCGGTGATTAATCGGATTGGCATTTTTTGCATGTTTTGGGTATTTCTGGAGACCAAACTAAAGATCGTAACTGATTACAAACCTACTATGTTTCCAAACCTCAATAAAAGGCTCCAATTCTGATTATGAGGCTCATTGTGCATTATAAGTGATATAAACGATCCCCAAATTAAGTAGAATGCCTAAATTTTCTTTTTTTTAAACCTGACCGATTTGGCCGATTCGGCCGATTTTTGGCCGATTCAGCCGATTTTTGGCCGAATCGGCCGATTTTTGGCCGATTCGGCCGATTTTTGGCCGATTTTTTTGCCTGACCGATTTTTTGGCCGATTTTCACTATTCTACAAGGTACTGGGCCGATTAACGATTAATCGGCGATTAATCGGCCGATTCAGCCGATTTTTGCAACATTGATTAGAACATCTGGTCTCTTATCAGTGAGCACCTTAGAGAGTGAAGCAACCTTAGCACTCTCAACAGGTTCACTTTTCTCTACAGGTTTAGCTAGTGGTTTGTTGATGAATTCATGTAAACCTGATTCTGCAAGATCTAACCCTAGGGGACAAGGGATTCTTCTATAAGGAGGTGGACATGTCTTGTATCCTATCCCTGATTTGATTCTCTTGTTCAATTGATTTTCAACTATGCTTCTAGTACAATCAGAAGCAGTTTCCAAAGTGGTAAATGTTAGTTGAATATTATCCCTTGCCAATGTCATTTTAGCACACTCAGTTCTTAACATATTTATTTCAGCATCTTTCAAAAATATTTGCCTGTTAAGAATGGCTTTAGTGTCAGAAAAAGTGAGTTCATTTTCCCTAAAATGGATTATCTGCTTTTCAAGTTTGGCCATACCACACTTATGGTTAACTAGGTCTTGATGAGTTTTTCTTTCTTCTACTTTCAGTTCATCATAAAGTTTTATAAAAGTTTGTAATTCTTCAAAAACTTTACAAGTATTAGAACATTTAGTAATTTGTACCTTAGGAGTGGAGAAAGCCATCAAAGCTAATTCATCTGAAGTTGACTCATCTTCACCCGTAAAACTCCAGTCAAAACCCATCCCATCAATAGCTACCATTGCTTTAGGCTCAGTGATTTCCACAGCCTTGCTCTTATTCTCAAAGCTTCCTTTCTTCTCAAAGCTTCCCTTGTTCTTGTTCTCAAACCCTCTTCCCTTATCATCCTGCTTCTTTGGTCTTCTACACTCTCTTGAGTAGTGACCCTTCATGTGGCAGTTGTAACACTCCACTTTGGACTTGTCATACCCAGCAGGCTCATTACCATCTATGATAATCTTCTTTCCAGTCCTCATCAGTAACTTCTTAGCCCTTATGCTCAGAAGTGAGAGTTGCCACTTTATGTCCATTTCTTCAAGATCATCAAGATTGATCTCTTGAAGATCTTCAAAAGTTAATATGGACCCATTGCGTTGTGATGTCAGAAAAGCACAACCAATTGTTTCATCTAGAATTGTTTTGGTACTGCTAGAAGTACTGGCAGTACCAAAATTTGTGTTGGCAGTATCTTCTTCTCTACAATCTTTTTCTTCATCTACAACTCTTGAGGTGCTTGGAGATGATACAAAAGCCATATTTCCTGAGCTTGAACCAGTAGTCTTCTTCACTTCATGCTCTACTATTTTGAAGTTGTTGTAGAGATCATTAAGACTCATCTGATCAATATCTGGTTTGTTTTTCCAGAAAATGACATGCATGAACCATTCAGAGGGTAAACTCCTAAGAAATTTGGAGTTTAAGTCTTCTTGAGATATCATCACTTCATGAATGGCTAACTGACTTGAAAGCTTTTGTAGTCTATTGAACATGCTGTCTAAAGACTCATTTGTTGTGGCTGTAAAGTTTTCAAACTGATGTTTGAGGAGAGTTTTCTGAGTTTTCTTGGTGGCATCATTTCCACCAAATCTAGCCACAATAGCTTCAAAAAGGGTTTTAGCACATTTGTACTTGTTGAAGATCAAAAGCTGATCATTTGGAATAGTCATGAGAAGCATACTCCTGGCTTTAAGATCATTTCTCTTTTGAATTCTTTCTTCTGCGCTTGTTGGGTTTACTTGCACATGTGTTACTAGTGTATCGTTTACTGTGGATGTGGTGATTGAGGGTTTGAATGAGTTTCCTTCTTCAATAATCTCCCAAAGTGCATAGTCTTGCACTTGAAAGTATTGTTCTACCCTCAGTCTCCACATATCAAACTCATTTTGTTTGAGTAATGGAAGTTTAGCAGCAACATTTGTTTGAATGTGTTCAACGTCCATGGTTCTTTTAAATCGTAAATATCAGCCTTGCTCTGATACCACTTGTGGAAGGATTATACAAACACTTGGGATGTGAATCTTAATAATGTGTTTGGGATATTTATGTATGAATGTGATGTAGTATGCGGAATCTACTATAACACACTTTAAAAGAACACAAAGGTGATGAGTATGTAAACGTGAGTTATAATGAACAATGAACACAACTTTAGTAACACAAAACGATTCAATATTATTGATGAAATAATACGGATGATCTAACTATCACCAGGATTACAAAGTAACCTTGAATCTTTGATTGTTTAAGGATTTGTGAATTAGTAACTAAGTTACTAGAGATGTTGTTCTGTTTTGGATATTGGTTAGAAAGAGATACTACAAAGGTGGTGACTAAGGGATCCTTTTATAGGATAAGGACCCCTTATTACAAGTTGTCAAGTTGAACAATATAATAATATACTTGGACTTTTCTAGCCTACAATTAAATACGACTTCCAATGTAACTACTCTGTATATTCTTCTGCACAAACATGGAAGACTGAGCTACTTCTACATAACGTATTACATTGTACAAAGACTAATATTACAACAAATATATACAAACAAATATCTATCAACTTGATCATCAACTTGGCAGGACCTTCAATAACTAGCAGTACCTTCTCACCCAGAAGGTACTGTTAGTACATCTTCAACTTCTTCAAAATCAACTAGCAGGCTCAATAGCTCATCTGGCAGGCTCTTTGACTTGAACATTTTATTCCCAACACTTTGTATTGATCCCTTAGGGTTCCTTTTATACTTGAAGGAAACCCTAATTACAAAAACCTTGTGAAAAGATATCACGTATCTTCTATAAAGATACTTAACTCGTACATATGTTTTCCTAACTTAATACTAACAAACTTTCCTATTTTCACTGACCAGACTTAACTAACAAGTCAACCAGACTTAATACAATTACCAGACTTAACATTTACATTACCAGACTTAACCACGACCAGACTTAATAATGTAACTACCAGACTTAAGTCTGTCTTCACTTGGTCTTCCTCGTACCTTGTGATAATTCCCAGCAATCCTCCCCTAACTTGATCTTCATGTTCCATGAACTTCAAGTTCCTTCTGAGTAAACTTATGAGGATTGGAATTATCTTGATCTTCAAAACACTTGAAATCTGCAAATTTGAGTATTTGTGCAGCAACTTGATCTTCTCAGCATCTGATATGAATTTCACTTGATTTTTCCAGCAACCATGACATTTTGTACATCAATTCATATTAAGTTTCATATCTATTCTCATCACTTCCAGGTGTATTAACTCCTGTGAGAGGTGAATCATTGAAAATTTAATGGATTTGATGTCTCTTTACCAATAGCCATCACTACTGGAGTAGCCAAATGTTTTGGTGTGTAAGACCATGGTACATTGATAACCATATGATTTTTAGTAAATCATCAACTATCAACAGATTTGTTATGTCTTTACCAAAAGTTATACCCTTTTGGACTAGCCAATTCTTTGATGGAAAGCACCTCATCATGGTGAATTGATTACCATTTATGGTTTTCCACAGCCTTTACCACAAGCCATAACCTTGTGGGCTAGTCAACTCTTCACAAACACAGATATGGTGAGTTGAATACCATACAATTTTTGGCAAATTGTCAGCCATAAACGGATTTGAGCTATCTTTACCTGTAGCCGTTTGCTCAGGATTAGCCAGCCCTTGTGTGGGTCAGACAAGGTGGACTGATAACCTTTTGTTGTGTTAGTGCTATGCACCTCCACCAAGTGAGAAGTTCCAATAGTCTCACTTGACAACTTAAAGAAAACATACCTAATCCAGCACTGCCACAATTTTTTTTTTTTTTTTTTTAATCACTAACAGAATTAAAAAGAACTACCAGAATTAAAAATAAAACTACAAGACTTAAAAAGACTTAAAAATAACCTAAGTGCTGGTTAGTATACAAACATTACATTTTGACCTCCCCTTAACACAAACCTCCCCTTAAGTCCAACTAGGGGTTCATCATACCAATGCTGACTACCAAATAATTAAACCTAGGGCCATCAAAAGCTTTAGTCAACAAGTCTGCAACATTAAAGTCTGTATGTATTTTCTCCACCCTAATCAATTTCTTTTCAAAGCAATCTCTAATAAAGTGATGCCTGATTTCTATATGCTTAGTCTTAGAGTGGTATACTGGGTTCTTAACAATACAGATAGTGCTTTCATTATCTATGTGGATAACAGTATTCATAAAATTCAAACCATAGTCCAGCAGCTGATTCTGAATCCACAAGACTTGTCTACAGCAATTAGCAGCTGCCACATACTCAGCTTTAGTAGTTGAGTTGGCCACAATTGTTTGCTTCTTGCATTGCCAAGAGATTAACCTGCTTCCAAGGAATTGACAACCTCCTGTTGTGGATTTCCTATCAAGACTTGCACCAGCATAGTCACTATCTGAATAGGCTGTCAGGTCAAATGATGACTCTTTAGGATACCAAAGGCCCAAATTGGGTTTGCCCTTTAAGTACCTAAAGATTCTCTTCACAGCATGAAAATGTGAAGTCTTTGGGTGTACCTGAAAACGTGAACAAACACATACTGCATACATAATGTCAGGTCTAGAAGCAGTCAGATACATGAGAGATCCTATCATGGATCTGTAATGATGCACATCCACATCAGCAGCATCTTCATCCTTTGTTAAAGGCACCTTGTTTTCCATGGGAGTGACTGCAGTCTTTACATTTGCAAATTCAAACTTCTTCAAAATCTCTGCAACATATTTGTCTTGAGAAATAAAGATGCCATTAGCTTTTTGCTTCACTTGCAGCCCCAAAAAAAATGTAAGTTCTCCCATTGAGCTCATCTCAAACCTGCCTTTCATTAAGCCTTCAAACTCTACACACCAAGACTTCTTTGTTGATCCAAAAATGATATCATCCACATAAACTTGGACAAGAATGATATCCTTTTGGTCTCTTTTAATGAATAAAGTCTTGTCAATCACACCTCTGATGTATCCATGACCTTCCAGAAATTTGGAGAGAGTAGCATACCAAGCTCTGGGAGCTTGGTGAAGACCATAGAGAGCCTTAATAACCTTGTACACTTGATTTGGATTAGCAGGATCCTCAAAACCAGGAGGTTGGTGTACATACACTTCTTTTTCAATAGTGCCATAGAGAAAGGCACTCTTAACATCCATTTGATATACCTTAAATCCCATGTATGATGCATAGGCTAAAAATAACCTGATAGCCTCAATCCTGGCTACAGGAGCAAAAATCTCATCATAATCTATGCCTTCCTCCTGTTTGTATCCTTGTGCTACCAATCTTGATTTGTTCCTTACTACCACTCCTCTTTCATCCCTTTTATTTCTAAAGACCCACTTAGTACTAATGACTTTAGCTCTATAAGGTAGATCTACAAGAACCCAAACCTTCTGCAACTTGAACTGCATCAATTCTTCCTGCATGGCTTCTATCCAACTTTCATCATCCAATGCCTCAGCAACTGTGATGGGTTCCTTTTGGGAAAGGAAACAAGCAAATAAGCAGTGTTGCTGGTCCTTATGGTTGACCCTTTGTTGTTTACCCTTTGCTAGGATCCTGGACACACGATTAAGGTGGTTAAACCTTCTAACTTTGTGTGTATGATATGTTGTGTTAAAATGATTAAGTGCGCGGAATTCACTCAACCAAACTTAGAAGGTTGTGTATGTTATGGAAATGGAATTGTTATGTTTGTTAGTTAGCAATGAACACATAAAGATTATCACCAAACGATTCAATATTATTAAAGATAATAATACGAGTGACCTTGAAATATCACTAGGGTTACAACCTTGAATCTTATGTTTCTATCACTTGTGATATATTTGTGTTTGTTCTAACAGTTATGCATGTTCTAACGTATGCATGGACTAACTCTTAACACTTCTATATTTTTCACACACTCTAAATATCACTAGTCTAAGATCTCTTTTATAGTCAAAAGATCTTTACAAATTGCTTAAAGTCTTGACCGACTTACTTGGTTAACTTATCCTATTGAGTGTCAGTACATCAGATACAACATGTATCTATGTATACAACTTGTTAACTAAGCACATGGAGTAAGATATTATCTACCGTATATTGTTGACCAAAATACAATAAATATCTTTTCGATCTTATCCTTCCATCAGCAGAGTTGTTCATTATCAGCAGGAACAATCTATCGCTATCAGCAGAATCCATCAGCAGAGTTGTTAAGCCTATCAGCAGAATCAACATCATCAGCAGAAACCATTTTGCACTATCAGCAGAATTATACTTAGAGTAGAATCCGATATTAAACATCTTGAATATTTAATTCCCAACAATCCTCCCCTAAACATGTGAATCCTTTCAAACATGTTTCTGAATTAAATCTTGGATTGAAGATCTTTCAAACACTTATGTTCTTCAAGATTGAATATCTTCTCAGTAATTCATCTACTTTGCTCTTCTTTGACTTTAGCAATATCAAAACATATTGAACCTATCTTGGACTAAAAGATGGTGCAATTTCCTTGGATGGAGGAATTATAAGAGGCAATGATGCTGTGTATCTTGGATGCTTGTTTCAACAAGTGAAATCATCTAACCAGCATGTCTTTGAAGTGAAATTGAAACTTTTCTTCGTTTGATCTAGATAGAACTTTCTCCTTTGGAATGTTCTTGTCATTTTCAACCTCCTCATCATCTTGTATGCTCTTGTCTTCTCCTTCCATATATTGGATTATCTTCCTTTTCTGGGCCATTATTTCCTCCCCTGAGATTGTTACCTCCCCTGAAGCAAATAACTTTTGTTTCATCCTCCCCTTGTTTGGAAGATCTCACTATGTACTAAAGAACTTCTCTTCATATCACCTGATCTATCAGTTTGAACTTGTTTTCAGACAATATTGTACATGTTGGCCATCAATTCCTCAAAAGTTTAAGTTTCTGTCCTCATCACTTCTAGGTGTGTTAACTCCTATGAGAGGTGATTCATTGGACATTTGACTCTTGGTCCATCAATGGATGGTTTTTGTGAGTCCCATGAAAAATCCTTTTTAAGAAACTTTTGCCTTAGCAGTATGTTCATGATTTTATAATTGAAAAATCATACTGCTTCCAACCATTTTGAAAGGATTAAGTGTATAACAGACACTCAATCATAATTTCGGTTTAATGCAACCTCTGGTTGTGTGAGAACCAATATTTTTCAGTTATAAATAACTGCCTGTGTAAAGATAAATCTATTCAAAAGATTTTCTTGACAGGGTTTCCAGCTCGTGGCATTTGTTACCTCTAACACAAGTGTTAGATTCACTTTTGCTCGCTGTTCTTTCTATCAGATGTCCTCAGACTTGCACATTATACTTAAAAGTATAAAATGATAGAAAGTGAGTTGTATCAGTTACTATCTGATCAACTAAGTCATCAATTCAATGTGAAATATCATAACTAGATTTCAAGAAAGAAGTTTTAAGGAGTTTTAAATTCCCAAACTCAGTCCATCATAAACCTATTATGGTCAGCAGCTAATATCTCAATTCTGCTGTTTCCATTTCACTTGAAACATCCTTTGTGTTTACATATTCATACCTGAAATTGTTAGTCTAAAACCAAAAGAACAATGTACAAAGTACTTGTCTTGCATTAGTATAATCATAAGACCAACTATATGAATAACACAATTTTAATTTTGTACTAGCAGCACCTTGTGTGCCTTAGCAGTACCTTATGATACATTAGCAGTACCTTATGAATCAGCAGCAACAACAAAAATTTATTTACAAAAACACATCATATTGAAAATTTAAAGATTAAGCATTCCAATACTTGCTACCAAGTACTGAAACCTTGAAACATCAAAAGCTTTTGTTAGCAGATCTGCAAAACTATGTTCTGAAGCAATTTTAAGAACTTGAATTAATCTTTTCTCATTGCAGTCTCTTATAAAGTGCTGTCTGATTTCAATGTGTTTTGTTTTAGAATGTTGCACTGGATTTTTAATAATACAAATTGTACTACTATTATCAATATGAATAACAGTGTTTAAGAAATTGTACCCATAATCAAGGAGTTGGTTTTGAAGCCATAGAACTTGACTAGAGCAACTTGCAGCAGCTATGTATTCAGCTTCAGTTGTTGAATTTGCCACACTTGTTTGCTTCTTACACTGCCATGAGACAAGTCTACACCCAAGGAATTGACATCCTCCAGTTGTTGACTTTCTGTCCAAGCTAGCACCAGCATAATCACTATCCGAATATGCTATCAAATCAAAAGGAGATTCTCTAGAATACCATATACCCAACCTTGGTTGACCTTTGAGATATCTAAAAATTCTCTTGACTGCAGTTAAATGAGAAACCTTTGGAGTAACTTGAAATCTTGCACAAACACAAATAGGAAACATGATATCAGGTCTAGATGATGTAAGATACATCAAAGAGCCTATCATAGATCTGTAATTGTGTACATCTACATTCTCTCTATCTTCATCTTTCAGAAGGTGCTTCTCAGAGTCCATTGGTGTGCTTGCTATTTTTGAATCAGCAAATTGAAATTTTCTAAGTATCTCTGCAACATATTTGTCTTGACTAATAAATATGCCTTCAGATGATTTCTTAACTTGCAAACCCAAAAAGAATGTAAGTTCTCCCATAGAACTCATCTGAAACTTATCTTTCATAAGCTTCTCAAACTCTAAACACATTTCTTTCCTAGTAGATCCAAAGATAATGTCATCCACATACACCTGCACTAACAGAAGATCCTTCTTGTGCTGTTTGATGAACAGTGTCTGATCAATCTTTCCTCTTTGAAATCCATTTTCTAATAAGTAGGAAGCTAGTGTTGCATACCAAGCTCTTGGTGCCTGATGAAGGCCATATAGAGCTTTCACTACTCTGTACACTTTGTTTGGATGTAATGGATCAATGAAGCCCAGAGGTTGTGAAACATATACCTCTTCTCCTATTTCACCATATAAAAATGCGCTTTTGACATCCATTTGGTAGACTGTGAAGCCTAAAAATGAAGCATAAGCTAAGAAAAGCCTAATAACCTCAATCCTTGCTACTGGAGCATAAACTTCATCATAATCTATCCCTTCTTCTTGTGTGTACCCTTGCGCTACCAATCTAGCTTTGTTCTTGATCACAATTCCTCTTTCATCCCTTTTGTTCTTAAAAACCCATCTAGTGCCAATTACCTTCACACCTGTAGGTAAATCAACTAGCACCCAAACCTTTTGAATCTTGAACTGAAGAAGCTCTTCTTGCATAGCCTCTAACCAGCTTGAATCATCTAGGGCTGTAAGAATATTCTTTGGTTCAGCTTGTGAGAGAAAACATACAAACAAACAAGAGTTTGAAAGCTCATGTTGTTTTGAAGCATAAAGGGCATCAAGAAGCCCTTGTTGGTCTGAAGACATCAATTGTTGTCTTGTCTTCACACCTGACTGTATATCTCCAATCACATGTTCCAGGGAATGAACTTTGTGAATTCTTGATTGTGGTGTAGTAGGAACTTGATAATTTGATGGAAGATTGTTGTAATCCACCTCATTATCTGAGAATTCTGCTTCTTTTGTTTCTGAAGGGCCAGCAGCAGAGTCATTTGGCCGAACAGCAGAATCAGTAAGCTTATCAGCAGAGTCATCAGCAGAAACAGATATACTACCAGCAGCAACAGAAATACTACTAGCAGAAACACTTTGTTGTTCCTGAGTTCCATACTCTTTACTTTCATCTTCAACACTTTCTTTAGCTTTGCTAGAATAAGGTTCATCAGTTGTCGAAGTTGATTCCACAATTGTACTTGACCATATTGGCATTATCACATAATCTTGATCTTTCTCTAACTCTGCCTCATTTGTTGTATTTGAACCTGCAAAATCATTAGTTTCTGCAACAAAAGGCACATAATTCATTGAATTTGTTAGATATTCCAGATCAAATAGCCATTTTGGTCCTTGACCTTCTACATTGGATTTATATTCTAAAAACTCCACATGTAGATTTTCTTCTACTATTTCTTTTCTTGTGTTGTAAACTCTAAAAGCTTTGCTATTAAGAAAATAACCAACAAAGAAACCTTCATCTGCCTTACCATCGAATTTTCCTAAATGGTCTAAGGTATTGAGAATTGTCACATGACATCCAAAAGGTCTAAGAAATCCTATTGCAGGAGTTCTACCATTAAAAAGTTCATATGATGTCTTATTTTGAGGCTGCACAACTAAAACTCTATTTTGAACATAACAAGCAGTGTTGACTGCCTCTGCCCAAAAGTTTATTGGTAACTTAGAATCAGCTAACATTGTTCTAGCAGCTTCAATTAGTGTTCTATTCTTTCTTTCAGCTACACCATTCTGTTGTGGTGTTCTAGCAACACTAAATTCTCTCTTAATACCTTTTTCTTTGCAGAAATCATCCATAACTCTATTCTTAAAATCTGTCCCAGTATCACATCTAATGACTTTTACTTTCTTGCTTAGTTGATTTTCTATCTGTGTAATGAAGTCCTTAAGGATGCTAGATGTTTCATCCTTGGTGGCTAAAAAGAAAACCCATGTAAATCTACTATAGTCATCAGTAATAACTAGACAATATCTCTTATGCATTATGCTCATCACTGAAACAGGTCCAAATAAGTCCATATGCAGCATAAACAAAGACTGATTGATAGAGTTAAAAATTTTGGGCTTACAAGTGGCTTTGTGTTGTTTTCCTTTTAGACAAGCAATGCATGTTTGATCATTTTCAAATCTTTTGTGAGGTAAACCTCTTACCAAACCATTCTTAACAATTTTATTTATGGTTTTGAAGTTAATATGACCAAGCCTTCTATGCCATTTCATTGATTCATCCAATGTGGCATTTGCAACAAGACAAGTTAAATTCTTTTTAGGAATAATATGCTTCATGTCTACACTGTACATATTGCCCTTTCTAGGAATTCTAAGAAGTACTTGACTTTCATCAGGCATCTTAAAATCAGGAGAAAGTACAAGACATTCAGTCTCACAGAAAAGAACATTATTCTTTTTTTCACACATTTGTAAAACACTAAAAAGATTATAATTTAGCTCTTTTACATAGTACACATCTTCAAAATCTAAATTTTCGGTTTTGATTGTACCTTTACCAGAAATTTTGCCACGAACACCCCCTCCAAAGGTAACATATCCTCCATTGAAAGCTTCAAAATCTGAGAGATAAGACATGTTTCCTGTCATGTGCCTAGAACATCCACTATCTGAGTATCCTTGATCCTCTTCCTGATCATTTGAATGTTCCTGCACACAAATAAGAGTGTTAGTTTCTTTTGGGGATCCAAGCCATTATTGACTTGGATCTGCCTCTTGCATCAATGTAATTGAATCTTTTAAGAATAGTTGATGCAACATTGGATTTATGAATCCAACATGCTGAGGCCTTAACAGCATTTGCCCTTTTTCCCTTATCGCAGAGTGAACCACACACTTATCAGCAGAATCTGCTAACTTTGTAGTTCTACCGTTTGGTCTCCAAATTTGTTTATGGACCACTGCCTTTGATTGAATGGGACTTAGAACAGTTGTAGGTGCATGTTTGAAAAATGTTTTTGCACCCTTAGCTGTTGATTTTGGGTTAATAGTCATAAATGGTCGAGCAGCAGAGTAAAATTTGCTATCAGTAGGATCATTTGGTCTATCAGCAGAATCAGATTTAGAGATAGACTTGCTTTTGACTACTCTGGGGTTTGATTTCTTAGAACTAGAGTGAAAGTGAGATTTAGGAGTTTGCCTTTTGAGATTCAATCTATGGATTTCATACCCAGATACCCATTGGTTGCAGAAAGCTGCAAGATGGTCAAAACTACCACATGTATAACAAGCTTTATTATAAAAAGCAAAGTCATCACCTAATTGGTTAGACTTGAGGTTGTTCCAATTCCTTTGGTTACCTCTGGGCTTGTTGGTGGTTCTGTATTGTTCACAATATCTAACTGGTTGCCTAACATGCTTAATGTTTGTATGAGGCCTATCAGTATTGTGTTTGACTACCTTAGGAACACTTGTTCCTACTTTCTTAACCACTTCAGGTTTAGACATAACCTGTTCTTTTTCATCATCACTATCAGTTGTACAATCTTCAACAACTATAGCATCTCCTTTCTTAACAAAGGACACCTTGTCCTGATAAGTTAAAGTTTTATCTAAACTTTTACTTATCTTTTCTACCTTAAGACTCTGACTAGTCTTAGAACCATATTCCATGATTGGTTCTTGAAACTCAGCTAAACCTGTATGTGATAGGTCAACACCTGGAGGTGAAGGAACACCTCTATATGGTGGAGGAACAGTTTTGTAACCTACACCTGAATTAGCTTTATCAATTACCTGAGCTTCCCAAATCTTATTCATTCCTTGTGAGGCATGTGCTAGAGTATCTATAGTTACCTTAACATTTTCTTTTTCAGTTTTGACTTCAGATAACTGTCTACTTTGATCATTAAGTAGTTCATCTCTAAATGCTATTCCTCTTTTTAAAGCATTTAAATCATCAGTAAACGTAGATTCATTCTTTTTATAATGAAGAATCTGTTTTTCTAGAACTCCTACACACCTCTTGTGATTAGCTAAATTATGAAGGGCATCAATTAACTCTTCTCTAAAAGCATCAAATCTTTTTTTAATGTCTTCATAATTTTTAAGATTAGGACATGAATTAGTACAAGTAGGAATAGTATCTACCTCTGAATCAGAAGAAGCCATTAGAGCAATCTCATCGACAACAAGAGCAGCATTTGGTGGCGCATCCTCTTCAGTAGCCATAGAGCTCCAATCATATCCAATACCATCAATGGCCAGCATAGCCTTTGGCTCTTCCACCAGTACTTCCTTATTCCTTTCTTGTTTATACCAAGTGTTCCTATTATCCTGCTTCCTTGGGCTTCTACATTCTTTAGCAAAATGTCCCAACCTATGACAGTTAAAACATTCCACTTTCTTCTTATCGAACCCAGCAGTATCATTACCATTTATGGTAATTTGCTTTCCAGTTTTCTGCCAAAACTTCTTAGCCCTCATGCTAAGTAAAGCAACTTGCCACTTAATATCCATCTCTTCCAAATCATCACCATCAACCTGCTTAAGGTCTTCATGATTTAAAGGAGAACCACTAGCTTGACTGGTTATAAAGGCATAAAATGTTGGATCACCAAGTCCAGCATTATCCTTTTGTACACTAGTAGAAGGACCACCATAAGTAACATTAGAAACACTTTCAACTTCATCTACCTCCTCTGTATGACTAACACTAGGAACTGATAAGAGTGCAGCATTCCCAGAACTAGTACTATAATTTCCACCTCTCTTTAGACTTTGTTCAACAATTTTAACGTTGTTGTACAAATCATTAAGCTTCATAGTTTCAATTTCTGGTTTGTTCATCCAGACAATAACATGAGTATGAAAATCACCAGGTAGACTTTTCAAGAACTTCATGTTGAGATCTTCCTTCTCAGTCTCAACACCCAACACAGCTAATTGACTAACAAGCTTGTGTAGTCTTGAAAATAGCTTATCGAGAGACTCATTACTAAAAGCAGTAAAGTTTTCAAATTGGTGCTTTAGTAAAGTCTTCTGTGTCTTTTTGGTATTTTCATTACCACCAAACCATGCACAAATCTCTTCAAAAAGAGTTTTTGCATCAAGATATTTGTTAAAAGATAGCATTTGCTCACCAGGAATGGTCATAAGCAATAGGTTTCGTGCTTTCTGATCATTTCTCTTCTGTATCTTTTCATCATTGGAGACTGGTCCAGTATTTCTTTTTCTAACTGTCTTCCCTTCAACAAGAACATCTGAATAGCCTAAAGTGAAGGAATCACCATACTGAATTATGTCCTAAAGAGCATAATCTTGAACCATGAAATATTGCTCAACTCTCATCCTCCATAACTCAAACTCATTGGGTTTGATCATGGGCAACTTTGCAGCAACATTTGTTTGAACATCTTGTACATCCATTTCTTGTTTCTTCTAAAAACAACAATATCAACTCTAGCTCTGATACCACTTGCTAGGATCCTGGACACACGATTAAGGTGGTTAAACCTTCTAACTTTGTGTGTATGATATGTTGTGTTAAAATGATTAAGTGCGCGGAATTCACTCAACCAAACTTAGAAGGTTGTGTATGTTATGGAAATGGAATTGTTATGTTTGTTAGTTAGCAATGAACACATAAAGATTATCACCAAACGATTCAATATTATTAAAGATAATAATACGAGTGACCTTGAAATAACACTAGGGTTACAACCTTGAATCTTATGTTTCTATCACTTGTGATATATTTGTGTTTGTTCTAACAGTTATGCATGTTCTAACATATGCATGGACTAACTCTTAACACTTCTATATTTTTCACACACTCTAAATATCACTAGTCTAAGATCTCTTTTATAGTCAAAAGATCTTTACAAATTGCTTAAAGTCTTGACCGACTTACTTGGTTAACTTATCCTATTGAGTGTCAGTACATCAGATACAACATGTATATATGTATACAACTTGTTAACTAAGCACATGGAGAAAGATATTATCTACCGTATATTGTTGACCAAAATACAATAAATATCTTTTTGATCTTATCCTTCCATCAGCAGAGTTGTTCATTATCAGCAGGAACAATCTATCGCTATCAGCAGAATCATCAGCAGAGTTGTTAAGCCTATCAGCAGAGTGAAATGCTCTATCAGCAGAATCAACGTCATCAGCAGAAACCATTTTGCACTATCAGCAGAATTATACTTAGAGTAGAATCCGATATTAAACATCTTGAATATTTAATTCCCAACACCCTTGTTACATGCTACACAGGTTTGGTCATTCTTAAACACGTTTGAAGGCAAACCCTAACCAGATTATTTTTCACAAGCTTATTCATATTCTTGAAGTTCACATGACCTAACCTTCTGTGCCACAACTTAGATTCATCCAAAGTAGCTTTTGCAATTAAACAGGCAGAACCTTTTGCAGGTTCAGATGCTTTCATATCAAAACTGTACATGTTGTGTTGTCTGGGAACTTTAAGAAGGATCTGATGTTCATCAGGCATCTTAAAATCCGGAGTCAATACAAGACATTCAGTCTCAGTAAAAAGCACCTTATGCTGCGTTATCACATATTTGTGATATAGAGAAAAGATTGAACTGCCCAAGTTCTCTCACAAAAGATACATTGTCAAATTCTAAATTGCCTACAGTGATTCTTCCTTTTCCAGTAATCTGCCCCTTGCTTCCTCCAAAAGTAACAGAACCTCCTTTGAATTCTCGAAAATCCTTCAGATAGCCCTTGTTACCAAACATGTGCCCAGAGCACCCACTATCAAAAATTCCTCTATCTGCCATATAGCTGAGTGGATGATCCTACACAAAAAGAAGAGAAATTAGTTTCTCTTAGGAACCCAGGCCTGAGTAGGCTTGGGTCCGTCTTGTGGATCAACATATTTAGAAGTCTTATATGAAACTGATCCACTGTTGCTTTAGGATTTATAAGTATATTCATTCTTGAATGGATCCTAAGACCAACATGCTGAGGGCTTAACAGCAGAACCCCCATTACCCTTTACAACATTTGAAGTTGAAGGTCTTGCTGTATTCTTAGCAATTGGTCTCCTCACAGGTGGATGAGGTTTATAAAATTGATTTCTTTGATTCACCTGTGGTTTTTGGAAAGGCTGTCTGGGTCTCACTTGATGAACATAACCAGAATTTTCATTAGGTCTCACAGAATTAAAGTTTTGCCTACCCAAATTAAAGTTCCTTAAACCAGACTTAATATTTGGTCTACCAGAATTAACATTAAAGTTTGGTCTACCAGTATTAACTTGTTGTCTACCAGAATTAATGTTTGGTCGGGTAGAGTTAACATGTTGGGCTGGTCTGGGGGCAAATTGGTTGGCATGATTTATTCTGTTAGCATTATTCCACACTGGTTTATTATTAACATGACCCATATTCACATTCCTTTTAAGCTCAGCCTCTCTTTTCATTCTTTTCTCATGAAAGTCACAATCTCTAATCAAGTGACTTAGACTTCCACAAACAAAACATCTCTTAGGAGTGTAAGTGTAGCTACTCCTAACTTCTCTGTGAACACTATTGCTTTTAGGTGACTCATTCATATTAACAGATTCCCTAGGAGTTTTTATGTGGTTGACACAACTAGGTTTAATTGTTTGTGATTCAGACTTAGTCACAACTGGTTCACTTTCCTTAACAATCTCATGTTCAGGACTCTCTTTTACTTTACTTTTTGAATCAGACGTAGAGTGGCAGAGACATCACCATTGGATCCTTCATTGTCATTAGATTAACAAGTAGAATACTCACTAGTTTTGTCCTCTGAGGTGGTTGACTCAGGTGTTTGAGGACCACTTTTTCCATATACAAATAGAGAGTCATCTAACTCCTCTTTTTCAAGAGGAGTGTAGTCTCCATATTAATAAAAATCTGCATAAAACAATTCAATCCCTCCCCTCTCCTTGTTTGTAACGCCCCACCACCCCCATATTTTTCCAAGGTATGGACAAGTGTCCACTTATATCTTTCCTAAGCTTAGATATTCCCAATATCTCACCTATACACTCATATCCCATGCAATACCATCAAAATTTCTGGTCTTTTCCTCTCATCTTGCTGCCGTGAATCATCAAGAACCAAACACAATCATCTTGTGTTGATTCTATTGAAAATAATACAAGAAAGATGGCCTTGAAGTGCTAGTAGTACTCTTGATTTGTTTTCTTCTTCAAAAGCCTTGTTTTCAAAAGTATAGGCTGAAGTTATGAGCTGTTGGAGAGTGTTTGATCATCCTAAAAATCACCAAGGAATGGTGGGTTTTGTTCTTGTTGTGGTTCGACCCTAAGCCGCACCTAAGGGGGTGTTTGTTTTCTTCAATTCCCTCCATTTTTGTTAAGTAAGTCATAATCACTTTGTTCCTATTTTATTTTTACAATTAATCTTGATAATTTTTTTATGGGTTTTCTGATTTTAATGATCTTTAGTGTTCTTGAGGTGTTTTTGATGATTGGTATGGCATTAGAATGATGTTAGGATGTTGGAATCACTAGTTAGATTGTTGGATTGAAAGTGGTTGGATTATTGAAATGGGACAGCAGGGTGTTGCTGTGATGTCGAATTATTTTTGGCTTTAGGTCTGTGACTTTATGACTTAGTAGGGTAGATGATTGTCTAAGGTATAAGTGGCGAGTTGGAGGGAACGGTAACTCGTCCGGATGACCAAGTTATGGCCAAATTAGTAAAGCTTGTCAAAATGGGTGACTTGCAGATAGTGTGGGTTCTAATGGTAAATTTTTGGCTTAAGGCCTACTGGTTATTTGCATATATGACTAGTTAAATATATCAGGTCCTAGTGGCGAGTTGGCCGGAGCACCAACTATTCCGGATGGTCGAGATACGACCAAAACCGTGGAAACATAATTACTGTGTGCCCAAAATTTGTAATGCAGATTGTTTCACTTGTAATTAATAATTTTTTTAACTAGCGGCTACTGGGTTTTTACATGGTGAAGGTTACAACATATGAGGACCATTTGGCTAATTGGAGGTTTACCAACTCCTCCGGATGAGTGAGTTATGACCGTTTTGCTAAAATTGATCAGTTCTGAACTACTGTTTGAAAAAGGAGTCTAACTCCAGATTTTTGTGCTATAGTGTTGGGTTTTAAAACATGACTCAGTAGTATACATCTTAGGCTAACACCTCCAAGTGGTCTCACTTCAATTGCTATCATAGTTTAGGATTTATGGCCATTTTCGTGAGAGATTAAAATTTAGAAAATATTCTGGTCTTGATGTTCACGGGTAAAATAGTCTTTTCACATGATTCTGAAACTTTCAAAGGTTGAGGCCTGGATTTTTAAAAAACTAGACTCAAAGAGCTTTCCAGGGGTGAAGGCCTTGTTTTTGTATCTTGTATAGATTAGGAGTTAAGGGTCCATAAAATAGAGTCAAATCCAGAATTTAATATCTTACGTCTTGTCTTGAACTATAAAACGTGTAGATACCCATAGGTAAACTAAGAATTGAGGGATGAATCTTAGTAGGTGTTTTATTACCTATAAGACCAGATTGAACATCAATCTTAGAGTACAAATACCTAGGGTTAAGTCTTAGTGCAATGCCATGCTTATCTCAAAAACATATCTCGTGATCTTTTGATTTGCTTTTACGCATCAATCTTCTTTATCATTCTAAGCCGCGTCACATCTTTTAGGTTGTGCTTAAATGCTTCCCACTCATCCGGAGATCCATATTACTTCTGTTCTTCATCACTTCCCGGTGAGTTCATAGCCCCACCTTTTACTCATTTAACTATTTATAAACCCCGTGGGGGAGATACATGCTACTTACTTTTATTATGATCACAACTGCTTGAAAACTGTATTCTAAACTGAATGTATTATTGACACTAAGTACTACTATTGCCATGAAGTCCCCGTATCATGAATCGTTAATCACTTGCGAGTGAGCGCGAATATTGTGAATAGATCTATTTGGGATTGAACTCCCCATATTGGACCGCTGCCCTTGCATGGGCAACCATATGCACTATATTTGAGGTCTCTAGGTGCTTGGCAAGGCACCCACTGGGGCAAACTTACATACTTATTACTTAAGGCGTCGATGTCATGAGCTTAGTGCAATAATTACCTTACTAGACTCTGCATTTGTTGCTTAGTCACTTTTATAAATGATATTGTGATCAACCGCTTATTACTAAAACTCTATGGATTCACTCAACCTTTGTGTTGACGTTTTAGCATGTTTATCTCAGGTTCTAAAGAAATTAGCTGGCATGTGAAGGCGCACGGAAAAATATTTTGAAGACGATGCATTTATTATCATTCGAAAAACTTTACAACTTTTATGTTGTACATTTTGGAAAAACTTGTGGGACCTCTTCTTGTTAACTCTGATATTTAAAATCGAATGATAATTTATTTCAAAACGTCTCACTTAGAGTCGTTTTCTGTAACTTATACTGTAACCAATGAAGTAATACCCTAGTGATACAATCTTCCGTTGTGATATTTTGGGGGTGTTACAAATTGGCATCAGAGCATGAGTTATAGAGAACCAGATTGCATTTAAACCTAGACTATAACTACTCTTTACATTAAGACCCACTTTACTCATTGTCGTCTTCTGCATTCCGTGCGCCATGCCTACTCTTACATTCTTGTGATCTATGAAACTTTTTTTTCAAGACATTGTAGTTGATTACAATGGTCTCGTTTACTTCTCAGACATTGTGAGCTGCACAATGGTCTCGTTTACTTCTCAGACATTGTGAGAAAACTATTTTATAACTATGAACTCACCAACTCTTTTGAACGCTATGTCGACTTTCTCTGATTATTTTACTCCTCGTCTTCGAGGATGAGTGTGAATATTTATTCCATACTCTCGGAACACTTATGACGTCTCATATCACACCGCTTTGTAACTCATCAGTTTAGTATGAGTGTTTTATCGGTAATTCTTAAGTAGGATGATTTATAATATCTTTATTTAAATGGATTGGGACGCCTTTTTATTTAAATAAAGAAATTGTAAATCGCCGAACCATAAGTTTATATTTCTCTATTTACATTGTTTGGGACGCCTCTCTATGTAAATAATGAATTATAAATCAGTGGGCTTATTAGTATCCAATGAGACATGAGTATGAACTCGAACTTGAGAATCACCAGTATTATACCACTCGGCCAAAATTCTTAAGATCTCATTTGAACTGTCTGAGTTCATTCTTAAGTTATCACTTTTGTTGTTACAAATTCTTACAATCATGAGCTATTTATTGAGTATACAAACTTGTTACACTCTTGAGCTCACGGATTTAGTTCAATCTTGAACTAACAAACTGAGTACGATATTCCACCTACTTTGCTTGGGTGCGTAACCATCTACTTACTTGGGTACATAGATGCCTACTTAAGTGTGTGGACACCTATGTATAAGCTCTCACGACCTCCTCTCACTTGTTGGCCCATGTTCTGGGAACAGTGCCTCTTGAAATATCCTCACATCCAAGGTAAGGTAAGTTAGCACTGGTTGAGCATTACCACCATTAACGAAATTCTTACCCTTATAATCTTTGGTCATATGGCCTATCTTCTAGCAACTTCTACACCTAACGGTGCAAGAACCAATATGATGCAACTTGCATCAATGACATAATGGTTTATTCTTGACATAACCTCTTCTTCCAGTTGAGACAACGACATCATAGGCTCTGGCATTCTCTTGCCTTCTGTTTTGCTATTGTTGGGTCCTTGAGTAGACCAAGCTCGCACAACTTGATCCACTGGATTGCAAGACATCAGAATTGTTACATCCAGTGTGAGTGGATCAAACGAAGTTACAATTTATGCTACATAGATGAAGACCTAGGTGATCCTTACAAGGTCCAAGGGTTGACTTGTTGATTTCGAGGTTGAATTAGAAACTATTCAAGGGTTTGATCAAGAGGTTAGGGGCTGAATTAAAAGGGTTATTATAAGGTTTACATAGGGTTGAAATCAAGTGGGTAAATATTCAAGACAAGGGTTAAAGGTTGATTGGAGATTAAGTGTTGATTAGTGTTGTGGTTCTTGTAAGTTCTCATCCAAGATCATTGTGAGATTATGTTTAGTTTCCATGTATTTATTCCTTTTGGTATATTTCATATTTTATACAAGTTTTATAAGTATTAAGACTTGATTGATGTTGTACATGAGGTTTGAAACACAAAAATAAACTAGGACAAGCCCCAAGTATGTTTTATGAATTTGAAATTCTGAACAGCCCCATAGAATGTTCAAACTGATCATCTCAGTAAACCTTGAGGTTAAGACAATAAGATAAGCCGGTAGAGCTCTGTCTTGTGGTCGTTTCGCCAGGTGGCGCATCTCGTAACTCATCCCGATGAATAAACTAGAGCCAAAAAGGTAAAACATGTCAAAATCTGACTAGCAGATTTCGTTGGACAAAACGGGACAGTTCTGGCCATTTTGGGAACTCGTCGTAGTTTTATGAAATGAAGCTAAGACATAAACTTAAACGTAGGAAAAAGCCTTGCATCCTAAAGTGTTGTAGAACTCAAGATATGGCCCTTTCCGCGGGACTGCAGTGTGCTGTCCATCAGCACTTAAATGGGTCATTACATGCTGAAATTTTCTGCAAATGGTACATAGCTGATTGGAAAATAAAAAGGGCATTTCGAGCGATTTTGGGTCCGTTTGAGCCATAAAACTTTTAGGAAATGTGAGAGTAACATTTATATATCTTCTATATACATTAAGGAACTTTCTAAAACATTATTAGGTAAAGAAGTTATGCCTTCACTAGATGTGATAAATGTTGATATTAAATAAAGGGGTGTTTGGCTAGAGCTCAAATTAGCACCTAAATAAGCAAATCTGGCTTAAGGCCTAAAGAATTACGACTTAAACATGTCTAATAAGCTGTCATATAAGTTTGGTAGAGATTGAGATAACTTATTATCGGTTTTGGGTCGCTTATGATATGTTTAAAAATGGGATAGCATAGTGTGCAGGAATTTGCACCGACTTTAACGAATCATAGAAAAATAACCGTAGCTCCGTTTGAGATGTTCCTTACATATCCGGATAGGCGACAGAAGTACCCCCACCTCTTTTGAGACACATCGTCAACTCATAACACGAATTAAATCATGAGGACATGATTCCCTTAATCGGTGGAGACTGTAACAACCCGTAAAATTTCATAAGGATAACTGACTATGTCAATTTGCCCCTTTGACTTTTACTTCTTGACTATTTGACTTTTACCATAACGTAAAAGCAAATACTGTAACCGGTAACTTTCCAAGTTAAATAATTCACTTTTCTTTGAATTATTACTTTCTGAACGCTTTTGTTCATCTCTGTCTATTTAACGAGAAGATATCTCGCAAAATGTGAAAATCACACAACGCGTACCGACACTAGACTATGTCCAGTCTACACTTTTTATACACTTTTGGTTCCTTACAATTCTATTTTAAAAGTCACTTTTCACTTTTTCCCCTTTTAGGTAAACCTTGCACTTTTTACGTTTTACGCGTTCTAAACCTTCATTTTTAGGTTTTAACTACATTTAAATCCTCCGATGAACTCACCACTCATCTAAATTACTAAAATATGTCATGAAAATAAATTTTAATATTTTTGGAAGTTTTTATATTTTTACATTACCCGGTATTGCATTAAGTGTCTTAAAAACCCTACGTTTGAGTACCGGGAGCAACCTACACTACACTATACACTGAATACTACCCTTATTAATAAAAATCTGCATAAAACAATTCAATCCCTCCCCTCTCCTTGTTTGTAACGCCCCACCACCCCCATATTTTTCCAAGGTATGGACAAGTGTCCACTTATATCTTTCCTAAGCTTAGATATTCCCAATATCTCACCTATACACTCATATCCCATGCAATACCATCAAAATTTCTGGTCTTTTCCTCTCATCTTGCTGCCGTGAATCATCAAGAACCAAACACAATCATCTTGTGTTGATTCTATTGAAAATAATACAAGAAAGATGGCCTTGAAGTGCTAGTAGTACTCTTGATTTGTTTTCTTCTTCAAAAGCCTTGTTTTCAAAAGTATAGGCTGAAGTTATGAGCTGTTGGAGAGTGTTTGATCATCCTAAAAATCACCAAGGAATGGTGGGTTTTGTTCTTGTTGTGGTTCGACCCTAAGCCGCACCTAAGGGGGTGTTTGTTTTCTTCAATTCCCTCCATTTTTGTTAAGTAAGTCATAATCACTTTGTTCCTATTTTATTTTTACAATTAATCTTGATAATTTTTTTATGGGTTTTCTGATTTTAATGATCTTTAGTGTTCTTGAGGTGTTTTTGATGATTGGTATGGCATTAGAATGATGTTAGGATGTTGGAATCACTAGTTAGATTGTTGGATTGAAAGTGGTTGGATTATTGAAATGGGACAGCAGGGTGTTGCTGTGATGTCGAATTATTTTTGGCTTTAGGTCTGTGACTTTATGACTTAGTAGGGTAGATGATTGTCTAAGGTATAAGTGGCGAGTTGGAGGGAACGGTAACTCGTCCGGATGACCAAGTTATGGCCAAATTAGTAAAGCTTGTCAAAATGGGTGACTTGCAGATAGTGTGGGTTCTAATGGTAAATTTTTGGCTTAAGGCCTACTGGTTATTTGCATATATGACTAGTTAAATATATCAGGTCCTAGTGGCGAGTTGGCCGGAGCACCAACTATTCCGGATGGTCGAGATACGACCAAAACCGTGGAAACATAATTAGTGTGTGCCCAAAATTTGTAATGCAGATTGTTTCACTTGTAATTAATAATTTTTTTACTAGCGGCTACTGGGTTTTTACATGGGTGAAGGTTACAACATATGAGGACCATTTGGCTAATTGGAGGGTTTACCAACTCCTCCGGATGAGTGAGTTATGACCGTTTTGCTAAAATTGATCAGTTCTGAACTACTGTTTGAAAAAGGAGTCTAACTCCAGATTTTTGTGCTATAGTGTTGGGTTTTAAAACATGACTCAGTAGTATACATCTTAGGCTAACACCTCCAAGTGGTCTCACTTCAATTGCTATCATAGTTTAGGATTTATGGCCATTTTCGTGAGAGATTAAAATTTAGAAAATATTCTGGTCTTGATGTTCACGGGTAAAATAGTCTTTTCACATGATTCTGAAACTTTCAAAGGTTGAGGCCTGGATTTTTAAAAAACTAGACTCAAAGAGCTTGCCAAGGGTGAAGGCCTTGTTTTTGTATCTTGTATAGATTAGGAGTTAAGGTCCATAAAATAGAGTCAAATCCAGAATTTAATATCTTACGTCTTGTCTTGAACTATAAAACGTGTAGATACCCATAGGTAAACTAAGAATTGAGGGATGAATCTTAGTAGGTGTTTTATTACCTATAAGACCAGATTGAACATCAATCTTAGAGTACAAATACCTAGGGTTAAGTCTTAGTGCAATGCCATGCTTATCTCGAAAACATATCTCGTGATCTTTTGATTTGCTTTTACGCATCAATCTTCTTTATCATTCGAAGCCGCGTCACATCTTTTAGGTTGTGCTTAAATGCTTCCCACTCATCCGGAGATCCATATTACTTCTGTTCTTCATCACTTCCCGGTGAGTTCATAGCCCCACCTTTTACTCATTTAACTATTTATAAACCCCGTGGGGGAGATACATGCTACTTACTTTTATTATGATCACAACTGCTTGAAAACTGTATTCTAAACTGAATGTATTATTGACACTAAGTACTACTATTGCCATGAAGTCCCCGTATCATGAATCGTTAATCACTTGCGAGTGAGCGCGAATATTGTGAATAGATCTATTTGGGATTGAACTCCCCATATTGGACCGCTGCCCTTGCATGGGCAACCATATGCACTATATTTGAGGTCTCTAGGTGCTTGGCAAGGCACCCACTGGGGCAAACTTACATACTTATTACTTAAGGCGTCGATGTCATGAGCTTAGTGCAATAATTACCTTACTAGACTCTGCATTTGTTGCTTAGTCACTTTTATAAATGATATTGTGATCAACCGCTTATTACTAAAACTCTATGGATTCACTCAACCTTTGTGTTAACGTTTTAGCATGTTTATCTCAGGTTCTAAAGAAATTAGCTGGCATGGGAAGGCGCACGGAAAAATATTTTGAAGACGATGCATTTATTATCATTCAAAAAACTTTACAACTTTTATGTTGTACATTTTGGAAAAACTTGTGGGACCTCTTCTTGTTAACTCTGATATTTAAAATCGAATGATAATTTATTTCAAAACGTCTCACTTAGAGTCGTTTTCTGTAACTTATACTGTAACCAATGAAGTAATACCCTAGTGATACAATCTTCCGTTGTGATATTTTGGGGTGTTACATCAGTAGACTTCTTCTCCGGGCAGTCTCTAGAAAAATGTCCATGCTTATGACAATTGTAGCATTCAACTGTCCTCTTAGTGTATCCAACTGGAGACTTGTTGTTGAACTTAATGGACCTCCCATACTGCTTTTGAAACCTTTTTACCCTCAGAGCAATCATGGCAATGTGCCATTTGATGTCCATCTCTTCTACCTCAGCATCATTTATCTGCTCCAAATCTTCACTGATAAAGCTCTCATCTTCTTGTTGATTGGCGAAGAATGAGTGAATCACCTCATCTGCAAAGCCTGTAGGAGCAGTTCTTTCCCTTGTAGAAGCTTCATAAACACCAGACTTAACCTTGTAAGTACTGCCTTTGCTTTGAGACACAAAAGCAACATTTGAAGAACTAGTAGTTGCCTGAGTGGTTTCATTGATGTCCCTTTCAAAAATCCTAAGATTGTTGTACAGGTCATCTGGGGTCATTGAGTCAACTTCATCCTTCATCCTCATAGTCATAGACACATTTACCCATTCTGGTGGTAGAGACCTAAGAAACTTGTGATTGGCATCCTCATTAGATACAGCAGCACCATGTACTTCTAGTTGTGACAGAAGATGTTGAAATCTGTCATAACCCTTTTCTAATCCTTCAGCCTTTGACACATTGAAAGTTTCAAATTGCTGTTTAAGAACAGCCTTCTGCATCTTTTTAGAGTTTGCATTCCCACCAAAACGTTTCTTAATTGCATCCCAAATCTCCTTGGCATCTATCATCCCATGAAACCTTTGTAGATGCTCCTTTGTAATAGCCATAAGCAGCAAGGTTCTAGCCTTCTTCTCTTTTTCCACAGCCCGTACCTCCTCAGCAGTCAATGGTGGTAATATTCTGATTTGCCCATCATTACCAACTGAAACCCTTTTCTTAGAATTTCCCTTCTGAATAACCTTCCACACATCACTGTCAATGTACTCCAAGTAATGTTCCATCTCCATGGCCCATATGTCGTACTCTTCTCTCTTCAGTATTGGAAGTTTAATGTTGGATATGGTGGTGGTTGTAGGGATGATTGGTTGTGGTTTAGAGGTGCTGGTTTCAGGGTTTTCTTCCTCATGATTTGAGTTCTCATCCTCACTGTTATGGATTGAAAAGGTTTCAGTGTTGATAGGTTTTTCAATATCAGACATTGTGTAGGGTGAATTGATTGAGAGTTTGTTTGTGGTGTTGTATTCTTCGAACACAGAGTCTCTCTAAAGGCTCTGATACCACTTGTAGGTCCACGATTTGTATGGATCTCTAAGTAGCCTTTGATTACTTAGTGGATGACTTGAATAAATCCAAATCAATCCAAGTGAGAAACTCTTAACAATTTGTTAATGTTAACGCGGAATATTAACAAGAACAATGAAGAACACTGAGTTATCACTAACTTCGTATATATTACTAACATACACAATTCGTACGTACCTTTGTATTGATCCCTTAGGGTTCCTTTTAAACTTGAAGGAAACCCTAATTACAAAAACCGTGTGAAAAGATATCACGTATCTTCTATAAAGATACCTAACTCGTACATATATTTTCCTAACTTAATACTAACAAACTTTCCTATTTTCACTGACCAGACTTAACTAACAAGTCAACCAGACTTAATACAATTACCAGACTTAACATTTACATTACCAGACTTAACCACGACCAGACTTAATAATGTAACTACAAGACTTAAGTTTGTCTTCACTTGGTCTTCCTCGTACCTTGTGATAATTCCCAACAGATAGTCAATCTAATAGTCAATGAATGTGTATTATAGTTTTAGAAGATATGACGCATAAACTCAAGGGACTTAAGTTGACATATTTTTAATGAGTTATAAGTTTAATGTGGCTAAAATAGGAAGAAGATGACTAAAGGGACTAAAGTTGCCAACTAGGCAAACTTCCACCTAACAAATGTCTAGAGGGATCTCTAGACTTCTATTAGTTCTTTTGGATAAGTGTTTTGTGTGTGTGTGGTGATGGTGTCGGTTCAAAAAAAAGGGAGGGAAAGACAAGGTTTTGCTAGTGATCAAGTGGTGGAAGATTAGAGGTCCTAATCAAGAGTTAAGTTTATACTAACCACTCCTACATCAAGTAAGTAATCTCTTTTAAGTTAGTGAGTTGTGGGATTGATCATCATATAATCAATATATTATTATGTGATGATTAGAGGTGTTTAGAGATGAGATATGGTTAGATTAACCATTGTTATAGTTATTTGGTTATGTGCTCAAGTGTTTGTATTTATGGTGATTATGACATAGGGTGATGATGATGATGATGATGATGGTTATAAGGATGATGATGATGCTTTGATATGCTTAGCTTAGAGCTAAGGTAATTAAAATGATGATGGCATGGTATTATATGGAATACTAACATGTATGTGTTATGTATGTTATAGATGTGATGTGTTAAGTAATAGGTGGTTTAGATATGCTTGTGTGATGTAATGAATGTGAGCTAAGTGGCGACTTGATGTTATGTGTTAAGTGAGATTCGGAGTAATAAGCTTGTAAAGTAAGTGTTATGATGTATGTGATGCTTATATGTTTGTGTGAAGTATAATGGTATGTTATAATCATTTTACTTACTAAGCGTTATTGCTTACCGTTATAGTTGACAATGTTTTGTAGGTTTATGTGTTATGGAGATGCTATAGCTTAGATTATGGATTAAGGGTTGGTTATGCGAATGTTAGAAGGATTTTGGTAAGAAAGTAGGAGCTTAGGTAGATACCGAGCTCTATGTTGATGTTGTACCCCCAAGCGTCGAAATGGTTTTTTAAAGGTCGTTATTAAGTGTCAAACTATTTGTAAATGTGGAAGTTAAAGTATGTCAAGGTCATTTGTTATAGTATGTGTTATAGTGTATGCAAACGGGTCAAAATGGGTGTTCGGCAAAACACCCGTCGTCATGTAAAGTACATGTTTATGGGTCGTTTAGACCACGTATGATAAGATAACGATGTCTTATGTCGTGTTAATGAAATCTGGAAGTTTTTGTGTATTGTCGAAGTGGGAAAATTCGTTTTTCGGAAAATAGGTCAAAATATGTAAGTGAAGAAAATCTGAAGAAAAAGGGGGTATTTGAGACTAATACCTGGAGTATTAGTGTCAGTTTAAAAGTGCAGGAAAAATGGTGTATTTTAGATGCAAATGGGTGTATTTTAGACTAATACCTGGGGTATTAGTGTCAGTTTAAAAGTGCAGGAAAAAGGGTGTATTTTAGATGCAAATGGGTGTATTTTAGACTAATACCTGAGGTATTAGTGTCAGTTTAAAAGTGTAGGAAAAAGGGTGTATTTTAGATGCAAATGGGTGCATTTTAGACTAATACCTGGGGTATTAGTGTCAGTTTAAAAGTGCAGGAAAAAGGGTGTATTTTAGATGCAAATGGGTGCATTTTAGACTAATACCTGGGGTAATAGTGTCAGTTTAAAGTTGCAGGAAAAATGGTGTATTTTAGACTGAAAATTGGTGCATTTTAGACTAATACCTATGGTATTAGTGTCTGTTTAAAAATCGGGTAACTTTTAATCCGTAATTCGTCACGGGTCGTGCCACCCGTCGTTCCGAAGGTAATTGAGTCTAGTTACTTCTAAAAGTAGTCTCAATGTCTGTTTTGCAATAGATTTCAGTCTGTTTATAAAAGAGTGATAGTAGGTCAGTAACAGGTCAAAGTGTTTCCGCGTAAAAGTTTTAAATTTTGGTCAAATCGGGCACCGGGTGTAACAACTTGGTATCAGAGCTTCGGTTTAAGTGAATTAGGTTTCCACTTCAGGTTGCCTAAACTTAAATTACTCATAGACGCGTTGAACATAAGTTTAAGTAATGCAAGAAATAGATACTTTAGTAGTATGAGATGAAAGTGCTTATAGTAATAATGGGATTAGGCTATAGTTAAGATGTAATGTGGAAAAAAAAAATTGCAATGAGGATTTAGTGGTTATAGAAGTATTGAGTTAGACTAGGTTATTGATTGTTTAAATTATGAGATGGAATGCATGATATGTTATACGTATTCAAGTTGATAAGTGTGTATGTGTTTATAGTGTTAACGTATATGTGATATAATCCTATGGTGGATTATATTATGCTAAGTGCTATGTAAGCGAATGATATTCCTTGTACCGCATAGATTAAAGTTTTATTTATGTGGATTGAGGCCTTATAAGTTATGAGTTGTAGACGAAATTACTAGAATGTGATTATTGGTATGGTGATATTGTGATTAGCGTTGGAAGTAAGAAATATGTTATGGTATAATGCGTAAAAGACAAAGATTTACTTAGATTGCATTAATTGTGGTTTGACGAATAATTTGTATGTAATGTGCGTGAAAGGATAATGATCTAGTAAAGTCTATAGGATTGAGTAAGACTTGTTTTTATAAGGATATATATGATGATGTGTATGTGTCGAGGATTTAGATGTTTAGGTAAAGCGTGTTGTTGAAATGTGTAATTGTGAGATATAAAAGAAAAGAATGAGTAAGGAATGATATATGAAGTAACTAATGCATAGATTGGTAAAATGAAGTAGTAATTACCTCAATGATAATAGATAAATGGTATAGCATAGACATATTTAAGTGTTTAAAATTATAAATTAATATTATAGACTAATGAAGTATAAGTGGTTAGTAATGTTTAACTTCTATGGAAAGAATGTGGAGCGTAGACCTTACGTATATATGATATTAAGAATGAGTTAATGTGCTTGACGTTTATGTAGAAGATGCTATCTTTGTCATAAGCAAGGTGATTTATGAATACGTGTTATAACGTGATGTATAAAAGAAGTATAATGCAAAGGATTCCAAATCATACGAGTTAATGGGATTAAAATAGGTAAACATTAAAATGACGTATAGATGTAAAATAGAATAAGATGTTAACATGAGGGTTGACAAGAAAATGATAAATGTAATGTGACAACTCAGGTGAAATATGATATATGTATATAAAAGTATAGACTCGGCAAGTATCATATAGATTTTGTCAAGTAATGAAAGTGATAGGTGAGTGATTGAAAGTACGTTAGGCAAAGAGAAGGAAAAATGGAAAAGTGTTAGTTGAGAAGTGCTTGAATAATGAATAATTAACGAAACATAAAATTTGTAAGTTAGATGTGATGGATTGGTGGTGACACATAGTGAATGGTTTTACGAATGTATGAAATAAGATATGTTGGATTAAAGACGTTTAAATAATAATGTGAATAATAGGTTCATGGAATTTAAAGGTTTTCTAAGTATACGTTTAAGTTATAGATGGTTTATGTAATATGTTCTATATGACTTAAGACGATAAGCGACGCATATGTTTTATGGTAAGAAGGTGTATGTGATGTGAATCTATGGCGGGGTAGATGTGTGTAAGTGACGGGATCAACGTATTTGTAATTGATGTAAGATTGTATGTTATAGAAGGATAACGATAGCATGATGTGAATAGAAATGGTAAGTGTTATTAGAGATGGGTTAGTAAGTAAATTAAAGTATTGACGCTTTAAGAGTGGAACGTAATGATAATAAGTGTGCTAAAATATAATGTGTGAAGATAAGATGGAATTGACGCACTAACTGTTAAAGGATTATTGATATGAAGATTATGGAATGAGGTTAAGGAATGATGATATGTAATGGTTTGGGATTCATAAGGTATAGATGACCAACATATAGTCTTACTATATTTAGTGACTAATGATTGATGTTAATGTGATATAGAGACGACTTGATGGTAGATTAAAATATAAGAGGTTTTAGTATGAATATGAATGTATGATAATGACAAATAATATTATGATATGTGATAATGGAAACGAGATTAAATGAGCACACTGATTTCTAAATATGATGTAAAACTTATAAAAATTGGAGTAAAGTGTGTTGATAAGGTAATGACGAGATAAATGGTAAGGCATAAGTGCTAATGATTGAAATGAGACGAGTTAAGTACGTAAGCAAGAATGTAATGAAATATGGTGGGGTAAACATGACGAGTTCATAGAATGTGTGATGTTAACTAGTGTGCTAAAATAATGATCCAGGTAAGGCGATACGGAACGATGTTGTTTAAATACATGAATAATAAAAGAAGTAAGATAAGGTATGAGAATGATAATGTGATGAGTTAAGGGTGCAAGTAAGAACGTAATGATGCTTTGCAAAAATTAAACATGATAAGAATGTGTTAATAGCTTATAATGTGTAAAAGAATGAATGGTGCTAATGAATGTCTGATTGAATTAACCCATGGAAGGTTTAAAAATGAAAAAGGTTGTGAGGGTTGAAGTTAAAGAGAGGCAACGGTGAAATGGTTAACAAAGGTTAAAAAAATGTAAGTGATGGTGAGATGAGTAAACGCATAAATATGATAAGCGGTTTCGGTATGCCATAACACTAGATTAAACTAAATAAAATGGATGAGGTAATGTGTGTGTGTTAAAATGTTAAGGGCTTGGATCCAACGTGGAATGTGAAAGGTTAAAGATGGTATCCTTCGGGATGGCCGAGTTAATGATGACTAATGATGGTATCCTTCAGTTTGGCCGAGCAAATGAATGATAAAGAATCCTTCGGGATGTGTTAAATATCCTTCGGGATGAAAAGTATTGCCTTCGCCGGCAAGGGGCTGCCTACATCCTTGGCACATAAAAATGTTTCCATAATGAATGTGATAATGTTATGGATCAAAGTCTAAGAAAGGTAAAAGGTACTGTGAGGTATAAAATGAATGAAAGATTGAATATAAGCGGATTAATAGGAGTACTTGTGTTGTGTCGGGGGTATATAACCATGAGTTTATGTTTCTTGATTTACATTGATTGGGACGCCTTTCCATGTAAATGAGGAAGTATGAATGAGTGGGCTTATGTGTTTCCGACATGGCACGAGTAGGGTAGAGGAGTAGAAAGTGGGAGTCTAGATTAATTAGAATTTATAAGAACTAAGATAGGAAGGTTAGAATTAGAGCACGGCTTTTAGTTGAGACTTATGAGAAACCTACATCTTAAGTGCTAAGTGTAAATTGAAGGAATTAAGAAATTGTTATGATGTTATAATGCCCTTATGGCGCGGTACAAAATGTGAGTAATGAAAGTAATTGAAGCTAATTGTCATGTGAAATATGGTGGCATATGTTAAAGTATGACGTTATAAAGTCAAAGTATGAAATATTCTTATAAGATTTATAATAGTAAACGAGAATAATATATTGACAGCAGTAGAAGAAACGAGGTGTTTGAAGAAAATGTTAAAAGAATGGTTAAGTGGATATGGTAGAATGTAAAGGTATTGGCCAAGCTTAACTTATGTAAAGTCAAATTAGTACGATTTCCTCAAGAAACATGTAGTCAAAGAATGAGAACATAGGATAAAGCAAGTGAGAATGTGATGTAATGGTAATAGAATGGATTAAAAATGATATATAGTTAGAGTAGACATGTCTTGGATCACATAATGACGATAGTAAAAGTCGTATGATTATAAAAATAAGCGAGATGTAAAGTGGATTAAGAACATGTGTTATGTTATAGTATACTTGGAGTTGCAAGGCCACTAGGAACATTGTAGCAAAATGGACTAAGAACTGAAAGTGCTAAGAATGAGGTGTATTATGTGACTAAGTTTTGATTCGTAATAGACAAGAGATTTCGGGGACGAAATCTAAATAAGGGGGATAGAATTGTTACACCCGAAACCCGTTTTCAAACGGGTATGACTCTAGATGAAATTGACTAAGACTTCTACGAGTCGAAAGACTCGATATAATTGGTTAGTCAATGAAAGTTACGTAGTAGTCAAACCGGATAGTCAATCCAATAGTCAATGAATGTGTATTATGGTTTTAGAAGATATGACGCATAAACTCAAGGGACTTAAGTTGACATATGCTTAATGAGTTATAAGTTTAATGTGGCTAAAATAGGAAGAAGATGACTAAAGGGACTAAAGTTGCCAACTTGGCAAACTTCCACCTAACAAATGTCTAGAGGGATCTCTAGACTTCTATTAGTTCTTTTGGATAAGTGATTTTGTGTGCGTGGTTTTGCGACCTTACAACAGGTTTTACCTCTTGAGGGATCTCAAGAGGCTTGCAATCCCCACCAGGCAGTGTACCTGACCGATGTAGTATAGTGTAGTGGCAAGTACCGGGGGATTGATCGTTCTCTAGGGGAATAGTGTCGTTAGGATTGAAAAACTACTCTAATAGGTCTAAGGGTGAGGGAAGATTCTTTTTGTATTTTTTATATTTTTATAAAAGCAAGTAAAATCTCGGGTTTGAAGGAGTGGGCGGAATTAGTTGCTAGTCAACTAACCCAAATAACTACAATTGCAAATAAAATAAAATAACTGAAAATAAAAAGGTTGTGGAACTTATATGGAGAGAAATGTGTTTACTTAGATTTTCTTACTCCCTAACTATCTTTTACCGGTTGATTAGTGTGTATTAATTGCGTGGATGACGGGTGTATTCCTTAATACCAATCGTGGGGTGGTGTACGTACTTCCCCAACTCTATAAGCTCCTACTTCACTCCTATGTCGAGCCGGCTAAGAAGCTCCTAACATGGGATCACTAGAATTCACTCATGCATTAAATACAACCATAAAAACCTTAGTACGCATTGGTTCATGTTTCTTAAGACGTTCAAGCAAGTTACCGTATAGGAGGTTAGCCAGTTTTCTCAAGCCTAACATCGATAAACAATCATCCAATACAATTAATAACACACCAACAACCAATAATCAATAGTTAGGTTTCATTAGATCTAAACAAACACAAGATAAATCTAGCCTAGCATGTTAAATAAAAGACAAGAACAAGATATAATCAAACAACACATAGACATATTGAATGATTAATTGATTACTTATCTTCAATTGAACATGGGAGATCCAAGGGTATAAAACCCTTAAAAGTAGCAGAAAAATCGTCTTAGGGTTTCTCCTCACAAAGTTGCACACTAATGACTAAAAATTATGAGAATATATATAGAAAATCAGATCTGACGGCGTCACGTTATAGAGCTGACGCCGTCACCCTCGCCGCGGTTAGGGTTTCTTGATGGCCTTCTTGACGCCGTCCCCTTTTAATCATCCAAAATCCTCTCTGGTGCGTCAAGGGTTGACGGCGTCACAATGGTGCCTGACGCCGTCACATGTACTTTTCCAGCCGATTTTGAGACTTTGTCGTTTTCTTCACTTTTATGCTCCAAAAACGTCCAAAATGCTTCCTTTTCCAGATTTCTTCTCCAAAGTACCTAAAATGACAAAAGGAACGATTTAGGGCAATATTTGATCAAATAAATACGATTTAGGGCTTAAATGACCCCCTAAAAGTGGTACACTTTTCGCTTCATCAAATACCCTTACACTTGAGATTTGCTTGTCCTCAAGCAAATGCGCTTTTATTCTAATCAAAATACAAGTTAGGGGTCATTTAACGCTAATATAAAAGTAATTACAACAAATAGTCGTTCCACTTTAATCATAATAAGCATGGAGATTACAGACTAGCACCTCACAAGTAGTGTTTAGATACTCACATCTCTCAGGTGTCATAAAAGTATATCTCATAAATGAAAATGAATAATATCTCTCACTACCTGTCATAGCAAATAGATTACCATAGGCTTGGGAAAGGATCAAAAACCTCCTCCACTAGGCGTAAGCACCTAAGATAAACTATCAAAGAGGGCTTTTAAACGGGTTATAACGTTAGGTGTAGGGATATGATAAACACGGTTTTGTTGGATAAAGGATATTTTACTGGTGGCGAGTTAAAGATCTTGATTAATTACATGTACAATATGGCGTTGCTAAGCCAAGACTAGACTCGACTTAAGCTAATGAAAAAAATAACAAAAAGATAAAATAAACATAAAATGAAACGGGATGGTAGTCCGTATGTTTTTTTTCTACTTTTTTTTTTTTTTTTTTTTTTTTTTTTTTTTTTTTTTGTGCATACACTCTTGCCCTACCATCCAAAATAATACATCGTAGGGGGGTTGTATCCCCCTTACACTTGAACTTTTACATAACTTTACAATTAAATATTCTAATGACTCGAATTAAGATAATCGAAACACTTGGAGTACTTTTAAAATATTTAGCACATATGGGGGTAATAATGTTGTTCTTCCCCATTACTCCATTACACTAGTACTTTACCCATGAGTCCCAATCGTCCCAAAACAATATGTACAAGGATATGACTCGACTTAGCAACCATGTAATCAATTAGATAATTAACTTGGGGTTTAAACAAATGTTGTCACAATAATGCACTAAAAATGAGTGCATACAAGGTAGGCTAAGGCGATTTGGGTGTACATTTAAGTGAGGTGTAAACAAATTCTTACTTTAAGTAAAATGCTAAAAGTTAGAAACGAAAAGATAGGCTCTGAGGGGTGTACTAGGGGTATCGTGTACTAAAAATGACTACAACGCAAAGGGTGTGGGAGAATTACTTGACCAATGTAGCCAATGTAATTATAAAAAAAACACAGGTGTAAAACAATGGGTTAATCTTAATGCCTCTTATCATGTAGTAAATCTAACTACACGAATGTAGTCTCACTTGTAGCCTCGGAATGGTCCTAACGCAAGTTCTAGAATCTAAGTGCTATCGGTACACACATCATAGCATAAATGCTTTTCCTACCAATTCTAGGGGCGAACCTCACATATTTGGGTGTGGAAAATTTTTTAGTGGTACGGTTTTGTGCTAGTCATATAACTCCTATCCGTGAGACGCTCATTAAGACCAAAGTTTCACTCCTATATGTTGTAAAAAAATTTAAATTTGGCACTAAAATTGCCTTAACAGGTATTTCTCTCAGTTTTATTACACATCTACCATTAAACAAACGAAAAATCAAGCGTAATAGCATTCTCTAAGGTATCGTACTTTACCCCCCCCCCCTTACACTTAAGATGAACATTGTCCCCAATGTTCAAATAACAAGATGTAAAAGTAAATAAGGTAAAAGAATGAAATCAAATACTCCCCTGATTCGCTCGGTGGATAAAGAGGTAACATGGTTAGATCTTCTTCCAAGGTAATGTTGAAGCTTCAAGATTAAA
Source organism: Artemisia tridentata subsp. tridentata (assembly GCA_021014915.2). Classification (NCBI taxonomy): domain Eukaryota; kingdom Viridiplantae; phylum Streptophyta; class Magnoliopsida; order Asterales; family Asteraceae; genus Artemisia; species Artemisia tridentata. The sequence goes on along the minus strand of CP139501.1, from coordinate 306,194,612 downwards.
GCAGTGCTAAAAGCTAGATTCCACATACATCTCCTTGTCCAAAATAACCTGTTAAACCTGAGAAAACAAACACGAAAACCTGCATAACATCGGCGGGATAAATCTGTATAAGGATATAATGCTTGTGGAATGATTATTTTGCAGATTCCTGGAGTTTATAAGTTAGAGATTTAATAAAGCATTTTATGATTCCGGAAGAAAAACAAAACTTTCAAAAAAAATTCCAGAAAACTGTTCCTGACGCCGTCAGAAGTGATCTGACAGATTTTTCATGTTAAGTTTCCGGAAAATTTCTGGAAAAACTCAATCCTTATTTCCTGGAAATCCTGCAAAATATCATTATGACTCGATACAAGCATTTGACTCAAACAATTACTAATATGTATGTTAATTTAATATTGTTATGATTCATGTTCATTTGTTCTAATAAACCGATTTGGATTTCCCTTACACTTATCTTTTGTAAAATACCTTTATATGTAGTTAAGACGAAGTTAAAAACAAGATAAAGCATTTTCACAATTTAGTTTCAAACATGAATCAATAATAATAAAAATTAAACATACATACGGAAGCAAATAAAATCAAACAAACAAATAAATAAACACACAAAGCAAATAAAGCTTGGGTTGCCTCCTAAGAAGCGCTTGTTTTTGTTCGAGTCACGAGCCTGACTCTACCCTTATTTAACGGATAAAGGAGAGGTTTTTCCTACACTTAGGATTAAGTGCGGGTGATAGTAGCGATACACACCATCTCGGTGGAAGTATGCCGCGTGAGGAAAGAGTGGTGGATGAATTATATACTCAAAGGGGTGTGCTCCTTTCATCATAACCTTACCTAGTTCACTTTGGTCAATGGGTGAATTAAATTTTTCTCCTAAAAAGGGATCATCTTCTATCAACTTCGAGAGATTCCTAGTTGGGAATCCATCTTGACCTAATAAACCCGGTTTAAACCCATAATGTTTCTTGTGATCAATCATGAATGGGTGATGTAAGTATGTAAGGTCATGGTTCACTCCTATATTAGCTTCCACTCCACATGGCCTAGAGTCTACTACCTTAATCTTAACATTACCCGGACTACATGGTTTGATGGGTGGATCGGGACCTTTTTTAATTCCTAAATTCACATCTAAAGATGGAAGATTAGGTAACGGTTTTGGTTGAGGCTCCGGTTCATCAAAAATAGGAAATCCCCTAGAACTAAGAGTAAGGTTGTGATCACTATAAGCATTCAAACCTATATCCTCTAGTTGTGTTTGGTTCAAAGGTTCTACCTCCATCGGGATTCCTAAAGTCTCTTCTACTTCTTCCGGGTAAGTCACGGGCGGTGTGTGTGCCTCAAATGATGGTAGGACTTGTGAGGTACTTAGCGGGCTTATGTTACTAACCTCATCATTCCTTGTGTCAAGATCACCTATATCCTCATCATGGGTTTTGGTAGAATTTAAACCTAACATTTTCCCTAATATCTCAAGTGCTTCTCTAGGCATCTCAACTTCTATATCCGAATCATAAGGATCATCCTCAATATTCTGACTGCTATATTCAAATTACCCAAAAGATTCATCATGTGTTTCTTGAGATTCATCATCATCGATCATAAAACTTAGGTCTTTTTGATCAATGTGATCATGCTCGGCTAGATCCTCCATCACATCAAGATCACCTAAGTGTTCACCCTGTATTATGGTAGTGCCTAACCATGACATGCAGCTAGGTGGCTCAACTCTGCCCTCATCCCTAAACAAACTTGTTTCATGATCCTTGAAATTTGTGGTCAATTGACTTGTATTAATGTTTGTAGGGTTGTCTACTATATAATAATATTGGGCACAATTCTCAATAGCTTCCCATGCTTCTTCAGCACTTAATTTCCTAAGATCCATGCCGGCAAAATAGTAAATGTCCCTTTGGGCATGTCGGTCGACACGATCGTAAAAGATTTGAGTTAGGGACCATAAATCGAAGTTATGATGAGGGACTTTTTGGAGTAAATATTTAAAACGAGTCCATGCATCATAGAGAGGTTCATCTTTATGTTGTTTAAACATCAAGATGTCATATGGAGTGGGTGAATTACGTGGTTGGTAGTATGGTGGATTCGCGTTCTCCATAATGGTGAACGGAAGAGTTAATGGAAATTACGAACAAACACACAAAGAAAAATAGATAGACTAAAGAAAACCTAGAAAAATAAAATAAAAATCTCACTAGAAAGGAATCTAGTGAGTAGACCTAATAAAATAAAAATTCAACCTAAACAATAACTATTCCCCGGCAGCGGCGCCAAAAACTTAATGCGTGGTTTTGCGACTTTACAACAGGTTTTACCTCTCGAGGGATCTCAAGAGGCTTGCAATCCCCACCAGGCAGTGTACCTGACCGATGTAGTATAGTGTAGTGGCAAGTACCGGGGGATTGATCGTTCTTTAGGGGAATAGTGTCGTTAGGATTGAAAAACTACTCTAATAGGTCTAAGGGTGAGGGAAGATTCTTTTTGTATTTTTTATATTTTTATAAAAGCAAGTAAAATCTCGGGTTTGAAGGAGTGGGCGGAATTAGTTGCTAGTCAACTAACCCAAATAACTACAATTGCAAATAAAATAAAATAACTGAAAATAAAAAGGTTGTGGAACTTATATTGAGAGAAATGTATTTACTTAGATTTCCTTACTCCCTAACTATCTTTTACCGGTTGATTAGTGTGTATTAATTGCGTGGATAACTGGTGTATTCCTTAATACCAATCGTGGGGTGGTGTACGTACTTCCCCAACTCTATAAGCTCCTACTTCACTCCTATGTCGAGCCGGCTAAGAAGCTCATAACATGGGATCACTAGAATTCGCTCATGCATTAAATACAACCATAAAAACCTTAGTACGCATTGGTTCATGTTTCTTAAGACGTTCAAGCAAGTTACCGAATAGAAGGTTAGCCAGTTTTCTCAAGCCTAACATCGATAAACAATCATCCAATACAATTAATAACACACCAACAACCTATAATCAATAGTTAGGTTTTATTAGATCTAAACAAACACAAGATAAATCTAGCCTAGCATGTTGAATAAAAGACAAGAACAAGATATAATCAAACAACACATAGACATATTGAATGATTAATTGATTACTTATCTTCAATTGAATATGGGAGATCCAAGGGTATAAAACCCTTAAAAGTAGCAGAAAAATCCTCTTAGGGTTTCTCCTCACAAAGTTGCACACTAATGACTAAAAATTATGAGAATATATATAGAAAATCAGATCTGACGGCGTCACGTTATGGAGCTGACGCCGTCACCTCGCCGCGGTTAGGGTTTTTTGATGGCCTTCTTGACGCCGTCCCCTTTTAATCATCCAAAATCCTCTCTGGCACGTCAAGGGTTGACGGCGTCACAATGGTACTTGACGCAGTCACAGGTACTTTTCCAGCCGATTTTGAGACTTTGTCGTTTTCTTCACTTTTATGCTGGAAAAACGTCCAAAATGCTTCCTTTTCCAGATTTCTTCTCCAAAGTACCTAAAATGACAATAGGAACGATTTAGGGCAATATTTGATCAAATAAATACGATTTAGGGCTTAAATGACCCCCTAAAAGCGGTACACTTTTTGCTTCATCAATAAGTGCTTTGTGTGTGTGTGGTGATAGTGTCGGTTCAAGAAAAAAAGGAGGGAAAGACAAGGTTTTGCTAGTGATCAAGTGGTGGAAGATTAGATGTCCTAATCAAGAGGTAAATTTATACTAACCACTCCTACATCAAGTAAGTAATCTCTTTTAAGTTAGTGAGTTGTGGGATTGATCATCATATAATCAATATATGATTATGTGATGATTAGAGGTGTTTAGAGATGAGATATGGTTAGATTAACCATTGTTATAGTTATTTGGTTATGTGTTCAAGTGTTTGTATTTATGGTGATTATGACATAGGGTGATGATGATGATGATGATGATGGTTATAAGGATGATGATGATGCTTTGATATGCTTAGCTTGGAGCTAAGGTAAATAAAATGATGATTGCAATGTGTTATATGGAATACTAACAGGTATGTGTTATGTATGTTATAGATGTGATGTGTTAAGTAATAGGTGGTTTAGATATGCTTGTGTGATGTAATGAATGTGAGCTAAGTGGCGACTTGATGTTATGTGTTAAGTGAGATTTGGAGTAATAAGCTTGTAAAGTAAGTGTTATGATGTATGTGATGCTTATATGTTTGTGTGAAGTATAATGGTATGTTATAATCATTTTACTTACTAAGCATTATCGCTTACCGTTATAGTTGACAATGTTTTGTAGGTTTATGTGTTATGGAGATGCTATAGCTTGGATTATGGATTAAGGATTGGTTATGCGAATGTTAGAAGGATTTGGGTAAGAAAGTAGGAGCTTAGGTAGATACCGAGCTCTATGTTGATGTTGTATCCCCAAGCGTCGAAATTGTTTGTTAAAGGTCGTTATTAAGTGTCAAACTATTTGTAAATGTGGAAGTTAAAGTATGTCAAGGTCATTTTTATAGTATGTGTTATAGTGTATGCAAACGGGTCAAAACGGGTGTTCGGCAAAACACCCGTCGTCATGTAAAGTATATGTTTATGGGTCGTTGAGACCACGTATGATACGATAACGATGTCTTATGTCGTGTTAATGAAATCTGGAAGTTTTTGTGTATTGTCGAAGTGGGAAAAGTCGTTTTTCGGAAAATGGGTCAAAATATGTAAGTGCAGAAAATCTGAAGAAAAAGGGGGTATTTTAGACTAATACCTGGGGTATTAGTGTCAGTTTAAAAGTGCAGGAAAAATGGTGTATTTTAGACTAATACCTGGGGTATTAGTGTCAGTTTAAAAGTGCAGGAAAAAGTTTGTATTTTAGATGCAAATGGGTATATTTTAGACTAATACCTGGGGTATTAGTGTCAGTTTAAAAGTGTAGGAAAAAGGGTGTATTTTAGATGCAAATGGGTGCATTTTAGACTAATACCTGGGGTATTAGTGTCAGTTTAAAAGTGCATGAAAAAGGGTGTATTTTAGATGCAAATGGGTGCATTTTAGACTAATACCTGGGGTATTAGTGTCAGTTTAAAAGTGCATGAAAAAGGGTGTATTTTAGATGCAAATGGGTACATTTTAAACTAATACCAGGGGTAATAGTATCAGTTTAAAAGTGCAGGAAAAATGGTGTATTTTAGACTGAAAATTGGTGCATTTTAGACTAATACCTATGGTATTAGTGTCTGTTTAAAAATCGGGTAACTTTTAATCCGTAAGTCGTCACGGGTCGTGCCACCCGTCGTTCCGAAGGTAATTGAGTCTAGTTACTTCTAAAAGTAGTCTCAATGTCTGTTTTGCAATAGATTTTCGTCTGTTTATAAAAGAGTTATTGGAGGTCAGTAACAGGTCAAAGTGTTTCCGCGTAAAAGTTTTAAATTTTGGTCAAATCGGGCACTGGTAATATATACGGCGTAACTTGTGTTGGAGTTACGCCGTAACCTTGATCTGCGTTGACTTTTGGTCTTCTAGTGTTAATCCTAGTTACGGCATAAGTAGAGTAGGGAATTACGCCATAACTCTTGTCTAGCCAGCATACTCTTGTATATTTGCTTCAATAACCTTCCAATTCTACGTCTCTTTGTTCCTATGCTCATTAATAACCTGAAAAACGAAATATTAACGAATAAGAGTAAATATTCAAGTAAAATGATACAAATGATGAGCATATTAGGGGGAAATTGACACTAAAATATCAGGACTATTTGATGTTATCAAATATCCCCCCACTTGAACTCTACTTGCCCTCAAGTAGACCTTATTAGAATCATTCTTAAAAAGATATCTTCCAAGAGAATTGGAAAGTATGAGCTTAAAAAATTCCTATGCTAGAATTTATCAAAGCTGAACACCTCATGAAATGGGAACAAAACACTCATACTCTCTCTATTCTAAGTGTCAATTTCGGGGTGGTCACTCATTGCACGGTCGTAGCATGTATTATATCATAGGCTTGGCAGTTGTACAAATCTCCACCACTGGAGCTAAGGTCTTTACAAACTTTAAAGGCAACGTTGAGTGAACAATTTAATAAGGCTAAGGTGAATTGTCATTACTAACATGCTACGACGAAGGCAACAAATACCATCGATACATGACCAAATCCATGGCCAAGACACCAATGACTGCTCACTCCCTTACCTAAGTATGATTCATGACTAAAGGGTAGGATAAGACATGGGATGCACATAAATGGTGAAAAATAAAAATAAACAAACAAATAGTCTTAGCCTATAACCGAGTTGTCACCGCCCACCGTCCATCCAAAGTCCAAGCTTCAAGACGCGCAAACCGGATCATGATGTAATAAGTTAGTGTGCCATGATTAGATGTCATAAAGCGAGGTGCACACTAACTTGGTCTTCAAAAATCTTCAATCGAATGCGATCGAGGTAGGATCCTCGTCTCTAGTCCAATAAGCTTCATAAGGATTAGTGTTTATAATACATGCACTATCCTTTTTACAATATTAAATAAATAAACTACTATCTTTTTTCTTTTCTTTTTTCATAACTACAAACAATAAATAGACATCCCCCCACTTGAGATGAATCGTATATGAGGAATATGGGGGGGTCTTCAATGATATTCAAAAAATATGTCTTCAATGTAGGCGTGATTCCCGAATCTCTCTACACAAACCTCAAACTTAGTCAAATGGTGACTTCCCAATCATCAACTAAGACTACATGGTAGGCTAAGGCGAATAGGTTAACGAAACAATACATTATATGGGTAAAGAAACGAAAAGAATGGCTCGAAAGGGTGTTTCTAGGGGCATCTTGCACTAAAGGTGAGTGCAACAAAAAGGGTTTAACACGGGGGTCGAAAATTCGAGGTGACTAATCGATAAACGCACACAATTAAACACATATGGGCTATTTGGTGTAAATCCTAAACATTGCCTTCTCAAAATGTCTCTCCCAAATGTTTCGAGCTAACTCGACACACTACTCGTTTATGGTCTCGAAATGATATAAAAGCCAAGTTCTAAAGTTTACAAAACTACCGACACACTCAATATTTGGTGGATTTGAGTAAAATGGGGAAAATGAAAGGCTAAACCTCACCAAGGAAATCAAAGGTTATAGTGTGCTAGGCTAAGGTCTAGACTAGTTCGGTTAAGAAAAAACATGTCAAAAGTTTAAAAATGGCATAATTTTTCAAAATAAACTAGAAAAATGGGCAAATAAATTTTGAAGTTATAATTCTACTCCTGTCCCCCCCCCCCCCCCCACTTGAAATGTACAAAGTCCCTTTTGTACGCAAATATGTAATAATAAAGGAGAAAAGTAGAATTAGAACGAGAACTCCCCTGAAATTTGCTCCGAAAATGATAGAAGGATCATGTTTGAGAAAACGTGCCTTCGCTTCGCCTTATGAGCAAACTCCAAATCCCTAAAATCACGTCACTACCCACAAGCATAAATCTAAAAATAAAAAGAAAATAAAAACAAAACAAAAACCTAACTCACTTTCGTAGGAATCACGGTTGCATTTAGCGTATGCAACAAGCCTTTTAAACCACTCGGTGTCCCGAGTGGACGAGTGAAGTCTCGTTAGGGTTTACAGGGAACACACCCACAGAGTTCATTTAAAAAACTAATACAAGGTTAAGGTATGTAAGTCATTTAAAATAAAGATTTTCTGGTACAGGGGAAGATTACGGCGTAAACTCATGGATTGAGTTACGCCGTAAGTAATGACACCTGACAAAACTGAAGATATCTGACGATGGTTACGGCGTAACCTTAGCATAAAGTTACGCCGTAGAAACTCTCTGAGAAGAATTCCAGGAGTGAAAGACGCCATGGTGCATTTCCAAGCCATCCTTCTTTCTCCAATACCTGCAAAAAGTCATAATAAAGCATACCAAACCAAACTAAACTAATAAAAAGGAAAAAAAGGGGATAATTCGGGCTGTCTCCCGAAAAAGCACTTTTGTTTATTAATGAGTCTTTAAGTTAGACTCAAGGCCACGGTGTTTTATGCCTCACCTAAACTGGTGTCCATTTCCGATCTGATCATCCTTTTAAATTTCTCTCCATTCATTCGACTAACCGGTAGTTCCTTATTTCTTGTTTTCTCGGTACAAATTAGGTTTCCAATTCCTTCAAGTGTATACTTTCGTATCTCGAATGTCTCTACCTTGGTTTCAGGTGGGTCATACTTAACTCCTTCCATCTCACAGCTGTTTTTTCTCTAATTCCTCCAACTCATCTTCATGCCAAAATGTTTGCTTAATGTGGAAGGTTCTTTCGCACTTTTCCCATAGATCTTGTGTTAGTGCAAATATTACGATATTTAAACTAAACGGTTTCTTCGGTTTTGATGATGACAAACATGTAATTTGTAAAACATAACGTAAAATTCACAAGTTACTGGTAAGCACAAATCATCAATGCATACTTACATCAACATCTCTCGACGTCTCAAGTATGCCTCAACGAAGTCGTATATTTCCATCCCGACGTAAATCACTCAAGGTATCAACAAACAAATTTAAACTTGACGGATGATCAAAGAAATAAATTTTTTGTTTTAAACTTCACATTTTTATGAATGTGACAAAACAGTTTTCAAAAATACATTTTACAAATTATTTTTAAATTAGAAAGAAATGTTTTATTTGGGAAAATTATTTCAAAAATAGTAACAGCTACCCCCCCCCCCCAAAAAAAATAGCTCTAAACATTCCCCAATAAATCTTCCCCACTAAAAACAAATGGAGGAGCGTTTTTGTCCCCCACGGTACCACTAAAGGACCGACGGTACCACTAAATTTTGTGTTGCTGTCTGACAATTACTGGTACCGTCTGTCTGTAACGGCTAGTTTTTTCTTTGCCCATAAATAGTGGACCATTTTACACTTCCAACTTGATTTTTTCAGTCAGTTTTCTCTGGTCTAATCCTCTCTTATTTAGATCACTTTCTTTGATCATTTAGTGAGTTTTAGTTTGTTTCAAGAGTGATCCAATTATCCATTCAAGTGATCACCTTCATTCCTCTACTAGTGCAAGAGAAGAACACACCGTATCAAGAAGATACAAAGTGTTGTAGTGTTAGTGTAGCGCACTCGTAACATTCGTTACGTACTTGTTGTATCTTGACATACATCAAGTTGTCTATCATCTTGTTTAGTTAGTTTGTGTGGATCATTGTGATCTTGTAGAGATCGGGAAAATCTTGTGTAGCTTGTGTTGATAGTGAGTAGATCGGGTAGATTATATGAATATCGAGTACATCGTGTAGATCTTGTTGATCGGGTAGATCGGGTAGATCATGAGTAGATCGGGTAGATCGAATGTAGATCATGTAGATCGTGTACCTTGTGTGATTTGTGAGGATCAGGTAGATCGTGAGTGGGATTGGTACTAGCTAGATTAGTACTCTACGTTTAGCTTAATATCGGAAAATAATGTAAGCGATATGGTTTATGTGTTTAGGCCTCAAAACACAAGGTTTGTTATGTTGGGCCATAAAATATAACGGGTTTGGTTGTACCCGAAGAAGAACTTGACATCTAGCTTGGTGTTGGAAAATATTGTAAGCGACGTTGTATGGTTTTCTCCGTCAAGAAGGGAGCTTGTTGATTAGTGAAGTAACTCTCGAGTTGGGTACTCTGGGAGTGGAGTAGGGCGAAGAGGAGCTTCGTGACCGAACCACTATAAATCACCGTGTCCGGTTTGCGCTTTCTTTACTTATCTCTTCACGTTTATTTTTGCATTTACCGCTTTACATTTATATTTTGCATTGCATGTATATTTGTGTGGTTCGTTGCTTATATTGTGTTAGTTGTGTTTGTATCATGACATGTTATTTATAACATGTCTAAGCTTGCTTTATTGAGACATGCCTTATTTGTTGCTCTATAATATCTCTAGTTCTTGTAAGACTAGAGTTGACACTTTTCATATTAAGTCACACTTGATCGGGTGTTTGATAGAAAAAAATTCAAGTTTTTAAACAGGAATGTATTCATCCCCCCCCCCCCTCCATATTTTTCACAATTGGTATCAGAGCCACGTCGCTCAAATTTTTAAAACAAATGGTTTTCAAAATTGAGTACGATCCATGTATCAAATTACCCATGAAGGGGGATAATTTATGAAAAGTATTTAGTTGCTTAATACTTAAAAGTTTTGTTGTTAAGTATACTTTGTCATACTAGCTTGAAGGTTTTCTTAAACCAATAAAAGAATAGAGTTTGTAAGTGTCCGGTTATAATTTTAGAACAAGTCGTAAAGTGATGTGGTTTTGAAATGAGTGTTTGGGACAATTCTTTGTTTTATAGTAAATATACTTTCATAAATGTTTTTCTTAGTCCTAAACGTGGAAATGTTACTTAATATATATTTTATATGTTCGGTATTTAGTTTATTAAGTTTTACATATTTTCGTTACGTTAAATACTTGTTTGCGATGAGAAAATTGGTTTTATTCAAAAATGTGATAATAGGTCACGGTACTGTTAAATATAACGGAGTATAGCTAAATTTAATTGTACCTTCGTCTAATTTCCAGAACAGGGTAATTTTCAAAAATTCGAATAAAATCAACCGTATGTCCGTAGGAATCGTGCCACTTATCGTTTTAAACGTAATTGAGTCTACTTTCATTTAAAAATACTTTTAGGAATTGATTGTAAAGTAAAATTTATGAGAGTCTTTGATTCATAACAAAGAGTCTTTTCCGCACTACAAAAAAACAGGCTTTCAGAGACTGAAAAATCAGTCTCCGATACACCATGATCAGTTACGGATGGTCTATCAAGGACTAATTTTGCTAGTCACTAATCAGTGATAGAAGCTTAGTTACGGAAAGTGACGTTATCAACTGAAATTCAGTCCTTGTTGTATCGAACCAACGAGGACCAGAGATCAGTCACCAAAATAAAAAAGCCAGTCCTTATTTCCATGGGTTGGTATCATGTTATTTCAGTCCCCAATGCATATTATCGGCGACTGAAAAGTCAGTCGCCAATACTATGTTAGATTAGTTACCAACACATGAATTTCGGGACTGCAAATTAGTCCATAAACATTGTTGATAGTCCCTAATATGTTTCGTTGTTTTGTAGATTATCGTACCAAATCAGTTTCTAATAATAGGATTTAAAAACTGATTAGTCTCCGATGAAAGGCTTTAAAGACTGATTGTTAGTCACAAAATACAAACGATCTCAGTCTATGATTTGCTACTTTTGGTGACTGAAAATTAGTTTCAAATCATCACCAAATCATTCGCTGTTAAAAGGCTTTGGTAACCAAACACACTATGTACAAACAAAATTAAAAAATACACCAATGAACCGAAACAATTTTATTTACACCAAACCCAAACAATGTTTAAAAACCTTAACATTTTATATAGACGCCAACAAGCACAACAATCCGGAAGAAAATTGCGCGTCTATACAAAACAACATAGATAAAAATGTTATACATTACAACTATGTGAACAACATCATCATGAAGAGGAGCAATATCATCCTTGTGAATCCCAACAGCAACCCTCGTTATGCTGAGGCCTTTCAACAACCTTCCCCTTCAATCTTCAAGAGATAAGATCTCTCAAGGGTTTTAAATCCAAAATAATCATAGTCAAAGTCCCGATCATAGATAACCTCACTGTCCAGTCTAGCAGCATGCTGAAACATACAAGTCATACACAGTTACTACCTTTAGTAGAGATATCTTCAAGTCAGATCCATAAAAACAATAGAATTAGTAAAAAAAAAACTAGTTGTCGAGGACTTGCATTAAGCAATGTGTCAAGTTGAGTGTTACATCAGACTAACCTGGAAATAGTTGAAAGAATTTTTTCCTATATCGCTCTCGGGAGCCTATTATCAGATTCAAAAAGAACACATCAACCATAACTTCACATGTACAGTTAGCAAGCAAATTGAAACCTAAGTTTCTTAATAATAAAAAAGCAAGCTAAAGATATAGCTAATTTACCTGTGGATCCTGGATAGAAAGCAATGACCGTCTGTTTGCGTTTAAGAACCTGCTATGATGGCGAATAATATCAGGAATAACCTGGGACCTCGCATTCCAAGAGCAAGGCATGATGATGTGCCTCACACTTTCGCTGGCCTTCATTACCTTAAAACCAACAAGATCCACAATCTTCCTGTCTGACTTCAAAAACTTCGCTGCAATCTGAAGAAACAAAAGAGGATCACAAATATGTAATTCATTAATGTATCAAATAAACAGATGCTGAAAATAATATGTCATGAACTCCAAATTTATAACCATCAACCATGTGAAAAGATAGTCATAAAACATACATGATTCACCCAAGATGGTAGAGTTGCACTGAACAGAACTGTCTGAACCTTGGTAGCATCGTTCACCTTGCCTTCAAAGAAAGAAGAAGTAGATTTAGCCGCATACAATAACAGTAGATTATGTGATCAAATCAGAATATATAGGAAATAATACTCACTTAAAATATATTCCACGTCTTCAACAAAACCTTGCCTCAACATTTCATCGGCTTCATCAAGGATACGGAACTTCAATGATTTCAAATCAAGATTGCCTCTCTCAATGTGATCCTGCACATCATTATCAAATTACATCAAGATTCACTCAAAAGAGATATCAGGTACACCTGAAATAACTGTTGTAGAAAAAGTTGATAATTTATTATGAAGAGGAGTCATGTAGCAACCTTAACACGGCCAACTGCTCCTACAACAATATCCACCCCTCTTTTCAATTGTGTGGTTTGAGGACCAATCGATGCTCCTCCTCCACCATACAAACAACACGCACTCAACCCCACAGACTTACCGTAGTATTCAAAGTCTGTGAACACCTACACAACAAAATATAAATATTCTTAGCATCTTGCAGATAAATAAGCAACGCATTATAAAAGAAAGAACAAAAACTTAAAAAGAGCTCTTAATAACTTAAACTTCAACAACATTAATACCTGCTTTGCTAATTCTCTTGTGGGTAAAAGCACGAGAATTGTAGGTGCTCTGCCGTACCCAGTCTTACGTGATGCTTTCTCGGGTCCATTTGTTAGGGACTCCAATATTGGCAAAATGAAGGCCAAAGTTTTCCCCTGTGCAATCAAAAACAAAACTTTATTAGCTGCTTCATAAGCCAACTTAATACAGTTTTTTATCTTAATTTTTTAATACAACTAACGAAGTTAATGTCAAATTAAAAGCCAAAACTAATCCCTTAAATATAACTTTTTCACTGCAGCAAATTAATACCTGGCCAGTTTTAGCTTTCCCGATCAAATCAAGACGTTCATAGACAGAATCAAAAGTCTGAGCTTGAATAGGAAACAACGCCTCAATCCCCTTGGCCTTCAAAGCATTCTTCAAAGGCTCAGAAATCCTAAACTTGGAAACCGCATTAGGAATTTCCGCTATAACCTCAGCCATCACTTCATCTACCTCAGCAGTATCAGTCTTCAGCTTTTTCTTCTTACTTTTCTTTATAGACTCCTCAGCCTTAAAAAACCAACACAGTATTTCTCAAAACGTAATCAACTACTACAAATTCAACTCAAAACCATTGACAAAACAGTTCACATATGACATTTATACCCTACTTTTCCCGGTCTTCAAAAAATTATTAATAACAATGCATTTCTCAGTCACTCCATAGCAAGGTTGAGTAGTTTATTTCTCAAAATGTAATCAATCAAAACTTGAAGAGAAAATGTTTATATTGTATACAAATTAACCTAGTAAACTAAAAAACATCAAAAACAAATCATGTATGTAACAATATTTCTCAAATAATAATAAATCAGTTGAGGGTTCAGATAGATTGGATAGTGAAGGCATGGTTAGGTTAGGTTAAGCTCCTTTTTATTAGTTTCAGTTGAGGGTTCAGTCAACTAACCACCATTTATTTTTTCACTACATTTCAAAACCATGAGTATCTCTTAATGAACATAACTAAATTAGATTAACACATCTAAATCTGAACCCGAGACACTAACTGGGTTTACCCGAAACTCAAACGGGTTTTACCCGACCCGTATACCAAATCAAAACCAAACAAGCACTTGTTTAATTTGTTTACCACACGAATAAAATACCAAAAACGTTTTTTAATCCCGTTTTTAACCACAAAAATCTATTAACTCGTTTTTATATTCGGTTTTAGATAAGGATAGTAATAAACAAGGTCAAGATTGATCATACCAAAGAAACGAGGAGAAAAAGATGGAAGGGAGGTGGCGGTTGAGATAAACTCGAACCAAATGAGACCCTAACATCACCATCTAAAGCCAAGTACAACCTCCACAACCTTTATTGTTCTTGGTGGCGTGAAACGACACCTGAGGCGGCTGTGGAGGTGGTGGTCAGTCGGGAGGCGGCGTGTGAGGCGGTGAAGGGTGGCGGTGGAGAGGGGTATGAGATAGATTTGATTTTTGGGATAACATATGTGAGATCTCTGAGAAAGAAAAGAAAAGATAAAAGATGGCCAATTTGATTTGATTTTGGGGAAAATTTTAGGCTAGGGAAAATTTTAAGCGGGGCAATTTGATTTTGGCTAAAAATTTAGGCTGAGCTTGTGAAAAGTTTTGAGAGGGAAATTTTACTTTGGGAAAAATTAAGTGCGGGACATGTAAAATATTACATATAAATTTAACACATGAAATATCTTAGTGTGATCATATATGACATTTGGTCACACTGTTCAAGTGTGTGACATATATTTGTCACTTTTAAATGCATATCCGTCATACGTTCTAAATTATAAGTGACTAAATAATAAAATAAAAAATTACCAGAAACCTCTAGTCACGAAAATATTCAAATGTGTGGTTGTAGCCTCATATGTAATTCCGAAATGGTCACACAAGTCGGATCAAGTGTGGCTGTTTATTTTATTCTGATACATTTAGTCACATAAAAAAGTTACTGTGTGGCCGTTCAAAAAACAACATGTGTGACTAAAACCCATTTTTGTATTAGTGATAGATGAAAGTAAATATGGATAAACTCAACAATTACGTATGGTTTGGGTTGGTTGACCGTTCGGTTTCCCACGTTCAGTAGAGACCCCAAAATGTGACAAGAGTCACGAGTTGGGGTAACGCTCACGAGTCGACTCAGTTGGTTTGTGTCAATTACCCTAGAGGATAATAGACTTGAATGTGGAGTTCCCAAGGCAGGATATGTTGCTTGGGATTAGCTTGATCCATTTCGAGAAAATGGTATAGTATTTATAAGGAGACCTTTAGGGGTGTGAGAACACGTAAAGGCAATATGATGGTCCACGTGGTGTGTAAAGTAGAGTGCGTTGATTGGCTATATGCCTATATGCAACTTTCTTTTTATTATCTTGAATGGAAGTGGTGTGTATAGTATAGTGGATTGACGATTGCTATAGACACCACGACTTATTATATATGGTAAGAACGTAATAGTCGTTTCTTTAAAAGGGATGTCGCGCTCGATGAAGCAATTGATTGATGTCATTATCCCGATTACACGTCTTAAATTGTCAACACTCAAAATGAAAGCCATCGGTGAATACTAAAGATGTTATGAACGTCTGAAACTTGAATTCTGCTCGAGTTCCCACGTCACGGGGGTATAAACCGAGGTTTCGTGCGTGAACCCCTAAGTGTTACACATAAATAGCAATCCATAAATAGGTTTATATACAAACTTACAATTACTAACAACGATACAAATATATGTAGGTCTTAAAAACAAGTGTAGTACATTACAATATATAGAACCGTATATTCTGTCGGTAATCCATTTTCGTCCGTTTTTGTCAGTTTTTAT
The DNA here is from genome assembly GCA_021014915.2 of Artemisia tridentata subsp. tridentata. NCBI lineage: Eukaryota > Viridiplantae > Streptophyta > Magnoliopsida > Asterales > Asteraceae > Artemisia > Artemisia tridentata. The sequence goes on along the minus strand of CP139501.1, from coordinate 306,178,764 downwards.
CTGTTTTTGTCCGTTTTTATACGTTTTCATCCGTTTTTTTACGTTTTCGTCCGTTTTTATACATTTTCGTCCTTTTTTTTACGTTTTTATATGTTTTTTTACGTTTTTGTCCATTTTTTTACGTTTTCGTCCCTTTTTTTACGTTTTTATACGTTTTCATCCATTTTAGTCCCTTTTTTTTACGTTTTTATATGTTTTCATCCGTTTGTATATGATTTCATCCGTATTTTTATGTTTTCATCAGTTTTTTGTCTGTTATATTTTAACGTTTTTATACGTTTTCATCCGTTTTAGTCTGTTTTTTTACGTTTACGTCCATTTTTATACGTTTTCATCCATTTTTTACATTTTCTTCCGTTTTGATACGTTTTCGTCTGATTTTAAACGTTTTCGTCCGTTTTTATAAGTTTTCGACCATTTTTAAACGTTTTAGTCCGTTTTAATCTATTTTTATACATTTAAGTCTTAGCTATGATGTCCATGTATTAGGGACTGAGTTGTGATTCAAATTCAGTCACTAACAAATTTCCCTCCAAACTTTTTTTATTGCGCAAACATATTTGTAACTGAATTTTAGTCTTAGGTATGATGTCCATGTAATAAGGACGCAGCTGTGACTGAAATTCAGTCATTAAAAAATTTCCCTCCAAACCTTTTTATTGGGTAGACATATTTGTAACTGAAACTTAGTCTTAGTTATGATCTCCATGTATTAGGGACCGAACTGTGACTATAATTCAGTCACTAACAAATTTTCCGCCAAGATTTTTTATTGCGCAAATATATTTGTAACTGAAATTTAGTCTTAGATATGATGTACATGTACTAGGGACTGAATTGTCACCCTTATTCAATCACTAACAAATTTGACACCAATTTTTTTTCCCGTACAGGCATATTAGTAACTGCAATTTAGTCTCAGATATGGGGTCACTGAATCGAGGACTGATTTTTAGTCGCCGCAATCAATCAATAAAAGGTCAGTCCTTAAAAGTATCAGTAACTGATGTTTCACTTACCGATGCTATGTATCAGCGACTGATATATCAGTCCCTAGAAATTCAGTCTCTGAAAGCCTTTTTTTTTGTAGTGACGGTCATGCCGATTGCGCAAATTTTTGGTCAAATTACCAAGAGAAAATCTCACGTTGATGTAATTATATTTTCAAAGTGTCGAACTTGATCAAATTTTGAAATGTGGTGGAAACTAATTAATTTTCAAATAAAATCAAGCTAAGTATACATTGTTGTATTTAATACACAAAATGACGATAAGTATTCTTGTGTGTTATGCTAATTGACTATTTTTTTTTCTTTATGTCTTGGTATTGTTAGTTAATATTTTTGAGTGCTTATAGTTATATTTAGTTGAGCTAATTATATCTATAATCACAAGCGTTTTACATGCCTTGTTGCTATGTGTTGATTATTATTTTTTCGGTTTATGCGTCAATAGGACTTAGACTAGACTTCTTGCACTTAGTTGCGTAATTGGTTTTGCATTGCATATAGGCACATACCACTTTTCTTACATATGTGTTTTCGACATCTTGCAAGTTTTAAAATGATTTAGTAACCTTCTTAAGAATGAAAACTAAGTTGGTTGATCATGTGTGTCGAAAGATATTGTCTTACACAATTATCTTTCCAAAGGTTTAAGTGTAAAAAATATATCACCTCAAAATATTTAACACTTTCATTAATTCTATAACATGATCTCTAAAACATTATATCCTTTTGTCTTGCTTGACCATGGGTTGTCTAAAAAAGATAAAAGATCCTATTAATACATTAGTATTTAAGTAAAAAGAAAATGTATTGAACTTGCATTGATCTAACACACACACACAAAATGGTTTAAACATTTAGTGTTTTAAGTATGTTGTATAAAAATAGTTAAGATAATTATTTTTATACTCATGATATGTCGAAAACTAAGAATATTATACTTAATAATAAATAGTTTTTCGCACATTAAAATAAATGACAATCTCGAAGTAGTAAGTTAATATATCATTAACCTCACACATACAACTAGTATTAGAATAAATGGAACACATTCCTTAAATTTTTATTTTCTTTTTAAAAGGAGTGATCGTGAGGGTCAAGAAAGATTTCGAGTACATATCAATCCATTATTCAAATTATGATTGATATCATCATCGAATCTAATTGACAAGTTTCCGATTATGGACATGAAATTGGAGTCATTACTTGTCTAGCTTCAAGATAACATCAAAATATAACAAAATATATTATCTTGAATCTACATACTCAATCACACTCGGTTGTTATGAAAATTATGATGTCCTCTCAAGATGAAAATAATATGCATCGGATCATAACTCACACTTGTGTTGAAGATGTCATATTGAGTCTTCTTGTCCAATGGTTGTGTTCCAAACATTAAACTAATATGTTTAAAAGATGCATAAAATACACAACTAATTAGGATTGACAACTTAGATGTTTCATCCAAAATATCCAAGTAATTTACTTTGCAATGCAATTAGTAAATGCGTCATTTCTGAAAAACCAAACACGAGCAAATAAACAACATATGTAAACTTTGCTCTTGAACGACTCAACACTCAAAATCACATGTCTAGTAAAAGTGTCACACATAATATGTTATTGACTATTATGTACGTCATCAATCTTTGAGAAGATCACTTGTATTTCTCTTATCAAAAGATTGACAAATGATAACTTATATCTTATGCATCTTATTTTCTTTGTAACATGAATGGTTATGTTACAAGAGAATACATTGCATCTTGTTTAACAAATATAGGATATTAGATTTGAATAATAACCCAATACAACATGTGTCATTGCATAAATAAGTAAAATTGGTCATACACTAAAATACTTGTTTTACTAAGCATTCGTAAGAGTGATAAGTTTCCTCTTAGAAAAGCATATTTGTTGAAAGATACAATATGTCTCATTTCAATCATACATCATATAATACTCACAAGATCTATTGAGGTAAGTAACCTTTGCTAGATTCTTTTCTCAGGATATGCAAAGGAGCATTATTGAAACACTATCGATGTAGTAGATTCTACATTGTATCACATTAAGGCATCTCTTGGCTCTAGAAAATCAAATCATGTTAAAATAACATGTAACGACTCAACAAACAAAAATGTCATCCTTGAGATCATGAAATACACTGATTGGCTCTGAACAGTCAACTAATATTGACCAAGGATTTGGTCAACAAAAGTCAAACTATCAAGGACACAATGCAATAATCCAAGGAGTATAGTTTTATCCCCGGGTCGTTTAAGTCCCAGCGAAGTGTGAAATTGTGATTAAAAACGGATTGTGATCAAGTGTTATTGAACAGAAAAGGGATTATGATTTTGATTACACTAATGAGATAAGAAAATAGCTTTAACCAAGCTATATAAACAAGAACTGGAAACCAAATTACTTAAAAACGTATAAAAACCTAAAAGCGTACGTTTAAATTTAAATAAACGTAAACGTACGAAATAAAAAGTGAGTTTTAAGAAATAAAAAGTCTACGGATATGAATTTTATATTTTTACAACCCTAATAATAAAAGAAAATTATTGGAAAAAGAAAATTATTTATTTAACTTATTAATTAATTATTATTAATTAAAAACTATTTAATTATTATTTAAACTAATTAAAATTCTAATAAATACTAAAAGATCAAACAAAAATCTGAAAATTTTTATATAAATACTCTAAGGTAATAAAAAGATAAGAAAATTATAAAAATGAAAATTACTTAATTAAAATTTAAAAAGATAAATTCTATTAAATAGAAGCTATCACTATATTTCTATTTCGTTTGTTTTTAAGTCCTAAAAATATTTTTATATTTTTCCTAGATTAAAAATGACAAAAGAAAATTATGAAAATTGGAATTATATTTTTTTTGATTATTTTTCTATTTATTATGATTAAATTACTATTAAAAACTACTTAAAATGATTAAAAATATTAAAACTGATCAGAAAATTATGAAAAATTACAGATAATGCTAAAATATTATAAGGAAGCTGGGAAAAATAAAATGAAAAGCTGACAAGGCCCAATAAGCAGATTTGGGCTAATAAGCAATAAGCTAATAAGCCCAAAATAAGCTAAATGGAATCCAAAAATTCCCAAAAGTTCAGGAATGGATTAAACAACAATATTAAACACAGAACAACTTGAATATGCAAATAAGCACAAGATTTGAGCAAACTACACACTTGACTGCTATGAAAATCAAAACAGAAAATTCAGCTGAACAGGTAAACTTGAGGGCTAGATTAAGCACTTAATAAGCTGTCTAAAAGTCAACCTAAGGGGGGCAAAAGTAAGGTGGAACTACTGGGTGTCTAAAAATCACAAAAGCCCCATCAATAGCATCCCAATTGGGGTCTGATTTTACCCTAGATCAGGTAGTTCAGCAGAGGGTCTGCTGTGGTTTTGACCTTTGCAGATTTTTGAATGTTTTGACTTTTATGAACTTTGATCCTTCCTAATTGATTGATTATGAAGTATTAAGCTATGAAAAGGCTAAAACAAGCAATATTAACAACTTAACAACTGAAATGATTGATCTTGATCCTAAAATTTCTAACAGCCCACTGTTATGAGAGACCAAAGATTGATTTTGACTTTTAATCTACTAAGCACAGGTTTTTATGGTTTGACTAACCTATTTGGACCTATTGTGATCTGTCTAAGCCAAGAACAACAACAAACAGCAACCAAAACATATTGAAACTTGCAAATCCAAACACCCCTTAAAAACAATGATTATAAGGTTTTCAAGGCTATTAACTGAATAAGACCTGAATACTGATTCAAGAGCTTATATTATGATGTAATAAGCCAAATTAAGCACAGAAACATCAATCTAAACACCAAAGACTTAAGATTCCATATAATGCTATTATAACAGTAAAACTAGAATTTATGAGCACCATACAATCCAGTGAACAAGCAAGTTATTTTAAGCACTAATTTTATTCTAACATACCAAATAAACATAGAAAACCAGAGATAAGCATAAAATTAACACTTCCACAGTGAATAGCAAAAATCAAGAATTATGCTTACAAATTGCAACCCAAGCTGAGACAGAGAACCAAGGACCAATAACCAATCTTAATACCTCCCCTGAGGTCCTAATACCAAGGCCATCCAATAGCTACCCTGCTCCTTTGCATCATCTTCTCTGGATTTCTATTTTTGAGCTAAATATGAGATTTTTGAGATTTTTGCTTTTATATACTAAACTGGTTTTTATAGTTACTAAAAGCTTGAATAAGCTTTATAGGAGCTTATATTAGCCTAATGAGTCCAGAAGTTATACTAACAACACCATTCATAGACATAAGATTTTTGAAATTAAATGAAAAATTGCAAACACTGAGATGGAACTGAAATCTTGAAATTTATTATTGCAAAAGACTTAGAGTACACTAGAAACATGAAATTTAATGTTTAAAAGCTAAATTATACAATAGAACTTTGGAAATTAATTAAACGACATACACTTAAGCTAAATTAAACTAATTATGCTACACACATTCTCCATTGCTTCCCCATTGACCTTTAAAGCATCCCTTGTCGACCTCTGAGTGATTCCCACCATATCTGAGCCATTGATTTCCAAGAATTCATCACAATCGACCACTTGGCAATTTGGCGGGAAAATTCTTGCTAGTGGGTTTTGAGCAGGTTTTGCTAATTAAAGAATTTTGGTGATATGTGGAGGTGGAGGAGAGTGGTTAGACACCTGGAGGGTGAGGTGGATGGTGGTTTTGGTTGAGGTGGGGGGTGGGTGTCTGGTATTGGTGTTTTTGGCTGTTTAGAGAGACGGGTCAAAGATGTTTGACTGAGTTTGGTTAACTCAGATGGGGGTTGGGCTTGTTTGTGTTTGGGCTTGGGTAATTGGGTAGGCTAGGTTTAGTGAATATTGGATTTGGATTTTAGGGATAGTTTAGATCCGGATTTGGTTAAACATAGGGACCAAATTTGTCATTTCTGAAATTCCAAGGACCATCCTGTAATTATTCCAAAGTTATCACAAGGGTAAATATTGCCAAGTTTAAATAGTACAAGGGTTTTAATTATTAATTTTCCATTTTAAATAACCCAGGGACCATTTTTGACACTTTTCAAAATTGAGGGACCTTTTTGTAATATTTGCTCAAACAATCATTCAAGGACCAAATTTTGACAATTAAGATTATTTTAAGGACCTTGAATGATAAATTCCACTTTTTTAGATTCTAGGGACTAGATTTGCCAAATTCTGAAAGTTCAGGGACTAAAATGCAAATTATGCCATTTATTGTTTGTTTTTTCCCTGAAACTTATAAAAACACAGTCAGATGATATTTTTATACATTTTTAGACTTTTTAAAGTATTTTTGACTGTTTCTGTAGCTCAAATGTGAAAGAAATGATGAGTATTTACACACTCATCAATCCCCCACACTAAACTATTGCTAGTCCCTAGCAATCTTTTATGAAGTTTTTAATGGATGTATCTCTTTACCAGAAGCCATCACCTCTGGAGTAGCCAAATGTTTCAGTTCAAGTAAGAACTATGGTACACTGATAACCATGTGATTTTGAGCAAATCACCAGCTGTAAACGGTTTTGATTTGTCTTTACCAGAAGCCGTTTGCTTCTGGACTAGCCATTGTTTTAGTATGTGATACTTTGGCACAATGATAACCAAATGATTTTGAGCAAACCATCAGCTTTCAACGGGTTTGATTTGTCTTGACCAGAAGCCGTTTGCTTCTGGATTAGCCAATCCTTATGTGGGTTAGACATGGCGGACTGATTACCATTTTCTGAGTTCTAAGTGAGAAAAAAATTTTAAAATTTTGGCTAAAATGGGGGTGCTAGATGATACATTTGATAAAATTCGCTAGAATTTCCCCCCCACACTTAGAACTGAATATTGCCCTCAATATTCAAAGAACCGGCTGTTAAACCAACACTTAGAACGTAAAAGGGAAATACTGAATAGCCATTATTTTTATATACATATTTATTTTATTTTTATTTAATTTGCATTTAAGCCGTTAAGGCATGCAAATTCCCTCTTTTTTTTTTTTTTTTTTTTTTTTTTTTTTTTTTTTTTTTTTTTTTTTTTTTTTTGGAACTGAAATACTTACATATATACAACCTGTGGGGCATTCCTCCAAACTTGGGTGGTAGAAAATAGAAAGAAGTCAGAATATATGGGTGAAAACCCATATGGTGCGGGCTAATGTTTTTTATCACCGAGTCACTAGCCTGACTCGACCCCGAATTAAGTTGATTCCTCCCGAACAGTCAGGTTTATCACGCTAGCTAACCGCTTGTGAACGGCCAACTGTAATAAAGTGCTCCTGAACAGCCCGGGAGAAAAAGCAATTTAAAAGTCTACGGGGAAGTTAGTGGAAGAGACAATCTCCCCCACACTTGGTGGTAGAAAAGAGAAAGAAAACAGAGACACGAGTGAGAACCCATGTTTTGCTAATGTTTTTGATCACCGAGTCACTAGCTTGACTCGATCCCCGCATTTATTGGTTCATGGGGAATGTTTGAAGATCCGGGACAACCATAAATGGTATGTCCTCTCCAAAATAGTGTTTTAACCGATGACCATTCACTTTGAAATTTGGTCCGTCATTTTGAGATAACTCAACGGTACCATATGGATAAACTTTTGTAACAGTGAATGGACCAGACCAACGGGATTTGAGTTTTCCCGAGAAAATCTTCAATCTTGAATTAAAAAGAAGGACTCGATCACCAACGTTGAAAACGCGGTTCTTGATTTTTGAGTCATGAATCTTCTTTTTCTTTTCTTTATAAATCAAAGAGTTCTCGTATGATTGATCACGCAGTTCATTTAATTCATTCATTTGAACTTTACGGTGATCACCCGCAGTTTGAAGGTCAAAGTTAGCATGTTTCAAGGCCCAGTAGGCTTTGTGCTCTAATTCGATCGGTAGATGACATGCCTTTCCGTACACAAGCTTGTAAGGTGTACACCCGATGGGTGTTTTGTAAGCTGTACGAAAGGCCCATAGTGCATCATCCAATTTATCCGACCAGGATGCACGATTTTCTCCTACAGTCCTTTCCAAGATTCTTTTAATACCCCGATTTGAAACTTCAACTTGCCCACTTGTTTGTGGGTGATACGCAGTAGAAAGTCGGTGAGTTACACCATACTTTTGCATGACTTTGTCAAATTTTTCATTGCAAAAATGCGTACCACGATCACTGATTATAGCACGTGGGGTTCCAAAACGGGCAAAAAGAGCTTTAAGGAATTTTACAACAACTCGGGCATCATTAGTGGGTAAAGCTTTTGCTTCAACCCATTTTGACAAATAGTCAACAGCCACGAGAATGTATTTGTTTCCTCGAGATGATGGAAATGGCCCCATAAAGTCAATGCCCCAGACATCAAAGATTTCACAGACTTGAATTGCATTTTGTGGCATTTCATTCCGTTGTGAAATATTTCCGTGACGCTGACAAGCTTCACAAGTTTTTATGAGTTCTTGGGCATCCTTATAGATCGTGGGCCAATAAAACCCGGAATCAAACACCTTTTTGGCGGTGTAGTTTGGACTATGATGGCCCCCTGTGGGTCCATCATGGCAAGCTTTGAGAATGTCAATAGCTTCCTGTCCGTAAACACACCGTCGGATGACTTGATCCGCACAGATTTTGAATAAGTAGGGGTCGTCCCAAAAATAATGTTTAACATCCTTGAAGAATTTATTCTTCTGTTGGGTCGACATCCCTTTCACTATGAAGTTACCCGCATGGTAATTTGCGAAGTCGGCAAACCATGGGGTAGTAGAATCTCCTCGAAAAGTAACCGCATTGAGTGTCTCGAGAGGAAATGTTTCATTTATTTCCTTTCTCTCGAAAACATCTTGGTGTGGGTTCTCTAATCGGGATAGATGATCAGCAGCTAGGTTCTCAGCTCCTTTTTTATCACGTATAATGATATCAAATTCTTGCAGGAGGAGAACCCAACGGAGTAATCTCGGCTTTGCATCTTGTTTTGCAAAGAGATATTTGAGAGCCGAGTGATCCGTATACACTACACATTTTGTCAAGATCAAATATGGCCGAAACTTTTCAAAGGCATACACCACAGCCAATAATTCTTTTTCTGTAGTGGTGTAATGAGTTTGAGCTTCAGTCATGGTTTTACTTGCGTAGTGGATAGGCTGAAAATGTTTGGCTTTTCGTTGCCCCAGGACTGCACCGATTGCAAAATCACTTGCATCGCACATGAGCTCAAAGGGAAAATCCCAGTCGGGGGCAACTAGAATGGGTGCCTCAGTAAGCTTTTTCTTTAATATGTCAAAAGCTTTGATGCACTCTGGTGAGAAGATAAAAGGAGCATCTTTTTCAAGAAGATGAGTCATAGGCCGGACGATTTTAGAAAAATCTTGTATGAATCGACGATAGAAACCGGCATGACCCAGAAAACTCCTAATACCTTTGACGGTAGTGGGATGAGGTAATTTACCAATGACATCAACTTTAGCTCTGTCAACCTCAATCCCATTCTTTGATATCTTATGGCCGAGGACAATGCCCTCTTTGACCATAAAATGACTCTTCTCCCAATTTAGACAAAGATTGGTGTCTTTACACCTTTTCAACATGTTTTCTAAATTGGAGAGACATGCTTGGAATGAATCCCCAATGACCGAAAAGTCATCCATAAAGACCTCCATTGTTTTACCGATCATGTCGGTAAATATAGCCATCATACACCTCTGGAATGTGCCTGGAGCATTACATAAGCCGAAAGGCATACGTTTATAAGCAAAGGTTCCATAAGGGCATGTAAAGGTAGTCTTTTCTTGATCCTGTGGATCAATGGGAATTTGAAAATAACCCGAGAAACCATCAAGGAAACAATAGTATTCGTTCCCTGCTAATCTCTCAAGCATCTGATCCATAAAAGGTAGAGGAAAATGGTCTTTGCGGGTGGCATCATTTAACTTACGATAGTCAATACAAACACGCCACCCTGTAACCAATCGAGTTGGAATTAACTCATTTTCATCATTCGTGACAACAGTCATGCCACCCTTTTTTGGAACACAATGAATGGGACTAACCCAAGGACTATCAGAGATGGGATAAATCAATCCTGCATCAAGAAGTTTGAGAACCTCTTGTTTGATAACATCGTGGATTTTAGGATTCACCCTTCTTTGATGTTGGACTGCTGGTTTAAAGTCATCCTCCATTAAAATCTTGTGAGTACAAAATTCAGGGTCAATACCCTTAATGTCGGAGAGTTTCCAAGCAATGGCTTGCTTGTGTGACTTTAAGACCTTTATTAGAGCAGTCTTTTCCTCATCACTTAAGTCTTTAGCAATAATGACGGGTAATTTATCATCACCCTCCAAGAATGCGTACTCAAGATGAGGCGGTAAGTCTTTGAGTTCGACCTCAGGAAATTCATCGGTTTTCTCAACTGATCTAATTTCCTCATTATGAAGTTCAACGGGAGGGAGTGGAGGAGAATTGTCCTGATTTAACAATGTCTCAAGAAGAAGAATATCTCCCTCCAGATCAATCTCAGCGTCATCAATCCCCTCTAGGAATGAATCACATTTGAGAAAATCATCGATCTCTTCCAAATTGAAATCACCTCCCTCAAACGGAGTGAGAGAAGGGGAAGAGTCGGAAATGCCAGGTAAAGAAGATGTGGTGGTATCCCCACTCACAGAATTATCAGAATAACCAAGAAACTCTTGAGAATACTCCTCTGAAACAATATCAATGACATCGATTCGGTTAACCGATTCAGAATCATAATTTGAGGAGTACCTCGAAGTTTGATCGAGGTTAAAGGTAACAGCTTCATGACCCACACGTAATGTGATTTCATGCTCAAATACATCTATGAGAGCACGGCCCGTTCTCAGGAATCCTCTTCCAAGAATGAGAGGAACCCTGGAATCAGCATCGAAATCCACAACCACAAAGTCAGCTGGAAAATGGAACTTTCCTACTTTCACAAATACGTCCTCCGCAATGCCAAGAGGACGAGATATTGAACGATCTGCAAGCTCGAGAGTCATGCAGGTAGGAGTAAGTTCAGGAAGAGAAAGTTTCTTCCATACTGATTTAGGCATCAGGTTGATGCTTGCACCAAGATCGGCCAAGGCATAGCATTCAACCATTCCTGGAAAGACACAAGGTAGTAGAAACCTTCCAGGATCTCCAAGCTTCTCGGGAAGCTTTTTCAAGATAACTGCTGAGCAGTTTTCATTTAATGGAGTCTTAGCCATTTCAAACAGCTTTTCCTTGTTGCTCAACAAGTGTTTGATTGTGGATGCAAACTTAGGCATCAGAATGATAGCATCCGCAAAGCTTATGTCAAAGTGTAATTCTTGGAAAATTTGGAAGAATTTATCCATTTGTTGACTAGCTTTTTCGCGGAGCTTTTGCTCATTTAAACGTGATGGGTAGGGAATAGAAGTTTTGGATTTAGGGTTTTCAACCGGGATTTCAGAATGTTCAAAGACAACTTGAGGTTTAGTTTTGGGTTTCGGGACAACTGGAGGCTGGACGTTGTTGGTACCTCCGTTATTAGTAGGAAGTACCTGGTCCTTGGTCACCTCAGGCTCACTTCCCACTACCTTGGGGGAAGAAGAAGAAGTGGTAGTGGAAACAGTGGGTCCCTTATATGAAACACCACTTCGGGTTGTGATCGCCTTAACATCGCCCTTCGGGTTAGCGATCGTGTTGCTCGGAAGTTTTCCTGAGCCCGAAGGTTGATCATTTAAAGATTTTTTAATCTCAGATATCTGGCTGACCAACAACCTGTTTGTGTCCTCTTGAGCTTTCATGAACTGCCTCAACAACTCATCAGATGATGGATGTTGGGCTGGAATGGCTTGATGTTGATTAGGGAAATTTTGCATTCGGTTATTTTGATTATAACCTTGATGTTGAAAATTCCCTTGATTTGGATTACCATTTCCCTGAAAATGATTCCCCTGGTTGGAATTGTTTCGGTTAAAGTTTCCTTGGTGTTGGAAACCTTGATTTTGTCCAGTATTGAAATTCCCTTGGTTTTGATAACCTTGGTTCATTCGAGGTTGATTTTGGTTCCGGTTTTGCAAATTCTGGTTTTGATTAAATCCGGGTGGTCCTTGGTAACTACTAGCTCGGTATGGTTCCATTTGAGGACGGTATGGATTACCTCCTTGATTTGAAGAACCGGCTATAGCATTAACTTCAAAAGGACTACCATCGGTGGCAGTACAGTCGTAGTATGCGTGAGGGCCACCACAAGTAACACAGACTTCCACTTTCTTCACTTCAGCATGTGAAGGAGTTTGTGTGAAAGTGACTTTCTTTTGGCTTGAGAGAACCAAAGCTTGAATAGCATCCGTGAGTTTGTCAATCTTAGCATCGGTGCTAGAAGTACTCACGGGAGATGAAGTAGAAGGACCGGCACTAGCCTGAGAATGATATGGCTTTGTTCGTGCAGTACGGACCTTAGACTTATTTTCAATAATTGCTAAAGCTTCTTTGACAGTTCTGCTCAAAAAGTTACCTCCTGAGGAGGCATTGAGAGAATCTTGGTCAGATTGGCTCACTCCATTATAGAAAGTGTCGATTTGCATCAACTCGGTAAAACCATGATGAGGACATTTACGAAGCAATTCTTTGAAACGATCCCACGCGTCACTAAACGATTCATCAAATCTTTGTGTAAATTTGATAATTTCATTTTTAAGACTTGTCGTTCTAGATGGTGGAAAAAATTCGTTTACAAACTTTGTAACTAAGTCCTCCCATGTCTCAATTGAACGAGGGGGTTGTTTTTCAAGCCATATCCGGGCTTGTCCCTCGAGAGAAAATGGGAATAGAAGAAGTTTGATTGAGCTAGCAGGGATGTTCTTGTATTTGATGGTAGATGTAATTTTGTTAAACCATCGAATGTGAGCATGAGGATCATCCCTCTCAAAACCGTAGAATTGGCTTGAGGTTACAAGATTCAGTAACCCGGTTTTGAGCTCAAAACTCTCAGCTACAATAGCTGGAACAACAATGGCATCTCCATAACCCTCGATGGGTGCCTGGAGAAGCTCATTCATTGGCAATTCTGCCATGACGACAGGATCAGTACGTTCCTCAGATACGCCTGATGGGGCAGAACGTCTACGACGCCTTCGAGGTATGTTTCCAAGCTCACGGAGAGGGCTTGATGACCTAGAAGAACGAGTGCGCATGCACTAAGACGAGTCTGAGAATCCTTTAAAGTGGAGGAAACTCAGAAAAGGGTAAGAAGATTCTTTTTGGATTTTATGAAAACAAAATTTTTCTATTAAAAATCAAGATCGAGAAAAAACACAAGTGAACTTAAACCAATAATCAACAGGCGTACGGTAGCTCTCTAACTGACAAACGCACAGAGTGGCGGAGAAGCAAAGGTGGGCAGTTACGCTCCTTAAAAACCCGCTTCTTTCAGTCCGACAATTTAATGTCAGACTATCCTAGAACCTCCGTTAGAGTTTGTTTATCAATTAAAGGTGAGCCGATATTCGCAAGTGATACAAAGGCAAGTTTTTATCTTAGGTTTGGGAACTTATTATGGCCGCACCCCCAGTTAGGTAGTGCTCAGTCTTGGTTCTCGATGGTTAATTTTTATTATTTGTTTTATTATTTAACAAAGAAAATATTTCTGATGTTTTTATTTTTTAATATGATAGTATATATAGAAAAGAAAAGAAAATATTTTTGTTTTTTATATGGTTTTATGGGGAATGGAAATACGATATTTTTGGTGCTTGATCCGTTAAATGAGTTAACTTCACAAGCGTTTTGCTTTATATATGATAAATATACAAGAGAGAGAAGATATTCACAGATTGGGGTTCAAAGACACGATACTGCAAAACGTTTGAAAACACGCTGCACACCTCCCCGGCAGCGGCGCCAAAATTTGATTGGCTCTGAACAGTCAACTAATATTGACCAAGGATTTGGTCAACAAAAGTCAAACTATCAAGGACACAATGCAATAATCCAAGGAGTATAGTTTTATCCCCGGGTCGTTTAAGTCCCAGCGAAGTGTGAAATTGTGATTAAAAACGGATTGTGATCAAGTGTTATTGAACAGAAAAGGGATTATGATTTTGATTACACTAATGAGATAAGAAAATAGCTTTAACCAAGCTATATAAACAAGAACTGGAAACCAAATTACTTAAAAACGTATAAAAACCTAAAAGCGTACGTTTAAATTTAAATAAACGTAAACGTACGAAATAAAAAGTGAGTTTTAAGAAATAAAAAGTCTACGGATATGAATTTTATATTTTTACAACCCTAATAATAAAAGAAAATTATTGGAAAAAGAAAATTATTTATTTAACTTATTAATTAATTATTATTAATTAAAAACTATTTAATTATTATTTAAACTAATTAAAATTCTAATAAATACTAAAAGATCAAACAAAAATCTGAAAATTTTTATATAAATACTCTAAGGTAATAAAAAGATAAGAAAATTATAAAAATGAAAATTACTTAATTAAAATTTAAAAAGATAAATTCTATTAAATAGAAGCTATCACTATATTTCTATTTCGTTTGTTTTTAAGTCCTAAAAATATTTTTATATTTTTCCTAGATTAAAAATGACAAAAGAAAATTATGAAAATTGGAATTATATTTTTTTTGATTATTTTTCTATTTATTATGATTAAATTACTATTAAAAACTACTTAAAATGATTAAAAATATTAAAACTGATCAGAAAATTATGAAAAATTACAGATAATGCTAAAATATTATAAGGAAGCTGGGAAAAATAAAATGAAAAGCTGACAAGGCCCAATAAGCAGATTTGGGCTAATAAGCAATAAGCTAATAAGCCCAAAATAAGCTAAATGGAATCCAAAAATTCCCAAAAGTTCAGGAATGGATTAAACAACAATATTAAACACAGAACAACTTGAATATGCAAATAAGCACAAGATTTGAGCAAACTACACACTTGACTGCTATGAAAATCAAAACAGAAAATTCAGCTGAACAGGTAAACTTGAGGGCTAGATTAAGCACTTAATAAGCTGTCTAAAAGTCAACCTAAGGGGGGCAAAAGTAAGGTGGAACTACTGGGTGTCTAAAAATCACAAAAGCCCCATCAATAGCATCCCAATTGGGGTCTGATTTTACCCTAGATCAGGTAGTTCAGCAGAGGGTCTGCTGTGGTTTTGACCTTTGCAGATTTTTGAATGTTTTGACTTTTATGAACTTTGATCCTTCCTAATTGATTGATTATGAAGTATTAAGCTATGAAAAGGCTAAAACAAGCAATATTAACAACTTAACAACTGAAATGATTGATCTTGATCCTAAAATTTCTAACAGCCCACTGTTATGAGAGACCAAAGATTGATTTTGACTTTTAATCTACTAAGCACAGGTTTTTATGGTTTGACTAACCTATTTGGACCTATTGTGATCTGTCTAAGCCAAGAACAACAACAAACAGCAACCAAAACATATTGAAACTTGCAAATCCAAACACCCCTTAAAAACAATGATTATAAGGTTTTCAAGGCTATTAACTGAATAAGACCTGAATACTGATTCAAGAGCTTATATTATGATGTAATAAGGCAAATTAAGCACAGAAACATCAATCTAAACACCAAAGACTTAAGATTCCATATAATGCTATTATAACAGTAAAACTAGAATTTATGAGCACCATACAATCCAGTGAACAAGCAAGTTATTTTAAGCACTAATTTTATTCTAACATACCAAATAAACATAGAAAACCAGAGATAAGCATAAAATTAACACTTCCACAGTGAATAGCAAAAATCAAGAATTATGCTTACAAATTGCAACCCAAGCTGAGACAGAGAACCAAGGACCAATAACCAATCCTAATACCTCCCCTGAGGTCCTAATACCAAGGCCATCCAATAGCTACCCTGCTCCTTTGCATCATCTTCTCTGGATTTCTATTTTTGAGCTAAATATGAGATTTTTGAGATTTTTGCTTTTATATACTAAACTGGTTTTTATAGTTACTAAAAGCTTGAATAAGCTTTATAGGAGCTTATATTAGCCTAATGAGTCCAGAAGTTATACTAACAACACCATTCATAGACATAAGATTTTTGAAATTAAATGAAAAATTGCAAACACTGAGATGGAACTGAAATCTTGAAATTTATTATTGCAAAAGACTTAGAGTACACTAGAAACATGAAATTCAATGTTTAAAAGCTAAATTATACAATAGAACTTTGGAAATTAATTAAACGACATACACTTAAGCTAAATTAAACTAATTATGCTACACACACTCTCCATTGCTTCCCCATTGACCTTTAAAGCATCCCTTGTCGACCTCTGAGTGATTCCCACCATATCTGAGCCATTGATTTCTAAGAATTCATCACAATCGACCACTTGGCAATTTGGCGGGAAAATTCTTGCTAGTGGGTTTTGAGCAGGTTTTGCTAATTAAAGAATTTTGGTGATATGTGGAGGTGGAGGAGAGTGGTTAGACACCTGGAGGGTGAGGTGGATGGTGGTTTTGGTTGAGGTGGGGGGTGGGTGTCTGGTATTGGTGTTTTTGGCGGTTTAGAGAGACGGGTCAAAGATGTTTGACTGAGTTTGGTTAACTCAGATGGGGGTTGGGCTTGTTTGTGTTTGGGCTTGGGTAATTGGGTAGGCTAGGTTTAGTGAATATTGGATTTGGATTTTAGGGATAGTTTAGATCCGGATTTGGTTAAACATAGGGACCAAATTTGTCATTTCTGAAATTCCAAGGACCATCCTGTAATTATTCCAAAGTTATCACAAGGGTAAATATTGCCAAGTTTAAATAGTACAAGGGTTTTAATTATTAATTTTCCATTTTAAATAACCCAGGGACCATTTTTGACACTTTTCAAAATTGAGGGACCTTTTTGTAATATTTGCTCAAACAATCATTCAAGGACCAAATTTTGACAATTAAGATTATTTTAAGGACCTTGAATGATAAATTCCACTTTTTTAGATTCTAGGGACTAGATTTGCCAAATTCTGAAAGTTCAGGGACTAAAATGCAAATTATGCCATTTATTGTTTGTTTTTTCCCTGAAACTTATAAAAACACAGTCAGATGATATTTTTATACATTTTTAGACTTTTTAAAGTATTTTTGACTGTTTCTGTAGCTCAAATGTGAAAGAAATGATGAGTATTTACACACTCATCATACACCATCTAAACCAAACAAGCTCTAAATCTCAAACACAAAATTGAAACATTGTACTTTCCTTTGTTAGGATATCGTGTAAGACATGTCATCTTCATTAACCTACTTTTAAAAGATGGTTAGTTGAGTCATATTAGGCCATGTATTAGTGAAATGCTACACTTCGATAGGAAAATATAGGAATTTGACCTTTTTTAACATGAGAATGACTACTTGAGAACCTATCGCACTAAAAATTCAATTTGACCTAACGGTTGAATTACTTCCAGGAAAGAAGTTGGGTTCATGGTATAACCCGTAAAAATGGTCGTGTTTAGCCTGAATTGAGCACCACTAGTGATAGTCTCATACTCATTCTCTAACTTAAAAATTTTTTCATTCCTACATTTGACTAAAGATAGTTTACATCGATGAACTTTGTCTCCCATTAGGATTGCATTTTTAACAAGTAGTAATTAGGATTCTCTTTAGCGAACCTAGATTACTTGCATCCCACATATGTGTTTCAAAGTGATAACATGTTCTTGGGAGATATGATTAAATGCCTTCATGCTTTCTTAATGCTCAGTAATTACTTGATTAATTATTGAATGCATGTTTGTTAGAAAGATTTTACTTTCAATTAGATATTCCAATATAATATCTCTTGATATGTATATCTATGGTACATGCTCTTAAATGCTAAATGTTATCATATTTTATATGATATTTGCATTTGTTCCTTATGTGCATTTTACATGATTTATTTGTTAATTATGCACCCACACCATGTTTTTTTGACACATGATAAATTAGGCATGCCTATCACTATAAACTTTTAGACATCATATAGTCTTAAACTAGTGTCAAAATCTAAAAATTAAAGTAGTCGCGAAATTGTCCTAATTCTTTGGTCATCATTTCGTTTTCTTCCGAGTGATACATTCTTTTTTCAAGGGAAGGTTATATACAAACCAAATAGAACTCGGAGTAGGTTTGAAAACTTCAATATTTCATCCGAAATATTCAATTAACTTTAACTTGCGATCGCAATTGTTAAATGTCATATCCGAAACATCATATTCAATCCTTTAAACAACATATGTTAAAACGCTCATCGAAATGCTAAAAGCTAACATCAACCTTCGGGTGACAAAGGACTCACGAGTTACTACATAAGTGATTGGTAGTTCCTTTCATCCTCGTGTGAATATACACTTCTTAAGACCAAGTATATTCATTTCCGTTAGTTCATTGATGAAGCGAAAAGTGTACCGCTTTTAAGGGGTCATTTAAGCCCTAAATCGTATTTATTTGATCAAATATTGCCCTAAATCGTTCCTTTTGTCATTTTAGGTACTTTTGAGAAGAAATCTGGAAAAGGAAGCATTTTGGACGTTTTTGGAGCATAAAAGTGAAGAAAACGACAAAGTCTCAAAATCGGCTAAAAAGTACCTTTGACGGCGTCAGGGATTGCCCTGGACGGCGTCATGGCTTGGCAAGAAAAAGGTGGATATGAAAATTACTCATGATAAGCCAGAGAATTTTGCATGAAAAATCTGACGGCGTCACCCTTTGAAGTGATCAAGGTCGTCACGGCTTAATTTAAAGAGGGACGGCGTCAAGCCTTGATAAGCCAGAACGGATTTTGGAGGTCTAAAGAGGGACGGCGTCAGGAAGGCCATCCGGGAACCCTAAAAGCGGCGAGGTGACGGCGTCAGAATCTACAACGTGACGCCGTCAGACCTTAATCTCTATATATAGTTTTGCAATTTTTTGTCATTAGTGTGGAACTTTGTGTGGAATTTTGTGTGTGAAAAACCCTAAGACGATTTTAGCAGCTTTTTCAAGGCTTTTTGCCTTGAGATCTTCCATGTTACATTGAAGATAAGTTATCAATTAATCATTCAATATGTCTATGTGTTGTTTGATTCTATCTTGTTCTTGTCTTTTGTTTAACATGCTAGGCTAGGTTTTCTTTGTGTTTGCTTAGATCTAATGAAACCTAGCTATTGATTATTGGTTATTAGTGTGTTATTAGTTGTATTGGATGATTGTTCATCTATGTTAGGCTTAAGAAAACTGGCTAACTTCCTATTCGGTAACTTGCTTGAACGTCTTAAGAAACATGAACCAATGCGTACTAAGGTTTTTATGGTTGTATTTAATGCATGAGCGAATTCTAGTGATCCCATGTTAGGAGCTTCTTAGCCGGCTCGACATAGGAGTGAAGTAGGAGCTTATAGAGTTGGGGAAGTACGTACGCCACCCCACGATTGGTATTAAGGAATACACCCGTCATCCACGCAATTAATACACACTAATCAACCGGTAAAAGATAGTTAGGGAGTAAGGAAATCTAAGTAAACACATTTCTCTCCACATAAGTTTTACCACCCTTTCATTTTCTGTTATTTTATTTTATTTGCATTCGTAGTAACTTGGGTTAGTTGACTAGCAACTAATTCCGCCCACTCTTTCAAACCCGAGATTTTACTTGCTTTCATAAAATTATAAAAACATAAAAAGAATCTTCTCTCACCCTTAGACCTATTAGAGTAGTTTTTCATACCTAACGAACACTATTCCCTGTGGAGAACGATCAATCCCCCGTACTTACCACTACACTATACTACGTCGGTCAGGTACACTGCCTGGTGGGGTTGTAAGCCTCTTGAGATCCCTCGAGAGGTAAAACCTGTTGTAAGGTTGCAAAACCACGCATCAAGTTTTTGGCGCCGCTGCCGGGGAATAGTTATTGTTTAGGTTGAATTTTTATTTTATAGGTCTACTCACTAGATTCCTTTCTAGTGAGATTTTTATTTTATTTTTCTAGGTTTTCTTTAGTCTATCTTTTTCTGCTCTATCCATTGCTCAAATCTTCCTTGGCCATCATGGTAAACGAAGATTTCTCCAATCTCAGAGTCACCAGGAGTCGTAGTTCACTAAGCGACCTTATTTCACCCTACGCAGAACCTGATAGGGAAATGCGAAGATTAAGGCGACTCTTTGCAACACCCGAACCATCTGGCTTTGCCATCAACTTTGATGATGCCCTCTCCGAGGAAGAATCCAATCATCATTCTACACCTCCTAGCCCTCAACCCAACCACGATATAGAGGTTCCCGAAAACCCAAATCCTAAATGCCTCAAGGACTACTCTTCTCCCACCCCTCGTGGCTTTTCCAATGCTATCATTTTTCCAAATGAACATACGAATGGGGTCTTGCGTGCAACCGATATTTGGCTTGTCCAAAATGTATGCAAGTTCCACGGATTGAAAACTGAAGATCCAATCCAACACATCAAGGACTTCCTAAAAATAGTGGATACCCTCCATACGGACGGGGCCACTAGGGATACCTCCCGGCTGCGATTCTTTCCCTTCACCCTTTATGAAAAAGCCGGAGACTGGTATAACCAACTTCCCTCCGAATCCATTTTCACATGGGAACAGCTTGTTTCAAAATTCTACGAGAAATTATTTCCAATAGGAAGAACTTCAACGTTAAGAGACGAAATCTTCCGCTTCCATGTTGGACCAGCTGAACCCATTCACGAATCCTGGAACAGATTCAAAGATCTGATTAGACAAGTCCCTCATCATGGCATTGAACTCTGGCTTCTGGTCCAAATCTTTTATGACAGTGTCCCTAAAAGCGACCAATGTGGCATTAATAATTCAGTAAAAGGAAAAATAGCCAACCTAAGTGCTGAAGAAGGATGGAATAGAATTGAGGAATACGCAAATGATCAAGACGATACCTGGGATGAACCCGATTCGATCATGAGCATTTCCAAGATCATGAAAGAGCCTCCTTTTGCTAGCCGGTTGAGTAGAATGAATGATCAAGTCTCTTATCTAGACAAGTCACAACCAACTAAACGGTTGTCTAACCCATACTTAATCTGCGACCAATGTGGTGGCCCACATGAAGTGGAGGAATGCGGGGATGATACCACCACCGAACAAGCATGCTTGTCAAGCCACGACATCTTCGATGATCCTTCGCTCTTAACTTTCTACCAAAACAATGATTTCACCCCTTGGGGAAATCTTGTGAGAGAAGAAGGAGGAGGAAAATATCCTGACTACATGGTTAGGAGCACT
Source organism: Artemisia tridentata subsp. tridentata (assembly GCA_021014915.2). Taxonomy (NCBI): domain Eukaryota; kingdom Viridiplantae; phylum Streptophyta; class Magnoliopsida; order Asterales; family Asteraceae; genus Artemisia; species Artemisia tridentata. The sequence continues at coordinate 306,157,394 of CP139501.1, read as the reverse complement.
TTTGAGGATGATCTTGGGCATTTCACGTTTGAAAAGAATCTGCAACTAAATGGTCTCGACAACCTCATCAATAGCCAACAAAACGACATGAGGGCCAATTTCGCAAAACTCAACGCCACTCTCGACGGCCTTGGCGAACCTCAAAGAGATCCCTTACTCGCCATCACCACTCGTGCTGGAACAACTACTAAGGATCCACCTTACCCAGCTCAACAATCTAACGTCATGGAACCCAACACCCCTCATGAGGAGGAAGATAATGTGAATGATGAGAATCCCGAACGAACCCCTCCGGTAACTCCCTCTCCACCTCCTCCAACCAAACAGCCCATTAAAGTCCCATACCCGTCCCGTCTCAAGAATCAAAAGGTCGAAAATGATAATAAAAGATTCTTGTCATATTTGAGGAATTCGGTCGTCACCATACCCCTTCTTGATGCATGTTACCATATGCCCAAATATAGTACATACTTCAAGAAGTTGCTAACCAACAGAAAAGGGCTCGAGGGTCTTGTAACCTTAGGAGAAGAATGTTCTGTGGTGACTCAACGAGGGCTGCCAAAGAAGGTGGACGATCCAGGTAGTTTCACCTTGCCCTGCTCAATAAGATATCTTTCAGTCAAGAATGCTTTGGCCGACTTAGGAGCAAGTATCAATCTTATGCCGCATTCCATGTTCCTCAAATTAGGGTACTCTGGATTGAAACCCACCCGTATGAACATCCAACTAGCCGATAGATCAGTCAAATACCCCTTAGGAATATGCGAGAATGTGCTGGTTAAGGTAGGGAAGTTCAAATTTCCAGTTGACTTCGTCATCTTAGAGATGGAAGAAGATGACCTAGTGCCCATCATTCTAGGGAGGCCATTCCTTGCAACTGCTCGTGCTGTTATTGATGTTCATGACGGCAAACTAACCTTACGAGTGGGAGCCGATAGCTTAACCTTCGACATCAAGGACACAATGAATCTTTCTCTCGAAACAGATAATCAGCTGTATTTCATCGGAGAAATCAATGAACTATCTGACGAGATTGACAATTGTATAGATGAACAGGTGGAAGCTGGGTGGTTGCGAGATGAAGCTTTCTTACCCATCTTAGAGGAGGAGAAGACTATGGATGTAAATGCAGTCTCCTTCTATCCCAGACAAGAAATCGAACAGCTTGAGCTTCGTAAACCCGAGAACAAACTTAAACCCTCCATCATCGAGCCACCTGCGGTAGAACTCAAGGAACTCCCAAACAACCTTGAATATGCTTTCCTCCAAGGGGAAGATCAACTTCCGGTAATCATAAGCTCTTCCTTGAAAAGTGAACAAAAGGATAAACTCTTAGGAGTTTTAAAAAAATATAAAGGAGTTATAGCATGGAGTGTAGCCGACATCAAGGGGATTGACTCTACCTTTTGCACGCATAAAATCCTCATGGAGGAGGATTATAAACCCTCCGTGCAACCTCAAAGGCGAGTAAACCCCAACATTAAGGAAGTCGTAAAAAAGGAAGTCATTAATCTCCTAGATGCAGGGCTAATTTACCCAATTTATGACAGTCCATGGGTAAGTCCTGTACAGGTTGTACCAAAAAAGTGAGGAATGACGGTGGTGAAGAACGATAAGAATGAATTAGTGCCTCAACGAACAGTAACTGGATGGCGTGTGTGCATCGATTATAGGAAGTTGAATGATGCAACCCGAAAGGATCATTTTCCTCTCCCATTTATCGACCAAATGTTGGAAAGGTTAGCAGGGCATGAGTACTACTGCTTCCTAGATGGGTTCTCAGGGTATTTCCAAATCCCTATCGCTCCTGAGGACCAAGAAAAGACTACGTTTACATGCCCTTATGGCACCTTCGCCTACAAGCGAATGCCCTTTGGACTATGTAACGCCCCCGCCACTTTCCAGCGCTGCATGACAGCAATCTTCCATGAGTTAATGGAAGACAGCATGGAGGTCTTCATGGATGATTTTTCAGTCTTTGGAAACTCTTTTGATCGCTGTCTTGCTAACCTTGAGAAAATGCTCAAACGTTGTGAGGAGACCAACTTGGTACTAAACTGGGAAAAGTGCCACTTTATGGTAAAAGAAGGGATTGTGCTAGGGCACAAAATTTCAGGAAGTGGAATTGAAGTAGACCGGGCAAAAATTGAAGCTATATCCAAACTTCCCTATCCAACAACTGTCAAGGCAATCCGTAGCTTTTTGGGTCATGCTGGCTTCTATAGGAGATTCATTAAAGATTTATCAAAGGTAGCTAAACCAATGACTCAGTTGCTCATGAAGGATGCCCCGTTCGACTTCTCTCAAGAGTGCAAGGACGCATTCGATCGATTGAAGCAGGAACTTACCCAAGCTCCAATTATGGTCACCCCTAACTGGGAGTTACCCTTTGAAATCATGTGCGATGCTAGCGATTATGCTGTTGGAGCAGTATTAGGCCAAAGGCTTAACAAACACTTTCAGCTAATATACTACGCTAGCAAAACCATGAATCCTGCTCAAGAAAACTACACTACCACTGAAAAGGAATTACTAGCCGTGGTATTTGCTTTTGATAAGTTTCGCCAATATCTTGTCCTTTCCAAAATGGTTGTTTTTACGGACCATTCAGCTATTCGATATCTTTTTAATAAACTGGATGCTAAACCACGGTTACTTCGTTGGATCTTACTATTGCAAGAGTTCGATGTTGAGATTCGTGATAAGAAAGGAGCAGAGAATCTTGCAGCTGATCATCTCTCTCGTCTCGAAAACCCTAGCCTCGCTGAATCTGACAAGAGTGAGATTCGGGAGTCATTTCCTGAAGAGCAGCTCATGTCAATAAATGATTCTGAACCATGGTATGCGGATTATGCTAACTACCTGGCAAGTCGAGTCATTCCTGAGCATATGAGCAGGCATGAAAAAAGGAGGTTCTTCAATCAATTAAGGTATTACTTTTGGGATGAACCTTTCTTATTCCGAAGATGTCCGGACCAGGTAATCAGGCGTTGTGTTTCGGAAAAGGAGGCTGTCAGAATTATGAAAGAGTGTCATGCAGGTCCATCTGGAGGACATCACGGAATGAACACTACTGCACGAAAGGTCTTCGACGCAGGATTCTATTGGCCTACAATATTTCGTGATGTGAAGGGAATGATACAAACTTGTGACGCATGTCAAAGAGCTGGGAATATCTCTAGGAGGGATGAAGCCCCACAGAATTATATACAAGTTTGTGAGGTCTTCGATGTTTGGGGAATTGATTTCATGGGACCCTTCCCATCTTTAGGATGGAATGAATACATCCTAGTGGCCATTGATTATGTTTCGAAATGGGTGGAAGCACAAGCCCTTAGGACTAACGACGCTAGGGTAGTCATTCATTTCTTAAAAAAATTGTTCGCTAGGTTCGGAATTCCGAAGGCTCTTATTAGTGACAGGGGAACCCATTTTTGCAATTCGCAAATGGAGAAAGTTATGAAAAGATATGGAGTCCCTCACCGATTCTCCACTGCTTACCATCCTCAAACCAACGGTCAAGTCGAAAACACTAATAGAGCCATAAAGAGAATATTAGAGAAAACGGTCAATCAAAACCGAAAAGATTGGTCTTTTAAGCTCGATGAAGCTTTGTGGGCATTTCGAACCGCTTATAAGACACCAATCGGGACAACCCCGTTCCGTATGGTATATGGCAAGGCATGCCACCTTCCAGTAGAACTGGAACACAAGGCGTATTGGGCACTTAAGGCTTGTAATTTGGATTATACGGTTGCGGGAACAAATAGATTCTTACAGCTCCAAGAGCTCGATGAATTGAGATTAGAGGCTTATGAATCTTCCATTACATACAAAGAAAGGGCAAAAAGATGGCATGACCAACGGATTAAGAGACCCAAGGAGTTTTCAGAAGGAGACAAGGTCTTATTATATAATTCTCGCTTAAGGCTATTTCCTGGGAAACTTAAATCTAGATGGTATGGACCTTTTACCGTAAGGAGCTCCTCTAAAACCGGAGCCGTTGTATTAATTGACGACGAGGATAGAGAATTCACTGTGAATATTCAACGAGTCAAGCATTATCAGGAGAATGGTAATGAAATGATCAATGAGGAAGACATAACTTTCGATGAAGAAGTCACGTAATGTACGTGACCTTGAGTCTAGCTACAAGACTCGTTAATAAAGAAAAGCGCTTCTTGGGAGGCAACCCAAGCTTTATTTGCTTTGTGTGTTTATTTATTTGTTTGTTTGATTTTATTTGTTTCCGTATGTATGTTTAAATTTTATCATTATTGATTCATGTTCAAAAACTAATTTGTGAAAATGCTTTATCTTGTTTTTAACTTCGACTTAACTACATATAAAGGTATTTTGCAAAAGTTAAGTGTAAGGGAAATCTAAATCGGTTTATTAGAACACAAATGAACATGAATCGTAATGATAATAAATTAACATACATATTAGTATTTGTTTGAGTCAAATGCTTGTATCGAGTCATAATGATGTTTTGCAGGATTTCCAGGAAGTAAGGTATAGGTTTTTCCAAAAATTTTCCGGAAACTTAACATGAGAATTCTGTCAGATCAATTCTGACGGCGTCAGGATTTACAACCTGACGGCGTCAGGTTTAATTTTCTGAAAATTTTTGAAAGTTTTGTTTTCATAAAAAGTTTTTATTAAATCTATAACTTATAATCTCCAGGAATCTGCAAAATTATCATTCCACAAGCATTATATCCTTATATATAGAGTTTATCCCGCCGATGTTATGCAGGTTTTCGTGTTTGTTTTCTCAGGTTTAACAGGTTATTTTGGACAAGGAAATGTATGTTGGATCAAGCTTTTGGCGATGCATTAGTCATGGAGCTTCAACATTACCTTGGAAGAAGATCTAACCGTGTTACCACATTATCCACCGAGCGAATCAGGGGAGTATTTGATTTCATTCTTTTACTTTTTTCTTTTACATCTTGTTATTTGAACATTGGGGACAATGTTCATCTTAAGTGTAAGGGGGGGGTAAAAGTACGATTAGAGAATGCTATTACGCTTGATTTTTGTTTGTTTGATAGTAGATGTGTAATAAAACTGAGATAAATACCTGTTAGGGCAATTTTAGTGCCAAATTTAAAATTTTTTACAACATTTAGGAGTGAAACCTTGATCTTAATGAGCGTCTCACGGATAGGAGTTATATGACTAGCACAAAAATCGTACCACTAAAAAATTTTCCACCCCCAAATATGTGAGGTTCGCCCCTAGAATTGTGAGGTTTTCGATCCTTTCCCAAGCCTATGGTAATCTATTTGCTTTGACAGGTAGTGAGAGATATTATCCGTTTTCATTTATGAGATTTATTTTGATGACACTTGAGAGATGTGAGTATCTAAACACTACTTGTGAGGTGCTAGTTTGTAATCTCCGTGCTTATTATGATTAAAGTGGAACGATTATTTGTTGTAATTACTTTTATATTAGTGTTAAATGACCCCTAACTTGTATTTTGATTAGAATAAAAGCGCATTTGCTTGAGGACAAGCAAATCTCAAGTGTAAGGGTATTTGATGAAGCGAAAAGTGTACCGCTTTTAAGGGGTCATTTAAGCCCTAAATCGTATTTATTTGATCAAATATTGCCCTAAATCGTTCCTTTTGTCATTTTAGGTACTTTTGAGAAGAAATCTGGAAAAGGAAGCATTTTGGACGTTTTTGGAGCATAAAAGTGAAGAAAACGACAAAGTCTCAAAATCGGCTAAAAAGTACCTTTGACGGCGTCAGGGATTGCCCTGGACGGCGTCATGGCTTGGCAAGAAAAAGGTGGATATGAAAATTACTCATGATAAGCCAGAGAATTTTGCATGAAAAATCTGACGGCGTCACCCTTTGGAGTGATCAAGGTCGTCACGGCTTAATTTAAAGAGGGACGGCGTCAAGCCATAATCTGACGGCGTCAAGCCTTGATAAGCCAGAACGGATTTTGGAGGACTAAAGAGGGACGGCGTCAGGAAGGCCATCCGGGAACCCTAAAAGCGGCGAGGTGACGGCGTCAGAATCTACAACGTGACGCCGTCAGCCCTTAATCTCTATATATAGTTTTGCAATTTTTTGTCATTAGTGTGGAACTTAGTGTGGAATTTTGTGTGTGAAAAACCCTAAGACGATTTTAGCAGCTTTTTCAAGGCTTTTTGCCTTGAGATCTTCCATGTTACATTGAAGATAAGTTATCAATTAATCATTCAATATGTCTATGTGTTGTTTGATTCTATCTTGTTCTTGTCTTTTGTTTAACATGCTAGGCTAGGTTTTCTTTGTGTTTGCTTAGATCTAATGAAACCTAGCTATTGATTATTGGTTATTAGTGTGTTATTAGTTGTATTGGATGATTGTTCATCTATGTTAGGCTTAAGAAAACTGGCTAACTTCCTATTCGGTAACTTGCTTGAACGTCTTAAGAAACATGAACCAATGCGTACTAAGGTTTTTATGGTTGTATTTAATGCATGAGCGAATTCTAGTGATCCCATGTTAGGAGCTTCTTAGCCGGCTCGACATAGGAGTGAAGTAGGAGCTTATAGAGTTGGGGAAGTACGTACGCCACCCCACGATTGGTATTAAGGAATACACCCGTCATCCACGCAATTAATACACACTAATCAACCGGTAAAAGATAGTTAGGGAGTAAGGAAATCTAAGTAAACACATTTCTCTCCACATAAGTTTTACCACCCTTTCATTTTCTGTTATTTTATTTTATTTGCATTCGTAGTAACTTGGGTTAGTTGACTAGCAACTAATTCCTCCCACTCTTTCAAACCCGAGATTTTACTTGCTTTCATAAAATTATAAAAACATAAAAAGAATCTTCTCTCACCCTTAGACCTATTAGAGTAGTTTTTCATACCTAACGAACACTATTCCCTGTGGAGAACGATCAATCCCCCGTACTTACCACTACACTATACTACATCGGTCAGGTACACTGCCTGGTGGGGTTGTAAGCCTCTTGAGATCCCTCGAGAGGTAAAACCTGTTGTAAGGTTGCAAAACCACGCATCATTCATCTTATCCCCATAGGTTTTTCTTCGTGTTTTGTCATCAAGCTCACCTCATAGATAGTGAGGATCGAACTTATCCATCGATTTTAGGGTAGAAAACAAACGTATCATCCTATCTCGCCAAGAGTACGTTGATATTATCTTTCTTCCGTATAACGGGCAATATGCCTATACGAAGATTGATATTTTTGAGTCTCTTCTTTTTCGTCGTCAATCTTGATCACCTACCGACGTGCAACGATCTCACAACAACAATGGATGTTCATCCTAAAAATCCCATCAATCACCCTAAGAACACCAAACCTCAATCAACTTGAAGCCATCCTTATGTTCCAAATCGAGTCTTACCCACACATCTACCACCGTTGTGTCGGTTAAATACTTCATTCTTTTAGATCCTAAACCCTGCTGCGAATCAGCACCATAGGCCTTGCTTTACGCCTTTTAAAACCCCGTGAAACACTCGCGTGCGAAGCACATCAAAATCTTTCATCATCCCCTTCGCGAAAACGTCCAAAAAGGAAACATCTTCATCGTAAAAGTTCCGACGGAAGATAACATCGCCGACATATTAACCAAACCTTTCAAATGCGAATCCTTCAACTATCTACGATTGGGTCTTGGAATGATGGAACACATTCCGTGAATATCATAATTTACGTGTGTTCAAAAACATATTCCGAATCTCGTCATATGAATATCTAAATATTTCATTGGAAATATTAAAGTCATCCTTCAAATCCCTCTAATGACTACTTAAATATTTTCTAGAAAATACTAAAGTCATCTCTTCTCGTCTAGTCTAGTCCATCTCGTAAAAAGAGTTTATTAGGTATAAATTCTCTCATCGTGTCTAAAACTTTCACTAAATCAGCGAGATTTATTCGTCAAATACTCTCAAGCTTCCAATGACAACTTAAATATTTCATCCAAAATATTTAAAGTAAATTTAATTTGCGAAATGCAATTAAATGTCATTTCTCGAAAAAATGAACTCGATCAATGTTCGTCGAATCCCACTGGATTCATTCCTAAAAAGAATTTATTTGTTATAAATTCCTTTAATCTAAGGTCCAGAAAAATCACAAAATATGTGAAATTTTTTTGTCGAAAATCAAATTCTAGGTCAAAACTGACCTCAGCAGGTCACGGTACCCTTAAATAGGGGACGACATCACTAAATTTAACGGTAACGTCAGACCGTTATCTACTAAGACAGTTTATTTTGTTTTCAACTCTCACAGTTTCAAAACACTATCAAAATCCACTTGCTGTAGTCTTGAACCAGAACCGTCTCCTATCGGAATAGATTCTGCTTATCTTTTAATTCCTTAGCTTTTCTATTTTCACAACCTTTTACAATCATCCTCTTGATCCTCGAGTCAAACAACAATTCCACATAGTCCAAAACATACAATATGTTTGGTTACTTCTGTATCCATCATTTTCTTAATTTATCTTCGATTCTCAACCCTCGTTCTACATCACCAATGCTTCCGCATCCCACTCATCTTCCACACATTTCAATCGAAGAAACTCTAAGATAATTTTGAGACAACCCTTCTTCATCAACGTAGTTTCCTCTATAAAAGATAACCCCACTAGAACCTCATCACAAACTCCACATCCTTGAAAATTATGTCTTCTTAACCTTTAGCACTCTTCCACATAATCACACGCCTAATCATATGAATGTTCTACGAATATTTACAATGATAGAGAAGAGCTACATAACTTCAAAGGTGAAGTTCATTGTATGCTATCCACCACTTGTCATCGCTTTCGTTAACATTTGGTTTCCTCTCTATTTTTGATTTATTCTTTAAAACATCTTGTCCGGATTGCCATCGATTAAAGGGGAGCGAAAACATACTCATACACATTTAGTCTTTCACCAACCACTCTCAAGAACACACAAATGTGGTTCCTTTTCCCTAGAATTCTTCACTAAAACACTTACTTATTAAGTACCCGCTACTCAGCAAAACCCCTCTCACATAACCACAGTCGGTTGTAGCTTCCTAACCACTACTCTTTGTGATCACCTAGCTATTCGTTCTATACAAGCACCTTTAACCTTCACATTAAACCTCACAATAATATCATTCATCATCACACTCAAGCCATATAACTAAACTTCACTCTTGATAGTGATATTTGGTTTCAGAACCTTCAACCCTTATACTCAAACCTTACAAGTAAGCCATCCATTACAACAACAAAACCTTGTAACTATTCTTCACTCTTGATAGTGATAATTAGTTCAATAACCTTCAATCCTCACAACCCAAAGTGTATAACTACACAATCACACAAAATCCTTCATGCTCCAAAATTATCTCTAACACACAACTAGGATCATCCAAAACTAGAACTCTAGAACTTTGTTACACCAACCCGGTTAGAGAAAGCCACCCTCACTAGAATCACATGCATATTTTTTTTCTCCTTTAAAATATATCATGCATCTCATTGTCAGTGCAAACGATATATTAATCTAAACCGTCTTTTCCCACCTTTTCTCAAAGGTCAAATCCAACACTTCCCATCTGATGGAATCATTTCCATTCGCATTTCGGTGCGTATTATTCTCATTTTTTTTAGTATAACTTCTGTCGAGTCTACCTCGTTTTGAGTATGTCTTTTCAACAAACTATCCTCAACACTAATCATCTTAGGCAGATGATTATGTCGTTCAAAAAGTTTGTTGTAACTCACCTTCCCAATGACAACTCGGAAGAAGTTATTCCCATAATTTCATGTGTCATTCCCATGATTGGTTGAAAAATTACACCTTAGGCTGTCGGTCAAGTTGTGACCCTCTAGTGTCATTGAATTGCATTACGCATTCACATCTTTGTGTCGCTCAACTTTCTTGGGCTTTCTTCTTCGTGTTTATCCTTTTGGCACACTTTCATCATGTGTCTAACCTCTAGCATACTTTGATATGCTCACATACCTCATAAAACTCATTTTTTTAGTAGCTACATTTTAACATAGTTTAACCTTTGCATGTCTTGCTATGTGTATTTTATCCCTATAATGTTGCTCCCATTCTTTTATATATTATGTTACATGTAGCTAACTCTTGATGTAGGAAAAGCCTTTGTAAGAATTTGATCGATGGATTCGCTAGAAACAAAGGTAAATATAGAAGGGAATACAATTACCATAGGGGAGCATTAAGCTAGGGGGAGCTCGGGAGTATTTGAATACATAGCATGGAGTCTTTTTAACAGTGGTGATAGAAGACTTCACTGGGATGATGCAAGCTCGCCTTTTTTTTTGGGAAGAAAGGAAAGTAGTGTAATAAGGGGGAGTAGGGAGTGAATTCAAGGGAGAGCTCGAGACAACTACCTTTTTACTTTGACAAAAGGGGGAGAAGGGAGTGTAAACAAGTAACTTTTACATTCTACTGTGTGTTACGGTTTACATATTTGTCATCATCAGAAAAGGAGAGATTGTTAGTGCAAATATTACGATATTTAAACTAAACGGTTTCTTCGGTTTTAATGATGACAAACATGTAACTTGTAATACATAACGTAAAATGCACAAGTTACTGGTAAACACAAATCATCAATGCATACATACATCAACATCTCTCGACGTCTCAAGTATGCCTCAACGGAGTCGTAGATTTCCATCCCGACGTAAATCACTCAAGGTATGAACAAACAAATTTAAACTTTACGGATGATCAAAGAAATAAATTTTTTGTTTTAAACTTCACATTTTTATGAATGTGACAAAACATTTTTCAAAAATACATTTTACAAATTATTTTTGAATTAGAAAGAAACGTTTTATTTGGGAAAATTATTTCAAAAATAGTAACAGCTATTTCCTCCCCCCCCCCCCTAAAAAAAACAGCTCCAAACGTTCCCAAATAAACCTTCCTCACTAAAAACAAATGGAGGAGCGTTTTTGTCCCCCATGGTACCACTAAAGGACTGACGGTACCACTAAATTTAGTGGTGCCGTCTGAAAATTATTGGTACCGTCTATCTGAAACGGCTAGTTTTTTCTTTGCCTATAAATAGTGAACCATTTTACACTTTCAACTTGATTTTTCCAGTCAGTTTTCTCTGGTCTAATCCTCTCTTATTTAGATCACTTTCTTTGATCATTTAGTGAGTTTAAGTTTGTTTCAAGAGTGATCCAATTATCCATTCAAGTGATCACCTTCATTCCTCTACTAGTGCAAGAGAAGAACACACGGTATCAAGAAGATACAAAGTGTTGTAGTGTTAGTGTAGCGCACTCGTAACATTCGTTACGTACTTGTTGTATCTTGACATACATCAAGTTGTCTATCATCTTGTTTAGTTAGTTTGTATGGATCATTGTGATCTTGTAGAGATCGGGAAGATCTTTTGTAGCTTGTGTTGATAGTGAGTAGATCGGGTAGTTCGTGTTGATTGGGTAGATCGGGTAGATCGTGAGTAGATCGGGTAGATCGTGAGTGAGATTGGTACTAGCTAGATTAGTACTCGACATTTAGCTTAATATCGGAAAATAATGTAAGCGACGTGGTTTATGTGTTTAGGCCTCAAAACAGAAGGTTTGTTATGTTGGGCCATAAAATATAACGGGTTTTTTTGTACCCGAAGAAGAACACGACATCTAGCTTGTTGTCGAAAAATATTGTAAGCGACGTTGAATGGTATTCTCCGCCAAGAAGGGAGCTTGTTGATTAGTGAAGTAACTCTCGATTTGGGCACTCGGGGAGTGGAGTAGGGCGAAGAGGAGCTTCGTGACTGAACCACTATAAATCACCGTGTCCGGTTTGCGCTTTCTTTACTTATCTCTTTACGTTTATTTTTGCATTTACCGCTTTACATTTATATTTTGCATTGCATGTATATTTGTGTGGTTCGTTGCTTATATTGAGTTAGTTGTGTTTGTGTCATGACATGCTATTTATAATATGTCTAAGCTTGTTTTATTGAGACATGCCTTATTTGTTGCTTTATAATATCTCTAGTTCTTGTAAGACTAGAGTTGGCACTTTTCATATTAAGTCACACTTGATCGGGTGTTTGATACGAAAAGATTCAAGTTTTTAAACGGGAACGTATTCACCCCCCCTACATTTTCCACATCTTACAACATGTACCCTTTTCTACCGATCCTGAGTTCATATTCATCCAGAAGCTGCAAAATTCCCCTTCAAACTCATATTTGAATTTCTCAAAACTCCGAGTATAAGGGTCGTCTTTAGGTGTACCTGACCCTTCAGAATAACTGTCGATCATCCATTCCACAAACATTTCCTTTCTAACTTTCTTATCAAGTTTTGGGGTACCGAATTGACCCCTTAACCAATCGTCAAATGAAAGGTTTCGTCTCTTCTTTAATTTAATCATACACCGTTGATTTTTATTAGGAGTTTTGAGTATAGAGATATCCCTGACATTAGAACACTCTCCCTCTTCGTTAGATGAAAGTGGTGAACAATACCTTTCTCGATTCGGTTTCTCCGAAATGCTTTCTATCTCTTTTTAATCATTGTTACTTGTTATTGCATAGCTATCAAGGACCTCTCCCTTAGCTAGTTCAAGGTCACAATGATATCGTTCAAAATCTCATTGGAACCTCTTAACAACGTTTTCGTTAATTACTGCATTCCCGTACCTAATTCTATACCAATCTTTAAAGGATAGATTTCGAAACTCAATATCTCATCTTTTCACCCCATGGAAACAAGTCCATTCCAAATGGTCTCTTCTACTAGTATCCAATTCCCCTGATTCGCCTCCATTACATTTGTTATGGAAGGAGTTGCAAGATGGCCACGCCTGGATTGGCCCTTCATCTTCGATTATTATAGGTTTGCAGTAGTGATTCGTTAAAGTATCTGTCCTTGTAACAAAAATGTCTTCCCAGCGACCGCTGGTCACCCGTTCTTGCTTGTCACAACCAAATGCCTCTCCATTATTTTTGTCAGACTCATAATAATATTTTAAACATAAAGGTGAATCATAAGAGAACAAGTCTGTATAAATTCTCAATAGGTCGAGAGATTCTTCATCCCTAGATTCCCTAATCACACAAACTTCCTCAGAAGGTACAGGGGTTAGGCTTAAAGACCCATCATTATTAAATGTTATTCGATCTTCCCCTACTCCTAACAAAATTTGTTTTTCAAAAACCTTAATGTATGCATGCGATGTAGCCAAAAGTGGCCTTCCTAGAATCATGTTACTATTCTGATGTTCAATCATGTCAATAACCACAAAGTCGGCGGGGAATAAGAATCTACCAATTTTAAGCAATACATTATCAACTATACCTCTAGGTGCTTTCCTAGTCATGTCTGTCATTTCAACCATCATTGTTGTTTCCTTAAGGTTGGTCAGATTTAAATGACTGAATAACGAATAAGACATCATATTAACACTTGCTCCAAGATCGGCTAAAGCAAGTATATTAAAATTACCGATGGTACAAGGTAGCATAAATCTTCATGGATTTGGTTCCTTCTCGGGTAGTTGGCAAGGTATTCCTTTGAATTGGCTATTCCCTTCATCTTCCTACAAGTAATTTACTCCACAAAATTCATTACTATAATTAGAAATAGGTTCAACTTCGTTTACCTCATCTTGTGTGAAAATGGCTTTTCATGCTCCTACTGCTGCTTGAGCTTTCTTAGCCTGGACATCTTTAGCAAGTTGCCCGATCTGAGTTTCTAAATTCTTAATGGCAGCATCTTGATTACGCAAGTTCCGATCCGTGTCCTCTTTCAATTTGTTCATCCATTATTGGAACTTGTCATTCTTCTTGGAAGAATCATCAATATGTTTGTTGACAATCTCTTCAAGGCTAGGTCTCTTCTCTCCATATGGAGGTCGGTTGTCTATTCTTGAATAATAACCTTGAGGCCCCAAATGGTATTTTGCTCCATTAGCGTCATTTCCTTGAAAAGATCTACCTTCTCCATACTTGACCTCTTCAAATCTTTCATCTTCTTCATCCAATGGACAATCTTTGGCGAGGTGAGCTCCTCCACAACTTTCGCATCCTACTTGAACAGCATGCACATTTTCTTTCAACTTCTTCATGTCCCTGCCAAGACTCTCAAGCTTGTTGGTGATCACCGAAATACCATCCATGTTACCACCAACACTTCTACTACTTCCTCCATCATGCCATTTTTGAGAATGCTCCGCCATGTTTTGGATAACATCAAAGGCTCTAACGGGAGTCATCCCAGGGATCGGCCCCTGAGAGTCAAGCATTTGTCTTGTGGCAATGTTGATACCCTTGTAAAAAATATTCACCGTTTGTTGCTTATTTAGGTCATGAGTTGGGCACCTGTAAAGGAGATCATTGTACCTTTCCCAAGCTTGGTACAATGTCTCATCTCCGTCTTGCTTGAAGTTGTGAATTTCTTCAAGCTGCTTTGCCATTTTTGAAGGAAGGCAATAACGTTGAATGAATGATCTCTTGAGGAGATCCCATGTGCTGACGGTTCCTACGGGCAACCGATCAATCCATCTTTTTGCAGCTCCAGTGAGTGTCATAGGAAACACTCGGAGCATAATCGCATCGTGAGAAACACCAGGAATGTTGAAAAGGCTCATGATGTACAAGACATTATCAATATGCTCGTGTGCATCTTCAGTCTTGTTTCCAAAAAAGCAGTATTTTCTCAATTCCCGTATGAATTGATTCTTGATCTCGATTTGAACATCAGCTCCAACAACCGGCCTAACCACACCAGGCCCTTGTTCCTCTCGCGTCAAGCGAGGTATTCCTCGAGGGTAAGCGTATCAATGTCAACTTCACCCATGGTACCTGAAACTTAAATAGTGAGATGATGAAAAATAAATAAAAATTTAAAACTTAAAATCCTAAAATAGCTCCCCGGCAGCGGCGCCAAAAACTTGATGCATGATTTCTTACCAGGTTTTAATATTCATAAAGTCTCGTCTACCTAAGGTCTACCTAATGCACTAACGGGCAGTGTACCCGGTCGTGTATAGTGTAGTTTTCGGTAAAGCCGAGGTCGTCCTAAGAGCTATGCGTGTGGATCTAATCTAAGTTCTAGTGTCACTGGTTTTAAAGGGGGTTTTGAAATGATTAATTATAAACTAAGAAATGAAAATAAAAATGAAAGAAAATAAACATGGAAGAGATAATCAATAGGGAGAAATGTGCTAGCCTAGTTACTAATCATGTTATGCTATGATTACGTTTTCTTATTAGCGTTTTCTATCGCTCCATATAGGGGTTAAAGTCACTAGACTCATCGGGAAGATTTGTCTAGCCTATTTTCCATAGCGTTCTATTCCGTAACCAAATGATTACGAGAGTTCGTAGGTTAACCCCATGGAAGAGTCATTATGCACCGCTACGATCTAAGACTTATTCTACAAAACCCGGCCTTTCGGAACTTAGGTTCCCCCTAACTTCTTAAGCATTTCCGTTTGGTAAGTGATCCTTCTGTCAATTCTCACACAAGATAGTGTTAGTCCTATGGTCAATTCTTACCACTACTCACATTCTATTTCTCTAGGGTTCGATAGTCAATTCTCCTAGTGTCCTAGATACTACCAAACATCATTACTACCAAAACAAGGGTGTTGTAAATAAACAAAGAAAGAATACATATAAAGCGATATGAAAACTAAAAAAGCTAACTCATAACAATAACAATTTCATTACTAGGCCGACACCAAAGGTGTTTAGCCAATCATATTAATACATGCAGAAAATTCAATGTTTAACATCATAAATGAAGACATGGAATTAAACACAAGAATGTAATACGAAATACTAAAACTTATGAAGTGTATGGCGTGAATTCTCCCTTGGAAATGACTTGTATGCCGCTGAATATCGTCCTTCTTGAAGCCCTAAATCGTCCTCTGGTTTTTGTGTGTTGAGAAGATATGTAAAAATGCGGAATTAAGACTTGTATTTATAGCCTCGTTATAGTTACGGCATAACCACTAGGGTTAGTTATGCCGTAACCTTCATATCTCAGACGATCTTATCCATAGTAATACCTCTACGGCTTAACTTAAAGATAAGTTATGATCGTAGAACTTTCGTTAAATAATTCACCACTTCTACGCCGTAACCTTGAGAATGGTTACGGCGTAACTATCTGGACCATGAAATTCTTCTAAGTCTGGAAATATATACGACGTAACTTGTGTTGGAGTTACGCCGTAACCTTGATCTGCGTTGACTTTTGGTCTTCTAGTGTTAATCCTAGTTACGGCGTAAGCAGAGTAGGGAATTACGCCGTAACTCTTTTCTGGCCAGCATACTCTTGTATATTTGCTTTAATAACCTTCCAATTCCACGTCTCTTTGTTCCTATGCTCAATAATAACCTAAAAACGAAATATTAACGAATAAGAGTATATATTCAAGTAAAATGATACAAATAATGAGCATATTAGGGGGAAATTGACACTAAAATATCAGGACTATTTGATGTTATCAGAAATGTACGTCAAACGAAACTATTTAAGCTATACCTTATCTCTTCTCTAAAGGGGCGCCCACTCTCTGTCTACTAAATGAGCTCACGAAGCGATCTGGGAGCGAAGCCTTAAATTTAGTTGCTTCCCCCCTTTTCTTTTCCCTCACCCTACCCTTTCATTTCCGCTTAAGCTTCCCCGGTTTGGGGGATTAATTGACTGGATACCCGAGAACCATAATATTTCCTTTATACCCTGGTATTTCATTGATGTGAAAAGTTTAATATAGAACAAATTTTTTAAAGATCTAATAACAAATATTGATTTTTTTTTTTTTTTTTTTTTATTTATTTTTTTCTTTTATCAAACTAAAAAGGGATTATGTATTGGGAGGCCACCAAACTATTAAACTTTTTACTTTTAGGCCACCCATTTATCAAAACTAACTTATAGGCTATGAGTTTGATTTTGTTTATACCAACCTCGTTCAAATTCTTGCCGGGATTTTCATGCAATTAAAAGAATAAAGCTAACTTTAACATATCAACACAATAAATTTTTTAATTTAAACGTAAAACATTAGTTAAATTATCTTAATTCACTTTCAATTAACTAAGTTGCACTTAAATAATGGCTAAAACTAATATTTTAAATTTCAATAATCGTTTGTGTTGTTTTAATATGTAAGATCTAGCTTTATTCTCGTTGTTTTGAAGATATTTGAGATAAAATTATCCGAAATTGTTGCTATAAACAAAAGCAAACTCATAAATCGGTGGCTTATAAGTTAGGTTTAATAAATGGGTGCCCTAAAATTAAAAAGTTTAATAGTTAGGTGGCCTTCCAATTCATCTTTAAAAAAATAATAATAAAAAAAAAAAAAAAAAAAAAAAAAAAATCTCACAAACCGTTAATCGTCACGCGAAACGAATCATACCATCTGGACAATAATTAACTCATCTTTCTAGAGTGGGACACTTTTATATACTTTCTACGAACTTTTTTTTTAGTTTTATTGTAAGTGTTAAAATTTACATCTAGAAAAATCACATGTGATTTTTAAAATTAGAGTTGATTTGTTACTTTCAAAATCACATATAATTTATGAAAATCACATGTGATTTGTGAAATCATATGGGATTTTTAAAAGAACAAATCACATGTGATTTTTCAGAATATAAATTTTAATAAAAAAGAAAAAAAAAATTTGAAAAAAAGTTCGTCAAAAGTATATCAAAGTGTCCGTCTACTGAAAGATAAAATAATTCTTTTCGCGATGATTTATTTTTTGTCGCTTAAGTATTTACTGTTTAAAAATATTTTACTTTTAAGAAAAAAGTTAAACATGGGTTTTCTTTAATGGAAAAATTAAATGATTGTGATTTGTTCATTAGATTTTTAGATAATTTGTGATTTCTGTTGATATCATGTATGTTAATCTCATCTCTTTCATTGATAAGCACTAATGTTTTGTTCAACGTAAATTTCATAAATTGGGAAAGTAGATTTTGTTGAAGTAGACGTGTTTAGTGGGGCACGTTTCACGCAATCCGCATGTATTATTCCAAAATTTTATTCATGCAAAACTCGTGAAGGTAACTCTTAATCTCTATATATAGCGAGATTGATTTTCCTTAATTGAGCAAAGACTTCGACGACATGAAGACAATTCTTATGCTCACTCTTTTTCTTCTTATTACTTGTATGGGTGAAGGTAAATAACTCAATAAATTTTTCGCGTAATAATATGTATGTATTTGAATTTAATTAAAAATTAGAAGCGCTTAGCTAAGATTAGCTTAACATGTATGAAGTATGAACAATACTCAGACCCAACCAATGATATATTTTGGCTTTTTTGTGTGTATGCATAGGTGGTAAAATTGTGTCCCAAGATAATAGAAGAGGTTGTTATCCCGGAGATGTTGATGATAAATATCAATATTGTTGCAAGGAAGATTATTATGATCATCGTCCTCCCACGAGTATAATTCAATGTCTGTTCGAGTGTTTTTTTTAATAGGATTTTCTCAAGTTGAGTTAAACATGATATATCATGTTCATCAATTATAAATAAAATAAATATACAAATTATTTTCTTTTAGTAAAAGTTATGGTCCACTTATTAATTCACCCTTATAATAAAATGAGTAAATTACACCGTTCGTCCTTATGGTTTCTGTTGACTGCAGCCGTTAGTCATTTGAACAAAAAAATTGCACCGTTCGACCTTAAGTGGCAAACATTATGCGCCGTTTGTCCCTCCCTCTAACGCGGCTCACTAACGGTCGTTAAATCCCCTCATGTGGTACCCATGTGAGGGTATTTTAGTATTTTTACTTTTTCTCTCTTGAATCTATCTTCTCCATTTATCATCACTTACACCACCTCCATCCTTCAAAGTCAACCGCCACTTATCCAGCTAAAAATCCATAAGAGCAGTGGCGAAGCTTGGGAAAAAATTTCGGGGGGTCGGGATCTAAAATTCTATAATGCTTAGTATATACCGAAATTAAAATGGGGGGTCGAAATCGAATATAACGAAATTTTTCTACACGAAAACTATATACCCCTACATCGTAAAAAAAATTTCGGGGGGTCTACTGAAAGATAAAAAAATTCTCTTCCGATATTTATTTTTTGTTGCCTGTAACTATTATACCGTTTATAAAAAGATATTTTAATTTTAAGAAAAAGATAAAACATCGAGTTTTTAATGAAAAATTAAATGATTGTGATTTGTTCATTAGATTTTTAGAAAAATATTGTGAATATAAAAGTTGATAATCAATATATGTTAAAACCATCATCTCTTTCAATTGATAAGCAATATGTTTTGTTCGACGTAAATTTCATACATTGTGAAAAGTAGATTTTTGTTGAAGTAGACGTGTTTAAGTGGGTCACGTTTCACGTAATCCGCATCATTATTCCAAATTTATTCATGCCGCAAAACTCGTGAAGGTAATCTTAATCTCTATATATGGCGAGATTGATTTTCCTTAATTGAGCAAAGACTTCGACGACATGAAGACAATTCTTATGCTCACTCTTTTTCTTCTTATTACTTGTATGGGTGAAGGTAAATAACTCAATAAATTTTTCGCGTAATAATATGTATGTATTTGAATTTAATTAAAAATTAGAAGCGCTTAGCTAAGATTAGCTTAACATGTATGAACAATACTCAGACCCAACCAATGATATATTTTGTCTTTTTTGTGTGTATGCATAGTGGTAAAATTGTGTCCCAAGATAATAAAGAGGTTGTTATCCCGGAGATGTTGATGATAAATATCAATATTGTTGCAAGGAAGATTATTATGATCATCGTCCTCCCACGAGTATAATTCAATGTCTGTTCGAGTGTTTTTTTTAATAGGATTTTCTCAAGTTGAGTTAAACATGTATAATCATGTTCATCAATTATAAAAAAATAAATATACAAATTATTTTCTTTTAGTAAAAGTTATGGTCCACTTATTAATTCACCCTTATAATAAAATGAGTAAATTACACCGTTCGTCCTTATGGTTTCTGTTGACTGCAGCCGTTAGTCATTTGAACAAAAAAATTGCACCGTTCGACCTTAAGTGGCAAACATTATGCGCCGTTTGTCCCTCCCTCTAACGCGGCTCACTAACGGTCGTTAAATCCCCTCATGTGGTACCCATGTGAGGGTATTTTAGTATTTTTACTTTTTCTCTCTTGAATCTATCTTCTCCATTTATCATCACTTACACCACCTCCATCCTTCAAAGTCAACCGCCACTTATCCAGCTAAAAATCCATAAGAGCAGTGGCGAAGCTTGGGAAAAAATTTCGGGGGGTCGGGATCTAAAATTCTATAATGCTTAGTATATACCGAAATTAAAATGGGGGGTCGAAATCGAATATAACGAAATTTTTCTACACGAAAACTATATACCCCTACATCGTAAAAAAAAATTTCGGGGGGTCGGGCGCCCCCCCCCCCCCCCCCCCGGGGGGTCGGGCCCCCCCCCCCTTAATAGCTGCGCCCCTGCATAAGAGATTCAGATTTCAAAAAAATTCTTTCACATATCATTCATAACAAATTCAGACTATCAAGCCAACAACTGTTATCTTACTTATTATGACGCATATTAAGTACATTAGACTTTTCAATTAGAATGTGTATTTAGGTCTACTCACCCGATCCAAACTCAGATCCACAAACACGCAAGCACAATAGCAGCTCATATCCAAACTCACCCGACTTATCACCACTCATCTTCTTCCATATACCAATATTGCGGCCAAATCAAAAACCATGAACACCAACACCCCCATCTCCATATCCAAAAACACTAATCACAATAAAAATTCATAACAAATTCAATCCAAATCATTATTAAATCCGTATCTAAATCACACAATTAAAGTCCGAAATTATCTGTAAAAAAACCCGCAAATGATTTAACTGAGCAATCCAAGCACCCTCGAAAATAATAGATATAACATGATGTTATGATAAATGGTTTTATAATGTATATACACAACAAGAAAGATGGTGTAGCAGTGGGTTCACTTTTTTTGTTGGGTTCAACCGGGGTCGAACCGTCATTCCAGGGTTACCCAAGAACACAGCCCGCATACCCGACCCGGTTGTTCAGGTTTGTTGTTGAGATTGTTGTGGTATGGGCCAAGCAGATAATGGCGCCGTTACATCACTAACCACAAAATCAAGACCCACCACCACCATTAACCACCACAGCCACCATCTTCATTAGCTAAATGGGGATACTAATAAATTTTCTTCCAAATAAGTTTTCTTCCAAATCTGATAACTAAAATACCTTTGAAATTCTGTTTTGCATAATTTTAGTTGGGATCACAGTAAACACATCGATATCAAAGGGATCACAGTAGTGTGGGTTTGATGGCGATGTCGAGATGGCCATCAGTGGTGGTGACCAGATGATGATGATGATGATGATGATGATGATGATGATGGAAGTGATTTTGTTTTTGAATTTGGTCAAGATGTATATGTGTGTCAGTCATGGTGAATGATTATTAGTGTTTTGATGGTTTTATATGTTTTTAGAAATAAGATGATGGTGTTAGGTGGTGATAAAGATGAATATAAGAGATGGTAGTGGGTGGTGATAGTTGGAGATATATAAGGAAAAAGATAAGTTAAAAATAAAGGAAAAAAGGCTAAAATACCCTCATTTGGACTGAATTAATGAGTGTTAGTGAGCTCCGTTAGAGGGAGGGATAAACGGCGCATAACGTTTGTCAGTTAAGGTCGAACGGTGCACTTTTTTTGGTCAAAGGACTAAAAGCTGCAGTCAACGCAAACCACAAGGACGAACGGTATAATTTACTCTAATAAAATCGACATGATAAATCATGTTTGACTCTAACTTGAGAGAATATTGATCCGTGTTTGCTTTGAGGTTCTCACGGGTTATGTTTCATGTGTGAGGTCGCGTGTCGTCGGCAGTTTTAATTCGTGTTATACTTTCTATCAGGTGTTTTCCCTCGGTGTTATTGTGTTTGGTAGGTTTAGTGTGTTGGAGTTGTATCTCGATATGTCAGATATTCACTTTTTATCTGATGTGAGTGAGGTGTTGGTCATCGAGTCGGTTCATTGGTGTAGCTTGCTCGGTTCGTGTCTATGTAATTTTAGTATCTTGAAACTATATAATATATATTTCCTTTAAAAAAAATTTGTTAGAAGTTAGAACACACAAAATGAATGCAATATATGTTGCCAAAACTTGGGTATCGTTAAAACATGCGGTTGTGTATAATTGAAATTCCGAATATTGTTCAGTAAACTAGAGTAAATTGTTGTTAATTTCTTTGTTGATGTCTCTTATAGTATTTTTGGTGTTACCTCAGTTGGATATGCCAAAAACATAATTTCATTGTCTTTACTGTTTTTATAAACATCTTTTGTGTATTTATAACAGTTGATTAATTTGTAATAGGTTTGTCTAACTTATTTTATTAAATACTAGTACTTGTTAATGTGTGTTTTGTTTAATCTAAATCTAAAACTATCCTTTCAAGTCAGAAACTGTATTTAAATACATAATTTGGTTACCCCGATAAAATATTACTCGTATTACTTTAAAAAATAATTAGAGAACAACGGGTGTGGGTGAATCCCACACCTCAGCTCAAAAAAGCAAACCAAACACATCTATTGTGCTTAAGACCTAAATGGCATTTAAATGTGAGATCATGGTATTAACTACAGATGAAAGACTAAGGGCCCGTTTGGTTTGTTGGTATGAATCACAATGGGTATGGGTATTGGTATAGGGTGAAATGGGTATTGGAGGGAATGAGGAAACCCCCCACACACATCATATATGAGAAAACTCATACCCGTGGGTATCCTCATTTCCATTCCCCCCCAACCAATAACCAACCAAACAACATGAATGACTTTCAAAGTCATAGATTCATTCACATTCCCCCCAACCAAACGGGCCCTAACAAAGTCAAAACTTATATGAGTTTTCTTTACAAACTTCAAAACCAAATGGTGAAATGTTGTAACACTCTTAAAATTAGGTTCAGCGAAAAACAAAACTAGCATTTGGGTGCTACTAATTGGTACACAACACAAGCATAAGAAAGCGAAATAACATTATTCGGTTAATAAATAAATAAATAAATAAATAATTCAAAATCCAAACTTCAAGGTTTACATTTATTCAAAAGTACTTAAATAAGGCCCAAAAGAAAACATAAAAATAGGTCCCAAATAAGTTATCAGAGTCAAATTGATCCATAAACTTGCCGCTTGCCAAGCCTCCAAAAAATAGTCATCCAAAAATCTCAACATCAATTACCTAAGGAAAACATGCTAAAAGTCAGCAAAACGCTGATGAGTTCATAGGCTTAATCATAAAATCATAACACTGGACCATATCAATTCATTTATCTATTACGTTGGCTAAGTCATGATACCGAAGCTCAACAATGTGCATAAGCACCAAAACAAATCATAAAGCCCATAGCGCCGTGTCTATCCCTAAACACTCGCCCCTCAGACACGATATACGTCCCTCTGATTGGAGCTACCAACGCTGGACGGGGGATGCCGTCCCCAATAGATCTATCTATAACACTCGCACTTCCTTGCGGGAATCAACGGTTCATGAGTGGGCAAATAGTGGAATACTAAACCTTAGCCAGTCTAAGTAATAATCATAGCAAAATCTTAAAACAATATTGGGTCAATTCAAAATGGTTTTGCATGTTTTCTCACCCCAAGATTTCAATAAAAACAGTAGTGCGAGTAAAAATCGGGCTATGAAACTCACGTCAGTCACATAAATGCAATATCACAATAATATCAGGGATAGAACAGCACAACAAGCCAAATAGTAGCACAACACAACAGTATCGACAATATCACAGTACAACATACTCGACACGACCTAATAATATAAAGACTCGTCTCAAAATATAACTCATAAAAGAAATCAAATGCGCAAGAGTTTTCAAAAGTTAACCATTTCGATTTCCAAAAATAATCTTGTTTCAGCCTTTTAAAAGAGTTTGGTATTATCATTCGTGTAACAGTATAAAACACAAACTCAAGACTACACACGCCAAAAGGAACAAATAACGGAATAGTCGAGAAGAGTGTTGACGAGAACTCGAGTCGAGAAGAGATGACGAAGTGAGGTCAAAGAGATAACGGAAAACAAACATATCAAATAAGATTAGTCGATTGGTAATCGTCAGTATTTACCCTTATTCCCAATTATTTGTAGAAAACATATTCGTTTTATAATTTGAAACAAGTTTGGACTCAAGACAAAAAGGATTTTTGAAAATAGATTTAAGTATAATAATTTCACAAAATTTCGCCATGACTTGTTCGTTTCTCGAATGTTTCCAAGTCAAAAGACATTATTAAAAATCAATTTTCCAAGTAATTTAAATAACGGGTGTTTCTAAATATTATTGTCCGTTAGACATTATTTCCATATTGTTTGTCCGTTGCGAATCGAATACATTAAATTCATTACGAGTCTAAACTCTAATGTACTATATTCGTTACGTGTCCAATAAGTCCAAAATGTCCAAAGTCCAAGTCAAAGTATATATTCCAAGTCCGGTGTTGCAAAGTCCCAAAGAAATCCGACTACCAATCAATCATCAAGTCAAGTCCATAATACGGTAAAAGTCAATGGTCTAAATGATTAAGCTAAAAGCTTAATAAGGTATCCGGATGAATTATTGAATCCTTATCGGATTCGTCAACCCAATAAGTCCAATAATTCCTTCGTCTCGCTTATTAATCCAAAGCCATAACCTACAGATCATCACAAATAAATCGTAAGTCATAAGGATGGGTCACGCGCTTATAAATTCCTCCAATACACTTACTGGACCCTTATTGGGCTCGTCAACCAAATACGTCCTATAACCATATCGGCCGGGTCTATTAACGCTAAGCCAATCCGTAACTCAAACATTAAGCAAACAAGTAGCCCAACAAGTTCAATTACAATAATCTATGGGTAACGTGTCTCGAAAAGTCCAACACCCTCGTGTGTTCCGTTTTTATTTAAAAGTTGATACGCATACTTTTATTAAGTTAATTTGTTATTAAATAGGATTAATAACATTTATGTTTTACAAATTAACTTACTAATAATATTTTTTTTTCTTTCTTTCTTTATTTTTGTCCAAATAGAGTCAAATATAAAGTCAAGCCGCACGAGTCATTTCCCTTTTTGAGTCACAGTCAAATATCATTTTCGTCGGGTCAATAATCACGACTCCGATCCCAAACAATCCAAACACCCTCGGTCTTAATAGTGTCGGGTCAACCAAAGTCAACAAGGCTCAATAGTCCAAATCAAGTAATCTATCATGTCCGATATAGGCAAACCAAGGTCTCTCCGAGACCATGAGGTCTTGGCTAAGCTTGTCGCGGCCAAACTCACAATCACAACCAAATTCCAATCGATCCAAAAATAATTACCACTTGACAAAATTAATCCAAATCGGCCCAAACTACTCCTACGGCTCGAATACAAAACCAAATCCAATAATAATCACAAACCGAGTCCAAAGCTTACCACACCGAGACCACAAGGTCTCGGCTTGAATTTATACGGCCCGAACCCAAACTACATCGAACCAAACGGACCAACAATGATTTCAAATCCAATCACAAAAAAAATCTGAATCCATAATCCTTTGAGTCTCGGCTCAAATCACAAATACAACACAACCCAAATCAAATCTAAAGAAAAATCAAAATAAACTCGAAAATACGAACAAGCCAAAATTTATAAGCTCGAACATAAGCTCAAACGTGAGCTTATTACTACAAAACGTGTAGATCCGAAAATATAATGAGGAGATTGACGAAAATAGATGATACCAAATGTTTTTAACTCGTTTCATCTCAAAAACCCGATTTACCATTTGTTTAAATACGCACCGATTCACACGGAAATCGTGTGAATCGTTGTTTTACAATGATAGGGTAAGATCCGAGAAAGAAGGAGAAGCTAAAGAGAATAGGAAATTCTTCAAATCTTGGATGGTTATACCATCGTAATTTATTCCAATAATATAGGCAATCAACTTACAAAACAGCCCTCAATCATACTAATTAACATACTACCCCCCATACTTAATAAAAATAGCAGAAAATATAAATTTGAATGTAATAATACTTCCCCCTTAACCCACTTTTTGCCCTCAAAAAGTGAATCAAGGACCCTGGTCTTCATCTTCAGTTGCTTGTTTCTCATCATCTGCCACCTCAAGTATGTAAAGTTGTTTTTTCTTACACTTGTGCCCCGGAACGAACCTTTCAGTACACAAGAAACATTCCCCTTTTGCCCTTTTTAACTCAAGTTCATCACTCATCAAACGCCTTGAGCTAAGAGTTCCTGGTTTAGAAGCCGATGGCTCGGTTGTTGGAGTTGGCAGCAAGGGAAGTTTTGAAGCATTAACCGGGGGTGTTATTTTGGCATGTTCATTCCCACTCGTGACCTGTTGCGACCCGTCCTCAGCGCCCTTGAGTTTATTCATCAAGCTCTTGTTGTTGATATCTTGAATTCTTGCTAACCCATACGCCTCATGCAGTGTTTGAGGCTTGAACATTTTCACTGGACCCTTAATTTCCGGTTTAAGGCCCTTCAAATATAAGCTAACCTCTTGAGTTTCGCTTATAGTTACCTTGTTCAATAGGGCATCGAAGGAATTGTTATAAGTTTGTAACTCGTTTGAACGAGAGATGCTAACTCCTCCAACGGGTCCTCAAACATGGCATTCGAGAGAACGGTTCGAGATGTTCCGAACATAATCTGCCCATGGCAGATCCATCACCGTCGCCCCCCGTGTCTTCATGAACGCCCGGTGCCATTGAATGGCTTCCCCTTCGAGGTGAATGACTGCATATTTCACCTTCATATTATCTGGTGTTTCATCGATGGTAAAGAAGTGCTCGCAACGGTAGACCCATGCCTCCACGGCCTCCCCTGAAAACCTTGGGAATTCCACCTTACCTATTCGCATAGGACGCGTCCCCCCTCGAGACCCGGCCTCACCGAAAAAGCTTCCCCCGCCCCCGCCACTGCCAGAACTACCTGATCCGTTGCTGCCAGGACCCCCGCCTTTCGATTGATCCTGCAGATCTTTGATAGCCTTGCTGTGATCCTTGAGGGTGTTGTCCACATCTTGATTGCGAGTGTTAGTCATGGATGATTGGAATGGAAATCCGAAAAGGAGCGAGATGGCTCTGATACCCTTGATAGGGTAAGATCCGAGAAAGAAGGAGAAGCTAAAGAGAATAGGAAATTCTTCAAATCTTGGATGGTTATACCATCGTAATTTATTCCAATAATATAGGCAATCAACTTACAAAACAGCCCTCAATCATACTAATTAACATACTACCCCCATACTTAATAAAAATAGCAGAAAATATAAATTTAAATGTAACATACAAATTTTTCGAAAGGAACCACGTTTTCATACTTACCAAAAATGAGAAAAGAGAATGAGATGCGGTGGTGGTGGCGGATCTTCGCGAAAACCTTCGATTCGTCTTCAAAATGTGGCAAGGGAGGTGGCAGTGTACGATGGTGGCGCAAGGTAGAGCGGCGGCCGAATAAGTGAGGAGAGGGAGAGGAAGTGTTTTAGGGTTAGGGTTTGGATAAAATGAGAAAAAAGATTTATAAATTTCTTTATATACTCAAAAGTATTAATTTCAAATGACAAGTTTTATAAACTCTAGGGGCGCGCGGTAAATAAAGTCCAGGGACTAGTTTTGCAATTTTTGATAACTTTCGACATAATAACATTCTGGACTCGTTTAGGCTAAATAAATTTTCCCGAGACCTTTAAACTTGCGCAGACATTTTTAAAATCATTTTTCCAATAAAAATGACTATCACACGACTATTTATTTTGTAAAACGTCATAAATCAATTAATAAACGTATATTAGGTATAGACTCGTGCCGGTATGCGTTGTGCTATATTCTCACATCTTACGAGAAAATCTCTCGTATCATATAATAATATCCCAATATAAATCCCAATACATTCCAAAAACAGTTCTCAGGTGAAAAATACTTTTTGCTAGATATAATGCGGTATAGAAATAGTTTCAAAAATTATCGGTTGTCACAAATGTGATATGCCCATATCCTGTGGATGCATTATATTGGTACTTTAGTATTTATTCGAATATATGTTAAAACGCGTTTTTTTTTTTTTTTTTTTTGGATCACCAGTTAATTTGATTTAGGTCCCTAATTGATGAAGTTTTCAGTTTTATAAAAATTTATGCTGAAACAATAGATAATATTATACAGTGCAAATTGAACAGGCCTGGATTCGTCATTTTTTTGTGAGTGTTGAAAGTTACGCCCATAGAATCATATATGATGTTTAAATCGCATGTGATTTGTTATTTTAAAAATCACATATGATTTGTTATTTTAAAAATCACGTGTAGTTTGTGGTTTGCACTTTAAACTCACATCAAAAACAAAAATCGTATGTGATTCCGTGTTCGGCAATACTTAATACTCATGAAAAAAGTGTAAAAAATAAATTTGTCAAAAGTATATCGAATTGCACGTCTATAGAAAGATAATATTTTTTGGTGGCAATGGTATAATTTTTTTTGGCTTAACGATTTATCGTTTACAACATATTTTGTTTGATTTTTGATTTTTCTCGATCTTTGTTAAATCACCCCATGCTGATAATTTACAATCACATGCTGATAATTTACACCCCATGCTGATAATCTCAATTATACATATTTCATGTCAGTTCAGGGTACCACAGTGCCACGATGCTCAATCGGCTTCTGGTTCAGGTAGCCAAATATTAAGTCTCCCCAACTAAATAATTTTAAGCTTTAAGGTAAAGAAACTAGACAGTTGGGAAATACATTCAAAGTAAGTCACATACACATTCTACGTACAAACAATACATAATATAATTTGCTACTTAGACTTAGTCTCGTTTTGATTTTCGTTTACATCACCGGTCCAATAGCTCTTGACAGCAACAAGCGTGTTTTCTGTATCGAGTGATCCACTTTCATCGTCAACGGTCTTTGTATTCCATTTCATACGTTCTGCTATTCCTTTAATTTTTCCAATCATATCTGCTTTATCTCTAAATATAACAGTCCCTTCGGGCCGCAATATTCTATCCATTTCCAGTAAAATATCCGTAATATCACACCTGTAAACATACAAATTTTGTAACCATTAAAGATCATAAACAAGAAATATGCAAAAAAAAAAAAAAAAAAAAAGAACCATATTCATTTTTTTCGAATAAGATATACCTATCTTGATACACGCTGAAGACACCACCAGCATGAATAAAATCATATGTTCTTGGATAAGTTGAGAATGCTTCACACCAATCATGATACACCCCAAGGAATCCCCGTTCGTAAATTACTCCTAGTGTGTCGGGCTGGATATTAGCAGGAACGACGTTCATTACCCACACGGGATATTTCATCAAGGCTGCTGAAAATCCACCAAGGTAAGCATTCATGTCCATCACGTTACGATATCTTCCTTTAGTTAAAGCAGTTACGATTCTTTTATAATCTTTCATTCGCTCTATCCAAAGTTTATTATCCTCGTGGAATTGCTTTTCTGTAATGCCCGTTATCAAATTGCTACGAATTCTAGGAGGAACAGAAGTTGCCCGTTCGGGCCATTTCTCTAAGGCTCCGCCCGAGACTTCATCCCTGTTGCTTACATCTGGCATGGGGGTAATGCAATTTTTCATTTCTTTGTACCTTATAATACATAACGAAAATGGTTAAAATATAATACATAATGAAGATGAATCTTGGAGTATATGTTACTTGCATTAATTAATGTCATAACTTGGAGAACAAAATGACAAAACAATGAGTACCAAGATTCATCTTCATTGCCTGATTTGCATATATGTGGTTTGTGATGTGCCCTTTTTCTTTTAATGCAATCAATGTGGTTGATTGGCTTTTGCCACACAGCAAAAGCATCCTTTTCTATGACTTTTTTCCAGCAAAGACTTTTCGCGACCTTCTCAATATCATCTTGTTCGTGTTTTAAATCTTCTGGTCTTCTTTCCCAACCTTTCCACAATTGTTTCCAGCGAATAGGAGGTCCCGAGAGTACCCAATATCCACCAGGCCTTAGAATTCTATCAACTTCAGTTAAATATAGTCCATCTGCACACGTCAATCACAAAAAGTTATATAATATATATCAAGTGTTATAAGTAATATGCTAATTATTTAATTACAGTAGTAAAAAACCTAATTACCATATGCACTCCAAGGAACTAGACAACGAGAACAATGAGCCATGTCGAATGCCCTTGCTGGATAAGGAAGCCTTTGTGATCCCATAATGCCAATCATAGCAGGAACTCCACGCTCTAACGCAAACCATACTTGTGCTTCATGTGTGTCTTTTGGAGCAAAAGACATTGGTAGTATGTCCCTTTTCAGCAAGTATGCACCCCAACTTGCAACCTTCACATAAATTATAGAGCATGGGCATTAAGACATATCAACACTACTTTTTTTCTTTTACCTAAGATATGTAAACTAAAAAGATAAGCCATACTTACACCACAACCCGTATCAATGGCAGTGCGGATGCTTCCATTTGTGAGAGGAATGAGTTCATTCATATCGTCAATGTAAGAATCAGCCCCATAGCGGAACATAGTACCACCTCCTGGAAATCTAAACCGATCACCTTCAACTTTGATCCAGTTTTGGCGATCTTTCTCGATGCTAAGTTCTTTGTGAGGGATGTTATCAAACCATGCATAGTCTCGACTTTGTGGCCATTTGAAAGGTAGTTTGTACTTTGGTGGTGCCGGTATTAGGCAATGAAGGAGTTCAGATTTACTTGGACAATGCCGCTCTCTATACTTCAGCATTTCTCTCTCAAATTTATTTCCTCTTTCGTTATCGTGGCAAGGAGTGTATTCACTATAGGACATATTACATGTTGGGAACTCGGGTATCACTTGTGAATCTTCGATTTCCATGTTATGATGACTTTCAAAATCCAATGACACAGATGATGATGCCGGTGATGATGTTCTTGATGATGATGGTAAAGAACTATTGGCTACATCAGATGTATTTTCACATCCAGTTCGTTTGCTGATTTGAGCGTGAATTGAAGGGGTGATACTGCTTTGCCAAGCTCCCAACATGTAGAAAAGGATACACAGTCCGCTAACGGCTAGGATCCATGTGACGTTGTTCTTCCTTGCTTCCAACTGATGATATTTTGGTGATCCAACATGTTCCTTAGCCATTTTAACAGGCGTACAAAACAGCCAAATGTATGATCAAGAAATTGTTCGACATAAATTCATTCCTTACTATTACTTTGTTTGTATTCAAGAAATTTGGAATCCAGCCATAGTGATGATGTTTGAACTTTGTTTTATGTCTTGGTTAAACCTGGTCCACACATAAACAAAGATACATAATAAGATCCAAACAATCCGGATCCATCCCAAGAGTTAGAAAAAATAAAGGTTTAGAGACAATCAAGACCTTATCATCCCTCCCATTTTCCATCACATTGTTACATGTGTCAAAGTTTGGTTATGTATTGACCATCATTAAAGTTTATTGTTATGGTAAATTACATAAACCTTCCATGGACTGGGTCACAATTGCAAATTTCGTGTAAAGTAATCATTTCACATGCTCAAATTTCCAAATATATATTGAGCATTTGGAACAAAACTAACTATTCATTTTTCTACTCCATATATCTACTCCATATAATAGACAAGGCATGAAATTTGACATGAAGCATTTTATTCCACATAGGCAGAAGTAATTTTATGAGGGAAAAAAAAAAAAAAAAAAAAAAAAAAAAAAAAAAAAAAGCCAGCCAATCTCCCAGCAAAAAAAAAAAGGCCTGATCATATTTTGAAATGCTTTAAAAAAAAATTAAAAAACAACTACAATTAAGGAATTGATTTTTCATAAAACTCAATGGTATAAACTAACTTTGTTGAAAAATCACACCAAATCATCTTAAATCAAGTTTTGAAACACAATGTTATCTATACTTATATTAAGGGGCGGAGCCAGAAAGTTGTAGTCGAAAGGACAAACTTTGATAACTTTTAGAAACTACATTACAAATCTGTTCACTAGGGGGCAAATTACAAAAATAGCCGGATATTTTTAAAAAAATGACACTACAATTTTTTTTCGCTAAGGGGGCACGTGCCCACCTTGCCCCTCTCCTGTCTCCGCCTCAGCTTCCGCCTCAGCTTATATCATCAAAAAATGTCTTGAAAATCAGTTTCTATAACCTAACACAAACCAAATCACACATCAGCAGTGGCAGAGCCAGAATTTTTAGTTAAGGGGGGCCGAAGTTCATTATATAACCCGAAAAAATAAAAGTGTAAATAGAATGTTATCCGAAATTTCACATATCCGAATTAAAAAAACTTAGATAAAATATTATGTATAACATAAAACCATAATCGCAAATTTCGGATACCCAAATTTAAGATATAACTAGTTTTGACAAGTCCCTTAAATTATTTAAATTAACAACAAAAAAACATTGTCAAAAATATCTTATTTTATATTTTCGCTTTTGGCCTCAAATAACCTTCAAACGACTCTCATACCATCATAATCATATTTACCTCATTGACAAATCTTTATCTTTTAGATAACTTTGTCTAAATTCATGTGCTTACTATTTGTGAAAGTGATTTTAAACTCCAAAAACCTAAAAAACCAAATTGAATTTCTGGTGCGGGGTTTGGTTTTAAAAAAATAAAAAGCTTAAAACCGAACTTTTAGTTCGGGATTTGGTTTTAGCCAAAAATCGTCTTAACCCGG
This sequence comes from Artemisia tridentata subsp. tridentata, assembly GCA_021014915.2. Taxonomy (NCBI): domain Eukaryota; kingdom Viridiplantae; phylum Streptophyta; class Magnoliopsida; order Asterales; family Asteraceae; genus Artemisia; species Artemisia tridentata. The sequence continues at coordinate 306,124,530 of CP139501.1, read as the reverse complement.
CCCATGCTCACCCTTATATATAACTTGAACTCTTTTGTCTCATATAGTTTTAATAATTGAACACAAAACCAAAATAAGAAACATGAACAAAATATATAAAGTTAATGCACAATTCATATTTGTCAAGAGTAAAGCAACAAACAACTAACACACGACAGAAGATACGGGAGAAAAAAATCAAAGTAAATAGTAATTTTCAAGGAATAAGAAAGAATTATAAAATCAATTTAAGGTAGAAAATGGCTACCCCCAAATTTTAGTTATATTTCTCTTCAGTGGCCACTTAGAAAGGAGGTGTTTCATGTCGGTGGTATTTTTTTTCTTTCATTATAGAAAAGTCGATGAGGCTCGTGGTGTATTAAACGTTAAATTATATGTTAAACAATAGTATCTTAATACAATCATTGGGTTTATTGAAAGGGGCCTAGCACCCGCTAGCCACCCCCTCCCTCCACCCCCGCACATCAACATTGACCAAAGCAAATTTCACAGCAAATTAATATGCGGGCATTTACTCAATCAAGACCTTCAACGAATTTCAACAAATCACCAGGTTTTCACGTTTGGTGTTACGTTTTTTCTGAATGTTATGTTTTTTGTATTGTATTGGTAACCTTCTTTTTTTTTTAGTTTGGTGTTACGAATCAGAAAAAAATTTGCGTTTCTTAAAATGAAAACGTTGTTTTTTGTTATGTTTCTTAATCAATGTTGTATGTTATATATTATGTTTGCATGCTTATTGTATGCCTTGTTTATAAAGTTATACATGACCCAGTCAAAACATTCAAACAACACTTTCAACAAATCACCAGGAAATTCACTTTTGATTTATCTGTCAGTGTTATTTGTTGCATGTTGTTATGATCTAGTTTTGTTTACAATGCAATGTGTATCTAAATTGCTGACTAATCCTCTTTTTCACACTAATCCTCTTTTTACTAGTGTGTAGCTTTCTTTACGTAAATAATTCGTGTATTTTAAATCCCACTTGCAGTACAATTCAACAAAAAAAAAAAGTTTCTCATGGAGACAAGTGATTCTACTTATATATACAATGATACAAAAGATGCATGATCCACAAATTTAATTATGAGATTAATAAGTTTTGAGTTTATAAATCTTTTATTAGTTTTGTTGTTTATGTCAGAATCTTAGCTATTTGCTGGTAAAGCTCTATTATGGTGCACGATTTAAAAAATATAGTCTACGGTTCTTATGCGATATTTATGCTTCTAAGTTCACTCCCTTTGTAAGTTCACGTACTCCTTTTGTAGATCAAACCATTTTCGTGTATATTTAGCTATTCATATATCTATTTCATATCACTTTTGACATTCATAGGTCAGTGTTTTTTACCGATACATTACATGTTATATACGTTGTTTCATCAACTTTTATAATCTCCCCATCATTTTCTTTACTAATTTGAGCTATTATTTTTCACAAGTGCACGTATACATATTGTTATATTTCTGAAATAAACACATGAAACTAGCCCGCCCATTCGGGGGTTCATGAAGCTAGTCATGGTATATATTTCAGTACATGGTTCGTTACACGTCACCATCGAAACTTTTGTTAACTTGCGTCAAGTTTACCAAGTAATCAAAATAGAAAATTATAAAAAATGCGTCTTTAAGGAGTAGTTGAAATATAAATTTGGGAAATGTTGGTTAGCTTTGTAAATATTTATATTAACAAAAAATTTTGGGTTTTTTTTTCTTTGGTTTCTTTCATTACTTACCCAACGACATATATGTTAGAACATTTTCATTGTGCTTGAGAATGTAGCAGCCTAGAAAATGAAAATTAAATGGATTGAACTTGTAACACACACGACCAAAACGAGCAATGTTGTCAATCAACCTTTTCGAAGGTGGATTATTGGAGATTCTCTTTGTTTTTTTTTGTCTAAATATTTACTTAATATTACTTTAGTAAAGTATGTTTCGGTCTGGTATACGAAAAAGGTTTAGCATTAAGAGACATATAGCAAATTATACGATACTCTAAGTATTAATGTTGAAAGCTTGTCAGCGGAAACGTTTGCAGTCGTCCCAGGTATCCCTACATCGAGAACATGGTTCATTAACTATGACACAAATGTATTTCCGTACACCACATTTTACTGTTTGCAAACACGTCTGTATGCCCTGTGATCTCTTCGCTTACGCTACATGCACAAGATTAAATTATTGTCAATTCATGTACATAACATGATGTTGAATTTGGTTATATATATTTTGTGTTCCCAGTCGAACTTATGATATGAAATGCTGCAATAACTAATAATAACTTCGATCTAAATTATAAAAGTACGTAAAGTACGAAAATGATTGTTGATTCGTAAAAATAACGAAAGGACGAGGTAACTGGCTTTGTCAATCGATCGATATACACACATTCACATATAAATAGGTAAGCCAAATGGCTTCCTGATTTTAGATGTTTGTGTATATATACGAAAAGTACGTAGCTATGCAATGCATGAAAATTATTGCTCTTTTCACTTTATTTGCGAACAATATGATGTACTAGAAGTCTAGATTATATCCCAGTGTCATGAACGATAGCCAGATCAATCAACTAAACTCACTGCATCCAGCACGATACAACGTATTAAAGCATATCATTGTTGGATATTTACCTAGCTATATATAGTGATACATGTAACAAGAAGAAGCTTAAGCATAGAGAGGTTTTTCATGTCAAGTTCTTTCTACCAAGAAACATATAATTATAAACACAAAAGTACAATTTATAACACCTATAGAGAAACAAAAATGAAATCGAAAGCTATCTCCATGAGCTTTGTATGCCATTTATACTTTATGCAAAGTAGTTTACTTCGTATTATAAGCGTGTGTGTTGTTAAGTTTATGGACAAATATTAAACGTGTATGACTAGAATCGAACTCGGGACCATGGGATTGCACACATTACGTATGAAGGATTAATGTATAATAATGAATATATATGAACCGCTATATATTTAATTATTTGAACACAAAATAACGACTAACGGACGTTAAGTAATTAACGGGAATTGACTAACGACCGTTAGTGAATAAAGGAAGGACTATAGGTTGTTGGTCCCAAAGTGAGAGATTCAAATGAAATTGCAAAGCGTAAAACTAGATAACTTTATAAATCTTCTAACCATTGTAATGTTACATGTACATGCGTATTTATACTACACGAATGGTTTCTATTTTAACCATCGTGACTGTTCACATAAAGTTGTGTTGCTTCTGTTTGTTCGAACAGGTACAAGTCAAACAACACAACCATTCGGTTCTATAACTGCTATAACTACTAACTATATTAACTACCATAACTAACTAACCGACATAACGGTTATTATCTTTATAACGAGCAACTTTGGTCCTTGAAGTTTCTGTGTCTTCGAATAGAGCAATGAGCGAGATTATATGCTCACATTCTCCTCCTTAATCTTGATCGTTGCTTCGTCCTAAGTCTTGAACTCCGAGCATTTGTCGCATAGTTGCAAACTTGAGTCTTGGTAAGGCCTTTGTTAAGATGTCTGCTCGTTGTAGTTCTCCACTTACGTGTTCTACCTTGATATGACCATTCTCTACGCATTCACGAATGAAATGATAGCGAATGTCGATGTGCTTGCTCCTTCCATGAAATACTGGGTTCTTCACGAGTGCTATAGCTGATACGTTGTCAACTCTAAGCGTTATCCTTTTTTCTTCTAATCCAGTTAATTCACTAAGCAAACGTTTTAACCATAAAGCTTGACATGCTGCTGCAGTAGCTGCCATGAATTCTGATTCACATGATGATAGTGCCACTGTAGGTTGTTTCTGAGTACACCAAGTAATAGGTGACTCTCCAAAGTAAAATACTATTCCAGTAGTTCCTTTTCCTTGATCTGTGTTGATTCCATAACTACTGTCACTGTAACCTGTAATCTTGCAGCCGCCTTCTTTCTTGTATATAATTCCATGATCCTTTGTTCCTTTGATGTATCGGATTACTTGTTTTACTGCCTTCAGGTGATGATCCTTCGGGTCTTGCATGAATCTACTAAGTAGTCCGACTGAATAACTAAGATCTGGTCTTGTGTGCAGTAAATACCTGAGACTTCCAATTAAGCTACGGTAGTAAGTTGCGTCAACTGGGTTTCCATCTTCCGCCTTGACCAACTTAGTGCCGGGATCCATTGGTATCTTCGTATCATTATTGTCCATCATGCTTGTTTCTTTCAAGATCTTGTTAATATATCCTGTTTGCTTGATTGTAATCTCTCCTCCTGTCTGTGTAACTTCTATCCCAAGGTAATAAGCTAGCAACCCTAAGTCGCTCATTTCAAATTTGTCTTTCATCTGGGATTTGAATAAGTCTATTTCTTTCTTTGGAGTGCCCGTGATTATCAAATCATCTACATATACTCCAACTATTAGTGTAGAAGTCTTGCTTCTCTTCGTGTAAACTGCTTGTTCGAGATTACATTTCTTAAAATCTAATGACTTCAAGGTTTGATCAAGCTTCATGTTCCAAGCTCTCGGTGCTTGTCGTAAGCCATACAAAGCTTTAGTTAGCTTGTAGACTTTTCCTGAGTTTCCTTCTTGAATGAAACCTTCAGGTTGTGTAACATAGACTTCTTCTTTCAATTCTCCATGTAAAAATGCTGATTTTACATCTAAGTGGTGTACTTGCCAACCATGATGTGCTGCTAGTGCTAATATCAGACGAACGGTCTCTATCCTAGTAACTGGTGCGAATACTTCATCGAAGTCTATTCCTTGTTCTTGTACATATCCTTTTGCTACTAATCTTGCCTTATATCTAATGATCCTACCTTCAGCATCCCTTTTGGTCTTAAAGACCCATTTAAGTCCTATTGCCTTCTGATTTTCTGGCAATGTTGTGAGGGTCCATGTATGATTCTTATTAATTGAATCCAGTTCTTCTTTCATGGCCTCAATCCATTTCTTATTTGTTGATGCTTCTTTAAAATTTTGAGGTTCTTCTTCTGTGAAGAATAAACTAGGTGTTTCTACTTCACGTGCATGTTGGTAGATTTCTGTTACTTGTTTGAAACCTCGTATTGGTTGATCATCAAATCTATGGTCTGAGCTTCCTAATGAGCTAAGTGTAGCTTCATCTTCATTTTCTGAGTTAGGGTTGTAAGTGTATGTTTGTGGTGTAACTGGTGATTCGGGTTCTGGTATAGGCTCCGGTTCCTGATAAGTGTTATCATTGTTTTCTGTGTTAACTGGTGTAGGGTTTTCTTTGTCACCATCGTCTAACACAAAACTAGCCCAAAATGTATCTTCTATACTTGTATCTTTTCCATCTTTATCCCAATCCCACGGTTTTGTTTCCATAAACTTCACATCCCTACTAACATGTTTCTTCTTTCCTTTCGGATCATATAGCCTACATGCTTTTGATGCGTGGATTTGCGACCTTACAACAGGTTTTACCTCTCGAGGGATCTCAAGAGGCTTACAACCCCACTAGGCAGTGTACCTGACCGATGTAGTATAGTGTAGTGGTAAGTACGGGGGATTGATCGTTCTCCACAGGGAATAGTGTCGTTAGGATTGAAAAACTACTCTAATAGGTCTAGGGGTGAGAGAAGATTCTTTTTTATGTTTTTATAATTTTATGAAAGCAAATAAAATCTCGGGTTTGAAAGAGTGGGCGGAATTAGTTGCTAATCAACTAACCCAAATAACTACGAATGCAAATAAAATAAAATAACTGAAAATGAAAAGGTGGTAAAACTTATGTGGAGAGAAATGCGTTTACTTAGATTTCCTTACTCCCTAACTATCTTTTACCGGTTGATTAGTGTGTATTAATCGCGTGGATGACGGGTGTATTCCTTAATACCAATCGTGGGGTGGCGTACGTACTTCCCCAACTCTATAAGCTCCTACTTCACTCCTATGTCGAGCCGGCTAAGAAGCTCCTAACATGGGATCACTAGAATTCGCTCATGCATTAAATACAACCATAAAAACCTTAGTACGCATTGGTTCATGTTTCTTAAGACGTTCAAGCAAGTTACCGAATAGGAAGTTAGCCAGTTTTCTTAAGCCTAACATAGATGAACAATCATCCAATACAACTAATAACACACTAATAACCAATAATCAATAGCTAGGTTTCATTAGATCTAAGCAAACACAAGAAAAATCTAGCCTAGCATGTTAAACAAAAGACAAGAACAAGATAGAATCAAACAACACATAGACATATTGAATGATTAATTGATAACTTATCTTCAATGTAACATGGAAGATCTCAAGGCAAAAAGCCTTGAAAAAGCTGCTAAAATCGTCTTAGGGTTTCCTCCCAAAAGGTTACACACAAAGTTCCACACTAATGACAAAAAATTGCAAAACTATATATAGAGTTTAAGGGATGACGGCGTCACGTTGTAGATCCTGACGCCGTCACCTCGCCGCTTTTTGGGTTCCCGGATGGCCTTCCTGACGCCGTCCCTCTTTAGACCTCCAAAATCCGCTCTAGCTTATCAAGGCTTGACGCCGTCAGATTAGTGCTTGACACCGTCCCTCTTTAGCTTAAGCCGTGACGACCTTGATCACATTAAAGGGTGACGCCGTCAGATTTTTCATGCAAAATTCTCTGGCTTATCATGAGTAATTTTCACATCCACCTCTTTTGCCAAGCCATGACGCCGTCTGGACCAATTCCTGACGCCGTCAAAGGTACTTTCCAGCGTAATTTTGAGACTTTGCCGTTTTCTTCACTTTTATGCTCCAAAAACGTCCAAAATGCTTCCTTTTCCAGATTTCTTCTCCAAAGTACCTAAAATGACAAAAGGAACGATTTAGGGCAATATTTGATCAAATAAATGCGATTTAGGGCTTAAATGACCCCTTAAAAGCGGTACACTTTTCGCTTCATCAAATACCCTTACACTTGAGATTTGCTTGTCCTCAAGCAAATGCGCTTTTATTCTAATCAAAATACAAGTTATGGGTCATTTAATGCTAATATAAAAGTAATTACAACAAATAGTCGTTTCACTTTAATCATAATAAGCACGGAGATTACATACTAGCACCTCACAAGTAGTGTTTAGATACTCACATCTCTCAAGTGTCATCAAAATAAATCTCATAAATGAAAATGGATATTATCTCTCACTACCTGTCATAGCAAATAGATTACCATAGGCTTGGGAAAGGATCGAAAACCTTCTCCACTAGGCGTAAGCACCTAAGATAAACTGTCAAAGAGGGCTTTTAATCGGGTTATAACGTGAGGTGTAAGGATATGATAAACACGGTTTTGTTGGACAAGGGATATTTTACTGGTGGCGAGTTAAAGATCTTGATCAATTACATGTACTATACAATGTTGCTGAGCCAAGACTCGACTCGATCTTAAGCTAAAAACAAAATAACAAAAACATAAAATAAACATAAAATGAAATGAGATGGTAGTCCGTATGTTTTTTTTTTCTATTTTTCTTTTTCTCTCTTTTTTTTTTTTTTTTTTTTTTTTTTTTTTTTTTTTTTTTTTTTTTTTGTATTTTTCTTGATTTTTTTTTTTTTTTTTTTTTTTTTTTTTCATACACTCTTGCCCTACCATCCAAAATAATACATCATAGGGGCGTTGCATTCCCCTTACACTTGAACTTTTACATAACTTTACAAATAACTATTCTAATGACTCGAATTAAGATAATTGAAAAACTTGGAGTACTTTTTAAAATATTTAGCACATATGGGGGTAATAAATGATGTTCTTCCCCATTACTCCATTACACTAGTACTTTACCCATGAGTCCCAATCGTCCCAAAACAATATGTACAAGGATATGACTTGACTTAGCAACCATGTAATCAATTAGATAATTAACTTGGGTTTAAACAAATGTTGTCACAATAATGCACTAAAAATGAGTGCATACAAGGTAGGCTAAGGCGATTTGGGTGTACATTTAAGTGGGGTGCAACAAATTCTTCCTTTAAGTAAAATGCTTAAAGGTCGAAACGAAAAGATAGGCTCTGAGGGGTGTACTAGGGGTATCGTGTACTAAAAATGAGTACAACGCAAAAGGTGTGGGAGAATTACTTGACCAATGTAGCCAAAGTAATTATAACAAAAACACAGGTGTAAAACAATGGGTTAATCCTAATGCCTCTTATCATGTAGTAAATCTAACTACACGAATGTAGTCTCACTTATGGCCTTGGAATGGTCCTAACGCAAGTTCTAGAATCTAAGTGCTACCGGTACACACATCATAGCATAAATGCTTTTCCTACCAATTCTAGGGGCGAACCTCACATATTTGGGGTGGAAATTTTTTTTAGTGGTACGGTTTTTGTGCTAGTCATATAACTCCTATCCGTGAGACGCTCATTAAGATTAAAGTTTCACTCCTAAATGTTGTAAAAAATTTTAAATTTGGCACTAAAATTGCCCTAACAGGTATTTATCTCAGTTTTATTACACATCTACTATTAAACAAACAAAAATTAAGTGCAATTGTATTCTCTAAAGTATCGTACTTTTACCCCCCTTACACTTAAGATGAACATTGTCCCCAATGTTCAAATAACAAGATGTAAAAGCATAAAGTAAAAGAATGAAATCAAATACTCCCCTGATTCGCTCGGTGGATGAAGAGGTATCATGGTTAAATCTTCTTCCAAAGTAATGTTGAAGCTCCATGACTAATGCATCGCCATAAGCTTGATCCAACAAACATTTCCTTGTCCAAAATAACCTGTTAAACCTGAGAAAACAAACACGAAAACCTGCATAACATCGGCGGGATAAACTCTATGTATAAGGATATAATGCTTGTGGAATGATAATTTTGCAGATTCCTAGAGATTATAAGTTATAGATTTAATAAAAACTTTTTATGAAAACAAAACTTTCAAAAATTTTCAGAAAATTAACCCTGACGCCGTCAGGTTGTAAAGCCTGACGCCGTCAGAAATGATCTGACAGAATTCTCATGTTACGTTTCCGGAAAATTTTTGGAAAAACCTACACCTTACTTCCTGGAATTCCTGCAAAACATCATTATGACTCGATACAAGCATTTGACTCAAACAAATACTAATATGTATGTTAATTTATTATTATTACGATTCATGTTCATTTGTGTTCTAATAAACCGATTTGGATTTCCCTTACACTTAACTTTTGCAAAATACCTTTATATGTAGTTAAGACGAAGTTAAAAACAAGATAAAGCATTTTCACAAATTAGTTTTGAACATGAATCAATAAAAATAAAAATTAAACACACATACGGGAACAAATAAAATCAAACAAACAAATAAATAAACACACAAAGCAAATAAAGCTTGGGTTGCCTCCCAAGAAGCGCTTGTTTTTGTTCGAGTCACGAGCCTGACTCTGCCCTTATTTAATGGATAAAGGTGAGGTTTTCCCTACACTTAAGATTAAGTGTGGGTGATAGTAGCGATACACACCAACTTGGTAGGAGTATGCCACGTGAGGAAAAAGTGGTGGATGAATTATATGCTCAAAGATGTGTGCTCCTATCATCATAACCTTACCTAATTCAATTGGGCTAATGGGCGGATTAAGATTTTTTCCTAGAAAGGGATCATCTTCTATCAACTTCGAGAGATTCCTAGTTAAGAATTCACTTTGACCTAATAAACCCGGTTTAAACCCATAATGTTTCTTATGATCAACCATAAATGGGTGATGTAAGTATGTAAGGTCATGGTTCACTCCTATATTGGCTTCCTCTCTACAAGGCTTAGAGTCTACTACCTTTATCGTAAAACTACCCGGACTATATGGTTTGATGGGTGGATCGGGACCTATTTTAATTCCTAACTTTTCATCCAAGGATGGAAAATTGGGTAAGGGTCTTGGTTGAGGCTCCGGTTCATCAAAACTAGGAACTTCCATATAACTAAAAGAAAGGTTATGACTACAAGTATTCAAACCTATATCCTCTAGTTGTGTTTGGTCCAAGGGTTCTACCTCTATTGGGGTTCCTATAGTCTCTTCTACTTCTTCTGGGTAAGTCATGGGTGGTGTGTGTGCCTCGAATGATGGTAGGACTCGTGGGGTACTTTGTAGGTTTCTGTTATTTACCTCATCCTTCCTTGTCTCTATATCAATTATATCCACATCATGTGTTTTAGTAGAATCTAACCCAAACATGTTCCTAAGTATCTCAAATCCTTCTCTAGCCATTTCAAGTTCTAAGTCCGATTCATAAGAATCTTCCCCGATAACATGATTACTATGTTCAATTTGCCTAAAGGATTCATCATGTGTTCCTTGAGATTCAAAGTCATTGATCATAAAACCTAGGTCTTTTTGCTCAATATGCTCATGTTCGGCTAAATCCTCCTCAATTGTTTCCTCAAGTTGTGATGTATACGAACCCATTAATTCATTAAACTTATGGTTCATGGTTAGGAGGCTTTCCTCAAAAATTTTCCAAAGGGTCTTATTAAAAGGAGTTGATCCTAACAATGATTGTTTAATAGAAGCCGCACATGCACATAATTCATCAAACCTATCAAACTTTACACCCATCTCCTCTTGTATATATCTAAGATCACTTAAAAATTCATTGGAACAACAGGAAGCAAATCTATCCGTGTAAAGTAATTGTTCCTCTATTGTTAATGATCTAAATGGAATTTCATCCGCCATGGTGACAAATGAAAATGGTTTTACAAACAAAGGGCACAAAGAAAAAGATAGACTAAAGAAATCTAGAAAAATAAAATAAAAATCTCACTAGAAAGGAATCTAGTGAGTAGACCTAATAAAATAAAAATTCAACCTAAACAATAACTATTCCCCGGCAGCGGCGCCAAAAACTTGATGCGTGGTTTTGCGACCTTACAACAGGTTTTACCTCTCGAGGGATCTCAAGAGGCTTACAACCCCACCAGGCAGTGTACCTGACCGATGTAGTATAGTGTAGTGGTAAGTACGGGGGATTGATCGTTCTCCACAGGGAATAGTGTCGTTAGGATTGAAAAAACTACTCTAATAGGTCTAGGGGTGAGAGAAGATTCTTTTTTATGTTTTTATAATTTTATGAAAGCAAGTAAAATCTCGGGTTTGAAAGAGTGGGCGGAATTAGTTGCTAATCAACTAACCCAAATAACTACGAATGCAAATAAAATAAAATAACTGAAAATGAAAAGGTGGTAAAACTTATGTGGAGAGAAATGTGTTTACTTAGATTTCCTTACTCCCTAACTATCTTTTACCGGTTGATTAGTGTGTATTAATCGCGTGGATGACGGGTGTATTCCTTAATACCAATCGTGGGGTGGCGTACGTACTTCCCCAACTCTATAAGCTCCTACTTCACTCCTATGTCGAGCCGGCTAAGAAGCTCCTAACATGGGATCACTAGAATTCGCTCATGCATTAAATACAACCATAAAAACCTTAGTACGCATTGGTTCATGTTTCTTAAGACGTTCAAGCAAGTTACCGAATAGGAAGTTAGCCAGTTTTCTTAAGCCTAACATAGATGAACAATCATCCAATACAACTAATAACACACTAATAACCAATAATCAATAGCTAGGTTTCATTAGATCTAAGCAAACACAAGATAAATCTAGCCTAGCATGTTAAACAAAAGACAAGAACAAGATAGAATCAAACAATACATAGACATATTAAATGATTAATTGATAACTTATCTTCAATGTAACATGGAAGATCTCAAGGCAAAAAGCCTTGAAAAAGCTGCTAAAATCGTCTTAGGGTTTCCTCCCAAAAGGTTACACACAAAGTTCCACACTAATGACAAAAAATTGCAAAACTATATATAGAGTTTAAGGGATGACGGCGTCACGTTGTAGATCCTGACGCCGTCACCTCGCCGCTTTTAGGGTTCCCGGATGGCCTTCCTGACGCCGTCCCTCTTTAGACCTCCAAAATCCGCTCTGGCTTATCAAGGCTTGACGCCGTCAGATTAGTGCTTGACGCCGTCCCTCTTTAGCTTAAGCCGTGACGACCTTGATCACATTAAAGGGTGACGCCGTCAGATTTTTCATGCAAAATTCTCTGGCTTATCATGAGTAATTTTCACATCCACCTCTTTTGCTAAGCCATGACGCCGTCTGGACCAATTCCTGACGACGTCAAAGGTACTTTCCAGCGTAATTTTGAGACTTTGTCGTTTTCTTCACTTTTATGCTCCAAAAACGTCCAAAATGCTTCCTTTTCCAGATTTCTTCTCCAAAGTACCTAAAATGACAAAAGGAACGATTTAGGGCAATATTTGATCAAATAAATGCGATTTAGGGCTTAAATGACCCCTTAAAAGCGGTACACTTTTCGCTTCATCATATAGCCTACATGCTTTTGATCCTTCCTCTACTCCTAAGTAAACCATTGGTATGCTTCTATCATCTAACTTCTTCAAGTGAGGTATCGTTATCTTAGCATAAGCTGTGCATCCAAATATTCTTAGGTATTCCAGGTTCGGTTTTCTGTTGTAGAGGGCTTCATATGGTGTTTTATCTTCCAGGGCTTTGGTAGGTACCCTGTTAAGTATGTAAATGGCGTGTCTGACTGCTTTCGCCCAAAAAGTTAAGGGTAACTTCATTGCTTTCATCATACTCCTAGTAGTTGATAAAACTATCCTATTCTTTCTTTCTACTACACCATTCTGTTGTGGTGAGTACGGCGCTGTTAACTGTCTTGCGATACCATTTTCCTTACAGTAGTTGGTGAATTCGTTAGATGTAAATTCACCTCCTCTATCTGTTCTTAGCATTTTCAATTTCAACTTCAACTCCATTTCTACCTTCTGCCTAAATTCCTTGAATGTGTTAAATGCCTGATCTTTCGAGGTTAGAAAGTAGGCTCACATAAAACGTGTACAGTCATCTACTAATAAGAAGATGAGCTTCTTTCCAGAATTTGTGGCTGGGCTTATGGGACCACAAAGATCTCCATATACCAAGTCCAACGGGTTCTTGGATCTGAATTTAGCTTTGTTTGGAAATGGTGTTCTGATGTGTTTTCCTAATAAGCATGCATCACATATTTGTCCTGCATGTTGTATTCTCGGTATCCCTTCTACTAGACCTTTTCTTGTCATCTTGTCTAATGCATCAAAATTCAGATGACCCAATCTAGCATGCCATAACCATGCTTGGTTATCTACGTTTGCTAAGAGACATATAGGTGCTTCAATGTGTAGTTTGATACTGTAAAGTCGATTCTTAGATCTTTCTACTTTCATCAACAAAGTCTTGTTCTTATCATACAAAGTCAGTATATTTTCATCCATGATGATCTTGCAACCTATCTCGGTAAGTTGTCCTAGACTAAGTATGTTGCTCTTGAGGTTTGGAATGTAGTAAACGTCCGAAACTATCTTTTGTTGTTGGTTTCTACATCCTAACAATATTGAACCTCTACGCTTTATGTCTACATACGATCCATCTCCAAAACGAACGCGTCCAGTGATGCTTTCGTCAATATCTTTAAAATGACTCTTGGTTCCGGTCATATGGTTACTTGCACCATTATCTAAATACCATATGCTAGCATCTGTTGTAGCATACTTCTGGGGTTGTATTTGACCTTCGTTCAATAAAACTTCTTCAGTTTCATATGTAGCCATTAACAGTGATGGTTCTTCGTCTTCTAAGATAAGGTTTGAATGTTCCTGATTTGTTGATGGTTTTCTACAGGTTCTTTGCATGTGTCCTAGTTTTCCACAGTTGTAGCACTTTATCTTACTCTTATCCCACCCTTGTCTATCATTATTTGATTTATCTTTGTGAGATGAGTTTCCTTCATTCGAGTTGCCTTTATTTCCCTTATTCTGCCAGTTTCCTCGTGAGTAGTTTGATCTACCATTGCGTTTGTGAGAACGTCTTCCTTTCTTTGAGTGTTCGCCTTGTGCGAATAACAGATTATCCTGGCTTTCTACTTGTCCACCCTTTCGGAGTTTTATCCTTTCCTCGAATGCCTTAAGTTTTCCTACGACCTCATCTAACATAATGACATCGAGATCATTTGTCTGTTCTATGGATGCTACTATCTGAATGAACCTATCTGGTGTGGATTCTAATAGTTTTCGTACTAAAAGTGATTCAACCAATGTCTTTCCTAATTCTTTTGCCTTCGTGGCGTAGCCGTTCAATTTGGCTGTAAATGCATCCACCGTTTCATCTTCCTTCATCTGAAGGGTCTAAAATCCAATCATTAATGATTCTAACCGTGCCTGTTGCACTTTTTCTTCTCCAACATGTCTCCTTTTTAACGATTCCCACAATTCCTTTGACGTTTTACAACTTGCTACTTGTAAAATTACGTCTTCGGTCAATGCTTGATACAGGAAGGCGGTTGTTGCCTTATCCTTCTTATCGTCTACTTGCGTGTTTTCCTTAGGTTCTATCGCTTCCCATAAACCATGTGCTTCTAATATGACCTTAATTTGTATAGCCCAAACAGTGTAATTTGTGGTTTTTAATTTTGGACATTGATATTGTGCGGTTGGTGTTGTAGGGGGTCTTGGTGGCGTAGTACCATTTGCATCGTCACCCGACATTCTAAAGGTGTTTATAATCTTCACCTTCTAAACGTATGGGAATTTCTAACTAGTGTGGTATCACTTAATACTACGGGAACAGAAATAGTTATCCGGGAATCCTAATATAAATTCTATGGATTTATAATAGTATAAAATAAATATCTATACTATGTAAGTATGAAATGAAATCCAAAAGTTTGGAATTTTGTTGTGACCTCGTTGTGTTAGTCACGCGTGTATTCCCTTCTTGTTGGTACTTGAATATTCCAACTAATGCTTTTCTTTGTCCCTTGTTCTTGTTTCCAAAGACAAACGGTACACCCTTTCTTTGATGTTGTCGACTTGCCTTTTTCCTATAACCACTTCGTACCACGTTGCTCTTTCTCCTTTGTGTTGATTTGAAACAATTCCGTGCCCTAGACTTTTATTTTTCTCGGCTGTTTGTTTACCAAAAAGAACTCGAAAGTTCTTGTTGTGTTGTTTCCAAATTCGTATGAACACAAAGCCACAAATACTCTCGGTATTTTAACCAAAACAAGCGTTTGCTTATTTCCTTCTTCTTACTACTCGACGGTAGTGAAACCAACAAAGTTAGCGAATTTCTCAAACTTTGTTCCCTTCGTTGCTTGTCCGCGTTCCACAATACTCTTCTTCTTTATTCTTCCACACCGTATCTACAACAACCTACGAGAATACTCAATGATATTCCATGCGAACAAGTGATCAAATTTGTTCCTGTTGTCGTCCCTTGTATTGGAGCGTGTTCCTAAACAATCCTTGATTGTTTCTCTTTTTCTATCGGTACCTTTTCTAAATCCCAAGCAACGGAATCAACTTCTGTCCAAACATTTGCGTTTGCAAGCGTGGATCTTCTATCTTTCTTATGACGTCTTCTACTTCAAAAATCTGTTGCGATAGATAACAACAACTAGGCCTACTGTACGTTTTGTTGTATGATTGTTGGTTGCAAACAAAGAGACATTTGTAAACAAACGTTAGTGTCTTTGTTTTATGCAGAATCACACACCCAAAAATAAACAAATCACCACTTCAATTGGTGCCTTTTCGATTGCAATTCCCACACAAGTACGGTCGTGCACTACTTTCCTTGCGTTCAAAGTTATCCAGGCAGCGTATGATGATGTATACGTTGCGTCTTCTTCTCCTGAAACAAGAGTTTCAGCGTGGTTTTCTTCTTGGTTTCCTTTTGTACTCGTTAAAATGTTTCTGTTTTGTTAGTGTAACGAGCGTGAGGCTCTGATGCCAAATGTTGGTCCCAAAGTGAGAGATTCAAATGAAATTGCAAAGCGTAAAACTAGATAACTTTATAAATCTTCTAACCATTGTAATGTTACATGTACATGCGTATTTATACTACACGAATGGTTTCTATTTTAACCATCGTGACTGTTCACATAAAGTTGTGTTGCTTCTGTTTGTTCGAACAGGTACAAGTCAAACAACACAACCATTCGGTTCTATAACTGCTATAACTACTAACTATATTAACTACCATAACTAACTAACCGACATAACGGTTATTATCTTTATAACGAGCAACTTTGGTCCTTGAAGTTTCTGTGTCTTCGAATAGAGCAATGAGCGAGATTATATGCTCACATAGGTGAAATTAGAGGGTCAAGAATGTTTCGGAATCCCTTGGGAAGGGGATGGCCGATCGGTTGGGGTGTTCAAAAGCCCAATCCATAGCAAACTTGTTCTCTAAGTTTTCCACTCTATAAATACAAGGCCTAGCGTTATTGGTTTTCTATCTTTGCACTCTTGCTATAACCCTAAGTCTTGTTTTTCTCTTCTTCTTCTTATTGCCGATCGATCACACATCCCTTTGGGATTGTCGATCCAACTTTTCTTAAAACAAAGTTTGTTTGGTTTTAATTTGTGTTCTTAGATCTAGCAATCTAATTAATCGGTTATAGTACGTGTGTACAAGACCTTGGTATAAACTCACTATAGTTTATACATCTTGGATTGAGATACAAAACGGTAAGGGGTATCTCGCTAATCCACTTGATAATTAAAGAAGAAGATTTGATGTATTGATCCTTGTTCTTGCTAGGATCAAAGGTACGTGTCTTTAATTTTCGGTTAATCTATTATATGTTAAATATGATCCAACGTTTCCGCATACGTGTTTGATTGATTTAGAATAAATATATGATTGTCATGATTGTAAAATTCTAACAGTGGCATCACGAGTCGTTTTAACATGTAATAAGTATTACCGAAACACATAAAAATCGAATATTTGATTAGGATTATAGTTACTAGATTTTTTAGGGTTAAAAAATTCGAAACCCTAATTTTTAGGGGGGGGGGGGGGCGCGATGCCTCTTTATTATAAAATTAGTTTTGTAACCGTAAAATTGTAACGTGTTTATGTGTGTAAAGGGTTACGTATCTTGTGACTTGTAAATTAATCCATGATGAAAGATGCATGTTTATCATAGATTAGGGTTTATAATTAATTGTTAAGTTGTTTGTAACACGAAAAAAGATAGATCTAAAATTGGGGAAGACCTCAATTATTAAATTAATGAATCAATTTATGTGCTACTTGGTATATATTTGCTAGGACTTACGCAACCAAATTGTTTGATGTATGTGGACCATTGGTACCATTTGCTCGAAAACCAATGGGTGTCTTAGTTAAATATATGCATATTAAAACATAGATAGATTATTAATAGGATTCTATCAAAAAGTTTGCATGTGGCTACATGATTTAATTGTTAAGATTATGAGTTATTATTTGGTTATTTATTTTTATTAAATTACTTGTTTTTTTGTTTAAATTATATGACGAATTGTAAGCAAGAAATGGGTAATTTTTCGAATGGAAAATAAATTGACCCAATAACTATAAAACTATGATGTGATAAATTATATATTGCAAAGTCTTATGCCGACAGTGGTTCGCTTCGCACGGTAATTTGCTCCCAGGCGAGACTATCAATATTATAGTTTATAACATATTTTTTAAGACTTATAATCATAAACTTTTAATTGAGTGATGAGTTTTGTACCAATAGTGTGAACGGCTCACCCAGTTTAGACAAACTATAAGAGGGGTATAAGGAGGCTTGACATTAAATTGTCATCCGAAAGAGACGCGTTTTTAATTAGCCTTCGGGCGGACGTTTGTCTCTCCGCTCCTTTGTGCGTCTAATTGGAGCTACCAAGTAAGCTATTTTTTGTACAAAATCATCTTAAGGGTGAATTGACCTCAATTCCACGCGCCACTTTCGTTGTAATTATCCGAATAACTTGGGTCTTTTGACTCATGCATCAGTAGGATTAATTGTAGGTAATTCTTTGATTGGTGAACCCAATACCTCAATTAAAACTTTGTTGATTTAAATCTTAGCCTAATTGGTAAAATAAAAACGTTTTGAAAACTTATGATACGAAGATGTGTGCATGCTTCTTCGTACATATTTTGATTGTCACATCAAAATAAATACCCTAAAATTTAAGTCCATGCTATCTAATTATAAGAAACACTTGGAGTTAATATTTAGCGTAAGTGAGACCTTGCCTAGATATTAATGACAAGGTAAATTTCCATTATGCGTGAGACCAGTAATGGAGAATTTGCAGTTTCAAAATTAGACGACTTAATTAAGTTGTTAGTGAGACCTAGAAACTTAAGGCATGAGATGGGAAGAAACATGCTTACTTTGCAAATTGTATTTGGCAAATGTAATTCCCATAATGATCTAGGAGTCGGAAATTGTTTGCCGATTATTGTACGACAGATTACCATATTTTGTACTTTCACTACTAGCAGATCAACTGATGTAGTGAAACTATGGAAATTTGGATCCTAGTTTTCAAGAAGATTAAATGGTTATATGAATATTTCCTGGGTATTTTCTTTTCTTGAAAAATTGTATTATTAGAATACTAATATTTGAACTTTTTCTGTAGAAATGGCTCAACCCGATAATGTTGTACTAAGTTCTGCTTTCAAAAATCACTTTGAAAGGGAAAAATTGACTGGCCCAAATTTCAATGACTGGCATAGGTCACTCAGGATTGTCTTGAGAGTGTCCAAAAAGCTGGAATATTTGACTAAGCCTTGCCCTCAAGAGCCAGCTGCTATTGAACCTGAAGAGGTCAGACAAGCATGGCAATTGGAGTTCGAAAAGCACAATGAAGTTGCGTGCTTGATGCTCGGAAGTATGGTTCCCAAGTTGCAAAAGCAGTTTGAGAACTATTTTCCTAAAGATATGCTGGAAGAACTCCAAAAGACTTATGAGAAGCCAGCAGCTGTTGAACTGTATGATTTGATCGATCAATTGCACAGCTGCAAGCAGGGGGAAGGTAAACCTGTTCGTGATCATGTGTTGGAAATGAAAATGTACATGGACCAACTACACCATATCAACTATGTCTATCCTGAGAATGTGTGTGTGAACCTAATCAATAGGTCCTTGAACAAGGATTTTAAAGGTTTTGTTCAAAACTACAACATGCATTGCTCGGGAAAGACAGTCAAAGAATTGCTCTCAATGCTTGTGGACTATGAAAAGGGTTTACCAAACAATGCACCTACTCCTCAGGTATTAGCTATACAAGGAGGTAGGATCCAAAAGCCAAAACCGCAGGCGAATAAAAAGGGTAAAGGTAAGGTTGACAAGGGTAAACAAGTTATGGCCTATTAACCTATGCCTAAGAAGAACTACTCTCAGAAGAACAAGGTGAATCCGAACAAGAAGGATCAGGCTTGTCACCACTGCCATGAGGTAGGACATTGGAAGCGAAACTGTCTACTCTACCTCGAGGAGTTGCGTGTGAAAAAGATGAAGGTTAAGGCTGGTAAAACCAACACTTCAGGTAACTTTTTCATGATTGAATTATTTTCATTAACTCATAAAATAAATTCCTGGGTATACGATACTGGATGCGGTATTTATATTTGCAATACACTACAGGGGTTAAAAGTTGAAAGGAGACTGGCCTATGGGGAACAATATCTGCACGTGGGCAATGTGCACATGCAGCTGTTGAAGCTGTAGGAGTATTTAAATTAGTTTTGCCTTCAGGCTTAGTACTGTTTTTGAATAATTGTCATTATGCACCTTCAATTGTTAGGGGTGTAGTTTCCTTTTCGTGTTTACTGAATATTGGTTTTCAATATACTGTTTCAAGCAATGGAATTTCTGTTTCGTTAAATAATGTTTTTTATTTTAATGTTATTGTTGTGAATGGCGTATTTGAAATTGATATGAATGAATGCAATGATTATAATTCGATGTATAGCATCAATAATAAGAGAGTCAAGAATGTCTTGGATTCATCTTATCTTTGGCATTGTCGACTTGCTCACATAGGCAAGACTCATATGGAAAAGCTGCAACGCGATGGGCTTTTGCAAGATATCAATGATGAATCATTTGATAAATGCGAATCTTGTATATCTGGGAAGATGACAAAGAAACCTTTCAATAATCGTATGGAAAGGGCAAATGATCTACTTGGTTTGATACATACTGATGTATGTGGACCACTTAGACATGTGTCAAAGAGAGGTGCTAGCTACTTCTTAACCTTTATTGATGATTTCAGCCGTTATTGATATGTTTATTTACTTAAACATAAACATGAGGTGTTTGAAACATTTAAGGTTTTCAAAGCTGAAGTAGAATTGCAACTTGGAAAGAAGATTAAAGCTCTTCGATCCGACAGAGGTGGTGAGTACCTGAGTCAAGAGTTTAAAGAATTTTTGGCTGAGAATGGAATTGTCCAGCATCTCACATCTCCTTATACTCCACAACAAAATGGTGTATCTGAAAGGAGAAATCGTACATTGTTGGACATGGTGCGATCAATGTTTAATCTTACAACTATTCCTTTATCCTTTTGGGATTATGCCTTGGAATCTGCGATTCGCATATTAAATATGGTTCCGACCAAGAAGGTTGATAAGACACCTTGTGAGTTATGGTTTGGAAAAATGCCTAACTTGTCTTATTTAAAGGTCTGGGGTTGCGAGGCGTTTGTTAAACATGACTCAGCAGATAAACTCCAACAGAGATCTGTAAAGTGTATCTTTGTAGGATACCCAAAGGAAACGATGGGTTACTACTTTTACTACCCACCTGAAAACAAAGTAATTGTTGCTAGGTATGGAGATTTTCTTGAAAAAGATCTCATATCTCAAGAATTGAGTGGGAGGATCTATGATCTGGAAGATGATTAAAAAGATACATTACCTTCTGAAAACACTAACGAACTTCCTGTGGAACCTGAAAGTTTGGGTCCTCCACCTGAAGTAGTTCCCATTCGCAGATCTGTAAGGACTGTGAAAGCATCTGAACGTCTATGTCTTAACGTAGAGGTTGAGTAAACTATATTATGGGATCTTGGAGAACCTGCTAATTATAGAGCTGCCATGAATGATCCTAAAAAGGATAAATGACAGATTGCTATGAATGAGGAAATGCAATCCATGAGAGATAATCAAGTCTGGATTGAAGTAGACCTTCCTCCCAATGCCAAGATAGTTGGAAGTAAGTGGCTCTTCAAGAAGAAAACTGACATGGATGGCAATGTACACACCTATAAGGCCCATTTGGTAGCTAAAGGCTTTACCCAAACGTATGGTGTTGACTATGAGGAGACCTTTTCTCCTGTAGCTGACATTAGGGCTATTCGGATTCTCATAGCCATAGCAGCGTACTATGATTATGAGATTTGGCAAATGGATGTCAAAACCGCCTTCTTAAATGGTCGTCTAGATGAAGACATCTATATGGCGCAGCCTGAGGGGTTTGTGAATCCAGAATTTCCCAAACCATGTATGCAAACTTCAAAGATCCATTTATGGATTGAAGCAAGCATCACGGCAATGGAATAAGAGATTTGATGAAGAAATCAAAAGGTTTGGGTTTACTTAGAATCTCGATGAGTTATGTGTATATCACAAAGCTAGTGGGAGTGATGTGATTTTCCTTGTCCTATATGTTGATGACATATTAATCATAGGTAAAAATATTCCAAGATTGAAAGAGGTGAAAGCCTATCTTGGGAAATGTTTTTCCATGAAGGATTTAGGAGAAGCAGCATACATTCTGGGAATCAAGATCTATAGAGATAGATCAAGGCGGTTGATTGGATTAAGCCAAAGTGCTTACATTGATAAAATATTGAAGAGATTCAATATGAAAAATTCCAAGAAGGGATATTTGCCAATGCAAGAACAACATGGCTTAAGTAGCAAAGCTTGTGCTTCAACACCTGAAGAGGTGACATGCATGAAGAGAGTCCCTTATGCTTCGACTGTCTATTATGTATGCGGTGAGATGTACAAGGCCTGATGTGGCGTTTGCTCAAAACATAACCAGTCGATATCAGCAGAATCCAGGTGAACTCCACTGGACTGATGTTAAACATATTCTCAAGTATTTGAGAGCTACAAGAGATATGTTTTTAGTATATGGGGGAAATCCAGAAGCAGAACTTGATGTTACAGGTTACTGCAATGCTTCCTGGAAATGTGATAAAGATGATACGAAGTCTCAGACGGGTTATGTCTTTGTCATTAATGGAGGAGCTGTGGATTGGAAGAGCAAGAAGCAGAGTACCATAGCGATGTCTGCAACAGAAAGTGAGTATATTGCTGTTTCAGAAGCTGCAATGGAAGCCGTCTGGATTAGGAAGTTCGTTTCAGGGCTTGGAGTTATGCCCTCAATCGAAAGACCTATAAAGATGTATTGATTCAGCCGCAATTACATTTGCCAATGAACCTGGAATCATGAAGGGCACCAGACATTTCCTGATTAGATATCACTATGTTAGAGAACAAGTGGAGATAGGCGAAATCTAGTTACTCAAAGTTCACACAGATAACAACCTAGCTGATCCGTTAACGAAGGCTTTACCTGGTGGAAAGCTTAATCAACATGCTGAAGGCATAGGACTTCGTTTAGCTAGTAGTTTCATGCCCATCTGTGATTAGTGTTTGGATAATGGGATGTTATGAACAATTATTATTTTAATGAAATAAAATACTTGTTATGTTTGATTATCATTTTCTTAATAATATATCCTATATTTGCATGTTTAAATCCTTGAATATATTGATTATTCTAAATTGTCCGTTGTCAATTAATGATATGGGAATATCATTAAATTAAGACAAATATTAGTATTGGTAGAATATACTTGAGAGTATATTGATGCGTTGACATGCCAATTTCACATGATATTCAATGAATTGAATATAGGACTTCTCCCAACTTCATGAGTTTACTTTATGGATCTTGTCATCAAGTAAATCATGTACATATAGTTATCCTCAAACTTGAGATGCCAGATAACTGTCATGGATGTAGTGCATTTCTGTGAAGCAATTTACCGCTATACGTAACTGGTAGCTATAAGGATTGTTTTCAGGAGTGTTGCAAAGTTCATGGGTTATGCTCATAGTCAAGAGAGAATTTGTTCGTTCAAATTTGTTTGAAGTTTAATACTGCTGGGCCCCTCGTAGGGTTGACAAGATGTTTGTGTGGCCCACACCAAGATCTCCCCTGAATAGGTTCAGAAGATTTGGTAATTTTGCTCAATCAGAAACAACGAGAAATAGAATGGTTAATAAAGAATGACTGAGATCCATATCTTTATTAATGTAGTATTAGAAACAAAAGGATGAGTATGATGATGAATCATCGAATGGTTTTTCCAGGAGACCACCACCCGAGTTGTACTAGGGGCATTGGCGTGTTGCTAGACGCTAACCAATGTCATTACACTATTAATAGATGTCCAAGTGGGAGCTGTTAAATTTATGGAAAAATATTAAACGTGTATGACTAGAATCGAACTCGGGACCATGGGATTGCACACATTACGTATGAAGGATTAATGTATAATAATTAATATATATAAACCATTATATATTTAATTATTTGAACACAAAATAACGACTAACGGACGTTAAGTAATTAACGAGAATTGACTAACGACCGTTAGTGAATAAAGGAAGGACTATAGGTGAAATTAGAGGGTCAAGAATGTTCCGGAATCCCTTGGGAAGGGGATGGCCGATCGGTTGGGGTGTTCAAAAGCCCAATCCATAGCAAACTTGTTCTCTAAGTTTTCCACTCTATAAATACAAGGCCTAGGGTTATTGGTTTTCTATCTTTGCACTCTTGCTATAACCTTATGTCTTATTTTTCTCTTCTTCTTCTTGTTGCTGATCGATTACACATCCCTTTGGGATTGTCGATCCAACTTTTCTTAAAACAAAGTTTGTTTGGTTTTAATTTGTGTTCTTAGATCTAGCAATCTAATTAATCGGTTATAGTACGTGTGTACAAGACCTTGGTATAAACTCACTATAGTTTATACATCTTGGATTGAGATACAAAACGGTAAGGGGTATCTCGCTAATCCACTTTGATAATTAAAGAAGAAGATTTGAAGTATTGATCCTTATTCTTGCTAGGATCAAAGGTACGTGTCTTTAATTTTCGGTTAATCTATTATATGTTAAATATGATCCAACGCTTTCGCATACGTGTTTGATTGATTTAGAATAAATATATGATTGTCATGATTGTAAAATTCTAACAGTGTGTGTGAGATCAGATAGTAAACGAAACTGAACCCGTGTTCATGCAACCTGCGTTATTGTAGCCAAGATTTGCGCTTGAAGCTGGTGAAGGTTATATTTATTTATTTTTAAATTGCTTTATATAAGTTTTCACAAAGCCTAACTTTAGGTTTTTCAGTTACTATACGTTTTTCTTTGTTGTAAACACCATTTGACATTAAGAAACTTCATCTACTCACTCTTCTTTTCTTACTTGCATGGCTACAGTAAATTAGTATTCAATATTTACTTTGGCCCAATACATAAATTTTGATGATGTTCATATGATTTGTTTACGTAAAGATTTGTATAAAACCAAATAGTAAACTTTATCCGCTCTTGAAGTTTCTCTATTAGACGCTCCTTTCTTTAGTGAGAGATTAAAGATGCGGTTTAGAATTGTGGTAGTTGTAAATCCCTGGGTCCGAATGGTTTCACGTTTAAATTCATTAAACGTTATTGGGAAACAATTGGAAAAGACTTCATTTCAATGGTTAAACAATTTGAATTTGATGGCCTTATTCCTAGCTAGAGGGTGTAACTCTTCTTTTATTATTCTTGTTCCTAGAATTCAAGATCCTCTTTGCATAGAAGACTTTAGACCCATTAGCCTCATAGGGTGTCAATACAAGATTATTGCTAAAGTCCTTGAAAATAGGCTCATGAAAGTTGTGCTGGAAAAATTGGTCATAATGGTGGGTTTGAATGACAATTGATGGTCATCAAATGCACTAATGGGTATTAACACAAAAGTTAATATGTGGTCATATGTAACGACTGAATTAATTTTGCGTTCATGAGCCATTAGTAAGATTAATTAGTTGACCGTTTTTCTTGACATCCTTTCACTATAAGTTGAGAGCTCTCCTCTCATTTCCACACACCAAGAAATACTGAAAAAATACACAACTCTTCACTCCTCTCCTTTTTGTGTTACCATTCATATTTCTTGTGTATCCGGTTTGTAATAGAGGAAGGCACGGTTTTGATTCGCCTTGATAACTCGTTTGTGCTAATGGAGTTATCCATTGTTGTATCCTGGGAGATAGACGTTCACGATTCTCAAGCACCGTGGAGAGGACGAATCTGTCTTAAGGAAACTGTGAGCATCACAGGCCTCAACATTTCTTTGTGTTTTTGTGTCTCAACTATCAAAATAATTACGGTATCGTTTTTTACACTTTACTTTTCCTTATTATTATCATCATATTAGTTGTTTGTCTCTAGTAGCAATACACATATTACCTACAAGTTGTCCACTCGGTGATTAGTCAGGTGCAAACAGCTTACATAAAAGGTAGGCAAATTATTGATGGTCCATTAATGGTCAATGAAGTAATTTCTTGGGCCTTGAAAAAGAACGAGCGTCTCTTCATCTTAAAAGTGGACTTCGAAAAAGCCTTTGATTCCCTTTATTGGAACTTCCTTGTTCACATTATGGCACAAATGGGTTTTAGTCAAAAGTGGAGGAAATGGATAAGAGGTTGTCTCAATTCGGCTTACGGTTCGGTACTTGTAAAAGGGGTCGCCTACTAAAGAGTTCAAGATTCAAAAAGGCTTATGTCAAGGTCACCCTTTATCTCCATTTCTCTTCATTATTGCGGCTGAATCTCGGAATGTCTCTATTCAAGAAGCAAAATTGAAAAATACCTTTGACGGGATCAAAGTTGGAGAAAACTTTATAGATGTCTTACATCTTCAATTCACGGATGACGCTCTTATTTTGGGCAAATAGTCCCTTGAACACTACTAGAAAAAGGGCTTTCCTTGACTCGCATTTTATGACGCACACTAAAAGATGACGCGCAAATAGCAGAGTCATAAAATAAGAGTCATAACGAGTAAATTTTTTATCGAAGATGACTCGCTTTAAAAAGCGTCATAACATATGGGTCATAATCAGTTAAAATTTAGCCTGCTAGATGACGCTCGTTTTGCTTCGTCATAAATAGGGGTCATCTCCTTCGTTTTTTTTTTTTTGCCCAAAAACACTTCCCGCTCTTAACACTAAAACTTCCCTCTCAAACCCCTCTAAAATTATTCAAAACACTCAAAACACTCCCGCCCCCTCTCAAACCCCTCTAAAAGTCTGCACCCACACCCATATAAATACCACATATAATAACCCCTTAGGGTTATTCAACTTCTCTGTTTCTCTCTCTACGCCGACAAACACACCCACCCACATCTCCTTTCTTCTCCGATCACTTATCCGGCGAGAACTCCACCACCGCTGCGCGTCCACCTACACCTCCACCACCATCATTCACCATTTTTCCTTCCCGTCATTTTAAGCTATCAAACGCGCCATTTGACCTACATTAACACCACTTCAATCTAAGATTTATACTCGAATCCGAACACCTTTTTCCTCTTTTCGTGTTTCTTGTTCGAGCCGAGCATCAAGGTGGGTAAACCCACCATTTTTATCAAGTTATCACCACGGGTTTGTCTCAAAAACCCTCGGGTTGCGAGATAAACAAATAAAAACGTGTAAATAAATAATAAAAATGAGTAATAATGTGGTTGGTATCAAGTTTGGTTCATGGTTGTGTATGGGTTTGGTTCAAATAGGTGGTGTCGAGTTTGAAGTTTGGTGATGTTGTGGATTGTTTTGATGGTAAAAGAGGCCGGGCCATAAGGTAAAAATGATTATCACTGGTACAGATTCTGCCTATCGTCACACTGGAAATGCGTGACTATATGCATATAGTCACACACGTTTTTTTGGGTGTGTGTGACAAAAAGTCGCGCCACCGTAGGTATCATATAGTCACATTGTTTAGTTTGTGGCCGTTTTCATCGAAAAAGAGTGACCAAAACCCGAATATGTGTGACTAATTAGGCACAAGTTTTGTTGGATTCATCAGTATGTGTGACTATTTCCCATCCTATGGCCACACGAAAATATAATAAATGTGACGTTTGTGATGATTTAGTCACACATCGTGTGTTGTTTTTTTCAAGTTAGTCACATACAATTTAAAAAACAGTGGCCAAAAGTGTTAATAAGTGTGACCATATGCTATTTAAAGTGAAGAAATGTGTACTATTGATCATCCAATGGTCACATGAATTCTTAGTTTGTGTGGCCTTTTGTAATATTTAGTCACACAAAGCATGTTTGCTTTGGGTATTTAGTCACATACAATTAAGCATAAAGTGGCCAAAAGTGTTAATAAGTGTGACCATATGCTGTTTTAAGTGAAGAAATGTGTATTTTGTGTGACTATTGATCATCCAATGGTCACATGAATTCTTAGTTTGTGTGGCCTTTTGTAATATTTAGTCACACAAAGCATGTTTGTTTTCGGTATATAGTCACATACAATTAAGCATAAAGTGGCCAAAAGTGTTAATAAGTGTGACCATATGCTGTTTTAAGTGAAGAAATGTGTATTTTGTGTGACTATTGATCATCCAATGGTCACATGAATTCTTAGTTTGTGTGGCCTTTTGTAATATTTAGTCACACAAAGCATGTTTGTTTTCGGTATATAGTCACATACAATTAAGCATAAAGTGGCCAAAAGTGTTAATAAGTGTGACCATATGCTGTTTTTAGTGAAGAAATGTGTATTTTGTGTGACTATTGATCATCCAATGGCCACATGAATTTTATGTTTGTGTGGCCTTTTGTAATATTTAGTCACACAAAGCATCTTTGTTTTGGTTATTTAGTCACATACAATTAAGCATAAAGTGGCCAAAAGTGTTGATAAGTGTGACCATATGCTGTTTTAAGTGAAAAAATGTGTATTTTGTGTGACTATTGATCATCCAATGGTCACATGAATTCTTAGTTTGTGTGGCCTTTTGTAATATTTAGCCACACAAAGCATGTTTGTTTTGGGTATTTAGTCACATACAATTAAGCATAAAGTGGCCAAAAGTGTTAATAAGTGTGACCATATGCTGTTTTAAGTGAAGAAATGTGTATTTTGTGTGACTATTGATCATCCAATGGTCACATGAATTCTTAGTTTGTGTGGCCTTTTGTAATATTTAGTCACACAAAGCATGTTTGTTTTGGGTATTTAGTCACATACAATTAAGCATAAAGTGGCCAAAAGTGTTAATAAGTGTGACCATATGCTGTTTTAAGTGAAGAAATGTGTATTTTGTGTGACTATTGATCATCCAATGGTCACATGAATATTTAGTTTGTGTGGCCTTTTGTAATATTTAGTCACACAAAGCATGTTTGTTTTGGGTATTTAGTCACATACAATTAAGCATAAAGTGGCCAAAAGTGTTGATAAGTGTGACCATATGCTGTTTTAAGTGAAAAAATGTGTATTTTGTGTGACTATTGATCATCCAATGGTCACATGAATTTTTAGTTTGTGTGGCCTTTTGTAATATTCAGTCACACAAAGCATGTTTGTTTTGGGTATTTAGTCACATACACTTAAGCATAAAGTGGCCAAAAGTGTTAATAAGTGTGACCATATGCTGTTTAAAGTGAAGAAATTTGTATTTTGTGTGACTATTGATCATCCAATGGCCACTTGAATTTTATGTTTGTGTGGCCTTTTGTAATATTTAGTCACACATCGAATTAAACAAAGAGTGACCAATAATGTTGATAAGCGTGACCATAGTACTGGTATTTTTAAGTTAGTACTGTTGGAGCAGAGTTGCTACTGCTAGTACTATGCTAGTGCTGCTGGAATGAGTATATTATATATATATAAAACAGAATCATAAACAAAAAGAAATTTGAAATTGAATAAAACTCGAATGTATATAACTGAACAGAGTATACAATTGTAATGTCGTACATAATCAAATTCTCAAGTACCATAATTTAAAGACTTTTGACTCTTCGCCGGCATAGCTTGCTTTAGGGCTTCAATAGAGACATTACTTTTGCGCTTCGATGGTGCTGTTGGTCCACAGTTGTTGTCACTTTTCTTTTGCATTGTAGTTGGCAGTGTAACCTGTAGTAACAAAAGACGCTTGTATCAAACATTGAATTATATATCAAGAATTATATATATGTAAGTTGAAAAAAACACATGTATGTACCCAAAGCAACGATATTTGATTTCTTTAAGTGCCACAGTTTGCAGTTAAATGGCTTAAAAAAAGAATTTTTGCATGTACATATATCAGAAATTATTTAAACAAAAGAATAACAAGAAACATGTTGAAATACATACTGTTGGCAGTGCTTGTGTTGGAGACACATTTTGTTCTGATTGGGAATCTGGAGGCCCGTTTTGTCGTGACTTAGGCTTTTTCTCAGGTCCGACAGTTTTAGCAGGTTCCTATATGTATATATAAAACACGTTACATTATATAAACAAAAGAATAACAAGAAACATGTTGAAATACATACTGTTGGTACTCCTTTTGTTGGAGACACATTTCCTTGCGATTGGGAATCTGTAGACCCTTGTTGGCTTGCATTTGAGGCTACTGGCAATTGAGATGACAAATTTAACTGCACCCCTTGTTGACTCAACTGTGCCATCAGTTGAGTAAGTATTCTTTTTGTTTCTGTAATCCCATTGGACAATTTCTTGATCTGGTCATCAGATTCTTTCTGCAAAAAAAAATATAGGAAATGTTGGGATTAAAAGTCTTCTGGATGCTGTTAGAGTAACTGATGCTCTTATTTGTGTCAATGCTGCTCAGATGGAGTTAGTGATGCTCATGAACTTCAATTACAAATATGGCTAGTGTTTACCACTGCTAGTACACAATTTACTACTGCTAGTACACATTTAATCCTGCTGGTATATAAGCATAATAATAGAATTTGCAGTCAAACTTACAAGTGTATCTCCCACTGATGTGATCTCATCATCTGGAAATTCGCCATCGTTGTTTACCCTTCCTTTCAACCACATTATACCACGCGGGGGTTCTTCATCTGCTTCAATCTCTTTATTTTTGATCTAATAAACATCAAATGCATACACATGTAAAGTTAATTAAAACAAGATAAACGAAAATATGAAGGTGCATACACATGTGATCTTACCATTTTCTCTTTCAAATAAACATATCCACCTCGTCCCATTTTATGCTGATAAATATTTTTGGAACGCGACATTTTAGCTTTATCAGCTATCTTCTAAAAACACAAAATCATAAGGCGTTTACATGTGGTAATGCTGCAAACTGAAAATTATGAAATGACATATAGACTTAAATAAAGATGACTAATTAAAACCTTGTATTCATCGGTGGTCGTGTTGTTTACAAACTCGACCCAGTCTTCTGATTTCACAAATCGACTATACTTGGCCGGGACTTCATTCAGTTTGGAAGGTGTATTTAGGTGGGGCAAAATGTATTCTTCTCTGAGCTTCGTTCTGAAAGTCCTTAGCAGTTTACCAAGACGAGTCATTACCAATTTTCTGAATGTCACGTCAACATCAAAATATCGCTGCAAAGATTAACACAATGTTGTTAATTAGTTGCACATAATGTAACTGCATAGATAAAATTATGTAGTACTGGGTTAAAAAATACAGTAGTATATATGTACAGTGATGTCAGTCCATAGTTTATCTCTTTCTTCTTTATTCACATTCCTCCAGGAAAGATTCTTCAAACCTATATGCTCACGAACCAGATCTCCTAAAAAACTCGTAAACAGTGCTCTGTGTAACCCTGATACCCTATTCAATGCATCGAAGGTTACCTTGAGCTTTATTCCACCAGGGTTGCCATATTTCATGCGAAACTTAAATAGCCTGGTCATGCCTCTCTTAGCTAGTATCCGATCTGATTGGTTGGTTCCAGGCGCATCTAGATCTTCCTCATCAGAATACTTTTCGGATTCATAGTCTATGTTGTTATCATCATGTTCATTATCAGCAGGAAGCAAAAGATGATTATCAACAATGGGTTGAATTCCCATGACTCTTGAGTAACAATGGGTACAAGAAAATGATTCTGGCTTTGAGAGTAATGGTGATATAAGAATTGATTATTGTGTTTTCTTGGCAGTATTTTTTTTTTTTTTTTAGGAGAGAAAAGAGGGTATAGGAAGAAGATGAATCGTACCTTATTCTTGGTACCCGCTTCAAATTAATTAGGCGATTTCAAAATTTTGGATCAAAATTTTGGCTCCAAATTCTAATTTCAAAATAACAATTGAATTATTTTAAAAATTTGCCTTAAATTTGAACCTGTTTAGTAAAGCATAAACTTGAAACAAAATTTTGGCTCCAAATGTTATATATCATTATCTTAATCGCAAATCATGAACCAAGATCTAGAACAAAGATCATGAACACAAACTGCATATCAAATCAAGAACTCAAATTTACACAATTACACCAAAATCATGAACACAACTTGCCACCATTTAACACAAACTGCTACCATTAAATCATAAACCAACATGAAAAATGAAGAACACAAACTGCTACCATTATCAAAATTTTGGCTCCAAATGTTATAGTTTCATTATCTTAATCGCAAATCATGAACCAAGATCTAGAACAAAGATCATGAACACAAACTGCATATCAAATCAAGAACTCAAATTTACACAATTACACCAAAATCATGAACACAACTTGACACCATTTTACACAAACTGCTACCATTAAATCATAAACCAACATGAAAAATGAAGAACACAAACTGCTACCATTAAATAAATATGTGCAATCATCAAATCAACAACAGAAACTGCTACCATAAAATCTAACTGTGCAATCATCACATCAAGAACACAAATTGCTACCATTTAACAAACCAAAATACTATCATTACAGTTATAAAATAGATACAGAGTTAAACTACACTAGTTACCAGTTACTGCACCATTAATAATTACATTTATCCAAATTAAATATCAGAACTGCTACTACGTACCATATTAAAGTAATTATCCTCTAGTTCATAATAGTCGAGATGATCACCACCTTTACATAATTCTCAACAATTTAATGTACGAGAAGTCTTCTTCACGGCCATCGGTTGATACAACATCTTCTTACTCGTAACTGCTACTACGTACCATATTAAACTAATTATCCTCTAGTTCATAATAGTCGAGATGATCACCACCTCTACATAATTCTCAACACAACATTTAATGTACGAGAAGTCTTCTTCACGGCCCAACATTTAATGTACGAGAAGTCTTCTTCACGGCCATCGGTTGATACAACGTACATCTTCTTACTCATAACTGCTACTACGTACCATATTAAACTAATTATCCTCTAGTTCATAATAGTCGAGATGACCACCACCTTTACATAATTCTCAACACATTTAATGTACGAGAAGTCTTCTTCACGGCCATCGGTTGGTACATCTTCTTAATTATACGGTAGTCCCAAGTTTGGGAGTAGCTTAAGAGGATTCATCTTTGTCATTTACCTACAAGTTGAACGAGTATATATAATGGATTAAGTCTTGAGAATGTGATAAAGGTAGCGAAACAACACTTATTAAATGGACCATTATTACCCCTTTTGTGTCAGCATCAGCAGATTCTTCATCGCTAGAGAAATAGAAAGGGCTCTGTCTCTTCCAATCTGTGTTTTCCCATACCTCCTAATAGTTCAACATACCATATGTGTTTCAAAAAATTTAATTAATGGTATAATTAAGGTATACAACTTTAGCCACAAACACATAACAACTTTAGTATACCTTGTTGGAAATGATTTTGAATTTGGACCTAGTGCCGGAGGTCTCTTTGGAAGCAGCCTCTCTACTCCCGGGTTTACCTTGGGGTAGGGGTAGGGTCTGTCTACAGCCTACCTCCCCCATACCCTGCCCCGGCGGGATTGGGTTTGTTGTTGTTTGGATTTTTGCCTTTGAACCTGTTAAAGCATAAACTTGAATAAATTAAAAATTCACACAGCAGCTTTACATTCAACAATAAATTCACACCTTTTATGTCAGCATCACCAGATTCTTCATCGCTAGAGAAATAGAAAGGGCTCTTTCTCTTCCAATCTGTGTTTTCCCATACCTCCTAATAGTTCAACATACCATTTGTTTCAAAAAATTTAATTAATGGTATAATTAAGGTATACAATTAACTTTAGCCACAAACACATAACTTTAGTATATACCTTGTTGGAAGGGATTTTTGTCTTTGAACCTGTTAAAGCATAAACTTGAATAAATTAAAACTTCACACAGCTTTACATTCAACAATAAATTCACACAGCTTTACATTAGAATCGGTAACAACAACCCCAAACATCACCATTTATAGATCAAAAGCCTGTTACTAATTATTGTACAATGAATCATCAACTGATATGTGAAAACATTAAAAAACATACCTTTGTTGTCATTTGGATTCATTGTTTGCGTGTTTTTGTTTGCCACGTCTGTTTTTCAAACTATTACCATTAGCTAAATTAAAAGACAAAGATGAAATGAAAGGTGGCCCAGGATCCTACTGTTACCCGTGGGAATCCGCCGTGGGAATAAGAAGAATCAAGAATGTGTGTTTTGATTAGGGTTTATTGATTTTTGTGTCGGTTTACAATTGATCGGTAAAGGGATTAATTGGCCCTTTACTATTGATCAAGTAGTGGTGGTTTGGTTTAATTGCCCCAGGATCCTACTGTTACCCGTGGGAATCCGCCGTGGGAGTAAGAAGAATGTGTGTTTTGATTAGGGTTTACTCACTTTTTTGTCTGTTTACAATTGATCGGTAAAGGGATTAATTGCCCCTTTACTATTGATCAAGTGGCCGGTGGTTTGGTGAGTGGCAAGTTGTGTAGAAAGAAAAAAATAATAATAGTTAAAAAATAATAATAATAAATAAATAAATAAATTAAAAAAAAAAAAAAAAAAAAAAAAAAAAAATCTAATGGTGTTGACGTGGCGGTGAAAACCAACTATAGCCGATGGTTCGGGTTCGTGGCGGGTTTTAGTGTACCCGTACCCGAACCCGTTTATAATATACCCGTACCCGCCCCATATCCCACCGGATACCCGTTATCCATCGGTTTTTCGGGTTTCCCCGCGGGTATCGAGGTTATCCGTAATATAATTAAAAGTTAAAGAAAATGAATATCGTATCAAACGATTTAACGCAACATATCGCAACGCAACGTACTCGGCACGATATTCACCAAAAAAATCAAATGCGCAAGAGGTTTCAAAAGTTAATCATTCTCATTTCAAAAGATAATCTCGTTTTAGCCTTTTAAAAGGGTTTGGTATCCTCGTTCGTGTGACGGTAGAGAACACGGACTCACGAGTACTCACTCCAAAAAAACGAATAACCGAATTAATAGTCGAGAAGAGTATTGACAATAACTCGAGTCGAGACGAGATGACGAAAACAAGTCGAAGAGATAACTAACAACAAACATATCAAATAAGATGAGTCGATTGGTAATCGTCTGTATTTTCCCATAATCCCGTTTATTAGTACAAGGTATACTCGTTTTATGATTTAAAACAAGTTTGGACTTACGACAAAATTAATCTTTGGAAATAACAAAATTTCGCCAAGACCCTTTCATTTATCGAACGTTTCCAATTCAAAAGACTTTATTGAAAATCAATTTCCCGAGTAATTTATAATATAACGAGTATTTATATAAACCCTAAACCCTAAAACCTAAACCCTAAACCCTAAACTCTAAACCCTAAACGCTAAACCAATCCGTAACTCAAACAATAACCAAACGAATAGTCCAATAAATCCAAATATGTTAGTGTACGGGTAGCATGTCTCGAATAGTCCAATATCCCTCGTGTGTTCCGTTTTTATCCCAAATGTCACACGAAAGGTTTTCAAAATCGAGATCCTACTTAAGATCCTATGGTAAAGATCGGGATCTTTACCATAGGATCTTAAGTAGGATCTCGATTTTGAAAACCTTTCGTGTGACATTTGGGATAAAAACGGAACACACGAGGGATATTTGACTATTCGAGACATGCTACCCGTACACTAACATATTTGGATTTATTGGACTATTCGTTTGGTTATTGTTTGAGTTACGGATTGGTTTAGGGTTTAGGGTTTAGAGTTTAGGGTTTAGGGTTTAGGTTTTAGGGTTTAGGGTTTATATAAATACTCGTTATATTATAAATTACTCGGGAAATTGATTTTCAATAAAGTATTTTGAATTGGAAACGTTCGATAAATGAAAGGGTCTTGGCGAAATTTTGTTATTTCCAAAGATTAATTTTGTCGTAAGTCCAAACTTGTTTTAAATCATAAAACGAGTATACCTTGTACTAATAAACGGGATTATGGGAAAATACAGACGATTACCAATCGACTCATCTTATTTGATATGTTTGTTGTTAGTTATCTCTTCGACTTGTTTTCGTCATCTCGTCTCGACTCGAGTTATTGTCAATACTCTTCTCGACTATTAATTCGGTTATTCGTTTTTTTGGAGTGAGTACTCGTGAGTCCGTGTTCTCTACCGTCACACGAACGAGGATACCAAACCCTTTTAAAAGGCTAAAACGAGATTATCTTTTGAAATGAGAATGATTAACTTTTGAAACCTCTTGCGCATTTGATTTTTTTGGTGAATATCGTGCCGAGTACGTTGCGTTGCGATATGTTGCGTTAAATCGTTTGATACGATATTCATTTTCTTTAACTTTTAATTATATTACGGATAACCTCGATACCCGCGGGGAAACCCGAAAAACCGATGGATAACGGGTATCCGGTGGGATATGGGGCGGGTACGGGTATATTATAAACGGGTTCGGGTACGGGTACACTAAAACCCGCCACGAACCCGAACCATCGGCTATAGTTGGTTTTCACCGCCACGTCAACACCATTAGATTTTTTTTTTTTTTTTTTTTTTTTTTTTTTTTTTTTTTTAACTACTATTCTTTTTTTTTTCTACACATCTTGCCACTCTTAATTAAACCAAACCACCACTTGATCAATAGTTGGAAATATTGAGTTTGGAAGTTTATTATTCACAAAGCATGATATACAACTTGTTGTTGCATCAACTCATTGTACATGGAAAGTCAATACTTGGTAAAAGGAAATCGTAAAACTTCAATTGACACTTTACTTTTGGCGGGCGCCGTCGATCCATTTTCCCGCCTAAAGTCTTGGCATCTACCTCTCCAGCCTATTTATACCTATATATATACCAAAGAACACACACAAACACATATATCCCTTTCAATTCAAAGAAAACTTCAACAATGGCAGCAAATAGTGTTACCTTTCAAAATGATGCTGAAGAGTACGAGTGGGTGTTAAACAACAATTTGCTGTTTGACGCAGTGTTGATTGCTTTCGGGGATGAACCCATTGCAGAATATGGGTCGTATAGGAAGGTAGATACGTGGATGAGGGGTCAAATTTTGAACTGGCTGCATGCGCAAGACTTTTACTGGGATGAGGTTTGGGGATTGTGTGACTACGGGGAGGAGGAGGAAGAAGATGAAGAGGAAGAGGAGGAGGAAGGTGAAGAGGAGGAGGTGGTGCAGCAAAAAGAAGAGGATCAGCAGCAAATTGTGGTGGAGCAGCAAAATGGGTTTGTGCTGCAAAACCAGGGGGAGCAACAAGATGGGTTTCAGGACCCTTATAATCTAGAAAAGAGGGTTAGCGATCTTGAAATTGTGTTTAAACGACTCAAGGAAAGCCAGAAATCGATGGGAAGCAGGGAAGAGAGCTCTGGTTCTAACAAGTTGGGGTGAAATGGAGTGAAGCAGTTTAGGATGATGTTTTTTTTTTTTTTTTTTTTTTTTTTTTTTTTTTTTTTTTAGTATGTTTAGTATTTAGGATGGATAATTAGATGTATATACTTGTAGCCTTAAAAAATATCAATGAAATATTTGATGTTTAATTAATTGTCTGAGAATGGAGTGGATGCACAAAGTTATTACTGCTAGGCAAACTTTTGTTCTGCTAGAGTAAAACATTGTACTGCTGGGTAATGGGTAGCCGTTTATGGGTTTTAACCGTGGTTTATTTCTAACCGTTGGGGTAACTATTGTCAATTACTTCGCTTTATTTACACTATGTTCTCAAGTTTTTTTAGATGAAGGGAATGAAATGGAGTGAAACTTTATGTGTGTTCTTGGTTTTCTTTGTCCCAACTTTCATAGTGAAGTAAAGTGAATAAAGACAAAAATCAAATGAGTTAATGTCGAAAAGAACCTTTGTCTTTAGTGTGTATTTATTATGGAGCAAGGTTATAATAGTAATTCCACAAATATAAAAAGTATAAAATGAGGCCACCTACTTTCATTTACTTTACAAACATGCACAAATCTATAAACTTTACTTCCGCTCTTCCCTATTTCTTTACATTACATTACATTACTTTACTTTACTTACCTCTTAAAAAAAAAAACTCTATAACAGAGTAGGGTTTCATAAATTGGATAACTCTCTTTCTTTATACAATTTATACCATTTCTTCAAATTTGAGAAACAATTAATTGAAGTAGGTCCAGTCATAACCCAGCACTCTAATCAAGCATTTACTCAATTTTCATGGCAAATTTAGAGTTTTGTGATACGCATAACCAGGTTGCATTCTTGGAGAAACCAGAAGGGAGTCAACGCTTCCACCAGATAATAGATTTTCTAAACAATACCCACATCAGGTACGCTCTTACAGTCGATCCTACTATCTATGTCTCTCAAATCAAACAGTTTTGGCGGTCTGTTACTACCAATACATTTGAGAATGGAGACAAAGAGTTAATTGCAACAGTTGATGGCAGAAAAATAACTATTACTGAGGCATCTGTTAGGAGGCATCTCCATTTAGCAGATGAAAATGGTATTAGTTCTTTGCCTAATACTGAAATTTTTCATAACCTTTCCAGAATGGGGTATGACACATCTTCTCAAATTCTGACTTTTCAAAAAGGATGTTTTGACCCCCAATGGAGATTCTTCATACATACCATCCTTCATTGTTTAAGTCCAAAGAAAACCGCATGGGAGCAATTCAGCAGCAATATTGCAACTGCTCTCATTTGTTTAGCAACAAACAGGACTTTTAACTTTTCAAAATTAATTTTTGATGGTATGGTGAAAAATGTGGATAACAAATACAAGTTTTTAATGTATCCAAGGTTTATACAAACGGTTTTGAATATACGGAAAAGTTTGCTTCTATCTCATAAAATTGTTTATCCAACTCCTCGCCTTACTCAAAAACTGTTCAGTAACATGAGCATGGCTTCTAGGGGGTTTAATGGGATAGTAGTTCCACTTTTTGAAACAATGTTGGTTCAAAATCAAAACATTCAGGGTGAAGGATCAACAAGCCCAGTTGAGTCCAATCACACAACCACAGGTTCATCTGGTTCTCAATCAGCCTCACAACCAAATATGGGGGAAATGCCCCACGATTCACCTCGATCGGGAGGTAACACACCTGGAAGTGATGAGGGCAGAGTGTCACTAATGGAATTGATGGATATTTGTACCAAATTGACTCAAAGGGTGACTGGGTTGGAGAAAGAACTCAAGGAGACAAAGCAAGAATTCAAGGAGACAGAGCAAGAACTCAAGGAGACAAAGCAAGCACTCAAGGAGACAAAGCAGTTGTATAGTACTGCTTACAAGAAGGTCATTGAAAAAGTGAAGAAATTGCAGTCTAAAGTCAAGTCACTTGAAGCAAAGAGAAAGGCAAATATTGTGGAGTCTACAAGCTCAGATGATGATGACATGGATGTTTCTTCCAAACGGGGGAGGAAGACAGCTGATATTGATCAAGACCCCAATATTTCTTTGGTTGAACAGAATGTTGAGTTTCAGGGGAGGCAAGATATGGGTGAAGAAGATTTGGATGCTGAAAATATTGGTACTTCTCATCAACAAGATATGGATGTGTATGATAGAAGGCAAAGGGCAGATAAAGCAAAGGGCATTATGATTGAAGAAGAGCCACCAAAGAAGGACAAGAAGAGTGTTCTTGCTCAGATTAGTTTTGATGCAGAGGTACCTAATAAAGCACAGGAAGATGAAACATCAGAAATTGTTGATATTGCATATTTCCTTGATCAAACAAGACTTGCAAATCAAGCAACTGAAGCAATGTTTGATCACGCTCAAGAAGTTCAGTATATGATTGATGCTGATGAAGTTTTAAAGGAAAAGTTAGGTAAACTCAGAGGAGATGAAGTGTTGTCCATTGATGAGAAGTCAAGACAACTTGTTGAACTAATAAATTCCAGAAGAAAGTCTGCTGCAGAACAAAAAGCCAAAGAAAAGAGGAGTAAACCACCTAGTAAAGCTCAGCAAAGACACACCATGTGTGTTTACATGATGAACATGGCTGGATACAAAAGGAAGCAGTTCCAAGGTAGAAGTTTTGAGGAGATCAAGAGTGAGTTTGAAAGGGTTTACACAAGAGTGAACACATTTACTCCCATGGGAACAGAAAAACCATGTAGAACTACAAGAAGACATGGTATAATATTGGAGTCTGAATCTTCAAAGAAACAGAAGATTGGTGAAGAAGTACCTACAGCAGATGAAGAAGAAACAGCAGAGGAATTAACTGACGAAAGACTCAAGCAGCATATGATTGTTATAATCCCAGAAGCATTGGATGTTCATCATCCTATTCAAGCTAAACGTCCAATTATTGATTTGGAGATACACAAAGATACATTTGGGAAAGCTTGGAAGATAATCAGGCTAGGAGGACACTCAGAAATTTATAAGTATTTTGAAGATATGCTGAAGATTTTTTATAGAGAAGACTTGGACAATCTATGGAGTCTGGTTAAAGAAATGTTCAGATCTACATATCGTATACAAGACAAAGAGAAGGAGCTATGGGTGGAATTGAAGAGGTTGTATG
Organism: Artemisia tridentata subsp. tridentata; assembly: GCA_021014915.2. Classification (NCBI taxonomy): domain Eukaryota; kingdom Viridiplantae; phylum Streptophyta; class Magnoliopsida; order Asterales; family Asteraceae; genus Artemisia; species Artemisia tridentata. The sequence goes on along the minus strand of CP139501.1, from coordinate 306,084,602 downwards.
AACCTGATCCAAAAGATAACTTATGGAATTTTCGAGCTCATGAGTTGAGTACAAAATGGAGACTGTATGATACATGTGGTGTTCACCATGTATCTACAAAGAATGGAGTGGATGTCTACATGCTGATAGAAAAAGATTATCCATTAAGGGCAGCTAGCTTATTTGTTATGTTAGATGCTAAGCTGACAGTTACTGATGAAGACTCAGTAATGGCAAGAGAGTTACTGAGAAAGATCTTCAGACAAGCAAAAAGGAAATAATGTTATTACTGCTTGTGTCTCTATTAGTGTTGCTAGGTTTAACGTTGTACTAACAGGTTTAACTTTGTATAGAAGATATTTGGATTTTGTAACAATTTTCTTTAATAAAGTAGATAGTCTATAAGAGGAATACAAAAGAAGGTATAATCGAAAAAGACCCAAGGGCGGAGATGGTTGAGTTGTTGGTGTTGTGAAGGGGAGGTCACAGGTTCGATACCTGTTGCTTCCTTTTTGGTATTTCCCTCCCCAAAAATTTAAAAAAGCCCCCATTTTTTTTCACCAAATTTCAAAATTAAAGCCCCCCATATTTTTTTAAAAAACCCACCCATATATATTTTTTAAAAACCCACCCATATATATTTTTTTCAGTAAATTTCAAAATTAAAGACCCCCATATTTTTTTCAGCAAATTTCAAATTTCGCACATTTCTCACCAATCACAGCCACCACTCACCATCCACCATTCACCAGTAACCAATCACAGCCACCACTCGCCGGTCCGGCCATCAACAACGGAGGGAGGTTCATTTAGATCTAAATTAGGTAATTTTTTTAATTAGGAAATCATTTTTTTTATGCAATAATGGTGAAATTATATTATTCTCGAAATTGTTTTTTACAATTATAAAGATAGCAAATTCTGCCCACTATCCATTGTAATTATACACAAATGATTTGATGCTTATATTGGTTTAATTTGTGACTTGTAGGATATATATTTTTTTAAAGTTGTATTTTGGGTTTAACATGAATGAAAAATAGCATCTTCAACTTGAAAAACCAACTGTTATTACATAACAAAATTATGCATACATAGATGCATTGTTGATTGCATAGTTGATTACATACAAGGAGAAAACATAGTACTTATTACAGTAGCATCATAACATCAAGACTAGTAAAGCTCAGCTAATTGTCCTTTTCCCTTTACCCTTAGTGAGTTCAATTGGGCCTTTTCCCTTTCTCTTCTTTGCTTGGATTTCTTCCCTAGTTGCCTGATTTGGTAGGCATAGAACTTGTTCCCTTTTTCCTGGGATTGACAGAGTGTGAACTGGAGGGTTTTTGGACATTGTGGCTTTTTTTGAGACAGCTTCATCTTCAGATGTTGAATGATAGCTAGAAACCAAGCTATCATTAAAAAAGCTACTGTTAAAGGAGCTAAAATCGTCAGAGCTCGAGTCAACAACCTTTCCCTTAGGTGGTATTCTCTTATGAAAGCTACCTGTAGGAGGGTAGGGGAAATTCCAATCAGGTTTAGGAGACATTAGTCCTGATGAATCAGAGGATATTTCAATAACATTTGGCTTGGAAGTCATTGTGGATGAGGTTTAGTGTTTGACAGGTTTTTGATGGTGTAATGTTGTGTGTAATGTTGTGTTTATGTAATGGCCATTTAAAGTAAAGAGGATCACATAGTTCAATGTATAAGTAAATGCCATTAAAGGCTTGGTTGGTATGTGTAGGTAACTTCCTGCATTTAGGTGTAATAAACAAAGTTTGACTTTCTTAAGTATATGCATTTTTGGAACTAGGCAGTGCTAAACACTTGACATTGTAACTTTACAAATCAAAAGGCTGTTAGAAAATAATATTGACATTAACATAGCTGCATTAATATTTAACATCATACCATACATCTATCGTTACCATTCGATGACAGCACAAAACACAACAACATCAGAAAGACTACCAACAACATCAACCATGACACCACAAAACACAAAAGACATAAACATAGTCAACTAACATATCAACCACATCAGTAGTTCATTGATCCAAGCTTCGTGATAAAGTTGCCCAAATCACCTAGACGCTTATGCTTTTGGGCAATATCAACAAGCAACCTATCAGATGCCATCATGTCCTCCTCTTGCATCCTCCTTAAATCAGCAATGCTTTCAAGAGCAGAATCAAAACCATATAAAAGCTCTAACTCCTTGATCAACTTATCCCTATTGTTTATCAGCATTCTTTTCTCAGAAACCTTGTGCCTCAAATCATGAACTTCCTTGGAAGTAGCTTCAACCTGTCGCTCATAGTAAACTAGCATCATGTCTTTCACAAGCTTTGAGTTTGCAACTGTTGCCAATTCAGAACAAATCACTAGTTTAGTTTCCATATATGATTTTGATAACAAAAAATTTTGAGATTTTTTGTAATTTTTAAATTTTATTTTGGTTTGTTAAGAAGAGATGAAAATTATGAGAGGTATGTTGCTTTATATACAACAACAATCAAGAAACACCTAGAGGAAGGAAGATGTATCGAGCCTAGCAATGTGAATAGTGTGTAATGATGAAATAGCCTTCCCCATAATTACTTGCAAGTTGCAAGTTGCAAGTTGCAACAAAAACCATTAATACTATACTAACAGAGTAGTATTATTTTAATTTTCACTTTGCAACAAAAACCATTAATACTAGATTTTACTAATGTATGGTTGTAATATTTTCAAAATAAACATTTTATCCCACATTAGACTTAGGCCCAAACGTATCAAACATTTATAATTTTATATTGGTTTAATTTGTGACGGGTACTAGCAGTACTAAATTTATACTAGCCGTACTAAATTTCACTAGCAGCAGTACCTTTTGTACTAGTAGTGGTAAATACTTGGTTTACTTATGCACAAATGATTTGATGCTTATATTGGTTTAATTTGTGACTTGTAGGATACATACGTTACCATTTGACCTCAACAATAGCATGGACAAGTCTTGGATGAAAACTAGTAGGACCAAGAAACAATATATTGCTGGAGTACACGCGTTTATTAAGTATGCAGAACACAACTTGCAGAAGATGATGAACATCGACCCACGAGGTAATAAACAACAGCTTAAGATGCCATGTCCGTGTATCTCATGTTTAAACCGCATAGAGCATAAAGTGGAGGATGTGCAGTTCCATTTATTCTGCCACGGGATTAATCAAAGCTACACAAAATGGGATAAACATGGAGAAAATGATGAGCAAGCAACAACTGCCCAAATACCTGTTAATGCTACAACAGAGGAGTTTGTTGACGACACGGATTTCGACATGGATTTTGTTCCAGAAATTCCAACAGATGGCCCAGCAACAGTGAACATGGTTAATGGTGCAAAAGAATGTTTTGATGAGGATAACCTTGCCAAGTTTCAACAACTATTATTAGACGCGGAGAAGCCACTTTACGAAGGATGTCCTGACTTCACAAAGTTGTCCGCAATAGTTAAACTACTCAACTTGAAGGGTAAGTATGGAGCTTCTGATAAGTTCTTTACTGAATTACTAGGATTGTTGAAAAAGATGCTACCTGCTGGTAACGAAATGGTTGAAAAAACTTATGAGGCAAAAAAACTAGTGAGAATGATGGGATCAGGATACAAAAAGATACATGTATGTAGCAACAACTGCATTCTTTACTGGAAGGTTAACAAGGAGTTGACTGTTTGTCCAACTTGTGGGACATCAAGATGGAAGGTGGATAGTAAGACACATAAAGTGTACGAAAACATTCCGGCAAAGGTAATGTGGTACTTTCCAATTATACCAAGACTGCAACGCCTCTTTAAGTTAGAAAGTATTTCAGAAGATCTAACATGGCACGCAACAAGGAGGATAACAGAAATAGACCAGAGGGATGCATTGCCGAGGAGACTATCGCGGAAGAAACAATAGAGTTTTTTAGCGAATATCATAAAACCATGAAAACTATTGGTATCCCAGCTGATAAACATGTAACCAATGAAGTTGAGGACGGAAAGCCATTGTCGGCCGGCAAACCAAGTGAAGTTTCCGTAGAATCCTTTCAGAAAGCACATTTGTATGTAATACAAAATACAGATGAAATTCAACCGTATATCGAGTAAGTATATATTACTAACACATGTCGATTTCGTTGCTTAAAATGTTCTATCAAATATAATAATCAAAGACATTTATTTGTTTCAGGCGACACAAGGAAGTTTTGAAAGGAAAAAACCCGGGTAAAAAACTTGCATTGCTGGAGAATGAGCACAGTAAATCTTTTGCTAAGTGGTTACTCGAAGAGGTAATTACTTGTATGTTGTTTATAATTGTTTGTTTGTTGCTATCATCATAATTGTCCCTCCTGTATATGACATTAGATAGAGGTCGACCAGCACACCATTTCATTATCCCAAACACTCCTATTCTTTAATTGTTTGTTTGTTGTTCCTGCAATTTAAAGGTAATATATATACTTGTAATGAAATTCAGGTTGAGAGAGAGTTAGCGATATCCAATGACAGTGTATCAGAAACTGTGAGGTGGATATCATTTGGACCACGCGCCAGCGTAGTGAAATACGAGGCGTATAACATCAATGGGTATACATTTCGTACGAAAAGTAATGATGGCATAGTTTACCAGAACAGTGGGGTTAGTGTTGAGTCAGTAGATGTGCACATATCCAAAAAAGAAGTTGCAACCATAAAAAAAACATCTTATTATGGGGTTTTACAAGAGATATGGGTACTAGATTACCGTTTCAGGCAAATTCCTCTTTTCAAATGTGATTGGGCTAATCGCAAAACTCATGGGGTCAAACATGATCCTCTTGGTTATACGTTGGTAGACCTGAATACTTTCGGCCACAAGGATGATCCGTTCATATTAGCGTCACAAGCAACACAAGTGTTTTATGTGAAAGACCAGGTACAGAAAAATTTGTCCATTGTCTTTAAAACACCTACCAAGAATTACAAAGATACATATGACGAAGTCGATGAGGAGTTTAGTACAGTCATTCACGAGCAAAATGAAAAAATATTGCCACGTGTATATAAAGAAGACTTGGGCAAGGAATCACAAAGTGACTACTATCGAACCGACATTGAAGGTATTGTTATACGAAAATCCAAGTGAAGCATGTCATGCTGCATTAAGACTGCTAGTGTAATAGTTAACCCTGCTGGTTGAAGTTAAGACTGCTGCTCAAGGCTAAGTGCAAGGTTACTGCTGGTATTGTAAAGTTAGTAATGTTAGATGAATAGCTGTTTTAGTATTAAATAGTTGTTCCTGTAATTTAGCCTGTTGTAATGGATTTTGACTCAAAAAAGTCAAGCTTTTCAATGGCAATGAAAAATTTTGCGGTTTTCACTATTATATGTCCACTTGCAGTCAAGCTTTATTGTATTTGCAGTTTCCATTTATCATGTATATGCACTTGCAGGCACTTTAGTAACATGTTACTTCATTATAAAGTTGAAAATTGACTTTAGAAAGTCAAGTAATCTGGTTCCAGCTAGGCCGGGGCAAGTAACATACTTACATACTACTGCATTAAACTAGATAGACTATAAAATCCCAGCATTGTAATGGGGCAAATTAAATGAAGAGTCATGACTAACAGTCTGAACTCAAAATATGACTCTATGATTTAGACACTTAAATAAATACTTCATGTGACCATATGTAACATCTTGAATTTAGTCACACAAACACTCAATGTGACTAATATCAAGGTTAATGATAACTGAGTTCACATATTGCTATACATATTAGTCACATGAATATTTCACAGTGTGACTATTTTCAATGTATTGGTCACATATAATACCCTTATAATGTGGCCATATATAAACATAATTTAGATGCACATTTGTGGTATGGTGTTACTATTGTATAGCCTATAGTCACATGATTGTGCTACAATTAAGTGTGACCATACACATTAGGAATTGGCAGGCAAACACACACTTAACTTTAGACACACATATTAACTTACGTGACTATTTGTATCGAATTTTGGTCACACTTAATCATGTATGCCTATGGTTTAGTGTGACCATATATGACATTTGGTCACACATCTCAAGTGTGTGACATATATTTGTCACTTTTAAATGCATATCGTGACTATGCTTCAAACTTGCTTTTCAGTTGTCACACATTTCAAATTCATATGTGGCTAAATTTTCAACAAAAACTAGCAGTCACGCTTAAATAATGTGTGACAAACTTGAGCATATGATTTAGCCACATACACAATTACTTCGTGTGACCATATATGGATTTTGGTCACACTTTTCAATTGCGTGACATATATTTGTCACATATGTATATATATAGTGTGACTAATGTTTCAACCTTATTTGTATCCGTCACACGTCCCAAATTATAAGTGACTAAAAAATCAAAAAAAAAATTACCAGATACGTATAGTCACGAAAATATTCAAATGTGTGGCTGTAGCCTCGGATGTAATTCCGAAATGGTCACACAAGTCGGATCAAGTGTGGCTGTTTTTTTATTCTGGTACATTTAGTCACATAAAAAAGCGACTGTGTGGCTGTTCGAAAAACAGCATGTGTGACTAAATCCACATTTTGGCGTAGTGTATTATTGTTTTGATAACTTTATAATCTGCTGATTTGTCTTACTCCTCGGTTAATTAATCGAAACAGATATGTATTTACCAATTTTAATTATACTGCAGGATGCTAACGATTTCAGACTGAGGAGGTACTTACTCTACCTCATATTATCTTTTGAGTAGTGCTTATTTCAGTCTAGTTAAGTTAGTTGATTATTAATAAGTCTGATTCACAGATTAATTTGGTCATTATTAGTTTTAAACTTCAAAACAGTTAACTTATAGGGTGTTTGGTTCATGGGTTAAAGTGGGTCATTAGGGGTGTTCACTGTTGCATTACCCTTTCATCAGATTCAATTGGACTTATCTTAACTTGTATAAGCTGTTTCAACATCTCTCTGCTTGTTTTTCATCTTGGACTAATAGTTTTTAATAGACTTGCTGCGAATTGCATAAGTTTGTTTGTAAACAACTTAATATTAACTTTGTTATTCATGATCTTTTGTTTAATTGTAGGGCGTAATCTCGATAGATCAGATGGACCTTCTAGTGGAGAAAGTTAAAATGCTTGCAGGAGAGATTGCTTTCAGTTCAAGTACAATGTTGCTGGTTATGATGACAAAGGTCCCCAACTTTATCAGGTAACTAACTCACTTGGGTATCCAGATTTTCGAATAAGATGATTTTAGGAGATTTTATGCAGTAAATATGTACCTCACACGACTCCATGCTGCTGATCATTTCATCATTTAGCTTTACATATCAGTTTTAAAAATGAAATGTTAAGATTTTGCTCTCTTCTTGGATAAGGATCATGTGTTAAGAAACTTTCTAACAAACCTAAGCTTGAAGACAGTAGAGCGACAAAACAAGTTGTTGCACTTTTGAGCGCTCCACTTGAAAAATACAGTGATATCGTCACTTCCTTGACGCTGTCTAATTATCCTCGAGTAATGGATCACCTTGATAATGGGACTAATAAAATAATGGCTATGGTTATCATCCAAAGCATAATGACCAACCAAGCTTGTGTATCTTCTGCTGACAAGGTATTGAACATCTTTACTGTTTTACTCATCATTCCGTTGTTGAGGTGATTGACCAATATTGTGTTACCTTCATGATTGGTTATCTGTTGCAGGTCGAGGTTCTTTTTGAACTAATAAAAGGGCTTATAAAGGACTTGGAAGGAGATTCAGAGGATGGGGCGTTGGCTAACTTGCTCTTCTTCGTGTTGCTAAGGTTACTGGTGGTGCTCCCAACAAGCTCTCCAGTATGCTATCAAGGCGTAATTTGGTAGCTATGAAGGAGGAGATTTAGGTACTTAAGTGTGTATATCTCTTTCTAGTTTTGAGTTTTAGTTTGTGAACGACTTGGTCAGAAATCTGAAATCTATGTATTCGATAGTTTTATTGTAATGACTTACAAGACAGTTGATGTTGGAGCTTGTTTCTTGGTGTTAATTTTGATATTTGTGTTTTTAATTTTGTATTATCAGGTTTTTAATTGTCATTTAATAGAAAATTAGGAACTGAAAAAAATTAATTTTTTTTTTAAAAAAAAATTAGATTATGACTCGCAAAAAGGAGAGTCATAAAACGTGGGTCATAAATGCGCGTCATAGAGGGATGACGCACATATGCGAGTCATGAAGATTTATGACGGGTCTTTCCTTGACTCCAATGTGCGCGTCATAAGGTCTCTTCTTGACTCGCATCTGGAGTCAAGGAAAGCCCTTTTTCTAGTAGTGCCTTGAAAATGCCAAGAACCTTTTTCGGATTCTTAGATGTTTTCACATGGCTACGGGGTTAAAAGTCAACTTCACAAAGAATAAATTCTTTGGTGTTGGAGTTAACAATGATAATGTCCTTAATTTCGCCTCTATCCTCAAACTCCAACCATCTTCCCTTCCATGCATATATCTTGGCCTTCCATTGGGTGCTAGCTTGAATATTAGTAGTAATTGGGATACAATCATTGAAACTTTCCACAAAAGATTGTCCTCATGGAAAGCTACCACCCTATTTTATGGTGGTAGATTAACCTTACTAAAGTCTATTCTTGGGGCTTTAGGTAGTTACTACTTCTCTTTATTCAAAGCTCCTAAATGTGTTATTCACTATCTTGAAAAGTTAAGGAGAAACTTCTTTTGGGGTGGTTCTTTGGATACTAATAAAATGTCTTGGATTGCTTGGAAAAATGTTTGCTCTCCGACTACATGTGGTGGTCTCGGGATTGGTAGTCTCCAAGCGTCAAACCTCGCCATGCTTACTAAATGGTGATGGAGCTTTCATACGAAAACAAATTCGCTTTGGAGACAAGTTATTACTTATATATATGGAGAGTTTGGTGGTCTCAACCTAGCTGACCCTACTGTTTCAAGATTAAAACAAAGTCCATGGAAATCCATCTTAAGCCTACAAAAGACCCTATCTCGCATGAATATTAACCTTTATTCAGTGTTCATTAAAAAAGTAAAGGATGGTTCTACTTGTTTATTCTGGGATGACATATGGTATGGAACACATAATTTTAAATCATTGTTTCCACGACTGTACTCATTAGAATCACAAAAAGCATGCAAAGTCAATGATAGATGCATTGGGACTTTTAGAAACTGGGCTTGGAGGCGGCACCCAAGAGATGGCTCAGAACTTGAAAAATTTAACACACTCGATGACCTGGTCGATCCGAGACTTTGTTCCCTCTTCATCTCCTGATACATGGTCATGCTCGTTAGATGCCTCTAACACCTACCAGGTTCGGTTTCTAAGAAAAATGATTGATGAATTTCTCTTGTGTTCAAATACCGGCATGATACGATGGAATAAAACAATACCGATCAAAGTTCCATTCATGGCGCCTCAGAGACGATCGTCTCCCAACAAGATATAATCTTGACTTACGTGGTATTGACCTCGATTCGATCCATTGTCCGTTATGTAATGAAGGTCTCGAAGATGTGCAACACCTATTCGTTGACTGTCTAATGGCTGCACGCTTATGGTCTATGGTGAAAAATTGGTGGCAATTGGATGACTATCCTAAGACGTTGTTGGACCTAATTTCTTGGTGGGGACTCGGTAGCTATTGACAAGCAATACAAGACATGTTTCGATGCGGTAGTTCAGACTACCTTGTGGATTATATGGCGATACCGTAATTGGGTATGCTTTGACTTGAAACCTCCTAGACAAGACACCCTTGTTGAGGAAATTAAAATCCTCTCACATTCATGGGTTCTTACTAGGAATACTAGGAATAGGAAATTTAAGCCGAATTGGCTTGTTTGGATGATAAACCGATCAAAGCATGTACTATTTTATTGTAATTACTTTTTTCTAGCTTTTTGCTAGTGCGTTTTGAATATATTGCCATTCAAAAAAAAAAACCCACTGACCATCAAGAATTGCATTTTAACGGACAAAAATATGTTTTTTCAATATATATGTATATGTATATTAACATATATGACTCATTAGAAAATTATATATTTGAATTGGTTTCACCAAGTGTACTTTTCACGCGAACATGAAACAAGCCGATATTATGTTATAATGATTGGATACAGTCTGTTTTTGTATAGGTAGCGCAAGTCAGAGGGTCAAAGAGACCAAAAAAGCTAGGTTGTGCGTTTGGGGATCATGATTGTAAATTTCAATTTTGTTGCAAGGATGACAAATAAATTCTCGAATGCTTCACATCCTTTGATGGATGTGCAAGAGATAGTGTGTAGATATACTACGTAGCCAAGCATATCGTTTAATCATAAGATTTCAGCGGAAAATATAAAAATTTAAATCGCTTGGTGTTTAAATTTTGATGTCAAATTATCATTGATGATAATTACATACATATAACGGCAAGCATGAACATCTAAGCAAATATGAAGCTAGTGCACACGCTCCTAATAGGGTGACTGGTATTTAGTTCAAGACTTTTGTAAGTTCATTCCAAGGAAATTGAACCAGCCTTTCACACATAGTGAATTCTCACATTCACATGATAGCTACATCGTGAGTGTTACCCTAACTCGTGTCTCCGGTCACACCTTGGAGTCCTTACCGAACATGGGAAACCAAACCGGTTAGCTACCTCTGCCCCAAAAACGTACCTTACGTAAACCGGTTAGCTATCTCTATTTACATGGTATCCGAGCTTTAAGTAAGACTCACCTACAAAAATTGCTATCCTTTGTTCATCGGCTACTTGTCGGTGATCCAGAAGGATCCAAGTTATTTGCGTTTTATTTTTATATTAGTATTTTGTTTTTTGTCTTCAATGTATAAACCCTAAACCCACAATAGCTGTCAAAACACACAAAATATGTTGAGTTGCCTTCAATCAACCATTTTTTTTTCTTCCTCATCAAATTGTTTTCGTTGTTGAAGATCATTGTCATTGACAACAAAAGTTGATCACCAAATTTCTGTTCCCTTCTAAAGGCAAAACAATTCATGACGTAAATAAGCAAACATCATAATTTAGAGGAAACCATGAAGCAATATAATTATGTCGCCAAATATAAGTCCATCTTCATGCAAACAAACAACAAATAAGAGAAGAAAAAGAAAAGAAGAAGAGAAGAAGACGATTTCAACATTTTATCCAATTTGTATGTTCAAAAACCTCTCGTTCAAACTGAAAGGAAGTGTTAAATGATAGGTTAAGGCCCGACCTTAAAATCTTAGGGTCCATTAGGTTTAGAATTTTGTTAGTTTATTCTTTAAGTCAAGGTGAAAGTAAACGTGAGAACGCCTATAACCTACGCCTCTAGCTGAGTGTACTAAGCGCTTGTTAAATTTAAATTTAGCGTAAAAGTTAAAACCATACTACCAAACACCCATTTAGCTGACTCATCTCCCACAAAAGGCCAATAGGAAAAAACACAACACCACCTCTTTAGTTTACAGACCACAAACTATTAAACAATCTTCCTTTCCACTTTGAAACAAAAGAACACAATCTCTCACAAGTGCAATTTTTACATCCCACAAAAAAAAAAAAAAATGCATTCTTTTTCATCATTTTATGCTAAATCTTTCTTGCTTCTATCAACAATCTTATGTAAACCCTTTAAAGATTAAACCTTTTATATACCCATCTGATTTATATGGTTAAATTTGATGTCTTTATGTTTCTTTATTCACAGGTTTTATAAATATTGCTGTTACTGAAGAAGGGTTTTGCTCTGCACCATCTATAAGTGATGATACTAATTCAAATAATCAACCTCTTTATGCAAAAGTTACTAATCCCACTTTATCACCTTCTCATTTGCAAGGTCAGTGCTCAAAACGGGACGGGTCGGGTCGGGTCAGAATGGTTTGGGTTATAATGGGTCGGATCAGGTTTGTGTATATGGGCAGTGTGTTACTTGATCATATTGAAAAATGGGGTTTTGGTATGTGATCATTCAAAATGGGTCATTTTAGCATGTGGGTCAAAATGTGCAGGGTCGGGTTGGGTTTGTGTATAGGCTTTACTTGTTGCTTGATTATATTCCAAATGGTTCGGGCTGTAATGGGTCGGGTCAGGTTTGTGAATATGGGTAGTGTGTTACTTGGTCATATTGAAAAATGGGGTTTTGGTATATGATTATTCAAAATGGTCATTTTTACGTGCGGGTCAACCGGGGTCGGGTCAAAGCGGGTCTGGTTGGTTTATGGATATTGTTACTTAAGTTACTTGATTATTTGTGGTTGTTGTTTTGGCAGATTTACCGGGGTTTACGCGAAGTGTTTATAAGAGTGATCATGCTTTAATCACTCCTGAAAGTCATGTTTTTAGTCCATTGCCTGATTGGTAAGTTGAATGAGTCGAGAATATGTGTTTGTTTTGTTCTTACCAATGGGTTATTTGTGAGCTTTTGATGAAAATGGATTTTATAGGAGTAATACATTGGGGGCGTATTTAGTCTCGCCTGCAATGGGTGCCCATTTTGTTATGTATATAGCAAAGATGCAAGGTACAATTTTGTGTCCGTTTTTGTGGTTAGTAATCGTGTGATGTTGAATGATTATTGATTTACTTATGAGTGGAAAATTGGTTTGATGTTTGCAGAAAGTTCAAAGTCAGGGCTTCCTCCAAAGCATGTTGAGAGGTATGGATGTTCTCTTCAGTTTGTGATTAAAAGCAAATTACTTTTGCCGTGATTATTTTGTTGATATGTTTGTAATTTAGGTTTGCATTTGTGCTTCAAGGGTTGGTGACATTCACTAATGCTTCTGGTACTGGCCAAACACTGACGGTAAATGACTCGTCTTGACTTCAAAATTGTTTTATATCATTCTTCATTTCGATGTAGTAAGATTTAACGAAACATATTATATAGGTAGTCCTATTGCCTATTTACTTTGATTTCAAAGCAACACAAGCAATCTATAAAGATAGGTCTCCCATTTCAAAAGGAGTATACTTTTATATTTACTTTGATTTCAGAAAGTCAAACATGAACTCGTTTTTCATTCTGTTTTTTTAATACTCCTTTTTGAATAGGAATCTGACATAAGAAAAGTGTCAAATACTGTCATAGGTGACCTCACATATATTGTAATCCAAATGAAGGTTGCATTACCGTGAAGACCATCATGTACAATCAAAGTAGATTTTCTAGTTTCTAAATGTGACTCGACTTCTAACTGGTTTGTGTGGTACGCACTTGCTTTACTCAGACATAATATAAAAGAATTAAAGGTTATTCATTTATTGCATGGTCAAAGCAAGTATTCAACTATTAACAAATGTCTTAGATGCCCCTGAATCATGGTAAAACGTGTAAACTTTGTGGGTCCTAATGTTACGAGTATAGAACATTTTAGTGAGGTTGTATGATTTGATGCAAGTATGATTTTATATAAAGTTAGACTACGTAATTTTAAATTATGAAGTATAAAGTAGTTTGTGCGACTCCTGAAGGTAAGTTAAGTAGTTTTATTTCTCACTAGTTAGATTTGTCTTTGAATTCTAGGTAGACTCGTTTGCTTACTTACCTCCTAACTCAGAGCATCTCTTCGAGAGTGATCAATCTGCGACACTTGTTATATTTGAAAGAAGGTATGCTTTTCCTTTTTATTTGTACTTCATGCCACATAATCTCACTCTCTCCTGTAAATTAACTAATTTCACCACTTATGCATTAAATGCTTATAGGGATGAAATTGATTATCAAGTTTCTCTAAAGTCTAAGCAGATACATGTTTATCGTACAAACCACACACGTTAAAAATATTAACTTTTTATTAGGTATTCTTACCTGGAAGATCATATTCCTGAGCCAATTGCTGGCTCTACTGATCAGCAGGCACTTCTTGACACCCCTGGAGAGGTAAGTCCCTTACTAATGTACACCTTATCGTCTTTTCTGTCCTACAAATGAGTCCTGTATAAACTTTAACACCAAAATAAACTTGATATGCCTATACACCTTTCATCTTTGTACAATCAGATCAAGAGTAGTTCCTTCTCATATCTGTGCTTAATAGTTTTTCATTGCAATATCAGGTATTCCAACTGCGAAAGCTTCTTCCTACATCCCTGCCTTATGACTTCAACATTCATGTAAGTCATTGTTTACGTTAAAAATTACGAGTCACAAAAGTTGCAACTTTTGACTTGGCACATAGTTAATTATTTGACAAATAATCAAATACTAAAAATTCCCCTTAACAAAAACAATCTTCAAGGTGGCCTAGTATTGAGGTGTCCCCACAGTCGCAGAAGAGACCAGGGAACACCTGTTTAGCCCCTTTAATAAAACAAACTGAAAAAAACTTGTAATCATGCAGATCATGGACTTCCAACCCGGTGAATTTCTCAATGTAAAGGTATGTGGTTACTCATTATGGGGTATATCACTTGTCTGTTCGACTCTCAAACCTTGACAATACTAGAATTGAGATAATTTGGTCTTTGGTTTTTCTGTTTGTATCGGCAGGAAGTCCATTATAATCAGCATGGTTTGTTACTTCTAGAGGGACAAGGCATTTATCGTCTGGGTGACAGCTGGTAAGTTTGTTGGCATAAATTGCTTTTTTCCCCTTCAATATGTTCTCAAAGTAGGCCTTATTCTCTGATTTTATGTAACATAGGTATCCGGTTGAGGCTGGAGATGCGATATGGATGGCTCCATTTGTTCCTCAATGGTAAGAAACTGCTGAATATTATGAATCACACTTATTGCTAGATCAAGTCGATTTCATTATGGTTGGAAATCTTGTGTATAGGTATGCTGCGCTTGGCAAAATTCCCACACGTTATTTGCTCTACAAGGACGTGAACAGGAACCCATTATAAGCACGTAGTAGACCATGTCAATGGAGCTCGATGGCTCAATTATTAAATGGGTAATTGGTGGTGAAATTTACAGGTATCCTGATGAAGTTGTGCACATAGTAACTGTTAGAATCAGTTATTCAAAACTATTTTGGAAATCTATTTCTTATTTTGCTTATCTGCAAAAAGGATTCATATGCAGTTTTCTGTAATTTTCCGCTTATTATGAGTTCAAAATATGCGTTACAACAGGATAATCAACCATCTTTTAGGTACATCCGTACATGATGGTAGTTTTCGTAACTTTTAATGAATATTTCTCACCCGAAAACCATGTGAAAAGGGTTTTAGGTTCTTTGTTGTTGGATATGCATTTTGCAGAACTGAAGAGCTAAACTGCCTACTTGATTGCGAGCTTTAGCATCCGTCTAAAATGGAACATGAAAAATCCTCTAGAATATGGATTTAGTCATGTCTTAAGGTGCAAGCCTGCAATCAGTGCACGTTTACATCTTCAAAGTATCTTGTTATTCTAGGATTGTACTTGATGCTGTTTCATTTTAATCTCTTCCAGTTTATTCTTAATATGTTAATTCTCATATCGATTTGATATTAAAATAATATTTTTCCGTCATCAGTAAAATCAATCTAAACCTGTATAATGGATAATTTTGTAAATGATAACAAAGTTGATGACGTCATATATGGCGTGACAAGAAAACATGATGGGCGTGTTTGGTAAAAGTAGCAGTGATCAGTAGCAGTGAGCTGTGAGCAGTAGACACAGCTCACAGCTTCTTAAAGAAGCATTGGAAAAATGAGCATTCCTAAACAATAGCAAAGCTTACAGCTCATTTGCCTAACGAACAATAAAAATCAAAAAGTTCATTGCTCATCGCTCCAAAAAGTTCCGCGCCAAAAATAGCCGATGTGTAATGACAAAGTGAAAAAAATAGAAATAATGAATAACTAGCTTCAAGGCCCGCACGATGAGCGGCTAGTTTTAAGAATTTGTTTTTAAGATAAGAATAAGTAGTATAATGGTTTGATAATAGACTAACTTTGTAAATTGCGATAAACATTTGTCATTATAATCCATTTAAGTTGCATATAGGATACCATTTTGTGGTCATATTGAATCCTGGAAAAAAGAAACAAATAGCATACTTGTGTATTATAGTATAAAAAAAATGAGAATGAAACAAATAAAAAACTGTTGTGTTAAAAAAATAACTTGGTTCGATAAAGATGATAGTACTGATAACCATGGCATGTGAAAACTGCAAACAACCAACTTATTATGAAAAAGAGTTCTTCAAACGTAGGAAAAACAAAACCAACTTTAGGTGGTCTTGTTTTTTGAAACACCAATCAAACATAAACAAAATCTAAAAGAAAAAAAAAACATTGTGATAATAAAAAATAGCAGCATTAGGACACGTGGGAAACTTATTCTTCATCGTCGCTAACATTGTGGTCAACTATATAATCATTTGTTATCTTGCGTTCTGCTGCACGTAGTTGTTGGATTATTTCATCAGCCTTCTTGACGGACTCCATCATGCTATTCCAATCAGCAGTGTTTATATGGTGCCTCTTGATCTTATGCCAAGTACCGTTATAGTGCACGTACTTATCTGATCCACAATATTCAAAAGACAATAGTATTCAATAAGTAATTATATAAAGGAATATATAATAGAAAAATGGCTCGTGTATATTTTAGTATATTTACCTTCAGTCTTTTCTTGAGTTTCGGCCTTCTTGTTTTCTTGAGTTTCGGCCTTGTTTCTGAGAGGATTGTAATACACTCTGAGGATGTTAGTCCTTTATAACGTGTGTATATGATACTTTGAGTGAATATGATTAAGTATGCGGAATCTACTTAACCACACTTAGAAGGATATTGGTTATGGAAATGGAACAGTGATGCTTGTTATTGAACAATGAACACAGAAAGTATAACACCAAACGATTCAATATTATTGAGAATAATACGAGTGATCTTCACTATCACTAGGGTTACAAACCTTGAATTTCTATTACAAAGAAAAATATTTCTGTTATGTTCAACACAATGTATGTTTTCTAAACTTTCAACTAGTCACTATTCAACTCACTTAGACACTCTTATATTTTCTATTAAGCACATGCAATATCTAAGCTAAGATCTTTCTCTTATACAACAAAGGAGATCTTTACAATTATGATAAGTCTTGTCGAACTACTTGCATGTTATGTGTGTCAGTCCCTAAGATACAACTTGTTCTGTGTATACAACTTGTTGACTGAACACATATCAAAGATATTATCTACCGTATATATTTGAATTTTATACACAAATATCTTATACATACTTATCCAGTCAGTAGTAGTATACACGACGCTTATCCATTCAGCAGTAGGATGAGTCACTCCAACAGCAGTATCTTTCAGCCATTTTCTTTGTCTTCAACACTAGCAGTTCCTTCTGAATTAAATGAGGATTGTGAGAGTCTTCCAAACACTACATAGTCAGACTCTTTGATCTGAGCTTTTCTTTGTTTTGCAAGATTAACTATCTTTCTGTCTTAACTCATCTGCCATCTGTGAATAACTTTCAGCCATTTTCTTTGTCTTCAACAATAGCAGTACCTTGCTTAGGCTCCATTTATTGCCTAAAAGATGGTGCAATTTCCTTGGATGGAGGAATTATAAGAGGCAATGGTGCTGTGTATCTTGGATGCTTGTAGCCTGATATTATATTCCCAATTGCTCTAAGAAGTCAAATCATCTCTCAACAAGCCATGCAAGTGATGAACAAACATAGTGAACTAAAATTGAAACTGAAAGAATTTATTCAGAACTTTCTCCATTTTGATGAATTGCTTCATCCCTTCTGAATATATATAATACTCCAGAATCTTCTTTGTTTGATCAATTTAAACTTCCTTCTCTGTTTCTGAGCATACACATTCACAGTCTTTCATCCTCTGATAATCTTCCTCCCCAATATTTTCATTAATTTGGGCAATCTTCCTCCCATACATTTGGTTAATCTTCCTCCCCTGTTTGGAAGATCTCTCACCATCATCTGAACTTGACTCCTTTGATGAACTAGAAGAAGTTCATCTTCCAATTTGGATACCTTATCAGACAATTTTGTACATATAGCCCTCATTTCCTTAAATTTCAATCTGCTACCCTCATCACTTCCAGGTGTGTTAACTCCTGTGAGAGGTGAATCATGGGGCAATAACTCATAATCCATCATTAGATGGGTTTCTGAGCCATTATGAATCCAAAAGATTTTAAGAAACTTTTGACTTAGCAGTATGAACTTGATTTTAATTTGAAAAATCATACTGCTTACAACCATTTTGAAGGGATTAAGTGTAGTAACAGACACTCAATCAAGATTTCGGTTTAGATTAACCTCTGGTTGTGTGAGAACCAATTTATTCAGTTATAAATAACTGCCTGTGTAAAGATAAACCCATTCAAAGGGCTTTCTTGACAGGTTTTCCAGCTCGTGACAATTGTGGCCTCTAACACAAGTGTTAGATTTACAAGAGTTCGCTGTTCTTTCTATCAGATGTCCTTAGACTTGCTCATTATACTAAAAAGTATAAAATGATAGAAAGTGAGTTGAGTCAGTTACTATCTGACCAACTGAGCCATCAAGTCAATGTGAAACATCATAATCAGGTTTCAAGAAAGAAGTTTTAAAGAATCAATTAATTTAGGTGTAAACCTTTGTTAATGAATTCCCAAACTCTGTCCATCATGAACCTATTATGTTGGCAACTTGTATCATCATTCTGCTGCTCACACATTTCACTTGAAACTTCCTTTGTGCTCAAATGTCCATACCTGAAATTGTTAGTCCAAAACCAAGAAAACAAAATGCAGAGCATTTGTCTTATAGCAGTAGAATTATATGACTAACAGTATGAACAAAACAATCCAAATTTGTACTAGTAGTACAAACTTTTTAATAACAGTACCAATTTATAATGCTAGCAGTAGAAATCCAATTTATATACAAAAACACACAGTTTTAAATCATTAAGGATCAAGCATCCCAATACTTGCTACCAAAGTATTGAAACCTTCCTACATCAAAAGCTTTTGTGAGAAGATCTGCAAATTTGTGATCAGAATCAATTTTAATCACTTGAATCAACTTTTTCTCATTGCAGTCTCTAATAAAATGATGTCTAATTTCTATGTGTTTTGTTTTAGAGTGTTGCACTGGATTTTTAATTATACAAATTGTACTACTATTATCAATATATATGACAGTATTCATGAAATTGTACCCATAGTCAAGAACTTGATTTTGAAGCCAAAGTACTTGACCACAGCAACTAGCAGCAATACTGTAGCAAATTGCAAAATTTCCCTATAATTAACAACGTTTAATTAAATATTAATCTCCGTCATTATTTTAATCACCATTTTTACGGGAAAATTTAAAATTTTCTTTATTATATTATTTTAACGCGAAGACGTTATCATATAAATTACCAAATAACGGAACGAGCTCGTACGCGATTCACGGAATCAAAATATACTCAATATATTACCAAATGAGCCAATTCAATTCTCAGCCCAACCTTTCATTCGTGCACTGTTCACTAGCCCAACAAAAAGCCCAACTTCTAATTGTATTACAATTTCAGTCGACCTAGACCTCATCCAAACGCCCTCGTTTTCTTTCAATCTTTAAACACAACATATACGTATTTTTGTACCTCCTATTAGTTCCCCCACCAAGGAACTAGGATGCAAAATATTAGCTTCTAAGACAAACGTTTGATACGTTTAATAGAGGCAAAGTGAATGGTCATCAAACACCCATTCGGTATATATAAATTTTCACAAACTTACCCGTTTTGACCCGGGCTTATTTCCACCCGTTCTAATATTAATGTTTGATCATTAGCGAGTTATTAAACACATTTCCTACCTAATATATCCATATTTCACGCTAGAACTCATTTTAGTACATTTTAAAAATTCTAGTTGACATATATACATATATGTCGACACATGCTATCTTCCCTCACTTGCAAACTTTCTCAAAGTCTTCATATGTCAGTAGAATATCTAACATAAGATCCCAACATTCCCTGCCATGAATAGTGGTGTCAAGTGGTAAGAAGCAAAAATTTAATATAACACATATACGTATTATATTATACGTATAACTCATTCCTTTTTCATCACCTCTCATCCTCCACTCCTAGATACATTTCTAAATCCTCTTTGATCAGTAGTAGAGCTACAAAGGACCAGAAGCTCTTACCTCCTCCTTTGGAAGCTTGTTCGAAATATATAGAGTTTATATATAAACGTATATATTATTTCTAGCGATCGTGGAACCATTTTCTTGTGTTCTAGTCATCTCCGTGAGTCCACTACCCACCCTAGAGGTGTTGTAAGTCCTCCTTGATCATCTCTAATTCGTATCTCACGTTTTTACATATCCATGCATCGTATATAAATCATATTCGAACGTATATATTTTGAGTTATTTATTTACGTGCATATTCTCGTATAGCACACTAAAAGTGACTAGCCTCCCTTGTGGAAGGCCTAGGAGTCACGATGCACACCCATATCACTTTTAAATTTACGTTACATGCATCTATCAAACTCATTTGTACCATGCATCAAATCGTATAAAAACTAAACACTTAGAATTTTTCTAAGTCTTTTACTCAGAATACATGTTTCAATCGACCATAAAAACGCCCACATATAATAACATTGGATTTAACGACTACCCTATATTTTTACGTAACCTAATAGACAATGCTACGAGCTACAAGTTTCATAAATATAGTGTGTAAAGATAAGCTCGTTTGAATCTTCTAAAAATGGCCAATTTGAATTGATACACACGTGTGAGACACAAAATCTGAAATTCTTCTAAGTCTTTTTCAACCAGAAAATATCTCCAGGTCGCGACATAAATGACCCCTTAAAACCAAAATTCGATTAACGACATGTCAATATTTTTATACAACCTGATTTCCTATACTACAAACTACAAGTTTCGTATTTATACTTTGTAATGATGAACTCGTTTAACCCCTTGAAATTGGCCAAAGTAAGTCGACCAACCCAATTCTCTAAAGAGTTGATTATTTTCAAAATTTGATTATAAGCCCAATAAGCTCTTTTTAAGCAAACCATATAAGCTAGCCTCAAAAGCTCTTTTGATATGATTTTAGAACATTAAAAATGAGCCTAGGGATAAGCCCAACTTGTCTCAAAGCTCACGGATCGTTAAACGTTAACGGGCCTTTAATTAGCTCGTTAAAAGCCCATCAAGTGAAAAATAAGCTATTTTTGCAAATAAGCAGTTGAAATAAGTTTTAATAAGCTTCAATAAACTCCATTAAAATTCGGATACTTTTTCCCCATAATTTTTGTACGTTTGGACTAAAAATGCAAACTAGTTTCACCCTAAAGGACTAAAACTGCCAAACCTTTAAAACTTGGACTGAAACTGCCAAAACAGAAAGCTTAGGGTAGAAATTGATATTTCATAATATTCCGAGCTCAGAATGTTACTTTGAACACATAGTGGACTGTAAATGCAATAATTATTAGATAATTAAGGACTAACGGTGCAACGCTAACGCCGTTAGGGTGTAAAGTGTAAAAACAGTAAAATGGAAAGGACCAACAGAACATGATTCATATTTTCTTTTCCATATTTCATTTTCTGATTTCTCCGTCACGTCACGTGCATTTTTGTATATTTCATTACTTAATATATAACGTTCGTTATATTTATATATAAAGAGTTTTAAACGGTTTAACTTAACGATTCGTTTCACCACTTTCGAGGAAACGATATTATTGATTTCAAAGACATAAAAACAAGATAATATTATAAATAATATTATTTTTGAACTTTAGGCATTTTAAGCATATCACACTCTCACTTTAACGATCAAATTGTTATTCGTTCTCATTATCACTTCCACCATTCGTATTTGGTCAGATACTCAGACTTCACTTATATTCAAGTCTCGTATTGAAGACGTTTCCATAATCATATCCGTAATCTTACTTGATTTCATATTTCCACCTTGTCAGATACGCTCAAGGTGAGTCGTAGCCCCGCTTTTACTCGTTTAAATTACTTTATGAACTCTTTGGGGGAGATACATGCTTAAACTGTTTACGTTTACTTTCATACTCTGAAAACTCATATGATTTACTCTTTGGGAGAGATATATGCTTGTTTTACTTGCAAATTGCTTGCTTAGATTAAATACTGAACTCAAATGATAGTATTTCCAAACTGCTTGTGGTAACATGATACTGGTTCTTATTACGTAACATCATGAATGTACATCTCACTGTTATATGTTAATTCCAAACTTCAATGGAAATATTTGTCAGAATTAAAGTACGCATATTTTATACACCCCATTACCTTGATATTGCCTAAGCACCCTTACTGCCAGAAAGTCCCTTTATCATGAACCATTATTCACTAGTAGTGAACGCGAATATAGTGGGTAGCTTCAAAACATGTTAGAGGCTTGACATCCTATCCCACTAATTACTTGACGGAATGCCTTTGTGGCTAGTAGTATTAGTCGCGATGCACTATATTTGAGCAAAATAGGACTTGGCAAATCACATATTACTCGAGGGCATATTTCCATCATTAACTTGATGTGACTCCTCCGTTTTTACGGTTCTTTGTTAACGTTTGCGTGTCATGAGGCTTGGGGCAATATCCATAAGATATTATGTGTCTTCACATATATCTAGATACAGATGTATTAGTATTTCACCAGACCTTGATTATAGATTTCAGGCATAACATCATTGTTTCCACTTCATGCTGGGATTATGATCCTATACTTGAACTTAACTGAATACATATATGATATACTTGTGGTTATACTCAACACCAGTCATTACTTGTTTCATCGCTGTTAGCATTTATTACAGTTATTACCTCGCTCTTGAAATCATTGAAATGAACTATTTATCAGTACTGAAACTTATTTCGAATATCACCTCACCTCTGAAATTATTGAAAACTGATTGTTTACTCATACTTGAATTTATTTCAAATATTACTCCTGAATTCATTGAAATAAATGGTTTTCCATTAAACTCTATGAACTCACCAACCTTTGTGTTGACGCTTTAAGCATGTTTATCTTAGGTAATTAACAGAGCAGGACAAGACACGGAGCGGGCATTATATACTCTGATAAATTAAATGGTGTAAAAATCAAATATGTCATTCTTTCCAAATTATCATACCCTTTCATGGGATTTACAAATAAGATATTTCACCTTTATATCAAAAATATTATATGAATGACAAATAACTTTCAAAACGCCTCTTTCGAGCCGTTTTCTGTGATTATGACTTCGATCCTCACCGTAATACCCCAATTACTTTTCCGCTGCTTTAACATAATTTAGGGGGTGTTACAGCTACATACTCAGCTTCAGTTGTTGAAGTAGCCACAATTGTTTGCTTCTTACACTGCCATGAAATGAGTCTACATCCAAGGAATTGACATCCTCCAGTTGTTGACTTTCTATCCAAGCTTGCACCTGCATAATCACTGTCTGAATATGCTACCAAGTCAAAAGGTGATTCCCTAGAATACCATAGACCCAACCTAGGTTGACCTTTGAGATATCTAAAAATCCTCTTGACTGCTGTTAAGTGAGAAACCTTAGGAGTTACTTGAAATCTTGCACAAGCACAAACAGAGAACATGATATCAGGTCTTGATGATGTGAGATACATCAAAGAGCCTATCATAGATCTGTATGTGTGTACATCCACATTTTCTCCATCTACATCTTTAAGAAGAGGCTTCTCAGAGTCAATTGGTGTGCTTGCCACTTTTGAATCAGCAAATTGAAATTTTCTTAGAATCTCTGAAACATATTTATCTTGGCCGATAAAAATTCCTTCACTTGATTGCTTAATTTGCAGACCCAAAAAGAATGTAAGTTCCCCCATGGAACTCATCTGAAACTTATCATGCATAAGTTTCTCAAACTCTAAACACATCTCATTCCTTGTAGATCCAAAGATGATATCATCCACATACACCTGAACTAGAAAAAGATCCTTCTTGTGCTTTTTGATGAATAATGTCTGATCTATCTTGCCCTTTTGGAATCCATTTTCTATCAAATAGGAAGCCAGTGTTTCATACCATGCTCTTGGTGCCTGATGAAGGCCATAAAGAGCTTTGACTACCTTGTACACCTTGTCTGGATGTTCTGGATCAATAAAACCTGGAGGTTGTGAGACATAAACCTCCTCTTCAATAGTACCATATAAGAAAGCACTCTTGACTTCCATTTGATAAACTGTGAAGCCCATAAATGAAGCATAAGCCAAGAATAGCCTAATTGCTTCAATTCTTACTACTGGAGCAAAAACCTCTTCATAGTCTATACCTTCCTCTTGTGTGTACCCTTGGGCTACTAATCTAGCCTTATTTTTTATCACTATGCCCCTTTCATCCCTTTTGTTCCTGAAAACCCATTTAGTACCAATTACCCTTACACCCTTGGGTAAATCAACTAGCATCCAAACCTTCTGAATTTTAAATTGGAGAAGCTCTTCTTGCATAGCTTCTACCCAGCTTGAATCATCTAAGGCTTTAAGAACATTTTTGGGTTCTGCTTGTGAGACGAAACATACAAATAAGCAAGAGTTTGCATCTTCATGTTGTTTTGATGCATAAAGAGCATCAAGTAACCCTTGTTGGTCTGAAGACATAAGTTGTTTCCTTGTCTTCACTCCTGATTGCACATCACCAATCACATTTTCCAGGGAGTGGACTTTGTGAATCCTTGTGTGTGGTGTAGAAGGAACATGATAGTCAGGTGGGAGATTGTTGAAATCCACCTCATCTTCTGAGAATTCTGCTTCAATTAGTTTTGATGGGCCAACAGTAGAAACATTTGGCCTAGCAGTAGAAAAATTTGGCCTAGCAGTATCTTGTTCTGTCTCAGCAGTAGAAACATCATTTGTACTGCTAACTTGATTTTCTTGTTCCTCAGTCTCATATTCCTTGTTTTCACCTTCAATCCCTTCTTTAGCTTCATCAGAAGAAGGTTCATCATTCATTGAAGTTGAATCCACACTTGTCCATATTGGCATCATCACATAATCTTGATCTTTCTCTTTTCCTAACCCTGCCTCATTTGTTGCATTATCAGCTTCTGAACCTGAAAAATCATTAGTTTCTGCAACAACAGGCACATAATCCATTGATTGGGTTAGTGTCTCAAGATCAAATAGCCATTTTGGACCTTCACTTGCTACATTGGATTTGTTTTCTAGAAATTTCACATGCAGGTTTTCCTCAACTCTCCTAGTTCTTGAGTTGTATATTCTAAATTCTTTGCTATTGAGAGAATATCCAACCAAGAATCCTTCATCTGCTTTACCATCAAATTTTCCTAGATGGTCTAAGGTATTCAGAATTGTCACATGACATCCAAAAGGTCTAAGAAATCCTATTGCAGGAGTTCTACCTCTAAAAAGCTCATAGGATGTCTTATTGTGAGACTTATGTAACACCCCCAAAATCTGGTTTAGCGGAAGCATACATGTTTGGGTGCTACTAAATTGATATCACAACACAAAGTATAAAGAATGGTTTTTTTATCTCAACCATTTAAAATAGATTGCATATTCAAAAGAGATTTGTTTACAACATTTCAAAAACAATGTGGAAATATAAGCCCATAAAAGTTTTCAAGTGGTCCCAAATTTATCAGAGTCTTCTATGACCATGCCATGCCTTGCCAAAAGCCTCCAGTAGTGTGCTATTGCTTAATACCTGAAAATACATGCTAAAAAGTGTCAACACGAGGTTGGTGAGTTCATAGGTTTATGAAAAAGCAGTAAAGATACTTGTGAGTTCAATAAGAGTTTTGTGACCATTGTGTCGCTCACAATGTCATAAAAATACAGTTTACCTCATAGCAAGATTTTAGTTGTAGACCAAGAGTAGGGTATGCAACCCAAATAAAATAGTTTATTACACAAGTAGTTGGACCATGAGTTTGGTATATGAACATCGCAACCCATGCGAGTCATATGAAAATATAGTCTATTACGATAGCACTAAGTCATGCAACCGAAGCTATAACAGTGTGCATGCATCTAGAAGCATGTTAAATATAAACGGCCCGGCAAGTGTTTATCCCAGACACTTGTAGTTTCGACATGGTATACGTTCGTTTGCCTATCCGGTCAACCCGAACGGGGACGTTACTCCCAATAGATCTATTTATAACATTCGCGCTTCCAGCAGGAATTAACGGTTCATGAGTTGGGCAATTTGGGACATAACAGGGCTTAGGCTAATCTACGTAATAGCATAAAAAAAAAATAATTTGGTCCATAAAAGTTTTGCATGTTTCTCACCCCAGTTGTAAAACAAGTTCAAATAGAGTGGGGTTACATATCAATCAATAACATAATACCTTCAAATAACCAATTCAGATAATGGATCAATAGTCACATATTGAGTAAACAGTTCACAGATTTTAAATAAACAGTCATTGAGTATGTTTAAAACGAGCATGTATTCTCCCCCAAAACAGTTAGAAAACCAGTAAAAGTAGGGGTATGAACTCACCTGATGCGATAGCTACAATGACAAAAGTGGATTCACTGAAATGTAAATTCAATTGAGATTTCGGAGATAGCTTCTCACACGACCTGAATAACAATAATGTTTGAGAATGCATCTCAGCACGAATAACGAATGCGATATGAGGAATCGTATGACGATTTGATCGGTGATGTGCGTGTGATATGCTTAATATGTTTAAAGTTCAAAAATCATATTATTATTAATATTATCTTGTTGTTATGATTCAGAATTCATAATAATCGTCGTCTCGAAATGGGTGAGACGAAACGTCGTGTTGAGTTGTTTAAAAGTCGTTATATATAAATATAACGTATTGTTAATAAGTTTGTGTTTGCAATGAAACAATGTGAGAGGTGAGGGCGTATTGTGTAAATTGAAGATTTGAGACAAAAATGTTATAATGTTTCTGTTTACCCTTGAACTTTCGCTTTTTATACACTTTACACCCTAATGGTGTTTGCGTTGCACCGTTTGTCCTTGGTTATATAAAAATTACATTTTCAATCCGTAATTAACCCAAATGACAAACTGAGTTTATAACTTTTATATATTATCATTTTATATCCTCAACATTCTGTTTTGACAGGCTTAAGCCTCAGTTTTGCCAGTTTGGCAAAAATGGTCCCTCGGGGTGAAAGTCGTTGCAATTTTAGTCCAAATTGCTTGTAAAATTGTGGAAAATTCCCTAAAAATTTCAGTGGCTTAATTAAGCTTACTAAAGCTTAAGTCAACTGCCTATTTGATCAGAAAGATTATTTTCGATTTAAAGGGGCCTTAAAACGTATTAAAACAAAGCCAGTTAAGAATTTCGGAGGCGAGGGCATGAAAGTACTTTTGGGCTTGAACTTGTCTCATTTTTCTGAATCCGAAAATGTTTGGTATAAGCCCAGTGGGCTGGTCTAGCTCAGTTTCTTAATGGGCCTCAGTTAGCCCAGTTTCGGATTTTCAAAGAAGATAGCTTTTTAAGTTTATAATTTAACTTGCGATGGCAGTTAGAAAAGGTCAAAACTAAGTGACGGGTTGGAGATATTTCGAGAAGATCAAAGCATGAAAAGTGTATTATCTTAGGTCTTCTTTAAGGTGGTGCAAAAATAACTAGAGGTTATGTACGAGATTTCGAAAATACAACGCAAGTTTATGACCTAGTCGCGAGTTCTCAAACTGAAAAACTATGAAAAGTTTCTAAGTGTTGAAATCCAGTTGAGTAGCTTTTACTTTGAGCGTTTTTAAGAGCTTTTAAGAGCTTTTCGCGAAAAGTTTAAAATACGAAAATTAAAGTTTGATATATGGGGATTCGAGCAGGACAAGAAAATACGTGGGTTATGTCCATCATTTCGAAAGTAAAGAACCATTTATTAGGCGAGTTGGGCTGATTTTTCCAAGTCAAAAGACTTGGAAAAATTTCTAAGTCTTTTAGTTATAAGTAAAAACGTGTTTTTATAAAAACGAAATGGGTTTCATTTCTGTGTTTAGCGAATGTATGGGTGTAACAGGAGTGCTCATATGTGATATTTGGCTGCTCAACAATGTGGTGAAACAAAGTTTGAGCCAATAAAATGAAATGTGCATGTAGAAGATAAAGCATGAATATGTACGTTCGAGCAACGATTCACAAAATGAAATATGTTGAGATAAGATTCGAAATGAGTTAAAACTGAGATTAGAGGACTTACAATCACCTCAAGGGTGAGTAGAACTGAGTAGAAGAGAACTTGGATAGCCGAGTACTCCTTGGCTTGCTCGTAAGATATAACCCGTTTCACAAAAATTTCCAAAGTGTGTGATATTTATTGAATGAGTTTATGTGGTTTGTTTCTGGACTTGTGGTGAGTTTGAGGGAGTGAATATATTGAGGGAAAGAGGCATGCATTATCACAGTGTATGCATGAGGGTAATAGAAAAATGTACATGTGATTGGTATAGTGACTAGGAGTGAAAATTATTGGCCTTAAGCCATGTGAGGGCTATCCGAATTTTCTGGATCCCATGTGACCCTTTTCTGACAGGTTTGACTGAAGGGAGGGCTTGAGAGGAGCATTTTAAATGTGAGTGTCGGTGTGCATATAATACGTAAGTTATTATAGTTCAAAAATGGCACACGACTTTTCTAGCATGTTCTATTGATTGTAGTTGATTGAAATGTGGTTGCTAACTCATTAGAAGGGTATAGTGATCGTTGGGAATGGCCAGAATAGGTTATGGGTCGAATTCGAAGGTTTTGACAAAAATTGTCAAATCGTATAAAGTGTGTGATAGCCAATTACTTTGGCTAGTTTTCGTGTATTAAATATTTGTTTCGTGTGGTGGAAATTGGCACCCCAAAACTTGGCCAGGTGGTAAATCGAGAGGTGAAAAGAACCAAGTAGGTTGCATTCACGATTTGAAAGATATCTAGGCGATCCTTGGGACAGTTGGGATCGGGCTTTGCACCAAGAAGGAAAGAAACTTGTGTTGGCAGTTGGGCTCGTTGGTGGGCTCAGGTGTTGGGCCAAAAGAACAGTATCCGGTTTTTTTTTAAGTTTTGTTTTATTAGTTAGTTTTAAGTTTTGATATTTCGCGATTCGTGTGTAATTTCGTTCCGTGTTTTCGTCACATATTTGTTTTTGAGCCATTTTTGAATAATAACTATTCGTTACGAGATAACCTCTCGTTTTCACAAGTCGAAAAATAATTTAAGTACGTGCATTCCGATCATTAATTATTGTTTTAACAAATGGAAAATTGCCATTTGTTACAGTCTCCCAGCCTTATTTGAATGTCGTCCCGACATTCAGCTCAGGTTATCCGTTGGGAGTGTTTTTCTGAAAAGTTCAGCCAATTTGGCAAGTTTAGTCTCTTCGCTCAATACTTATCCACGACTCTTAAATTTTTGGATTATGCCCATGTTCAGTCCCTCGCTCGCTATAAAAGGGTGAAAACCTTATCCCATAAAATCACACACACACACTCCATTATTACTCTCTCCCTCTCTCTCCTTCCGTCACATCTTCCCCAACGAAGATCCGGTCACCCAAAAAAAAAAAATTTTCGGCCACCCCCGGCGAAAACTTTCATCCACCATTAAAATGCCGCATTTCATTACCACTATTGCGATTGTCTTTGTTGTGTTTGTGGCTATTTACTTAGCTTACGCCCCGAAAGAAGAGTTTGCACTCTTGTTTGGTATTTTAGTGTTTCTCGTTCCGCTGGTGGCTCTCGCCATTTGCGTGGACAAGGCTTGGGGGTAATAGTATTGTGTTAGGCTAAGTGTTCGTTATCCCGCTAATGATCGTGTAATAAGACTTGTTTGTTTTTATCTTACAGAGTACTCAAGAGGTTAAATCCCGTGTTGGCTCTTGCGCTCATGATTTTAGCGGGGATTTTTGTTGTCTTAGCGAGTCAGCCGATCGGTGATTCTGTACCTTATCTAGTGATTTTTGTAATAGTAGTATTACCGATGCTGATTATATCGTTATGTATGAATTTTGGTTGGTATCAATAAAAATTTCTGTTTTCCATATGTGTTTGTGATTCTCGGATTCGTACACGGGTTTGATTGTAATGGAGACAAATTTGTGATAGTAAAATCTTAAGAGTAGGGATTCAATTCCTTACACATTAGCGTCGCGGATTTAGAGAGCACGCAAACTGATGTTTAAAGTCTTTGAGAAAATGAGTGCAATGTTTCCCCAAAATATATGTATGGAAGATTTTATCGTCCCTAAGCATGTATTGAATAATGTTGACCTTGAACTAGAAGGTCTATCATCCTTGTTGCGTTATTTAAGGAAGAGCGTTACAAGTTGATAAACGTCTCCGGCTTGTGAGAAATCCAATTTAGGATTTCTTCTTGAGAAATTCCAGCATAGGAAAATCTTATCGATGTCAAAGGTGTTCTGAACTTTTGGGATTGCAAATTTTGGAGAAGGGGAGATTGTACTCAAGGACTTTGGCTGAAGATCTGTCTATACATTTTCCATAGTATGCGTTTGCGTAGAAAGTCACTTGAAGTCAAGTAGAATACCATTGATTTACACTCATATCTTATCGGAAATAAATAAGCCCACTTATTTATAATTCGTTATTTACATGGAGAGGCGTCCCAAACGATGTAAATAAAGAAGTATAAACTTATGGTTCGGCGATTCACAATTTCATTATTCAAATAAAAAGGCGTCCCAATTTATTTAAATAAAGACGTTGTCAATCATCCTACTTAAGAATTTCGGACAGAACACTCGTATGTGTGGAAAAGAAGGAATAGTCCACACTGGGTTTGAATCATAGATTAATAATGAGAGTCTCGGAAGAGAACTCGATGAATGTAGAGAAAGTTGCTGAACTTCAGCTTTTGTAGATGATGATTCAAGTTTCCACAGCAATTGTATTGTAAGTCCGCCCATGCAAGACTTGCAACATGTGTGTTTATCGCCAACATATGATTGTTGCAATGTGTTTGGGCTTGTAAGGCCCTATGATAGACATTCGCGGATGTACTTAGTTCTAGTAGGTTCGAAAGTACATTGAGTGTATATTTACACTGATAAGTAGTATAAAATACTTAGCTATCCCATAGTCGTTTGATGGATGAAAAGCAGTATCCATGTGTAAGTATATAGTGTATACTTAAAATCTTCAGTGTGAGGCTAGGAAGTTTTAGTCAAGACATCGGTAAGTGTGTGCACGCATACAACTAAGATGAAGTATATGTTATAAGAGTAGCATGTAAAGCATATGTTAGGCTTGCTGTAGAGCAGCAAGTAGATGGTAAGCAAGGCAGGCTGGCACTGGCGGTCATAGGGTAAGTTTTTGTAAAAAGTGGTTATAGTCTAGGTTTTAAGTTTGCCTAGTTCTCTATAACCTTAAGCTCTGATACCAATCTGTAACACCCCCAAAATCTGGTTTAGCGGAAGCATACATGTTTGGGTGCTACTAAATTGATATCACAACACAAAGTATAAAGAATGGTTTTTTTATCTCAACCATTTAAAATAGATTGCATATTCAAAAGAGATTTGTTTACAACATTTCAAAAACAATGTGGAAATATAAGCCCATAAAAGTTTTCAAGTGGTCCCAAATTTATCAGAGTCTTCTATGACCATGCCATGCCTTGCCAAAAGCCTCCAGTAGTGTGCTATTGCTTAATACCTGAAAATACATGCTAAAAAGTGTCAACACGAGGTTGGTGAGTTCATAGGTTTATGAAAAAGCAGTAAAGATACTTGTGAGTTCAATAAGAGTTTTGTGACCATTGTGTCGCTCACAATGTCATAAAAATACAGTTTACCTCATAGCAAGATTTTAGTTGTAGACCAAGAGTAGGGTATGCAACCCAAATAAAATAGTTTATTACACAAGTAGTTGGACCATGAGTTTGGTATATGAACATCGCAACCCATGCGAGTCATATGAAAATATAGTCTATTACGATAGCACTAAGTCATGCAACCGAAGCTATAACAGTGTGCATGCATCTAGAAGCATGTTAAATATAAACGGCCCGGCAAGTGTTTATCCCAGACACTTGTAGTTTCGACATGGTATACGTTCGTTTGCCTATCCGGTCAACCCGAACGGGGACGTTACTCCCAATAGATCTATTTATAACATTCGCGCTTCCAGCAGGAATTAACGGTTCATGAGTTGGGCAATTTGGGACATAACAGGGCTTAGGCTAATCTACGTAATAGCATAAAAAAAAAATAATTTGGTCCATAAAAGTTTTGCATGTTTCTCACCCCAGTTGTAAAACAAGTTCAAATAGAGTGGGGTTACATATCAATCAATAACATAATACCTTCAAATAACCAATTCAGATAATGGATCAATAGTCACATATTGAGTAAACAGTTCACAGATTTTAAATAAACAGTCATTGAGTATGTTTAAAACGAGCATGTATTCTCCCCCAAAACAGTTAGAAAACCAGTAAAAGTAGGGGTATGAACTCACCTGATGCGATAGCTACAATGACAAAAGTGGATTCACTGAAATGTAAATTCAATTGAGATTTCGGAGATAGCTTCTCACACGACCTGAATAACAATAATGTTTGAGAATGCATCTCAGCACGAATAACGAATGCGATATGAGGAATCGTATGACGATTTGATCGGTGATGTGCGTGTGATATGCTTAAAATGTTTAAAGTTCAAAAATAATATTATTATTAATATTATCTTGTTGTTATGATTCAGAATTCATAATAATCGTCGTCTCGAAATGGGTGAGACGAAACGTCGTGTTGAGTTGTTTAAAAGTCGTTATATATAAATATAACGTATTGTTTATAAGTTTGTGTTTGCAATGAAACAATGTGAGAGGTGAGGGCGTATTGTGTAAATTGAAGATTTGAGACAAAAATGTTATAATGTTTCTGTTTACCCTTGAACTTTCGCTTTTTATACACTTTACACCCTAATGGTGTTTGCGTTGCACCGTTTGTCCTTGGTTATATAAAAATTACATTTTCAATCCGTAATTAACCCAAATGACAAACTGAGTTTATACTTTTATATATTATCATTTTATATCCTCAACATTCTGTTTTGACAGGCTTAAGCCTCAGTTTTGCCAGTTTGGCAAAAATGGTCCCTCGGGGTGAAAGTCGTTGCAATTTTAGTCCAAATTGCTTGTAAAATTGTGGAAAATTCCCTAAAAATTTCAGTGGCTTAATTAAGCTTACTAAAGCTTAAGTCAACTGCCTATTTGATCAGAAAGATTATTTTCGATTTAAAGGGGCCTTAAAACGTATTAAAACAAAGCCAGTTAAGAATTTCGGAGGCGAGGGCATGAAAGTACTTTTGGGCTTGAACTTGTCTCATTTTTCTGAATCCGAAAATGTTTGGTATAAGCCCAGTGGGCTGGTCTAGCTCAGTTTCTTAATGGGCCTCAGTTAGCCCAGTTTCGGATTTTCAAAGAAGATAGCTTTTTAAGTTTATAATTTAACTTGCGATGGCAGTTAGAAAAGGTCAAAACTAAGTGACGGGTTGGAGATATTTCGAGAAGATCAAAGCATGAAAAGTGTATTATCTTAGGTCTTCTTTAAGGTGGTGCAAAAATAACTAGAGGTTATGTACGAGATTTCGAAAATACAACGCAAGTTTATGACCTAGTCGCGAGTTCTCAAACTGAAAAACTATGAAAAGTTTCTAAGTGTTGAAATCCAGTTGAGTAGCTTTTACTTTGAGCGTTTTTAAGAGCTTTTAAGAGCTTTTCGCGAAAAGTTTAAAATACGAAAATTAAAGTTTGATATATGGGGATTCGAGCAGGACAAGAAAATACGTGGGTTATGTCCATCATTTCGAAAGTAAAGAACCATTTATTAGGCGAGTTGGGCTGATTTTTCCAAGTCAAAAGACTTGGAAAAATTTCTAAGTCTTTTAGTTATAAGTAAAAACGTGTTTTTATAAAAACGAAATGGGTTTCATTTCTGTGTTTAGCGAATGTATGGGTGTAACAGGAGTGCTCATATGTGATATTTGGCTGCTCAACAATGAGGTGAAACAAAGTTTGAGCCAATAAAATGAAATGTGCATGTAGAAGATAAAGCATGAATATGTACGTTCGAGCAACGATTCACAAAATGAAATATGTTGAGATAAGATTCGAAATGAGTTAAAACTGAGATTAGAGGACTTACAATCACCTCAAGGGTGAGTAGAACTGAGTAGGAGAGAACTTGGATAGCCGAGTACTCCTTGGCTTGCTCGTAAGATATAACCCGTTTCACAAAAATTTTCAAAGTGTGTGATATCTATTGAATGAGTTTATGTGGTTTGTTTCTGGACTTGTGGTGAGTTTGAGGGAGTGAATATATTGAGGGAAAGAGGCATGCATTATCACAGTATGCATGAGGGTAATAGAAAAATGTACATGTGATTGGTATAGTGACTAGGAGTGAAAATTATTGGCCTTAAGCCATGTGAGGGCTATCCGAATTTTCTGGATCCCATGTGACCCTTTTCTGACAGGTTTGACTGAAGGGAGGGCTTGAGAGGAGCATTTTAAATGTGAGTGTCGGTGTGCATATAATACGTAAGTTATTATAGTTCAAAAATGGCACACGACTTTTCTAGCATGTTCTATTGATTGTAGTTGATTGAAATGTGGTTGCTAACTCATTAGAAGGGTATAGTGATCGTTGGGAATGGCCAGAATAGGTTATGGGTCGAATTCGAAGGTTTTGAAAAAAAATGTCAAATCGTATAAAGTGTGTGATAGCCAATCACTTTGGCTAGTTTTCGTGTATTAAATATTTGTTTCGTGTGGTGGAAATTGGCACCCCAATACTTGGCCAGGTGGTAAATCGAGAGGTGAAAAGAACCAAGTAGGTTGCATTCACGATTTGAAAGATATCTAGGCGATCCTTGGGACAGTTGGGATCGGGCTTTGCACCAAGAAGGAAAGAAACTTGTGTTGGCAGTTGGGCTCGTTGGTGGGCTCAGGTGTTGGGCCAAAAGAACAGTATCCGGTTTTTAAGTTTTGTTTTATTAGTTAGTTTTAAGTTTTGATATTTCGCGATTCGTGTGTAATTTCGTTCCGTGTTTTCGTCACATATTTGTTTTTGAGCCATTTTTGAATAATAACTATTCGTTACGAGATAACCTCTCGTTTTCACAAGTCGAAAAATAATTTAAGTACGTGCATTCCGATCATTAATTATTGTTTTAACAAATGGAAAATTGCCATTTGTTACAGTCTCCCAGCCTTATTTGAATGTCGTCCCGACATTCAGCTCAGGTTATCCGTTGGGAGTGTTTTTCTGAAAAGTTCAGCCAATTTGGCAAGTTTAGTCTCTTCGCTCAATACTTATCCACGACTCTTAAATTTTTGGATTATGCCCATGTTCAGTCCCTCGCTCGCTATAAAAGGGTGAAAACCTTATCCCATAAAATCACACACACACACTCCATTATTACTCTCTCCCTCTCTCTCCTTCCGTCACATCTTCCCCAACGAAGATCCGGTCACCCAAAAAAAAAAATTTTCGGCCACCCCCGGCGAAAACTTTCATCCACCATTAAAATGCCGCATTTCATTACCACTATTGCGATTGTCTTTGTTGTGTTTGTGGCTATTTACTTAGCTTACGCCCCGAAAGAAGAGTTTGCACTCTTGTTTGGTATTTTAGTGTTTCTCGTTCCGCTGGTGGCTCTCGCCATTTGCGTGGACAAGGCTTGGGGGTAATAGTATTGTGTTAGGCTAAGTGTTCGTTATCCCGCTAATGATCGTGTAATAAGACTTGTTTGTTTTTATCTTACAGAGTACTCAAGAGGTTAAATCCCGTGTTGGCTCTTGCGCTCATGATTTTAGCGGGGATTTTTGTTGTCTTAGCGAGTCAGCCGATCGGTGATTCTGTACCTTATCTAGTGATTTTTGTAATAGTAGTATTACCGATGCTGATTATATCGTTATGTATGAATTTTGGTTGGTATCAATAAAAATTTCTGTTTTCCATATGTGTTTGTGATTCTCGGATTCGTACACGGGTTTGATTGTAATGGAGACAAATTTGTGATAGTAAAATCTTAAGAGTAGGGATTCAATTCCTTACACATTAGCGTCACGGATTTAGAGAGCACGCAAACTGATGTTTAAAGTCTTTGAGAAAATGAGTGCAATGTTTCCCCAAAATATATGTATGAAAGATTTTATCGTCCCTAAGCATGTATTGAATAATGTTGACCTTGAACTAGAAGGTCTATCATCCTTGTTGCGTTATTTAAGGAAGAGCGTCACAAGTTGATAAACGTCTCCGGCTAGTGAGAAATCCAATTTAGGATTTCTTCTTGAGAAATTCCAGCATAGGAAAATCTTATCGATGTCAAAGGTGTTCTGAACTTTTGGGATTGCAAATTTTGGAGAAGGGGAGATTGTACTCAAGGACTTTGGCTGAAGATCTGTCTATACATTTTCCATAGTATGCGTTTGCGTAGAAAGTCACTTGAAGTCAAGTAGAATACCATTGATTTACACTCATATCTTATCGGAAATAAATAAGCCCACTTATTTATAATTCGTTATTTACATGGAGAGGCGTCCCAAACGATGTAAATAAAGAAGTATAAACTTATGGTTCGGCGATTCACAATTTCATTATTCAAATAAAAAGGCGTCCCAATTTATTTAAATAAAGACGTTGTCAATCATCCTACTTAAGAATTTCGGACAGAACACTCGTATGTGTGGAAAAGAAGGAATAGTCCACACTGGGTTTGAATCATAGATTAATAATGAGAGTCTCGGAAGAGAACTCGATGAATGTAGAGAAAGTTGCTGAACTTCAGCTTTTGTAGATGATGATTCAAGTTTCCACAGCAATTGTATTGTAAGTCCGCCCATGCAAGACTTGCAACATGTGTGTTTATCGCCAACATATGATTGTTGCAATGTGTTTGGGCTTGTAAGGCCCTATGATAGACATTCGCGGATGTACTTAGTTCTAGTAGGTTCGAAAGTACATTGAGTGTATATTTACACTGATAAGTAGTATAAAATACTTAGCTATCCCATAGTCGTTTGATGGATGAAAAGCAGTATCCATGTGTAAGTATATAGTGTATACTTAAAATCTTCAGTGTGAGGCTAGGAAGTTTTAGTCAAGACATCGGTAAGTGTGTGCACGCATACAACTAAGATGAAGTATATGTTATAAGAGTAGCATGTAAAGCATATGTTAGGCTTGCTGTAGAGCAGCAAGTAGATGGTAAGCAAGGCAGGCTGGCACTGGCGGTCATAGGGTAAGTTTTTGTAAAAAGTGGTTATAGTCTAGGTTTTAAGTTTGCCTAGTTCTCTATAACCTTAAGCTCTGATACCAATCTGTAACACCCCCAAAATCTGGTTTAGCGGAAGCATACATGTTTGGGTGCTACTAAATTGATATCACAACACAAAGTATAAAGAATGGTTTTTTTATCTCAACCATTTAAAATAGATTGCATATTCAAAAGAGATTTGTTTACAACATTTCAAAAACAATGTGGAAATATAAGCCCATAAAAGTTTTCAAGTGGTCCCAAATTTATCAGAGTCTTCTATGACCATGCCATGCCTTGCCAAAAGCCTCCAGTAGTGTGCTATTGCTTAATACCTGAAAATACATGCTAAAAAGTGTCAACACGAGGTTGGTGAGTTCATAGGTTTATGAAAAAGCAGTAAAGATACTTGTGAGTTCAATAAGAGTTTTGTGACCATTGTGTCGCTCACAATGTCATAAAAATACAGTTTACCTCATAGCAAGATTTTAGTTGTAGACCAAGAGTAGGGTATGCAACCCAAATAAAATAGTTTATTACACAAGTAGTTGGACCATGAGTTTGGTATATGAACATCGCAACCCATGCGAGTCATATGAAAATATAGTCTATTACGATAGCACTAAGTCATGCAACCGAAGCTATAACAGTGTGCATGCATCTAGAAGCATGTTAAATATAAACGGCCCGGCAAGTGTTTATCCCAGACACTTGTAGTTTCGACATGGTATACGTTCGTTTGCCTATCCGGTCAACCCGAACGGGGACGTTACTCCCAATAGATCTATTTATAACATTCGCGCTTCCAGCAGGAATTAACGGTTCATGAGTTGGGCAATTTGGGACATAACAGGGCTTAGGCTAATCTACGTAATAGCATAAAAAAAAAATAATTTGGTCCATAAAAGTTTTGCATGTTTCTCACCCCAGTTGTAAAACAAGTTCAAATAGAGTGGGGTTACATATCAATCAATAACATAATACCTTCAAATAACCAATTCAGATAATGGATCAATAGTCACATATTGAGTAAACAGTTCACAGATTTTAAATAAACAGTCATTGAGTATGTTTAAAACGAGCATGTATTCTCCCCCAAAACAGTTAGAAAACCAGTAAAAGTAGGGGTATGAACTCACCTGATGCGATAGCTACAATGACAAAAGTGGATTCACTGAAATGTAAATTCAATTGAGATTTCGGAGATAGCTTCTCACACGACCTGAATAACAATAATGTTTGAGAATGCATCTCAGCACGAATAACGAATGCGATATGAGGAATCGTATGACGATTTGATCGGTGATGTGCGTGTGATATGCTTAATATGTTTAAAGTTCAAAAATCATATTATTATTAATATTATCTTGTTGTTATGATTCAGAATTCATAATAATCGTCGTCTCGAAATGGGTGAGACGAAACGTCGTGTTGAGTTGTTTAAAAGTCGTTATATATAAATATAACGTATTGTTAATAAGTTTGTGTTTGCAATGAAACAATGTGAGAGGTGAGGGCGTATTGTGTAAATTGAAGATTTGAGACAAAAATGTTATAATGTTTCTGTTTACCCTTGAACTTTCGCTTTTTATACACTTTACACCCTAATGGTGTTTGCGTTGCACCGTTTGTCCTTGGTTATATAAAAATTACATTTTCAATCCGTAATTAACCCAAATGACAAACTGAGTTTATACTTTTATATATTATCATTTTATATCCTCAACATTCTGTTTTGACAGGCTTAAGCCTCAGTTTTGCCAGTTTGGCAAAAATGGTCCCTCGGGGTGAAAGTCGTCGCAATTTTAGTCCAAATTGCTTGTAAAATTGTGGAAAAATTCCCTAAAAATTTCAGTGGCTTAATCAAGCTTACTAAAGCTTAAGTCAACTGCCTATTTGATCAGAAAGATTATTTTCGATTTAAAGGGGCCTTAAAACGTATTAAAACAAAGCCAGTTAAGAATTTCGGAGGCGAGGGCATGAAAGTACTTTTGGGCTTGAACTTGTCTCATTTTTCTGAATCCGAAAATGTTTGGTATAAGCCCAGTGGGCTGGTCTAGCTCAGTTTCTTAATGGGCCTCAGTTAGCCCAGTTTCGGATTTTCAAAGAAGATAGCTTTTTAAGTTTATAATTTAACTTGCGATGGCAGTTAGAAAAGGTCAAAACTAAGTGACGGGTTGGAGATATTTCGAGAAGATCAAAGCATGAAAAGTGTATTATCTTAGGTCTTCTTTAAGGTGGTGCAAAAATAACTAGAGGTTATGTACGAGATTTCGAAAATACAACGCAAGTTTATGACCTAGTCGCGAGTTCTCAAACTGAAAAACTATGAAAAGTTTCTAAGTGTTGAAATCCAGTTGAGTAGCTTTTACTTTGAGCGTTTTTAAGAGCTTTTAAGAGCTTTTCGCGAAAAGTTTAAAATACGAAAATTAAAGTTTGATATATGGGGATTCGAGCAGGACAAGAAAATACGTGGGTTATGTCCATCATTTCGAAAGTAAAGAACCATTTATTAGGCGAGTTGGGCTGATTTCTCCAAGTCAAAAGACTTGGAAAAATTTCTAAGTCTTTTAGTTATAAGTAAAAACGTGTTTTTATAAAAACGAAATGGGTTTCATTTCTGTGTTTAGCGAATGTATGGGTGTAACAGGAGTGCTCATATGTGATATTTGGCTGCTCAACAATGAGGTGAAACAAAGTTTGAGCCAATAAAATGAAATGTGCATGTAGAAGATAAAGCATGAATATGTACGTTCGAGCAACGATTCACAAAATGAAATATGTTGAGATAAGATTCGAAATGAGTTAAAACTGAGATTAGAGGACTTACAATCACCTCAAGGGTGAGTAGAACTGAGTAGGAGAGAACTTGGATAGCCGAGTACTCCTTGGCTTGCTCGTAAGATATAACCCGTTTCACAAAAATTTCCAAAGTGTGTGATATTTATTGAATGAGTTTATGTGGTTTGTTTCTGGACTTGTGGTGGATTTGAGGGAGTGAATATATTGAGGGAAAGAGGCATGCATTATCACAGTGTATGCATGAGGGTAATAGAAAAATGTACATGTGATTGGTATAGTGACTAGGAGTGAAAATTATTGGCCTTAAGCCATGTGAGGGCTATCCGAATTTTCTGGATCCCATGTGACCCTTTTCTGACAGGTTTGACTGAAGGGAGGGCTTGAGAGGAGCATTTTAAATGTGAGTGTCGGTGTGCATATAATACGTAAGTTATTATAGTTCAAAAATGGCACACGACTTTTCTAGCATGTTCTATTGATTGTAGTTGATTGAAATGTGGTTGCTAACTCATTAGAAGGGTATAGTGATCGTTGGGAATGGCCAGAATAGGTTATGGGTCGAATTCGAAGGTTTTGACAAAAATTGTCAAATCGTATAAAGTGTGTGATAGCCAATTACTTTGGCTAGTTTTCGTGTATTAAATATTTGTTTCGTGTGGTGGAAATTGGCACCCCAATACTTGGCCAGGTGGTAAATCGAGAGGTGAAAAGAACCAAGTAGGTTGCATTCACGATTTGAAAGATATCTAGGCGATCCTTGGGACAGTTGGGATCGGGCTTTGCACCAAGAAGGAAAGAAACTTGTGTTGGCAGTTGGGCTCGTTGGTGGGCTCAGGTGTTGGGCCAAAAGAACAGTATCCGGTTTTTTTTTAAGTTTTGTTTTATTAGTTAGTTTTAAGTTTTGATATTTCGCGATTCGTGTGTAATTTCGTTCCGTGTTTTCGTCACATATTTGTTTTTGAGCCATTTTTGAATAATAACTATTCGTTACGAGATAACCTCTCGTTTTCACAAGTCGAAAAATAATTTAAGTACGTGCATTCCGATCATTAATTATTGTTTTAACAAATGGAAAATTGCCATTTGTTACAACTTAACAACCAAAACCCTGTTCTGGACATAGCAAGCAGTATTAACTGCTTCAGCCCAAAAAGTGATAGGCAATTTAGATTCAGCTAACATGGTTCTAGCAGCTTCTATGAGTGTCCTATTTCTCCTCTCAGCAACTCCATTCTGCTGAGGAGTTCTAGCAACACTAAATTCTTTTCTAATACCCTTTTCTTTGCAGAAATCATCCATAACTCTATTCTTAAACTCTGTCCCATTATCACATCTAATGACTTTTACTTTCTTGTCTACTAAGTTTTCTATCTCTGTAATAAATGTCTTAAGAATACTAGAAGTCTCATCCTTAGAACCTAAAAAGAAAAACCATGTAAATCTGCTATAGTCATCAGTAATAACTAGACAATATCTCTTATGCTTAATACTACTCACAGAAGTAGGTCCAAATAAGTCCATATGAAGCATAAAGAATGATTGATCAATAAAGTTAAAAATCTTGGGCTTACAAGTGGCTTTATGTTATTTGCCTTTGAGACAAGCAATGCATGTTTGGTCATTTTCAAATCTTTTCTGAGGTAAACCTCTTACCAAACCATCTTTGACAATTTTATTTATGGTTTTGAAATTGATGTGACCAAGCCTCCTATGCCATTTCATAGATTCATCCAATGTGGCCTTTGCTACAAGACAAGTAAGGGCTTCTTTAGGAACAATCTTCTTCATATCAACACTGTACATGTTGCCCTTTCTTGGAATTTTAAGAAGTACTTGACTT
The DNA here is from genome assembly GCA_021014915.2 of Artemisia tridentata subsp. tridentata. Lineage (NCBI taxonomy): Eukaryota > Viridiplantae > Streptophyta > Magnoliopsida > Asterales > Asteraceae > Artemisia > Artemisia tridentata. The sequence goes on along the minus strand of CP139501.1, from coordinate 306,042,696 downwards.
TCATCAGGTATCTTAAAATCAGAAGAAAGCACGAGACATTCAGTTTCAGTAAAAAGAACTTTGTTCTTTTTGTCACACATTTGTGAGACACTAAAAAGATTATACTTAAGCTCTTGCACATAGTACACATCTTCAAAATCTAATTTACCGGTTTTAAGAGTACCTTTACGAGTAATTCTTCCTCCAATTCCTCCTCTAAAGGTAACATATCCTCCATCTAATGATTGAAAGTCTGAAAGATAAGACATGTTGCCTGTCATGTGCCTTGAACACCCACTATCTGAATATCCTTGATCTTCATCATCTGCTTTTGAATGTCCCTTCACATAAATAAGGAAATTAGTTTCCTTGGGGAACCCAAGCCATTACTGACTTGGATTTGCCACGTGCATCAATGTAGTTAAATATTTTGAGAACAGTTGATGCACCATTGGATTTAAGAGGTGTTGGGAATAAAATGTTCAAGTCAAAGAGCCTGCCAAAGATGTCAAAGAGCCTGCTAGTTGATTTTGAAGTATATGAAGATGTACTAACAGTACCTTCTGGGTAGAAGGTACTGCTAGTTGATGAAGAGCCTGCCAAGCTTATGTCAAGTTGATTAGATATTTTGTAATAGATATTTAGTTGAATTATTAGTCTTTGTACATTGTTATATGTTATGTAGAAGTAGTTTAGTCTTCTGTGATGTACAGAAGAATATTACAGAGTTGTACATTGGTAGTTGTATTTAATTGTAGGCGCTAAAATAGTCAAAGTATAGTATTATATTCAACCACTTGAACAACTTGTAATAAGGTGTCCTTATCTTATAAAAGGATACCTTAGTCACACTTCATGCATGCATCTTTTCCAACCATTAACCAAAACCAAACTATCTCTCAAGTAACTTAGTTACTCAATTCACAAATCCTTTTACAATCTTAGATTCAAGATTACTTTGTAATCCCGGTGATATTTAGATCATCCGTATTATTTCATCAATAATATTGAATCGTTTTGTGTTAACCAAAGTTGTGTTCTTTGTTCATTGCATCCTCACATTTACATAACTCACCACCTTGTGTTCTTTTAAGTGTGTTGTAGTAGATTCCGCATGCTAAACACATTCATACATAAATATCTTAACAAACACCTTTCCACAAGTGGTATCAGAGCTAGGCTTGATATTTACTAATTTAAAAGAACAATGGATGTTGAACATATTCAAACAAATGTTGCAGCTAAACTTCCATTACTTAAGCAAAATGAGTTTGAAATGTGGCGACTAAGGGTAGAACAATACTTTCAAGTGCAGGACTATGCACTTTGGGAGATCATTGAAGTAGGCAACTCATTTAAACCTTCAATCACCACTACAACAGTAAATGATGCTCTTGTAACACAAATACAAGACCAACCATCAAATGCAGATGAAAGAGTTCAGAAGAGAAATGATCTAAAAGCAAGGAGTATGTTACTGATGACTATTCCAAATGATCAGCTTTTGATCTTTAACAAATACAAAGATGCCAAAACCCTTTTTGAAGCAATTGTGGCTAGATTTGGTGGTAATGATGCTACCAAGAAAACACAGAAGACACTTCTCAAACAGCAATTTGAGAACTTCACAGCCACAACCAATGAGTCTTTGGACAGTATGTTCAATAGACTTCAGAAGCTTTCAAGTCAGTTAGCCATCCATGAAGTGATGATAACTCAAGAAGACCTAAACTCTAAATTTCTTAGGAGTTTACCTTCAGAATGGTCCATGCATGTCATTGTCTGGAAGAACAAGCCAGATATTGACCAGATGAGTCTTAATGATCTCTACAACAATTTCAAAATTGTAGAACATGAAGTAAAGAAGACTACTGGGTCAAGCTCAGGAAATATGGCTTTTGTTTCATCACCAAGCATCTCAAAGGTTGATAATAAAGAAAAAGGTGGCAGAGAAGAAGGTACTGCCAACACAACCTTTGGTACTGCTAGTACTTCTAGTAGTACCAAAACCATTTTAGATGAAACAATAGGGTGTGCTTTTCTTACATCTCAACACAATGGGTCCATATTAACATTTGAAGATCTTCAAGAGATTCACCCTAATGATCTTGAAGAGATGGACATAAAGTGGCAACTTTCACTTTTGAGCATTAGAGCTAAGAAGTTGTTGATGAGGACTGGCAAGAAGATAATGATAAATGGAAATGAGCCTGCTGGCTATGATAAGTCAAAAGTGGAGTGTTACAACTGCCACATGAAGGGTCACTACTCTAGAGAGTGTAGAAGACCTAAGAAGCAGGATGACAAGGGTAGAGGGTTTGACAATAGGAATAAAGGAAGCTTTGAGAAGAAAGGAAGCTTTGAAAGCAAGAGTAAGGTTGTTGAAGTTGCTGAGCCAAAAGCAATGGTTGCTATTGATGGCATGGGTTTTGATTGGAGTTTCATGGGTGAAGATGAGTCAACTTCTGATGAATTGGCTTTGATGGCATTCTCCACTCCTGAGGTACAAATTACAAAATGTTCTACTACTTGTAAAGCTTTTGATGAATTAAAATCTTATATAAAACTTTATGATGAGCTGAAAGTAGAAGAAAGAAAAATCAATCAAACCTTAGTCAACTATAAGTGTGGAATGGCCAAACTAGAAAAACAAATCATTCACTATAGAGAAAATGAACTTACCTTTTCTGATGCTAAAGCTGCTCTTAATAGACAAATATTTTTGAAAGATTCAGAAATAGAAATGTTAAGGACTGAGTGTACTAAAGTGACATTGGCTAGAGATAATATTCAACTGACTGTTACCAAATTGGAAATTGCTTCTGAATGTACTAGAAGCATAGTTGAGAATCAGATGAATAAAAGAATAAAATCAGGGATAGGATACAATACATGTCCACCTCCTTATAGAGGAATTCCTTGTCCCCCAGGATCAGATCTAGCTGAGTCAGGTCCACATGAAATGATTAACAAACCATTGGCTAAATCTGTAGAGAAGAGTGAACCTTCTGAGAGTGCTAAGAATGCCTCACTCTCCAAGGTGCTCACTGATGAGAAACCAGATATTCTAATTATTGAAGATTGGGTATCTGATGATGATGAAGATGAGACTGTTCCTATCAAAGGAAACAAAGAAGGACCAAAAAGTCCTAAGAGAGTAGAAATTAAGGCTAAGCCTAAAGCTGTTTTAAAAGCAGTTGAAAGTTGTGAAAAATGTAATAACAAACCTAGGGGAAGCCAAAGAAATTGGAACAACCTTAAGTCACAACAACTAGGTGATGACTTTCTCATGTACAATAAGGCTTGTTATTATTGTGGTAGCTTTAATCATCTTCATGCTTATTGTAATAAATGGGTTTCTGGGAGTAAAACAAAGTCTAAAACAAATGCTACTCACCCCAGAAAAAGTTTGGTCAAGTCTAAAACCACCAAAGTTAAAGATAATGTTAGACAAAATAAGCCTGTTATTACAAAACCAACTGATAAGGGTACAAGAAACACTTTCAAAAATGTACCAAAAGTTGTGAATAGTCCTATTCAAAAGAAATCTGTGGTCAAAACACAAATTTGGAAACCAAAAACCAAAGGTCCTGCTAGACCAAATGGTACTGCCAAATTTGGTATTGCCAAAATTGGTACAAATAGACCAAAGACCACAAAATGGATAAAAAGGGAAAGTGCTGTTAAGTCCTCAGCATGTTGGATTTGGAAACCAATCCAATCAAAAGGTGCATCAACAACCCTGAAAAGGTTTGATTTCATTGATGCAAGAGGCAAACCCAAGTCTGTCATGGCTTGGGTACCCCAAGGAAACTAATATGTTTATTCATGTGCAGGAACATTCATCTGATATTGGAGATCAAGGATATGTAGATAGTGGTTGTTCAAGGCACATGACAGGCAACATGTCATTCCTCTCAGACTTCAAAACATTTGATGGAGGATATGTTACCTTTGGGGGAGGAATAAAAGGAAAGATCACTGGTAAAGGTACTATCAAAACCAGTAAACTAGATTTTGAAAATGTGTATTTTGTGAAAGAACTTCAGTTTAATCTCCTTAGTGTCTCACAAATGTGTGACAAAAAGAACAATGTTCTATTTACTGACAATGAATGTATGGTTCTTTCTTCTGATTTTAAGATGCCTGATGAGAGTCAGATCCTTCTTAAAATACCAAAAAGGAACAATATGTACAGTGTTAATTTAAAGAACATTGATCCTAAGGAGAGTCTAACTTGTTTGGTAGCAAAAGCCTCATTGGATGAATCTATGCTTTGGCATAGAAGGCTTGGTCATGTAAACTTTAAAACAATCAACACTATTGCAAAATATGATTTGGTAAGAGGTTTACCCAAAAAGATTTTCCAAAATGACCAATCCTGTGTTAATTGTCTAAAAGGCAAACAACATAGAGCTTCTTGTAAGCCCAAGACCCAAAACTCTATTTCTCAGGCTTTACATATGCTTCATATGAATCTCTTTGGTCCTACTAATGTATGTAGCTTGAATGGTAAAAGATATTGTCTTGTTGTTACTGATGATTATAGCAGATTCTCTTGGGTTTTCTTTTTAAGATCTAAACATGAGACTAGTGAGATTCTTAAATCTTATATCACTGAGGTAGAAAACCAATCTGATAAGAAAGTCAAAATCATCAGATGTGACAATGGGACAGAGTTCAAGAATAGGGTTATGGATGACTTTTGCAAGGAAAAAGGCATAAAAAGGAAATTTAGTGTAGCTAGAACCCCACAGCAAAATGGAGTAGCAGAAAGAAAAAATAGAACACTTATAGAGGCTGCTAGAACTATGTTAGTAGACTCTAAGTTGCCTATTTCATTTTGGGCTGAAGCAGTTGGTACTACCTGTTATGTACAAAACAGGGTTCTTGTGACAAAGCCACATAGAAAGACACCTTATGAACTTTTCTTTGGTAGAACACCATCTTTAAGTTTTATGAGATCTTTTGGTTGTCATGCCACTATTCTAAATACCAAAGATCATTTAGGCAAGTTTGATGGAAAAGCAGATGTAGGCTATTTGATAGGGTATTCTTTGCAGAGTAAGGCCTATAGAGTGTTTAACACTTGCACTAGGCTAGTGGAAGAGAATCTTCACATAGAGTTTCAAGAGAAACTAACAAATGTGAAAGGAATTGGACCAGATTGGATGTTTGATATTGATAGGCTTTCAGAATCTATGAATTATGTGCCTGTTTCAGGTACAAATACTAATGGTGATGCAGGTTTTGAAGAAAATGTTGAAACTCCTAAAGATCAAGATTACATCTGGATGCCAATTTGGAAAGAAATGGATCTATCTTCAAGTCAAGAAGAACCTTCAAAATCAACAAATGAAGGCAAGGAAGATGATCATGGAACTCAGAATCAAGAGAATCAAGAAAGTGGTACAAATGACAATGGTACTGCTAGTTCAACAGATGGTCCTGCTAGTTCAAGTATTGATACTGCTGAGCCATTGAATGTTCAAATAGATGATTCTTTACCAGAAGAGGTGGGGATTAGCAATCTTCCATCTACCTATGAAGTTCCTAAAACACCCAACACTAGAATTCTCAAAGATCACTCATCTGATGATGTGATTGGTAGCATAAATTCTGGTGTTAGAACAAGATCTCAAGTTGGTTTATCTCAAGTCTTGTCTTCAGATGAAGAAGGGTTTATCTCCTCTATTTATGAAGAAAAGAATAATGATATTTCCAATATATGCCTGTTTTCATGTTTTCTATCTCAGTCTGAACCCAAAAACATAAACAAAGCTTTAGATGATGCAAGTTGGGTGGAAGCAATGCAAGAAGAGCTTCTCCAATTCAAGATTTAGAAGGTTTGGATATTGGTTGACTTGCCCAAAGGTCACAGGGCAATTGGAACCAAATGGGTGTTCAGAAACAAGAAAGATGAAAGGGGTATAGTGATCAGAAATAAAGCAAGATTGGTAGCTCAAGGATATACTCAAGAAGAAGGGGTAGATTATGAAGAAGTGTTTGCTCCAGTTGCAAGACTTGAAGCAATTAGGCTTTTCTTGGCCTATGCTTCATTCATAGGATTCACTGTCTATCAAATGGATGTGAAGAGTGCATTTTTATATGGTGAAATTGAAGAACCAGTATATGTGTCTCAACCTCCAGGCTTCATTGATGCAGAGTATCCAGACAAGGTTTATAAGGTTACCAAGGCTCTATATGGTCTACACCAAGCTCCTAGGGCATGGTATGAAACATTGGCTTATTTTCTACTAGAAAGTGGATTCCAAAGAGGCAGGATTGATCCAACTTTGTTCATCAAAAGAACAAAGAAAGACATCTTGCTAGTGCAGATTTATGTTGATGACATAATATTTGGATCAACAAACCAAGACTTGTGTGTAGAATTTGAAAAACTTATGCATAATAAGTTTGAAATGAGTTCCATGGGGGAACTTACTTTCTTTTTGGGTCTCCAAGTGAAACAATCTAAAGAAGGCATATTTATCAGCCAAGATAAGTATGTAGCAGAGATCCTAAGAAAATTTAGTTTTGCTGATTCTAAGGTTGCAAGTACACCAATGGATCCAGACAAAGGGCTACTCAAGGATGCTGAAGGAGAAGATATGGATTTGCACAATTATAGATCTATGATTGGGTCTTTGATGTACCTTACATCATCAAGACCAGATATCATGTTCTCCGTATGTGTATGTGCAAGGTTTCAAATACATCCCAAAATCTCTCATCTCACAGCAGTCAAAAGAATCTTTAGATATCTCAAGGGTCAACCTAGGTTGGGTCTTTGGTATCCAAGGGAATCATCTTTTGAATTGGTGGCTTATTCGGATAGTGACTATGCTGGTGCAACTCTAGACAGAAAATCCACAACTGGTGGATGTCAATTTCTTGGTTGCAGACTAATCTCTTGGCAATGCAAGAAACAAACAATGGTGGCCAACTCTACAACTGAAGCAGAATATGTTGCTGCTGCAAGTTGTTGTGGACAAGTTCTTTGGATCCAAAATCAAATGCTTGACTATGGGTACAATTTTCTAAACACCATTATTTATATTGACAATAGCAGTACTATATGTATCATCAAAAACCCAGTTCAACACTCAAAGACAAAACACATTGAAATAAGAGACCATTTCATAAGGGATTGCAATGAGAAAAAGTTAATTCAAGTTGTTAAAATTGATTCTGAAAAGAATTATGCAGACCTTCTCACCAAAGCTTTTGATTTAGGTAGATTCAAATATCTTGTAGGAGGTATTGGAATGATAAATCTTTGAATAATATGTGTTTTTGTATATAAAATTAACTGGTATTGGCTTTTAAACATGGTACTGTTAGTTAGTCAATAGGTACTGTCAATTCATAATTGGTCCTGCTAGTATAAAATTTGCTATGTTTTGTTCATATTCATGCTTAAAATGTTTAAAATACTATAGATCAAGTGCTATGTACTTTGTTCTTTTGGTTTGCAACTAACACATTTCAGGTTGATAACAAAACAAGAGTTCTTCCAAACAAAAAGGGGCAACAAAAGTTATATTAATCTCAGGGGAAATAACAATCTCAGGGGAGGATATGATAGCTCAGAAAGGAAGAAAAACCAATTTGTGAAAGAAAAAGACAAGAGCATACAAGATGATGCAGAGGTTGAAAAAGATAGAGTTAGATCACATATCTAGAAGGGATGAAGCATTTCTAAAGGAGAAAGTTCTATCTAGATCAAACTAAAGAAAGTTTCAACTCAAAGGCATGCTATTAGATGATTTCACTTGTTGAACCAATCATCCAAGATACACAGCATCATTGCCTTTTTAATTTCCTCCATCCAAGGAAATTGCACCATCTTTAGGCCAATATGGCTTTTGGTATTCAGTTCACCAAGTTTTTACAAACTTAAGAGTTGGCTAGTCCTTAAGCAAACGGCTTTTGGTAAAGACAACTCAAATCCGTTGATGGTTAATAGTTTACCAAAAACTATATGGTTGTTAACTAACCATACTTAATTGTAAATAGTTAGCTAGTCCTTAAGCAAACGGCTTTTGGTAAAGACAACTCAAATCCGTTGATGGTTGATAGTTTACCAAAAACTATATGGTTGTTAACTAACCATACTTAATTGTAAATAGTTATCTAGTCCTTAAGCAAACGGCTTTTGGTAAAGACAACTCAAATCCGTTGATAGCTGGTAGTTTGCTAAAAACTATAAGGGATTTTTACAAAACTTTCAAAGGTACTGCTAGTTCAAAATTGGTACTGCTAGAGTAAAATGGTACTGCTAGATAGCCGTTGAGCCTGTCAGAAAAAGTTTTAGCCGTTTGGCCTGGTAGTTAAAATTAGCCGTTAGGGTAGTTATGTAAATTACTGATGATTATATTATATTATATTTCACATATAAAAGATCTTTTTAACCGCCTTTACATTTACTTTTAATAATCTTTTTTATTGTCGGTTAAAAGTAATTCTCTCATATCTTCTTTCATCAGTCCTTATCATAATTCACACACACCTTTCATCTTCTACTAGTACCACCCACAAATCCCACCAACATATTCAAAATTTTCATTATGGATTCCACAGTTGTTCTAAACTTTGTCCAACGTCACAATCAATTAGCATTTTTGGAGAAGTCAGAGGATAATGCCTCATTTCATCAAGTAGTGGATTTTTTAAATAACTCCTATATCAGGTTTGCTTTACTAGTCAATCCCACTATTTATGAATCTCAAATTTTACAATTTTGGCAAACTGCTAAAATTAAATCTTCTGAAAATGGGGAACAGAGGATTAAGGCCAAAGTGGATGGAAAAATTTTGACTCTTACTGAGTCATCCATAAGAAGACATCTTCATTTGGATGATTCTGATGGTATTAGTCAGTTGCCAGATACTGAGATTTTTGAAAATTTGCAAAGAATGGGGTATCATGCTGAGTCTAACAAACTCACTTTTCTGAAAAAGCATCTTACTCCACAATGGAGATTTTTGATTCACACAATCCTTCATTGTTTGAGCTAGAAGAAAACCTCTTGGGAGCAATTTAGTGGAAACATGGCTTCTGCTCTCATCTGCTTGGCTACAAATAGAAAATACAATTTTTCAAAACATATTTTTGAAGGATTGATTAAAAATGTGAAAAGTGAAACAAAGTTTGTGATGTATCCAAGATTTATTGGATGCATCATTGCAAAATTAAAACATTTGTTACTTCCCACAGACTCAATTTATGAAACACCAAAACTTTCTCACAAAGTATTTTCAAATATGAGAATTGGTTTTAGAGGGGAAGAAATACCACTATTTGATGAAATGTTACCACAACATCCAGAAGAACCAACACCATCAGCTGAATCACCATCATCTAGTTCTTCACATGGTTACATCTCACCAACACATCAAACATCACCAATACCATCTCCAGTACCATCAGCAACACCACCAACATCATCACATCATGTATCACAAACCCAATCACCTCAGACAATGCAAGAACTAAAAGACAAGGTGAAGTTCTTAGAAGTTGCTCTTAAAAGTCAAAGCAAGAAGTTTTCTGAGATCAACATCAAATTAGTCAAGAGGGTAAAGAAATTGGAGGGTGAAGTGAAGAAGCTAAAGGGTAAAAGATCTGCAAAGGTTGTTTTATCTAGTTCTTCAAAATCAGATGCTGATAGGATAGGTCACTCTTCCAAAAAGGGGAGGAAGGATAGTTCTGAAGATGAGGAGGAGGCTCAATTTGAATTCCATGAAGGAACTTAAGTTTATGATGAAGAGCCTGCTGGTGCAGGGCAAGAGCCTGCTAGGCCAGAACAAGAGCCTGCTAGGATAGAAAGGCTATTGGCAATGGAGTACAAAGGGTCTGCTGAGAAAGTGTACAAAAGAAAGAGGGACTTAGAGCCTCAAGGAGATTTATTTGTTCAAGGGAGGTTATTTATTGCTGATGAGCAATCCACTGCTCCATCCCAAGAACCAACTCCAAAGGATAAGGGAAAGAGCATTATGATTGAAGATGAGCCAAAGCCCAAAAAGTTAAAGAAATCAGAGCAAGCACAGATAGCTAGAGATGAAGAAGAGGCCAAAAGAATTCATGAAGAAGAACTGAAAGCACTTGAAGCTTCAAGACTGCTAACAGAGATGAAAGAGCAAAAAGATGCTCAGTCTCTTCTTGATACTTAAATTGCTCAAGAAACCTTTGATGCACAAATGCAATGGATTATTGCTAATGATCCGATTGTGAAAGGCCAAGCTTCAATGATAGTAAATGACAAGAATCTCAATTCTGATGAGAAGACAGCAGCACTTGAATCTTTTATCAACAAGAAGTATAAAGAAGCAGCTCTGGCTGACATCTTTGAAAAGATGAAAGAAAGTGAGAAAAGAGGTTTTAAGGTGGGCAAATCATGGAAAGATCAAGTGACTTTCATGAAGAGATTTCTAAAAGGTCAAGCAAATTGGACTGATTATCAACTGAAGAAGAAATCTGCTGATGAAATCTACTACTTGTATCTTCAAGCCTACAAAAGTCTTTACTACAAAGTTCCATCTGATGCAAAGCCCTCTATGAAGAAGAAAGATGCTCAGAAGAAAGAAGTAGCAAAATTGGACACAGAGCAAGTAAGTAAGATGTTAATTACTTTGCCAACTATAATACATGTTGATCCAATTAGCTGTAGACGCCCTATTATTGATTGGGAGATCAACCATGATAGATTAGGAAAGTCATGGAAAATAATAAGGGTTGGGGGTCAGTTTGCTATCTTTAAAAATTTTGAAAATCTAGTTAGAGCAAGTGACAGAGCAGACTTGGAAGAATTGTGGAATCTAGTGCAGATTAGGCTAGACACAACTTCTAGTACTGATGCTAAGGAACAGGAACTATGGGTAGAATTCAATAGGATGTTTGATCCTGATCCTAAAGATGTTCATTGGAAATTTCCCTATTATGATCCTTCAACAACATGGGAATTTCTAAGCCTTAGCAGTATTCATCATCTTTACACATCAAGTGGGATTGAACTCTTCATGTTGGCTGAGAAAGAGTATCCACTTAGTTATGAAGTGCTTAAAACTATGATCTCCAAGAGATTAAGATGTGACAAGGATGAAGAGAAATCAGAAATTGTTCAAAGTTTGCTGAGGAGCATATTTGAGCAATGTGAAAGAAAAAGGAAGAACAGAGAGTGAAGGTTTTTGGAAGAGTTCCCTCAAATCCTCAAGGTATGTATTTTATTCATCAGAAACTTGTGTATTTTAATGGAAATAACAAGTTTAGGGGAGGATTGTTGGGAATAAAATGTTCAAGTCAAAGAGCCTGCCAAAGATGTCAAAGAGCCTGCTAGTTGATTTTGAAGTATATGAAGATGTACTAACAGTACCTTCTGGGTAGAAGGTACTGCTAGTTGATGAAGAGCCTGCCAAGCTTATGTCAAGTTGATTAGATATTTTGTAATAGATATTTAGTTGAATTATTAGTCTTTGTACATTGTTATACGTTATGTAGAAGTAGTTTAGTCTTCTGTGATGTACAGAAGAATATTACAGAGTTGTACATTGGTAGTTGTATTTAATTGTAGGCGCTAAAATAGTCAAAGTATAGTATTATATTCAACCACTTGAACAACTTGTAATAAGGTGTCCTTATCTTATAAAAGGATACCTTAGTCACACTTCATGCATGCATCTTTTCCAACCATTAACCAAAACCAAACTATCTCTCAAGTAACTTAGTTACTCAATTCACAAATCCTTTTACAATCTTAGATTCAAGATTACTTTGTAATCCCGGTGATATTTAGATCATCCGTATTATTTCATCCATAATATTGAATCGTTTTGTGTTAACCAAAGTTGTGTTCTTTGTTCATTGCATCCTCACGTTTACATGAAACTGCTCTGGGTGTGGTTCTAGTAAAATTAGAGTGACATTTAGATGTATGCCTTTTTAAATTCACCCTATGGTTTGAATACCCATATACCCTTTGGTTGCAGAAGGGTGCAAGATGGTCAAAATCTCCACAGACGAAACAAGCTTTGTTATAGAAGTCAAAGTCATCACCTAGTTGGTGAGACTTGAGGTCATTCCAATTTCTTTGGTTACCTCTGGGCTTGTTTGTGGTTCTATATTGCTCACAATATCTTATTGGTGGCCTAACATGTTTAACATTTGTTTTAGGCCTAACAGTATCATTTTTGACTACCTTAGGAACACTTGTTCCTGCTTTCTTAACAACATCAGGTTTAGACATAACCTGTTCTTCCTTATCATCATCAGATGTCCAGTCCTCAATGATTGGACCATCTGATTTCCTAACAGAGGACACCTTGTCCTCAGGAAGTGAAGTATTACTTGAACTCTCACTTACTTTTATAGGTTTGTCAACAACTATATCTTCTTTTGGCTTAACACCATATTCTAATGTAGGTTGTTGAAGGTCAGACAAGCCTATGTGCTCTAGGTCTATCCCTGGGGGTGTAGGGATTCCTCTGTAAGGAGGTGGGACATTCTTATATCCTAACCCAGAATTGGCTTTGTTGATCACTTGACATTCAATTATTTTGCTTACCCCCTTAGAGGCATTGATCCGTGCTAAAGTATATATAAATATTATGCAACGACGGATACACGTGAATAAACACAAATTACCCCTTTGTGAAAAAGGATACTTTCAAAAACTCACGTTCGTGTGTAGTGTGAAACCAGGTAAGTGATTACCCGGATCGTTTCCCAACGAGGTATAAATGGGCAAACTGTGAAAAGCTTTGGATTAGAGTGACAGATGATTAGAGTATGGATTTTTACTTTTTTGATTAATTCTAAATAACAAATAAAAAACAAATATACACAAGAAAATTAAACGCGAATTAAACTAAACTGAAAACGCGTAACAGGAAATCTAAAATGGGACAAAAACTGAAATATATGAAATTTTAAAACCTAAAAATGTAAAATTACTTAAAACTTATTTTAAAACTAAAATTATATTTTTTATACTTTTTATCTAATTATTATTAATTATTTATTATTTAATAATTATTTAAAACTAATTTAATTTATAATAAATACTAAATAAACAAAGAAAAATCTAAAACTTTTTCTATAAATATTATTAAGTGAAAAGAAGCTAAGAAAATTATAAAAATGAAAATTACTTAATTAAAAATTTAAAAAGATAAATTCTATTAAATAGAAGCTATCACTTATTTTCTATTTTGTTTTTCTTAAGGTCTAAAAATATGATTATATTTTTCCTGGATTCTATTTAATAAAAGAAAATTATGAAAATTAAAATTATATTTTTCTGATTATTATTCTATTTGTTATGATTTAATTATTATTAGAAACTAATTAAAAAGATTAAAAATATTAAATGACTTAGGAAAAATTTGAAAAATTCAGGTTAAGTCTAAAATAATATTCTTAATACAGGAAAATTAAAATCAAAAGTCTAATAAGCCCTGATAAGCAGTTGGGCAGATAAGCAATTGGGCTAATAAGCTAAAAATAAGCTAATAAGCACAAAAATTCACCAAATGCTCAGAACAGGTTTAATACACTACTAGAAGCACAAAACAACTTAAAGCAAACAGATAATCCCACAAATTAAGCAAATTCAACACTTAAGCAGTTGCAAAGTTTATGCAGAAACTCAGGAATATGGCCAAATTGCAAGGCAGATTAAGCAGTTTAAATAAGCAGATAAGTTGAATAATATGGGGGCAAAAGTGAGCTAGTACTATGAGCTATTCAGAAAACCAAAAAGCAAGGCTTAAGCTTATCTAGATAAGCCACAAATGATGTGAGATCAGCAGCTTAAACAACTCAGTATATACTGAGTTGTTGTGTGCAGAGTTGTGCAGAAGAGCACAAGCAAAAGGACTTCAAACCACCTCTTTTGTTTACTTTAAATGGATCACAAGAGCCTCATAAAAGCCAAGAACAAGGGCCAAAAGAGCTTATGGCTAATATTGGCTTATTTGGACCTTTTTGAGGTCTGATTGTGGTTTTCTAGCTTGTGTGACACAAAGGACCAAGGACCAAGAGCACTCTATCTTGTTCACACAAGCTAGAAAACCACAATAAGCCTTCCTGAATAGCTTATACTCCCAATAAGAGCTTATTTCACCCAGGTTGACTTTTGTTGACCATCTTCATCATTTGAAATTGAGAACTGATGTATACTAAATAAGCTTACAGGAAGCTATAAAAAGCTTTCATAAGCTTATTACAAGGTTGTTTGGAGCTTTTAATGGTAGTTTAGAATTACTTAGAGCTTATACGAATTAAGATATTACTTGAAATCTAAATCATCATTGAAACTGAGTTCAATACAAACAAAATAAGAACAATTAAACTCGAATTAACTTTTATTGATAACTTGAACTGAGAATTACAAAAGATAAAGACTGAAATTGAAATACGATTACACTAAAAATTAACTACTACTTTTCTATCTATTACAAGGTCCTATATATACTAAATTAAGGTGGGATGTATCTTCTCTTTATCTCTGAATCATTTCCAGCCCTTGGATGGTCTTCATTTGATCTGAGCCACTCAAACTGATTTTGGCGCCAAAAGTCCTAGTAGTGGATTCGAGCAGGTTTTTAGCAATTAAGGATTTTTGGGTGATTGTGGAGGTGGAAGGGAGTGGTTAGACAGCTGGTGATGAGGTGGGGGGTTGAGGTGATAGAGCAGAGAAAACTATGGGCTTGGGTGGTATGGTTTTAGTTTTGGCGGTTTAGAGAAAGAAGAAGGAGAAGTTTGACCGAAGGTCAAACTTCGGGTTTTATTAATAAAAAGGGAGTTGGGCTGGTGGTGGATTGGGCTGGGTGGTTGTGTTGTGGATTGGGTTTATTAATAAGGGGGTTGGGTTTGGTGTATTTAATATAACATGGGTCCGGTTGGTTAGTTTTAGCACAAGGACCATTTTTGTAATTTCATGAAAGATGAAGGGCTGAAGTTGTACATCTTCCAAAATAAACCAAGGGTGATTCCTGCCATGTTCCAATAATCCAGGGACCATACATGAGATTTCCAACATTAAAATTTTCCCAGGGACCATTTTTGCAAATTCTGAAAGTGCAGGGACCAAACTTGTAAATTATTGAAACTTTTCACCAAAGGACTAAATATGACAACCTATGATTACAAAAGAACCTTTGGTGACTTTTCTTACAAAACAAATGCCTAGGGACTAAATTTGACAAGTTTTGAAAGTTGAGGGACTGAAACTGCCAATTAAGCAAACTTTGTTCGTTTTTCACTTGTTTTCAAACATTTTGCATTTGAAACATATAAAACACAATCCCTGGGATATTTTTAGTATTTTGATGCATTTCTGAGTGTTTTTGGATGTTTTGGCAGTTCAGATACGACAAAAATGATGAGTATTTACACACTCATCAGGCATAGTCTAATGTTTCTACACTTAATTGAATGTTTTCACTCTTCTTTTTAAGCCTATCATACTCAGTTCTTAAAAAGCTAATTTCAGCATCTTTAAAAAATATGTCTTGTTTAAGAAGAGCTTTGTCATCAGAAAAAGCAAATTCATTTTCTTTATAGTGTATGATCTGCTTTTCTAGGGTAGCTAAACCTACCTTATAATCTGTTAAGTTTTGATGAGTTTTGTTTAGTTCTATCATTTGTTCATCATAATGTTTTCTTAAACAGTCTAGTTCTTTAAGAGCAGTGCAAGTATTAGAACAAACTTTATCATTTTGTACCTCAGTAGCAGAGAAGGCCATGAGAGCCATCTGAGTAGAAGGTTCTTCTTCATCTTCCATGAAACTCCAATCAAAACCTAAGCCATCAATAGCTACCATAGCTTTTGAGTTTGGCTCAGTAACCTCCCCTGTTTTGGACTTGTTTCCAAAACCTTTGCTTTTGCCATCTTGATGCCTTGGTCTTCTACATTCCCTTGAGAAGTGCCCCATCATGTGGCAGTTGTAGCATTCTATCTTTGATTTGTCAAAACCAGCAGTATCATTGCTGCTGATAGTGATTTTCTTCCCTGTTCTTTGATAGAATTTCTTAGCTCTCATGCTAAGAAGAGAAATTTACCATTTTAGGTCCATCTCCTCCAAATCATCATCATTGATTTCCTGGAGGTCTTCATGAGTAAGCATAGACCCATCATTCTGGCTTGTGAGAAAAGCACAACATGTTTTCTCATCCATAATACTAATGGTACTGCTTGAGGAACTAGCAATACCAACTCCCATATCAACCTTCACATCTTCAACTGGATTTGAGATACTAGGAGATGACAGAAAAAGCCATGTTCCCAGTGCTTGAACTAGCACTTCCAGCTTTCTTCACATCTTGTTCAACAATTTTGAAGTTGTTGTACAAGTCTTTCAGACTCATTGAATCAATATCTGGCTTGTTTTTCCAGACAACCACTTGCATAGCCCACTCTTCTGGTAGACTTCTTAAGAACTTGGAGTTTAAATCTTCTTGAGGTATCTCTACACCAAGAACAACAAGTTGGCTCACAATCTTCTGAAGCCTGTTAAACATGTGATCCAGTGATTCATTGGCTGTTGATGAGAAGTTTTCAAAGTTCTGTTTAAGAAAAGTCTTCTGGGTCTTCGAGTGAATATGATTAAGTATGCGGAATCTACTTAACCACACTTAGAAGGATATTGGTTATGGAAATGGAACAGTGATGCTTGTTATTGAACAATGAACACATAAAGTATAACACCAAACGATTCAATATTATTGAGAATAATACGAGTGATCTTCACTATCACTAGGGTTACAAACCTTGAATTTCTATTACAAAGAAAACTATTTCTGTTATGTTCAACACAATGTATGTTTTCTAAACTTTCAACTAGTTACTATTCAACTCACTTAGACACTCTTATATTTTCTATTAAGCACATGCAATATCTAAGCTAAGATCTCTCTCTTATACAACAAAGGAGATCTTTACAATTATGATAAGCCTTGTCGAACTACTTGCATGTTATGTGTGTCAGTCCCTAAGATACAACTTGTTCTGTGTATACAACTTGTTGACTGAACACATATCAAAGATATTATCTACCGTATATATTTGACTTTTATACACAAATATCTTATACATACTTATCCATTCAGCAGTAGTATACGCGATACTTATCCATTCAGCAGTAGGATGAGTCACTCCAACAGCAGTATCTGTTACACTAGCAGTAGAATCTTGCGGCAGTAGAAACTCTAACACTAAGAGTATTTTCCTTTATGAACCAGCAGTTCTAATCTTCAGTGAACATTCAATTTCCAATGCTAAGCTTCAGAACATTTAATTCTCAACAGTTTCTTTCGTTTTCATTAGCCTGGTTAGTAAGTTGCATAGCATTTTCTGTTGTTGGTTCTTCCAAAAGGCTGTTTTCACCATCTTTCTTGTGTGTTTCTGTGTTCAAAGAACTGGAAGCGTGTGTTTTGGATGGGTTTAAAGGTGTCAACATTTTTTGATCAGAGGTAATTGTGTGTTTTTGTGTTTTTGAATTTGTCGAAAATTGGTATATTTAAGGTATTGGATGCATATCATTTGTTCATTTATTATAGGAAGTGATAAGGTGTATAATTTAAAAACATAACAATGTCAATAAAGATTTGATTATTTAAAATGTAATATTCTAAGTTAATCAATGATTTTTATTTGAAAATAAGTTGGTTGATAGGATAATGTACCTTATTGTTGCAAAGTGGGATAATATGATATGATAACATTCGTTTCTAAAGTTTGTAATGTTCTAAACTCATTAGCTTCATTGATTTGATGTTTATGAATAACAACTTATTATTTTTCCTATTAATTAATAATAGGAATTAACATGGTGGTCGTATCCTATACTTATAAAGTATGCATTGTATTGTGAATGATTATCGAGTCCTACTGTGCACTCAATACTGTTATTCACACGAGATAAAGGAGTTATTGTTAATCATCTTTTATGCTTATGAAAACATGCATCACATAAGAAGATAATACAAAGAATGCGCTAAACAAATCTCCAAGTCGAAGACCAAGTAGCAAGGAACAAATTAATAAGGACACCACCTGCAATGATCATTGTATTGTATGAGAAAATATACCATGTTACGGTTATTGTGTATCTTTGGTCAAAGTCATTATCATTCTTAAAAAATGGATAGAGTATTAGTCACCAAACACCCCAAACGCATTATGTTTAATTACAATTCATTTGAGAAGTAATATGTGATGAAATAAACATTATAACATAATGCATATAAAAAGTATATTGGCAAAACAAAGTATCTGTTATGTGTTTTAAAAAAAAACACACTCATTGTTTGACAAAAAACAAATCCATCGTTGTCGCAGCATAAAACTTTCAAACCCTTCTTGCTCTTTACCCTCGATATGGCTACATAAAGTTGTCCATGTGAAAAAATAGGTCGTTCTAAAAAGAGTCCAACCTTAGATAAAGTTTGGCCTTGACTTTTGTTAATTGTCATAGCAAAACAAATAGATACGGGAAATTGTCTTCTGTTAAGCTGAAATGGCATCTTTTTATCCGATGGACTAATTACCATTCGAGGTATAGCGACAACCGCGCCTACTTGACCTCCCGATATAATTTTCCCCTCAATGTTATTGATTCCCATTCTGACAATTTGTAACCTTGTACCATTACATAGTCCTCCTCTTTGGTCAATGTTTCACAAACACATTATTAGAGCACCAACTTTCAATACTAACTTATGATGAGGAACTCCTGACATCTTTATTGAATTCAAGAACTCTGTTGTGTAGAGCGACTCATGGTAATTAAAATCTAAATCTACATCTGTAACCGTATCGGAACTATAACATACCTTTTCTCTACCAGGAAGCATAGACATCATACGTTCATTTATTTTGTCAACCTCTTGATGTGTTGGTGCAAGTATAGCTCTATCTTGAAAATACAGTGGATCCCACCGGTTTTCCTCCCAACTGTCGTAAGTTTCCTTTATAACTGAACCAACGTGATCATCAGAATCTGGTATGAGCATTTCTTCGGGAAATTCAACATCGGCATGCCCATCATTCTTTCCACCTATTTTGCCCTCGCCAATCTTGAGAATCCATTCAGCAAACTCATTAATTTCTTCTGCGTCAGCTGGATTGCAACCAACACGTAGCCTCATGTTTTGTGTCAGATTCAAAACCGTGCAATTATTCCATAATCTAGACATGTTTAGCGAAGCATATACAACATCTTGCCTACTGCCATTAGGTATAACTGGTAGTATTTGCCTAAAGTCTCCACCGAAAACAACCACTTTTCCCCCAAAAACCTTGTCAGAATTAGGCGTGTAAGTACCTGAAGCTATATCTCTTAGTGTTCTATCAAAAGCTTCAAACGCAAGTCTATTAATCATTGGAGCCTCATCCCATATAATTAACTTCGTCTGACGTATCAAATCTGCAAGGGGACTATCTGCAGAAATTGAACACATAGAATCCTCCACAACATTTATTGGGATAGCGAACCGTGAATGTGCTTTTCGTCCACCATCAAGCAACAAAGATGCAATTCCACTTGATGCAACGTTTAAAACTATCTCACCTTTTGACCTTAAAGCCGCAGTCAATGTCTTGTACAAAAAAGTCTTACCGGTACCACCATAACCATACACAAAAAACATACCTCCCGTATTGTTGTTGCATGCATCAACAATTGCTTTATATATTCCTTTCTGCTCATTCGTCAAGCTTGCATACAGTCCTTCATGTTGGATTATCAATTCTGGTATTTTATAATCCAGTTCGTTGTAAATCAAACGATTGTATCCTTCCATTGTAAACTCAGTATTGGGATAAGGCATATTCACTATATCCTTGAGACTTCTTGAACTGCTAAGTAGCTTATCCTCAATATATGTCAAACATATATTGTACCATTGAGTATCGGTGAGTTGAAGATCTGAAACATAAAAGTCAAATGATATTTAGGCTAAAGTTATTGTGACAATAATCATATATATATATATATATATATATATATATATATATATATATATATATATATATATATATATATATATATATATATATATATATATATATGTTATGCAATTAAATAATAATTTAAATACATACCTGGATGATTTCGTTTTATTCTTTCTATGTGTTCAACATCTTCCGCTAAAAGATGCCATGTCTTCTCCCATACGATTTTAGGCCTGGACATAGTGTCAGATATTATTAACATTACGAATAATTTTCGCAAGTAATCCCCCATTCCCCACTGACTTGCTTCAATAATTCCATCAATGTACTCCTTATCGTCGTCTAACAAACCACGTGCGTAGCAAGCCTCTTTGCATGTGGGATATATTACATCATCAAACTCCCTAAGGTCGTCCCAATATTTAGCTCCTCTAACATGGTTTAGTAGCCTACGTAGATAAAAAAGCTCGCCAAAAGAAGGAGGAACATGATGTATGCGGCCAATGCTTTTGCCTATTTAATAACAGCAAATACATAATTGGTCAGTACATGTTTGTACAAAAATATAGCAGCAGCAAACAGTGTTTGGGTCAAGTTATAGCAGCAATGAACAGGCATTAGTGCATTCTTTTAAAGGCGGTAACATAGTCTAATAACAGTTAATTAAGTGATTGCTAATCACATGTTTGGGATTGCTAATCAGATTACTTTTAATAAGGAATTAACAGTTAGGTATCCCAAACACTCAATTATGCAGTTTTCATTTAAAGTTAGTTATCCCAAAACACTTCATTTGTAAAAGGCATTATCATTTAACAGTTAACTAACATAGTGATTGCAAATATAAGTTAAAAAAACCTGTTAGTTGGCCCATTGTAACCCATATCACAGTTTTAAAACCAAAATGATACCAAAAACATAAAAAGGGAATTCAACTTAGGCATAATTATTAAGGAATGTTCACAGTAGCAGCATACATATGTCATCAGAGTTAAAGTGGCTGTAAATAAGGGAAAGTATTAAACGAAATTAATAATGTGAGTGTTAAAAGAATTATTTGTACCTTGTTTTCTTTTAGTCCATATCTTATCAGTCTTATTCCAAACATAATGTTTTGGGAACTCCACGTACAACAATTTTTGCGCTGCAACATCAGTTTTATTACATTCCATCCACGCTAAAAACTCAGATGTATTAGCTGAAACCTTGTCAAGTTGGAAATCTATGCTTTCAGTAGGATCAAACATGATAGACTGTTGGTCCGGGAGGTGAAATGGTAAGCGCTCAACAGCAGGGAATCGATGGTGTATATCAAACTTGAAAATCCTCCACGCAGCTTCACATGATGATAAATAACGACAATCGTAATAATCGTTAATCTCATCTTTTTCTTCATCTTCCAAAGCAGCCGTTACTCTATCAGGACCCTTGTTAATATATTTAAAAAGGTATTTGATAGATCCAAATTGGTTGCACCATTCTACGTTGATATGTGCTTGGTACCTAATAGGCGAAAAAAAAAATATAAATTTAAGAAGTTGTAATTTAACAGATTGGACTTAAAAAAAAGCATGCAAATATACTCGTATGTGTTATTACCTTTTCAATAATGTAGGGTTGTATGTAACGACAAAACCACCATCAAGGTCAGCACCTTGCTTCCTAACAGTTCTGCCATTATCGCTACGTTTGTATATGGCATATCCACTTTCATTAATGAAAGTGTTCTCATTGAACTTCTTTGGAAAATTCTTAGAACACTTGTTATTTTCCATGCATGGGCAACTTCTATGCTCGGGGCCACAAGGGCCGTGCATCATAAACTCTTTGACTAATTGGTATAGCTCGGGATCTAAATCTTTAACAGGTATTTCAGCTGATATACACCGGTCTATGTCGGCGGGAAATCTCAACTTATCTTCCGTTTCTAACCACACGCACAAATGACAGTGAGGCAACCCTCGTTTCTGAAACTATATAGTGTATACTTCTGTTTGGAAATTGCAATACAAACAAAAGATATATGTTAGCACATATATACGGATTTTTAAATAAGCATAGAGTATTTGTGTAAAAAAAGGAATGTTTAAAAAAAGGAATGTTAAAATATACCTGCTTTTACACGGCCAAAAATACGTTTCTCCTTGATGTCCTTTATCAACTGATCAAGCTTCATTTTAAAAACTCGTGATGTAATGTCTGGCCGATCCTCTGATTTTAGACCCTTTCTTCTTAGATACCTTGTAATTTCGGGCCACTTTGGATTACATGTAAATGTAATAAATAAATCCGGATATCCATAAGACTTGCACATAGCCATAGCATCCAAATAGTTTTGCATCATGTAACGGGGGCTACCGGTGAAGGTTGATGGTAATATTACTTTAGTGCCACGTCTTTTATTTTCTGAGTTGGATGCTTGTGCAGCTTTGGCTAATTTGTCATACGATTTACATCTTAATTCCTTATTCTCTCTACGTACAAATAACAACCTTTCAGCCTCAACCATTGTATAGCCGTCAACTAAAAACTGCTGAAACAATCGTTTTCCATTTAGGTTTGTTGAGAACACATTTGGCCGGTCTTGAATACGGTAAGTAAACCACTCACGCATGGTGGCATATTTTTTCTTACTGTCTGGTGTTTGATCAGTAACACCTTGATGGTATATGTCTACCCTATACCCATCTTCTGCGTAAGGGAATAACAATGGATATTGTAAAGGAAGGTATGAAACATGCAACTCGCTAATTGGTTTCAACTTGCCATTAATTTTGTGGACAATTATGTCTCTTTCGTTATGCATGGCATCAAAATCACCGATGATAAGTGCGGCAACTTCATTAGCAGTTGGAAGGTTGTATTGTCTACCATCTTTGTCACGTCTAGCCTGATCTTAACCTTATCTTCACCATTTGACATTCGATGACCAACCATTCTATACTTCTGAACCAAAGGGTTATTAGTATCGAGCATATGTTTTATTTCTTTTGTGAGTTCACGGTCTATGTCTTTTTTGGAAGAGGACGATGAGCTACCTGTTGAAGTACTAAAATAACCCAAAGAAAATATAATTAGTAATTACACTAATATATTAAAATAAAAAATTTATGGAAAATAAAAGTATCATGAATCACCTCACAGCGTTAATCCGGTTTTCAATCTCATTTGGCGGATCATAAATGTAAAGCTGTCCAAACTTAGGCGATTCACCAGCTTTAGGCAACAAATCTCCAATTACATGGTTGTTTTTTCCTTGAATTCGAAAACAATAAGGGGCACGTCCACTGTTAACCGTTTTATCTTGCTTACCAGCCATCCAAGTAAAGGCAAACATAGAATTATATCGACGGATGTCCTCCATAAATGATTTACTTTTGGAGTGTTCACCTTTCAACAATTTCATTAACAAAGGCGGGGGGTTTTTCAGGGCAACCGGCAGTTTTATTTTTCCTCTACCGCAACAAATAGAAAAGCATTCATTTTTTGACGAATGAGTAGATCCTACCATACTTTCGGCAAGCCACAATAATGCACCACATTTGATGCATTGTTTTGTCTGATCTCCATGGTCAAAATAGTCTAAAAAAATGAAGAAATTGTTATTAAGTTTTTTTAAATCTGAAAGATTATGAATAATTACTGGGTAGAAATATTGGTGATGATAAATACCTTTAGATATGCCTTCAATCCGATCCATATATCCATATTCATCCTCAGGATCTTCGTCCGACATCTCGAATACAGGTATATCTGCAACTGATTTGCCTTTTTGCAGGCTACTGCTCTCTGGAGTAGAATTAACATTGTGTTCTGTTTGACAAATTCAACGGTTAAATAATTGGACAGTCTGTTGTATAATCTAATATGTAACAAATATAAAAGTAACAGAACTTTAGCTCACCAATGTCAAAGTGGACAGGAGTTGTGTCTTTGAACCTTGATATAGGATTAGCCTTAGATGAGTTTCCTGTAATGTTGTATGATTGTTAAACTTAACATAGGTTATTACAACTATATAAAAGCTAAGTATGATTAAATTAGTATCAGCATACGGTTTTCCTCAAAAAGAAAAACAAAAAACAAAGAACACTTACTTGTAGAAGTGCTGAATATGGGGCGTACGTCATGTGTTACAGCAGGGGTGTACAAATTAGGGGAAGAAGATCCGACACCAATTCTCGAAGGTGTTGTAGGAACAGGTAGTGGTATGGCATTATGGGTAACATGATCTATTTATTACAGTTGTAGTTAGCAAAATATTCTATAGATAGTTGTGAACATATCAGATACTATTATTAAATTCTCCTAAAACATTTTGGAAAAACTAACCTGGTGTGGTGCCGATATTAGAATATGGAGGGAATGGAGGAGTGCGATCGATTGGAACGTTGATTGAAGGTTGCAAGGATTCTTGATTTTGTAGAGGTTGATTTGCTTTGTAAAAAAAAATAATAATCAAAATTTGATGGAAAAATATCTATAGTGAATGATGCTACAGTAAACAACAACACACTTACAAATTTGTTTAGGTGTTTTGCGAGGCCTTCGTACTCCTCTAACTGGTTTTGGTGTCACTGGGGTCTTACGGGGGCGTCCACATCGATTTATATGTGAAGAATCATTTTGACTTACTAGTTCAGCAATGACATTTGTTATTGTAGTTAACAACGGGTCAGGTAGAGATGAGTTGGGTAAGTTTTTATTTGTTGAAGTCAAAGTACCTTAAAAACAAATAATGAATATATGTTATCTAGAAAAATGTAATAATGTCTTATAATTCAGCAAAATAGCGCTAATGTGGAACATTACTTGATGTGATGTCGGAAAGGGGATATCGACGTAGTTGGGTAGTCGAAAGTGTGTTGACAAAACCTGAAAGTGGTGTTGGTGGAGTGTGTATAGTATCAGGAATTGTATTTTCGTTGTGTTTTTGATGTTTAAAAGTTTTAGGGATAGTTGGTGAATCAAACGAAGTTTTGCATGGCCGTCCACGTCCCCTCTTTTGTGGTTCAGAATTTTCGGATACAGGTACAATATTGTGGCTTGGTTGATGAGTTACCACTTTATTCCCAAAAGGTGTGTTGGCTGATAAAGAAAGATACACTATAAATACCTTAACAGATATATTATGTAAATGAATATAAAGATTGTTTATAAAAATATATTTCATATAATTTACTTGATGTGATGTTCGATACTGGATGCCTTCCCATATTAACAATAGGAACTGAGTTAAAAACACCTGAGAATGTTGCTGATTGCCTATTAGTTATAGGCATATATATCGGTTGATATTTAAGAACATTCGTGTGTAACATAGATTCATGATCCTTCCTCGTTTTGGCTATTAAAAATAAAGATGTTACAATAAAAAATAGACACTTGATTATTTTTGTAATGCGAAAGGATAAATGAAATATTACATACCTGAAATTGCATCCGAATGAATGGTTTTTGGATTTGCAACTGGTGGATGGTGTTCTAAGATGTTAATACTTGGCAACAAATTTGGCAAAACAACATCATTATTGTTTCGGGAGTATAGTTGTATACGTTTTTGTTAGACCCGTTTCCCTGAATACAAATAGGCCCCACCCTAGATGAAATGGACCAAAGGCCTTACGCGATTGGCCAGTCAACAAAGGTTGCGTAGTGGTCAAACTCGATAGTCAAAGTATGTGTTATATAGTTATGGGAAAGTATTATGTGGCAAGAATAGAAAGGAAATAGACCTAAGGGACTTATGTTGTCATAAGGAAAATATGTTATGAAGTTAGTTGTGGCTAAATAAGAAGGAATGAGACTTGAGGGGCCAATCTTGCCAAATGGCCAAACTTGCCACCTAACTAAATATATCCAGGATTTTCTACAGTTTTCCTCCATTATTTGAGATGGAGCTTGTGGTCCGGTTCATTAGAGAGAAAAAGAAAGGGAAAAGCTAAATGATGATCTAAGAAGAAGAAGGTGAAGATCAAGTGTTCATAGTCTTCCTTAGTAATGATCTTCCCACAAGTAAGTGTCTATGTTCTTGATGATTAATGAAGTTATAGATTATGGATTAAGTGGGTTTTCATCATATGATCAAGATATGATCATATGATGATGTAGAATGAAAGGTGAGTATGTTTTATGGGTTTTGATAACCCTTGTTATGTTATTGATTGTTATGTTGTTAGGTCTTGGTTAATTATGAAGGATGATGATGATGATGAAAGAATGTGATAATGATGATGCTCTTGATATTATTTTAGCTTGGATTAAGGTAAGTAAAATGATAGTAACATGTGTTATATGGATTTCTAACACATGTGTATTATGTATGTTTGGTGTCAAGTATATGGACTTGGTATATGCTTATGTGATGCCATGAATGTGGCTTATGTGATGCGTTGATGCTATGGAATATATTGATGTTATGTGTTAGATGAGACTTGGGTAATAAGCCCGTAAAGTAAGTGTTTTATGTATATGATGCTTATGTGTGGTTTGAAGTATAATGATATGTTATGGTCATTTTACTTACTAAGCCTTGTGCTTACGGTTTAGTTGCCTAACCGTTTTGTAGGTTGGCATTGTTTATATGGCGGATTGGATGTAAGGATTAAGGATTTGGATATGCGAGATGATGAACTCAAATAAGTACATTTTATTACTATCATTTATCCTATTAATTTGACTTGTTTTATTATATTATGTATGAGGATTGATACTTAATCGTTTACTTTTGTAATTCTCAGTTGAAAACAAGCATTTGGTGAAACTTGGCGATTTTGGACTAATTATGGGGCAAAACATGCAAGAAGTTAAGAGTCTACTGAAATGTACAAGATCAAGACTAATCTGCTCCAGATGCGCCACATCTTGCTTATCACATACGGCGCATCACTATCAATATTTCACCAGATACAATCCAAGATACAAGAGGACATGCGCCGCATCCAAAGATAAAGATACGCCGCATCTTCTGGCGGTGTACGAATATTCCTGAATATTATAATCTTGGACCCCACGTGAAGTTAAGTAAATGCGCCGCATCTACTTACTAGATGCGCCGCATCTTACCCTCAGACAGAAACTATAAATACCCCAAGACCAGACGAATTTTGGGGGGCATATATTATATACGAAGACCGAAGTACAGAAACCAAGGACGAATTCAGTCGAATAGCGAGCACAAGACACACTCAAATCAAAGATATAAGAGCTGTAAGAAGGTGCTGCATGTGTTTAATTCATTAAGTAGTTTTGTTTTATTGTGTTAGTAAACTTTAATTCATCAAGATTGGTGGCTTGTGTAATGTGACAACGGAAATATTGCACTCCCTTAAAACTGCTTTTTCATTAATTAAAGTTTATATGTTGATGTCATTGGTGACTTTTATTAGTGCATTGATAACCTCTGTGTCTAGCTGAGCGTTGATCGGGTCGCCATGCCTCTGCCCTCTCCTATTTATTAGATCGCCTATGCATTCTATGGTATGTAGAAAAGTAGGAGAAAGATAAATAGGATAGTCATAAGTAATCATTAATGGTTTACTCGCCGATAAGATTAGAACCAACGAGAAAGGACTTAATCTCGGTGCATTACATCGAACTATACACTTCATATAACACTAGCAATAAAACAAGTGACAAACTACTTATCATAAGGACAGCCCTCTTATTGTCTCGAGTATTTATCTGTGTACGTGTGTGCTATTCGCTGATTCGTGCCTATTGGTTTAGTTTATTATCTAATTGCAACCAAATCGTGCCAGTCTCTCAGGCTGACCCCCCTTGCGTTAGATTAGATTGTATAGCTAACTTAATTTATTAAAATACTGATTAGAATAACTAGATAATACGTTCCACTCTTAGTGATCGACACTCTACTTACCATTATATTCATACTGACCGGGTACACTGCTCGTTAAGTGTGTGTGTTATTGATAAGTTGGCTAAATATAAATTTAAAACTTGAGTAGGCATTAATACTGCTAAACCGCAACGACACATCGCACGCATCAAGTTTTTGGCGCCGTTGCCGGGGAGTGAATTGTTATTATCTGTTAATTTGATTAGTATTTTAATTAGGTTTTAATTTTTTTTATCTAACTGCTAATTTTGTTGTGTATTAGATTAATTTGCATTCATTGTACTATTTTGCATATTTTCTGTTTTTGTGTGTTATTTGTTTGCTTTTGTTTGTGTTTATTTTCGTGTGTTTTTATTTGTTTTAATTTTTCGTGTTTTGTGTGTTCTGCTATCGTTGTACTGAGCTAAATCGAACGATACGGCGCATCTGATTTCTCAGATACGGCGTATTGCGTTCAATTTTTATAAAATACAACGCGTTTAATTAATTCGATACGACGCATCTTTTCCCCAAGATACGGCGTATCTGTTTTTGATAAATTTTTTTTTTCTAAACGTTAACGCCATACGACGCATCTGCTTCAGCAGATACGGCGTATCTATTATTTTAATTAAAAACAGTTTTCGAATTATTAAACAGATACGGCGTATCAATTTTTATCGATACGGCGCATCTTCTGAATCAAAAATCTTATATTTTGAAACGTAACGAAAATACGACGCATTAACTTTTGTTAATACGACGAATATAATTTGATAAATATAGTTGATTTTTGATATTTACTTTGATTGGTCCGCTACTCTCGTGTGCAAGTTGTTTATTTTCAGGATAAAGGATGATTCAAGCATCACCATGAAAGATTACATTCTGAACCAACCCGAGAGAAGCTAGCTGGAGTGATCAAACGTAACCTCTTCGATTATTCAACCTGCCCAAAGGGAAGTTCTCTACATTATAATCTCAATTTTATTATCCATATTATACATCTGATTCAAATTGTAATCTTAATTTTGTATGCTTTAAAACGATATTTGTTCCTAACCTCGGAATAAATCCTTATCCACTAAACAATAAGATTACAATTGTTAATAAAACGTTTATGCCTATTGCTCTTATTTTGAATTAAGTTACATCATATGGTATGACCTTTTACCCCAATTTGATGTATAACGAATCGTGTTGCGGAGGCCAAGGTACGTTCCTTATTTAAATTTCGTTCACCAACATAGCGATACGGCGGATCTAAATATCCCAAGCGCCGTATCTCTGACCATCTAGGATTCATTGACTAGTCAACGAAATTAAAATAGATACGGCGCATCCCAATTTTTCAATACGGCGCATCTTTTTGCTCTATAAATACGACGGGAATGCGCCGGATCTAAAATTCTTACCGCAAAAACTCACACAGTTAAGAACTTACACACAGTGAAATTATAATCTAAATCCGAACATTTATCTCGAATCCGCCTTTAATCCGATCTATAATCTTTCTCCTAATCATAAAATTAAGGTAATTACTCAATTTCGATTTAATCTTGGTTAATACGAAAATTAGGGTTTATATGATTAATTTGGTTTGTGCTTAAATGATATAAAGATATGATTAGGGCTAGTATTAGATGATCTCCCCCGTGTTTAACTTGCGTAAATCATCGAATTTCTAATTCGATTTTGAATATTTGGTGGGAAATGGATTAGTAGTGGTATATTGAGCTTTTAGAACTGATATAAGAGGTATATGCTACTGTGATATTTAGTGGTAGTTTACGTCACGGATACGGATTCTTGAAAAGTCTGCCTGACCCCCTTTATTTATACTGATATGCTTTTAGATGCGGCGCATCTAGGTTAATTGATGCGGCGTAACGACCTATTCCCAATTTGATAAAACTTTAGATACGCCGTATTACTTAATCTAGATACGGCGCATCTTCATACGCCGTATCTCATTTCTTGCTCCGCATCCCTTATACTTTGTGCAGATACGCCGCACTGATTAAATCAGATGCGCCGTATCTTTCTCACTTACAGACTGCTTACTAACTTTGAAAATTTATCTCAGATGGCATTACCAGAAGTTGAACAAAGACATCAGTGGTTACGCTTCGAGAATATGGGACTAACCCCTGGCACCTTGGAGGATTACTTACGGAGACTTGAGTCGATTTACTTTAGGAGGATATTCAGGGTACAGGTTTTGGATTTTGATGATGTGGGATTGATTGGGGCAGGACATGCTGCTGAGAGTTTACAGCATAGGATGGAGATGATAGTTACTGGAGATGATGAGGAGGTGGTGTTCAGATCTAGTGCTTGGGAGAGACTGTTCAGGATTGACGAGCCCTTGGTACGGGAGCTCATGATGGAGTTTTTCAGTACATTTTACTACAGAGAAACAGATACTGGTTTGGATATTGCAGACACCCTTGTGTTTAGACTGGGTAGGGTGTCGAGGCAGATGTCTATGAGACAGTTCATTTTGGCCATGGGTTTGCATACGGTTGAGGAGCTTGAGTCTGATGGGTTTGCTAGATATTGGGATGATAGTTTGAGAGCGGTCCCTGACAGAGCATTATTCAGTGATTACTGGGACAGGATTTCTTCGGGGGGTGACATCCTTACTTCTACCCCTTCTTATACTTTGATCAGGGAGCCGATGAAGAGGCTGTGCCACCGTCTGATAGCACTTACCATTGCTGGGAGGGGTCAGTCACCTGAGAAGGTGACAACTCTGGACCTCTTCCTCTTGAGGAGCATGGATGAGGGGTTGTCGGTGAACATCCCCCACTTTTTGGCACACTACCTCCACCGGTCGGCCGCAGGGAGAGATAGGAGGAGCCATATGACTGGCGGGCATTTTGTTTCTAGACTGGCCCGCCGTTTTGGAGTGATTGGAGCGGAGATTCCAGCGGGACTGGAGGTTGTGGTGACCCGTCTCCCAGGTATTGACAGGGATTATTTGGTTAGACTTGGGATCTGTCAGTTGGCTATGGGAGAGTACGTTTGGGTAGCATTAGGGCCCGCCAGAGCTGCAGGACCAGAGGCGGAGCAGGGAGGCCCTCAGGGACCTCCGGCTGCTGCTCCAGCCCATCAGGAGGAGCCGCAGGCACCAGTACCCCCACCAGTCCCTGTACGCACCATGGGTCAGAGAGTTGACGCAGTCGAGGGAGAGCTGAGAGCCTTGAGAGGCATTGTTGATGGTATGAGGAGGGACTCAGAGTGGCTGGTTATGAGTGTGAGCAGACTTTTGGAGCAGCAGGGTATTACCCACACCCGTTCAGATGGTACTCATGTTGCAGGAGTGACACGTGCATATGCTCGCAGAGTCCGGCCTAGGACCGATGATGCCAGCACCTCAGGGACCCACCCACACGACCACACTGACCCTTGATCTCCTGATTCCACGTGTTATTTGACATTGTTCCATGCACATTATTATTATTCTTTTTGGATTGTACTAATCGATACTATCATTTATGCATTTGATGTTTCAGTTTATATTTCTTAATGTGCTTGACGAAGACTGGCATTAAGTTCAGCACGAGAGTACGAGAGGACGTGAGAGATAAAAGGTGGGATGAGCCATATTACAACAGACTGTTAACAGTCTGTTTGGTAACTACATGCGCCGCATCTAGTAAAACAGATGCGACGCATCCTATCCTTTATTTTATCTTATTTCGTATTTGTTCCAGGCTCGATACGGCGTATCTTCCTCTATAAGATACGGCGTATCGACTGACCTGATGAAGTTATGGAGCAATTGCCAAATGCACACACTTATGTGTGTATCAAATCAATGATCGATATTGAAAAGCTGAACGTGAGTCTAACTTGAAGACTCTGGAATAAAGACAAGTGCTAACCGGGAGACAACCCGGAGAAATTTTTATTATTCTGTTTTTGTGTCGAGTCAGTCAGGCCGCAGAGGATACGGCGCATCTCAATCCTGAGATGCGACGCATCTCCTGCAATGGTCATATCTTTATTTTTCTGCATATTTTTACTTTTCGAATTTAAAACTTTTTATCAGTTTATTTTAATGCGGCGCATCCCTGGTTAAGGATGCGGCGCATCTTTTATTCTGATCCGTATTTATTCCAGGCTCGATACGGCGTATCTTCTTCCATAAGATACGGCGCATCGACTGACCTGATGATTTTAATTTTTAATTTTTTAGTTTTATTTTTACCTAACTACTAATGTATTATGCAAGATCGAACCTTTCTTATCTTAGGTGTGTTTTGAAGCCTTGGTGGTATTATAGATTCCTGCATTTCCTGCGGATACATCGAATATGAAGCTTAAACGTTCTAATCCACAAGAAAGATGATTTTTGCTCTAATACAAATGGAGGATCATACCGAGCAAATCTCAGGGGAGTTTTTCTGTTCTAATTCTTTTATTTTCCAGTTTTTAACTTTTTATACAAACAACGAGGACGTTGTTTAACTTAAGTGGGGGGATTGGAGAATTAGAACACTTAACATTTACTTGTCCTAAACTTTTCAAAATATGCTTAAAATGTGCTTAATATATCAAAATAAAATTTTTAGCATGTTTTTGTTTAAAGTCTAAGTTGCATAGCTGCACACATGACGTTATTTTCAAAAATTGTGATTTTTCAAAATTCACAAATCTATGAGTGTGCCGGTGACTTGTAAACTTTAGAACTTGGCTTGTATACTATTCGAGACCACCATAATAAGTATTATTTATATAATTGGAATGACTTGTCTAAATTGGTAAATTTCTAGGATTACACCCAAATAGCCTTTATATGTTATGTGTTATTAGCTAACCACACTGGTTAGTTAACCCCCGTATAAACCCTTTTGTTACTCTCATTTTTAGAGTAAGATACCCCTAGAAAAACCCTCAGAGCCATTCCTTTCGTTTCTTACACCTTTGTTAAAATGTTTCGTTACACCCTTACACCTTAGCCTACCCTGTAGATTAAAATCCGTGGTTGGTTAATTGCTATAGGCAAAGTGTGTTTCCTTACATTACCTGTGTTCGCGTGCGTAATTCATTATCTATGGTTAGGTCGGGAAATTGCACAATGCGATTGGAGTGAAAGTAAATATTGTATATCTTTGAGTTTATTTTTCGTGTGTTTACTACTTTCACTATTACCGTTATTTCTGAAGTTATGAAAAGTATGAAAAAATTATCCAGAATTATCATTATAGTAATGTGGTGAAATTTTACACATCTATGTTTATGTTAGTAGTTTGATAAAAAAAAAAAAAAAAAAAAAAAAAAAAAAAAAAAAAAAAAAAAAAAAAAATCGAAAAAATAAGAAAAGAAAAAGAAAAAAGAAGAAAGTTGGATGTTTGTTTTAAACCAACGATGTAAAGTTATGTAAGTGGTCGATATCACCACTAGTTGTTATATATTTATGGATTGAATGGGAGTTGGCAGTTATGGGAACGTCAACTAAGGTTTATTCTTTGATTAAGATCTTGTTGAGTATAATTCGTGTCTACCTAAAGCGTGTGTTTCAAGTGTTAAAGCGTGAGTTATTCAATGATATGAGTCTTATTCATGGGATGGTTGGGATAGTGATTAACCACACTTAGGATTTTAATTTATTTGTTTTGTTTATTATTATTATTTTTTTATTTTTACACCAATTTATATCCCAAATATTATCCATGCCCTGTATTATTCTTTATCCAACCAAACCTTTGATTTATTGAGATTAGGGATTTGAGCAATCTTAAGTATCGTAGTCGTGGATTCGGCTATGTATTTATGATTTTATCGCCCTTTTTGATATATTATTATTGGTGAAGTTTGGACCTATCTTTAGCCTATTCGAGTTATGGATTTGAGCAATTGCAAGTATCGTGTTCGTGGATTCGATCATGTATTTGTGATTTTGTCGCCTTTTCTGGAATTTGAGATCGATAGAGATTAAGAATAATTAACCCTTAAGCCTAAAAACCCTTTTTACCGCTTTAGACTTGTTATTCCTTGGCTTTAGTGGAGGAGATGTGTATACTTGCCAAGCTTATGATAGAATATTCGTCGCGACTGGACAGTTAAACGATTAGATTTGCTTTTATCAAAATATTTTATTTTACTTCTAATTCGTTAAGTGTTTAGTTGTGTGATTATGACAAAAATGAATACATGCTTAAATATAAAAATAAATCCTAATATCTTTTAGGATACATTTTCATAAGATTAATTCTAAGGTTTACTTGGGGACAAGTAAAGCTCAAGTGGGGGGATATTTGATGAACTCAAATAAGTACATTTTATTACTATCATTTATCCTATTAATTTGACTTATTTTATTATATTATGTATGAGGATTGATACTGAATCGTTTACTTTTGTAATTCTCAGTTGAAAACAAGCATTTGGTGAAACTTGGCGATTTTGGACTAATTATGGGGCAAAACATGCAAGAAGTTAAGAGTCTACTGAAATGTACAAGATCAAGACTAATCTGCTCCAGATGCGCCGCATCTTGCTTATCACATACGGCGCATCACTATCAATATTTCACCAGATACGATCCAAGATACAAGAGGACATGCGCCGCATCCAAAGATAAAGATACGCCGCATCTTCTGGCGGTGTACGAATATTCCTGAATATTATAATCTTGGACCCCACGCGAAGTTAAGTAAATGCGCCGCATATACTTACTAGATGCGCCGCATCTTACCCTCAGACAGAAACTATAAATACCCCAAGACCAGACGAATTTCGGGGGGGCATATATTATATACGAAGACCGAAGTACAGAAACCAAGGACGAATTCAGTCGAATAGCGAGCACAAGACACACTCAAATCAAAGATACAAGAGCTGTAAGAAGGTGCTGCATGTGTTTAATTCATTAAGTAGTTTTGTTTTATTGTGTTAGTAAACTTTAATTCATCAAGATTGGTGGCTTGTGTAATGTGACAACGGAAAGATTGCACTCCCTTAAAACTGCTTTCTCATTAATTAAAGTTTATATGTTGATGTCATTGGTGACTTTTATTAGTGCATTGATAACCTCTGTGTCTAGCTGAGCGTTGATCGGGTCGCCATGCCTCTGCCCTCGCCTATTTATTAGATCGCCTATGCATTCTATGGTCTGTAGAAAAGTAGGAGAAAGATAAATAGGATAGTCATAAGTAATCATTAAGGGTTTACTCGCCGATAAGATTAGAACCAACGAGAAAGGACTTAATCTCGGTGCGTTGCATCGAACTATACACTTCATATAACACTAGCAATAAAACAAGTGACAAACTACTTATCATAAGGACAGCCCTCTTATTGTCTCGAGTATTTATCTGTGTACGTGTGTGCTATTCGCTGATTCGTGCCTATTGGTTTAGTTTATTATCTAATTGCAACCAAATTGTGCCAGTCTCTCAGGCTGACCCCCCTTGCGTTAGATTAGATTGTATAGCTAACTTAATTTATTAAAATACTGATTAGAATAACTAGATAATACGTTCCACTCTTAGTGATCGACACTCTACTTACCATTATATTCATACTGACCGGGTACACTGCTCGTTAAGTGTGTGTGTTATTGATAAGTCGGCTAAATATAAATTTAAAACTTGAGTAGGCATTAATACTGCTAAACCGCAACGACACATCGCACGCATCAGGATATGCGAGATTAAGGTAGTATGTGTAGGAGCTTAGGTAGAGTACCGGGCTCATGTGTAAGTTTGTACCCCCGTTGGTCTTTTATGAGTTGGTAAAGCGTAGCCGTATGGCAAGTTATATGTTAAGGTCGTCCAAACGATATGGTAGTTATTTTATATGTCAAAGTGAGTTTGGAGTGTTTATAGTCAAGTATAAAGGGGCGTTTGGTTTATGTTTGAAAATACCCATTTTGGGTTGTAAACGGGTCAAGTGTCGTCGGAACATGTTTGATATGCTAAGTTATTGATGTTGGTCAAGTTTGATGTAAAACGGAAGTCGTATGGGTGGTATGTAGTGAAAATGGGTCAAAAGGGGTTTTATGCATAAACCGTCAGTCTTGGATCCCCCTTTTGGTTCGAAGTTGTGGTCCTTAGTGTGGATCAAGATTTCAATCTTGGATCCCCCTTTTGGTTCGAAATTGTAGACCTTAGTGAGGGTCAGTTCGGGATGATCAAGACTTTGTATTAACACTTTTATAAGATTCTATAAATGTCATGTCATGTATGTTTTCAAATGAATATGTAGTTGTTATGTGCACTGAGTTCAAAAGTGTGTGTTGGAAATGGGTCAAAACGGGCGTTTGGCATAACCCCGTAAGTATATGTTCACGGGTCGTTTAGATGACAAATGGTTGTGAAAATGATGTATTATGTTGAGTTAATGATTTTGGAAAGTTCGTTGATTTTCGAGTCTCGGAAGTTGGTTTTCTGGAAATTAGAGTAATTTGCATATTCCTAAAATTTGCATATTCCCAAAATTTGCATATTCACAATTTCTATCACCTTTTTGGTTCCATAATCTAGACCCTAGTGTGGAAAGTTTATAGATTTTTATAAATGGTCGAAAGAGTGACAGGATGTCCGTAAAAGTCAAGCGTTTCCGCGTGTAAAGTTTAAAGTTTTGGTCTAAGCGGGCACGGGGTGTAACAGTTTTGCTGAATGATTCGTTTGCATGGATGGTAAAGCATTATCTTTTAAGCTTTTATCGATCTTAACAGATTTTCTCTTTTTTTGTTTGTCATGATAATCTGGGAGACAAGAAACATATGATCAAGAATCAACATCTGAGCATGTTATTTAGACTAAACTTAAACAAAAAGTAAAAGAATAAAATGGTTACCATGTTGTTGATCAGTAGATTGTGTAAAGTCCTTTGAATGTGTTTCTTGACACTCAAAAATGATGCGTGGTTTTGCGACCTTACAACAGGTTTTACCTCTCGAGGGATCTCAAGAGGCTTACAACCCCACCAGGAAGTGTACCTGACCGATGTAGTATAGTGTAGTGGTAAGTACGGGGGATTGATCGTTCTCCACAGGGAATAGTGTTCGTTAGGTATGAAAAACTACTTTAATAGGTCTAAGGGTGAGAGAAGATTCTTTTTATGTTTTTATATTTTTTTTTGGAAAGCAAGTAAAATCTCGGGTTTGAAAGAGTGGGCGAAATTAGTTGCTAGTCAACTAACCCAAATTACTACGAATGCAAATTAAATAAAATAACAGAAAATGAAAATGTTGGTGAAAACTTATGTGGAGGGAAATGTGTTTACTTAGATTTCCTTACTCCCTAACTATCTTTTACCGGTTGATTAGTGTGTATTAGTTGCGTGGATGACGGGTGTATTCCTTAATACCATTCGTGGGGTGGCGTACGTACTTCCCCAACTCTACAAGCTCCTACTTCACTCCTATGTCGAGCCGGCTAGGAAGCTCCTAACATGGGATCACTAGAATTCGCTTGTGCATTAAATACAACCATAAAAACCTTTAGTACGCATTGGTTCATGTTTCTTAAGACGTTCAAGCAAGTTACCGAATAGGAAGTTAGCCAGTTTTCTTAAGCCTAACATAGATGAACAATCATCCAATACAACTAACAACACACTAATAACCAATAATCAATAGCTAGGTTTCATTAGATCTAAGCAAACACAAGATAAATCTAGCCTAACATGTTAAACAAAAGACAAGAATAAGATAGAATCAAACAACACATAGACATATTGAATGATTAATTGATAACTTATCTTCAATGTAACATGGAAGATCTCAAGGCAAAAAGCCTTGAAAGAGCTGCCAAATTCGTCCTAGGGTTTTCACACACAAAGTTCCCCAATAAGTTCCACACCAATGACAAAGAATTGCAAAACTATATATAGATTTTTGGATCTGACGGCGTCACGTTATGGAGTGTGACGCCGTCACCTCGCCGCTTTTAGGGTTCTCGGATGACCTTCTTGACGCCGTCCCTCTTTAGCTCTCCAAAATCCGTTCTGGCTTATCAAGGCTTGACGCCGTCAGACTATGAACGTGACGCCGTCCCTCTTTAAATTATAACGTGACGACCTTGATCAGATTAAAGCGTGACGCCGTCAGAATTTCCATGCAATTTCTCTGGCTTATCATGAGTAAATTTCACATCCACCACTTTTGCCAAGCCATGACGCCGTCCAGGGTTAATCCTGACGCCGTCAAAGGTAACTTCCAGCAAGATTTTGAGACTTTGTCGTTTTCTTCACTTTTATGCTCCAAAAACGTCCAAAATGCTTCCTTTTCCAGATTTCTTCTCAAAAGTACCTAAAATGACAAAAGGAACGATTTAGGGCAATATTTGATCAAATAAATACGATTTAGGGCTTAAATGACCCCTTAAAAGTGGTACACTTTTCGCTTCATCAAATACCCTTACACTTGAGATTTGCTTGTCCTCAAGCAAATGCGCTTTTATTCTAATCAAAATACAAGTTAGGGGTCATTTAATGCTAACATAAAAGTAATTACAACAAATATTCGTTCCACTTTAATCATAATAAGCACGGAGATTATAAACTAGCACCTCACAAGTAGTGTTTAGATACTCACATCTCTCAAGTGTCATCAAAATAAATCTCATAAATGAAAACGGATAATATCTCTCACTACCTGTCATAGCAAATAGATTACAATAGGCTTGGGAAAGGATCAAAAACCTCCTCCACTCGGCGTAAGCACCTAAGATAAACTATCAAAGAGGGCTTTTAAATGGGTTATAACGTTAGGTGTAGGGAAAAGGAAAACACGGTTTTGTTGGATAAAGGATATTTTACTGGTGGCGAGTTAAAGATCTTGATCAATTACATGTACTATACAATGTTGCTAAGCCAAGACTCGACTCAATCTTAAGCTAATGAAAGAAAATAACAAAAACATAAAATAAACATAAAATAAAACGGGATGGTAGTCCGTATGTTTTTCTACTTTTCTTTTTCTCATTTTTTTTTTGTATTTTTCTTGATTTTTTTTTTTTTTTTTTTTTTTTTTTTTTTTTTTTTTTTTTTTTTTTTTTGCATACACTTTTGCCCTACCATCCAAAATAATACATCATAGGGGCATTGCATTCCCCTTACACTTGAACTTTTACATAACTTTACAAATAACTATTCTAATGACTCGAATTAAGATAATTGAAAAACTTGGAGTACTTTTAAAATATTTAGCACATATGGGGGTAATAAATGATGATCTTCCCCATTACTCTATTACACTAGTACTTTACCCATGAGTCCCAATCGTCCCAAAACAATATGTACAAGGATATGACTCGACTTAGCAACCATGTAATCAACTAGATAATTAACTTGGGATTAAACAAATGTTGTCACAATAATGCACTAAAAATGAGCGCATACAAGGTAGGCTAAGGCGATTTGGGTGTACATTTTAGTGGGGTGTAACAAATTCTTCCTTTAAGTAAAATGCTTAAAGGTCGAAACGAAAAGATAGGCTCTGAGGGGTGTACTAGGGGTATCGTGTACTAAAAATGAGTACAACGCAAAGGGTGTGGGAGAATTACTTGACCAATGTAGCCAATGTAATTATAACAAAAACACAGGTGTAAAACAATGGGTGAATCCTAATGCCTCTTATCATGTAGTAAATCTAACTACACGAATGTAGTCTCACTTGTGGCCTCGGAATGGTCCTAACGCAAGTTCTAGAATCTAAGTGCTACCGGTACACACATCATAGCATAAATGCTTTTCCTACCAATTCTAGGGGCGAACCTCACATATTTGGGGGTGGAAAATTTTTTTAGTGGTACGGTTTTTGTGCTAGTCATATAACTCCTATCCGTGAGACGCTCATTAAGATCAAAGTTTCACTCCTATATGTTGTAAAAAATTTTAAATTTGGCACTAAAATTACCCTAACAGGTATTTATCTCAGTTTTATTACACATCTACCATTAAACAAACAAAAATCAAGCGTAATTGTATTCTCTAAAGTATCGTACTTTTACCCCCCCCCCCCCCTTACACTTAAGATGAACATTGTCTCCAATGTTCAAATAACAAGATGTAAAAGTATAAAGTAAAAGAATGAGATCAAATACTCCCCTGATTCGTTCGGTGGATAATGAAGTAACACGGTTAGATCTTCTTCCAAAGAGAATGTTGAAGCTCCATGACTAATGCATCGCCATAAGCTTGATCCAAAACATTTCCTTGTCCAAAATAACCTGTTAAACCTGAGAAAACAAACACGAAAACCTGCATAACATCGGCGGGATAAATCTATATATAAGGATATAATGCTTGTGGAATGATAATTTTGCAGATTCCTGGAGATTATAAGTTATAGATTTAATAAAAACTTTTTATGAAAACAAAACTTTCAAAAATTTCAGAAAATTAAAACCTGACGCCGTCAGGTTGTAAGGCCTGACGCCGTCAGAAATGATCTGACAGAATTCTCATGTTAAGTTTCCGGAAAATTTCTGGAAAAAACCTATACCTTACTTCCTGGAATTCCTGCAAAACTTCATTATGACTCGATACAAGCATTTGACTCAAACAAATACTAATATGCATGCTTATATCTCATTGTTATCGTTCATGTTCAATCTTGTTCTTAAAAACAAATTTGGATTTCCCTTACACTTATCTTTTGCAAAATACCTTTATATGTAGTTAAGACGAAGTTAAAAACAAAATAAAGCATTTTCACAATTTATATTTGAGACATGAACAGTAAACAAAAAGAATAAGAAATGCATACGGAAACAAATAAAATTAAATAAACAAACAATCAAACAAATAAAGC
This sequence comes from Artemisia tridentata subsp. tridentata, assembly GCA_021014915.2. Lineage (NCBI taxonomy): Eukaryota > Viridiplantae > Streptophyta > Magnoliopsida > Asterales > Asteraceae > Artemisia > Artemisia tridentata. The sequence goes on along the minus strand of CP139501.1, from coordinate 306,002,154 downwards.
AAATAAAGCTTGGGTTGCCTCCCAAGAAGCGCTTGTTTTTGTTCGAGTCATGAGCCTGACTCTACCCTTATTTAACGGATAAAGGAGAGGTTTTTCCTACACTTAGGATTAAGTGCGGGTGATAGTAGCGATACACACCAGCTCGGTAGGAGTATGCCACGTGAGGAAAGAGTGGTGGATGAATTATATGCTCAAAGGGGTGTGCTCCTTTCATCATAACCTTACCTAGTTCACTTTGGTCAATGGGTGATTTTGAGTTTCCTCCTAAAAAGGGATCATCTTCTATCAACTTCGAGAGACTCCTAGTTGGGAATCCATCTTGACCTAATAAACCCGGTTTAAACCCATAATGTTTCTTGTGATCAATCATGAATGGGTGATGTAAGTATGTAAGGTCATGTTTCACTCCTATATTGGCTTCCTCTCTACAAGGCTTAGAGTCTACTACCTCCAACGTAAAACTACCCGGACTATATGGTTTGATGGGTGGATCGGGACCTAATTCAATTCCTAAGTTCACATCTAAGGATGGAAGATTAGGTAACGGTTTTGGTTTAGGCTCCGGTTCATCAAAACTAGGAACTTCCATAGAACTAAAAGAAAGGTTATGACTACAAGTATTCAAACCTATTTCTTCTAGTTTTGTTTGGTCCAAGGGCTCTACCTCTATTGGGGTTCCTATAGTCTCTTCTACTTCTTCTGGGTAAGTCACGGGTGGTGTGTGTGCCTCAAATGATGGTAGGACTTGTGGGGTACTTGGTGGGCTTATGTTACTTACCTCATCATTCCTTATGTCAAGATCACCTATATCCTCATCATGTGTTTTAGTAGGATCTAACCCTAACATTTTCCCAAGTATCTCAAGTGCTTCTCTAGGCATCTCAACTTCTATGTCCGAATCATAAGGATCATCCTTAATATTCTGACTGCTATATTCAAATTGCCTAAAAGATTCATCATGTGTTTCTTGAGATTCAACGTCATCAATCATAAAACCTAGGTCTTTTTGATAAATGTGATCATGTTCAGCTAAATCCTCCATCACATCAAGGTCACCTATGTGTTCATCCTGTATTATGGTAGTGCCTAACCATGACATGCACTTAGGTACCTCAACTCTACCCACCTCATTCCTAAACAAACCTTCCGATTGATTTATCCAAATACCAAATAGGTCTAAGCTTGCATTTTTTGGGTCACATGTTCCACTTCTTTTTTGGGCGAGAATCTCAAAGATTTCCCATGCCTCTTCATCACCATAATCCCACATTTTCCCATCTTCCATATTTTCAATCTCCTGCTGGGTTTGGCGGTCGATACGAGTGTAAAAGATTTGAAGTGGAAACAATAAGTCAAGACCATGATGAAAGACCTTTTTTAATAAGTATTTGAAACGAGTCCATGTATCGGAAAAAGATTCACCATTATGTCGACGGAACATAAAGATGTCATTTTGGAGTGGAAGGGGTAGATTATGTAGTGGATTGACGTTCTCCATAATGGTGAACGGAAGAGTCAATGGAAATGTTTTTACGAACAAAGACACAAAGAAAAGATAGACTACTAGAAAGCTAATAAAAAGAAAATAAAAATCTCACTAGATAGGAATCTAATGAGTAGACCTAATAAAATAAAAATTCAACCTAAACAATAACTATTCCCCGGCAGCGGCGCCAAAAACTTGATGCGTGGTTTTGCGACCTTACAACAGGTTTTACCTCTCGAGGGATCTCAAGAGGCTTACAACCCCACCAGGCAGTGTACCTGACCGATGTAGTATAGTGTAGTGGTAAGTACGGGGGATTGATCGTTCTCCACAGGGAATAGTGTTCGTTAGGTATGAAAAACTACTTTAATAGGTCTAAGGGTGAGAGAAGATTCTTTTTTATGTTTTTATATTTTTTTTTTGGAAAGCAAGTAAAATCTCGGGTTTGAAAGAGTGGGCGGAATTAGTTGCTAGTCAACTAACCCAAATTACTACGAATGCAAATTAAATAAAATAACAGAAAATGAAAATGTTGGTGAAAACTTATGTGGAGGGAAATGTGTTTACTTAGATTTCCTTACTCCCTAACTATCTTTTACCGGTTGATTAGTGTGTATTAGTTGCGTGGATGACGGGTGTATTCCTTAATACCATTCGTGGGGTGGCGTACGTACTTCCCCAACTCTACAAGCTCCTACTTCACTCCTATGTCGAGCCGGCTAGGAAGCTCCTAACATGGGATCACTAGAATTCGCTTGTGCATTAAATACAACCATAAAAACCTTTAGTACGCATTGGTTCATGTTTCTTAAGACGTTCAAGCAAGTTACCGAATAGGAAGTTAGCCAGTTTTCTTAAGCCTAACATAGATGAACAATCATCCAATACAACTAACAACACACTAATAACCAATAATCAATAGCTAGGTTTCATTAGATCTAAGCAAACACAAGATAAATCTAGCCTAACATGTTAAACAAAAGACAAGAATAAGATAGAATCAAACAACACATAGACATATTGAATGATTAATTGATAACTTATCTTCAATGTAACATGGAAGATCTCAAGGCAAAAAGCCTTGAAAGAGCTGCCAAATTCGTCCTAGGGTTTTCACACACAAAGTTCCCCAATAAGTTCCACACCAATGACAAAGAATTGCAAAACTATATATAGATTTTTGGATCTGACGGCGTCACGTTATGGAGTGTGACGCCGTCACCTCGCCGCTTTTAGGGTTCTCGGATGACCTTCTTGACGTCGTCCCTCTTTAGCTCTCCAAAATCCGTTCTGGCTTATCAAGGCTTGACGCCGTCAGACTATGAACGTGACGCCGTCCCTCTTTAAATTATAACGTGACGACCTTGATCAGATTAAAGCGTGACGCCGTCAGAATTTCCATGCAATTTCTCTGGCTTATCATGAGTAAATTTCACATCCACCACTTTTGCCAAGCCATGACGCCGTCCAGGGTTAATCCTGACGCCGTCAAAGGTAACTTCCAGCAAGATTTTGAGACTTTGTCGTTTTCTTCACTTTTATGCTCCAAAAACGTCCAAAATGCTTCCTTTTCCAGATTTCTTCTCAAAAGTACCTAAAATGACAAAAGGAACGATTTAGGGCAATATTTGATCAAATAAATACGATTTAGGGCTTAAATGACCCCTTAAAAGCGGTACACTTTTCGCTTCATCAACACTCAAAAATGCCATGCTCATCAAAAGCAACGTGAGGATCTTCATTTTCCTTATCATTATTGGAACGAATAGGTATCGCTGATTTGTTTTTGTTATTCATCTTTCAACAAAAGATAGAATATTAGTGTTTTTAGCTGTAACAATAATCTTCATATGTTTGTAGCGTGATCTAAAAAACTTTTGAAAAGGGAGGCAAATTGAATGCTGTTAACCTAAAAAAGAAAACGTATATGTTGAAAGAGTAATGAAAATAAATGAGGCCACAAAAAATGAATAGAAGCCCAATAAAAAAATGAAAACGGGTTATGTATTTCTTGAAGGGAATACGTGGTACAAATTTTTAAAATTAACTTGTGTAGGTCCAAAATGGTATTCTTAGTTGCTTGTATTTATAGATCTCATGTATGATATTGTGATAATGAGTTATGGATATAAGTTGGTCAATTAATAAAACATTATAATATAATTGATAAAGAAACAAATAGGCTCACTTCCATAGCTTAAATATTATTAACTGACATTCAAACTATAAAGATTAAACACAAATTTACAAAGAAAACTTAAAAAATAAAAACAATGTAAAGAAAAGGTAAAAAACATCTTATTGAGGACAATGTTGAATTAACGTTTCAAGCTTCAAAAATCATCATCAGAATATTCAGCGTCTGTAGCATCATCATCATCAACATCTGCATCATCAATAAAGCCGTCCATATCATCCACATCATCCGTATCTTCATAACTAACTGGTTCCGAATCATCCAAATCAATACCAGCTTCTTCATCAATGAAATTGTTAGTATATTGAATATCGGTAGTGTCGTCAGTGCTAACATCATGAATGCTATTGTTATTGTCAATGTCTTCATCAGTATCCTCATCAAAAATAGTATACTTGTTGGGTTTAGATCGTGTAGTCATCTTATTTTTTGTGGAACGACTGAAAGTTATAGGTGTCGCATCGTCAAACTCCTATTTTAACAATGCATTGATAAATTATATTAAACATTTGTAGATTGTTGTTATAAAAAATTATTGAAAAACACAATACTAAACTATTTGGATTTAATCAAAATACCGTTTTTCCATATTTTGGACTTTTAGCACCAGCCACTTTTTTATTAGCTATAGTATTTTCTTCGTCGGAAGAAATAAGATTCACAACATTGTTGTGTACAAAGCTACCATTCTTCATTAATCGTCTCCTTTTAATTTTAGTGGGGAACGGCTGCACAATTAGAAAATATTCAATGTTTTGGTTTTGACAATAATATTGATATGTTATATATGTATATAACTGATAACGCTCATACCAATTCGTCATCTGATATATGAATGACTTTTTTTTCGTTTGAAGTTTCAACAGAAGTGATTTTTGATTCATACGTTTCTTCTTCCTTGCTAACCTGCAAATATAGAACACCAAAAAAGAATAGGCTGATAACTTTAAAAAAAAAAGGAATAGTGGTTTAATTTATTGTAAAACTGATAAAAAGATTAAGAATAATGATATACAAATGATAAGTACCTTGGTGGAATCTTTGTTAACCATTGTTGATGTGAATCAAAAAAAATTATCTTGGCTTTGTGATGATAGAAATGGTATGATTTATATAGTAGATAAGTCATATAAGATAATTTAGGAATTGATAGTAAACATATTTGTATTTTATATGTATATTTGAAAAAAAAATGAAAGTTTGTTACAAAATAATGGCTATTTTAAAATATAAGAATGTTTGTTAATTTTAGATAGGATTTGGTTTTTTAATGATTTAAATGAAGTATTAATTGAGTAAAAGTTGTTTTGAAAGTTTGAATCCAGCCAAATTTGATAAAATCATGTAAATTATCACACAATATTTTTTTTTTGGGGTTTTTTTGGGTAAAAGGGATTCCACCCTGGCAAAATATATTAACCAAAAAAACCGTTTACAGAACAATGGAATGTGGCTGAAATGCCACATTAACCTCAAGCAAACGCTTGAACAACCACTAGAACATTTATGACATGCCATAAATGAACAACTAGCTATCAACAACTAGAACAAACACTAAAACATAAAAAGACATGCAAAACAACTAAACCAAACCAAATAAAAGATTACTTCCTCGAACGGCCTTGAAGCTTGAAATCATACTGATTGTTAAATTCCTCAACATGCCTAGGTAAGTCATAGACCTGGGCCGTATAATCATCAGAAAGATAGCCTTCAAGCTCGTTGTGTCCTCCTGCGGATGAAAAGTAACTGTCCATAGGATCATTAGGCTCAAACACCTCATCCTCACTATCTGAATCAACCACTTCACCCACCTTAGAGAAAGGATTACCCTTCCTTTTACCATCAACCACCGGAATAGGTTTACCATTATCATCCACAAGGGTGGCTTTCCCATCAATAATAAGCTTTTCAAGTTTCCCTATTTTCTCAACAATAGGAGTGTTCTTCATAAGCGATGGAGAATCAGTATTGGAAGAACTAGAAATAACTTCAGGGGTACTCTCAGTGCCATTCACAGGTTCCAAAACCGAATCTTTTTCCTTAAGAACATCAAAACTGTTCTTCAAATCAACAAGGTTGATATCCTCCACCCAATTATTATTCTTACCTAGGTCATCCCGGGGAGGCGTCGAACTACTAGTAGGATCAGTAGTAGGTTCATTACAAGTAGAACCTACATTAACCGTTGGAGAACCTGTATTCGATTGGACTGAAGGCTTAGACGTCGCTGCTCCTCCATTCTTTGGCTTAGTAACCGGCCTATAGTAATACGAAACTTTAGGCTTATGAAAACGAATCCCATCAACCTGACGATTAGTACCCTGAAGCTTACCTTTACCTTTCTTCTTATAAGCTTCAATGAAACCCTCTTCATCAACCAACGATTTATCTTTCACAACCGGTTTCACTCTCTTAGGACATCCATCATCATTGTGATCAAATACTTTACATGTCTCACATCTTGGCGGCTTCCACTCATATTCAATATCAATTTTTTCCAATGAATGACCTGACCCATTAGGGTAGGGGATAGCAACCACAAGAGAGTCAAGTAAGGCTTCCTTTGACGACACTTCCACAAGAGCCCTAGCATAGGAATTACGACCCCACGACTTAAGGCACATCGTACTCGTGTAGGAATCCAGCATGATAGGACGACCAATTTGCGTCGTAATCAAACTAAGACCAACCTCAGAATATGCAACAACCGGAATATTATGAAGTTTAACCCAAACAGGAGCTAAAGTTATATCATCTTTTGTAAGTGTAGTGTTGGGAGTCCAAATATTCAAAAAGATAGGAACCAATCGTATCAACCATGGACCTTCTTCCAACACCCTTTCCATACCCTCTTTGGTCTCAAATTGGAAAAGGAAAAAACCATTATTAAGCATAACCCTTTGTAAACCAAACTTTGCCCAAGTATTTCTAACGTAATTATCAACTACCGGGAAAGCGAGTCTCTTACCAATGAAATAACCATACAAGGTATTAGCGAATCTAGATCGTACCTCATTGACAGCTTCCAAAGGGATGGTGACATTAGCACCAGCCACACAATTTTCGTTTCGCATCTCCGAAATCTTGACGGTCTTCTTAGGTGTTTTATCTTTAAGCATATCCGCAAAAGATATAGGAGTAGAACCTGATTGAGTGTCTTGCAGACTCGTAACACTTGTACCTGGACCAGATTTACCATCATCATGAGCCTCCTTGTGTACTGTCGACTCATCATGAGCCTCCTTTTTTGGGGTTAATTTGTGGTGAATTTTTTTTTTTTGTGATGAAACATGTATTTGTTAACCATCTGTATAAACTAAAAGAAACGACATTGGTAACAAATGTGATAATGTTCATTGCATTATAAAACACACATGGTGATTAGAAATTTAATTTGATCAATAAGCTTGTAACAAAAGTTTTTTTTGTTTTTACTGGAAAAAGTACAGATTTCACAATTATATAAATTCAAAATTCAATACTTTTTTTTAAAAGAGTAAGTAATATAAGCAATAAATATCATAATCAGTTGGGTTGCACGGTAAATGAACAATAAAAGGAGAAAGTATCATCTTCATAACATAAACAAACTGAGTCTGGGAAAACACCCCAACAAAACAATGGAAATCCAAGTCTGGGAAAATAAAGCCCAAAAATCCAAAAAAACACAACCAACAAAACAATTGTCTTTAACAAAGATAGATCCAACAAACAAATAAAAATGGAAAAAAACAGTGAAGATGATTTATTCAGGAGCAATGAGATCACTCCTTGGGCTCTATCTTGACTTCAACCAAATCAACATCACCCTTGGTCAGTAATCACTTAGCTTCTTGTTCAGAGTCGTCGTATCCATCCAAATCAATTATGGTACGCTTACCACTTCCATAGCTCCCTGTATCCTTACCAGAATCTTGTATTCCTTTAGTTGTTGGAGGAGTTGCTTCAATGTTGAAAGGGATATTTTCACCACTTGAAAATTTGTTTAACTTAACAGCAGACAACACGGGAGTTTGCATCTCATCAGCATACACAACATGGCATGCCTGGAAGAATTGTAAAAGTATTTTAATGTCTAATCTATATTTGTAAACATAAGTAAAGTAAATAATATAAGTAGATATATTTGCTGGATGCTTACATGGTCAGAGTCACGTATATTTCCCATCATCTTCTTAACAGCACCTTCCAAAAACTCAAATGGGCTGAAGACTTTTTTGACTGGAGTGCAGACAGTGATTGTGTGCTTTTTGGGATCATAACCATCAATCTCTGCATACCTATAATGGTGTTGATATATTAATAAACAAAAATTATATGAAATTAAACATCAATAAGTTGTCCGATAAATGACAAAAAGTGTGTTACCTTTGTCTGAATGCGACAATCTCTGGAATTTCATCATTGATGTAAATTTTTGTTGAAAATATAGCCGGACGAACAGAAGTATTATTGTTAAAATTCTTAACTTTAGCCAGCTGAAGTATTAGCACAACATGCCCATGAGATTCACAATTATCAGCATACTTATTGAATTTAGCCGCCCAATCATCAAAGAAACAACACTCAATTTTGAAGCCACTAATAATAAATAACAACATATAAGTTTATTTTTTTAAAAATGACTATTTGATAAATGTAATGGATTTAAAGATTATTACTCAGGATCTTCAAGTACAACATTCCTTCTTATCTGGTCCACACTGGAAGAGTTAAATGGAACAGGATCAGTAATTGATACAATTGTTCCAATCACATCTGGCCATAAATATAAAAATTATTAGAACACATTTTGACAATTTATATGGATGTATGGATAAATATCATCTGAAAAGGTATAATGATAAACAACAACTCACCAACAACATCAGTATCTGTAAAACGTTTACTGGCAAAGTTTGGGAATGGTTCAAACTTAAACCCATGAACGTTGTTATCAAAGGAGGGTAGCCTTGTGACAGAAGTGTTTTTGAAAAAAGCAATCTTGAATCGATGATTCAACAATGGAAACTTTCCTCCATTTTCACCGACCCCAAAATTTCCAATTATATAGCATGATCCTTCATCAATCAATAACTGGAACTTATTAATATTCTCCTTTGTCCTAACAGTTGCTTGGGCACGATTCCCCTGGAAAATATTTTGATCATGTTAAATAACTATTTACGAAACAATATTGGATATTTTATAAAGTTTGTATAAAATTACCTGTGGATCTTGAAGAACCATGTCTAAGCTCCAAACTTCATTGGGCTTTCCTGCAGGGTGGGACTTCCACCTGCTTATGCAGCGAGCCAATATCTTGACATCATCCAACATAGGGTCGATGTCGGACAACGGAGTGTAGTTAGGTTCCATAGCTTTAACTACACAAATAAACATTCAGTCAATGATTACAATAATCAGAAATATAAATAATATTAATTTAAAATATGATATTGAGAATTATAATTCGAAGAGAGAACTACCTTATTGTATATAGGGGGAGATGGAGGAGATGTGTGATGTATCTGCACATGAAATGTTTCAATTTATAGATGAGTTTGAGGATGAAATAAAAATAAAAATTCAAAAATATTAAGATAATTAAGGAAACAATTTGGAAATTAAAATTGTATCCCTAAAATCAAGGGAATTTGTTAAAGATAATAATTATGGGGCCTTTTTTTTTTTAATCAATTTTGAAAATTTCACACTTTCCTGGATTATCCCTAATTCTAAATTTCAAACTTTCCTGCATTATCCCCAATTGTAAATTTAAAACTTTCCTGAATAATAAATTGGGCGTTTCTTTGAATCAAATAATAATCAATAATTTTTACCCTAAAATAATGGGAATAACAAACGAATACATAAAAACCGGACCTGGATCATTAAACTTGAAGACTACAGCATCTTTAAGAAACCCTAAATCACACAGTTTAATTTATGTTGTTGGTTTAATGCGAATAATAAACAAAAACCTAATTCAATGAATAACAAAGAAAAACATAATTCAAATAATAATAACACAAAAAATTAATAAATAAATAAAAAAAGGACCTGTGTGGATGACCAAACTTGTTCCTGCTCCATCTTCAAGAAAAACGCAATCCGTAATCATTGAGTCTAACAAATTAGGCGAATACATAGGGTTCATATGATAATGATTGAGTCCAACTGTAATCATTGAGTCTAACAAAATAGGCGAAATTAGGGTTCATATGATAATCCCTAATTGGATCAAGATTAATGATTGTTCATATGATACTCCCTAATTGGATCAAGATTAATGATTTTTCCCCCAAAATTGTGATTAAAGAATAATTTTTGTTTATAAACATGATTAGCGATTGTGAAGATATGATTTTGAAACCAATATGTTGATTGTGAATCTATTAATTTGTGAAAAGAAAGTGCAGAAATTGAACCGAATATATTGATTGTGTACCTTCTCATTTGATTACAGAAAATTATGAATTGGATCTTGCGTTTGAATATATTGATTGTGTTTAGAAAGGAGTTGTAGAGAGAGATAGGTATGTGTTTTTTTGTGTGCGTTGTATCAAATGAGAAGTTAGTCATGGATGCCGCCCCAATTTTTTCCAAAGTCAATGCTTAGAAGACGAATTTGTTTATGGCCGTAGGATCAAAATGAATATCTAGGTGGCAAGTTTTAAGGTATTTTGAGAGGTTGATTAACTTTCAAAACCATGTTTTATTAATATAGTAGATTGAATGCGAAGATATTTTGAAAAATAATTTTTATTTATCTTTTAAACATAGTTTGCAAGTTTTTTTATTTCACATCCTTTAACTATTAAACTTTTAACGATATTTATATCTAAAATATAATAACAATCGATATAAACATGTAAAAAGACATACTAATTTGTATTTTCAATATGCAAAATTACATTCATTAAGTTCAATTTTTCGTCACAATTAATATGAATATAAATGAACAATATTTTACATACCTATAACGTTCATTATTTATGTAAAACTACGCAGGAGGTGTAATAATTTTTAAAAGATTTCAACTTTCAATTTGCACCCCTACTTAATAGGAATACTAGTCGGGTACCTGCATGCTGCAATGGTGGGTACTCGTGTAATTAAATATTCTAGCGGGCAAATGCGTTTATGTTATATATTTTTTTTGAAAATAAACTTATTGATGACGTTGCTAAAATTATTTACAGTGATGAATAGATGAAGAGGACTTTGTATTTGTATTTGATAAATTTATTATTTGTATTATGACTTTGTAACATTTGTCTCAAATAAAACCTATGTAGTGTAGATTCTCTTGTGGGCTGAAAGTGGGAAACTATAAATAAATACGGGGAAAAATATTATGAAAATCAAAGGTAGTTTGGCAAAATATATTGAACGAAAATCAAGGGTAGTATAGTCATTTTGCTATGGTGAATTTTCAGCTTTCAACAATATGATTCGCTCTTTATATGTAGTATATATTTATAATGTAATATAATTTATATATGCAGTTCCCCTAATTTAGTAGAAATATGCAGTATAGATTTATATGTAGTATATATTTATATGTTGTATTTAAGGGAAATATGCAAATATGCAAGTTTTAGTGGGTATATATGCATAGGAATGGCAATTGGGTGGGTTTAGGGCGGGGCGGTCATCCACATCCCCAAACCCGATTAAAAAAATCATCTCCAAACCCGCCTCAATCCCCATCGGGGTTGATAACGCTCATTTTGTACATATTTTAGTCGCGTTATTTCTATGATTGTGCATTGTATTTGGTTGTATTTGTGAATATATTATGCGAAAAAGGTACAAAAGATGTATTCAGGTTCAGGTATAATCAAGTCCAAGGGAATAGCTAGAAAGATGGGGAAAAGTCGCTAAATCAAGAGCTTATGCACAACGAAAGATTCTACCCATAATAAAGACCTCGGGAAGATCATCAAAGAATCGAGTTACAAAGATTTCCGAGCTCAAGAAAAGATCAAGTGTTGATGAAATGAATGAGAAGTTACATGCAAAGTTTGCTATGAATTATGGCTTGCTTCCTCAACCAAAGGTTCAAGAAATACAACTAAGGCTTAAGTTCAACCCAAGGTTCAAACTGCCATGCCAACCTTACTCCAAACCTTGGGCTGGAATCTGAACCTCAGGTTGAGACTTCAACCTTGGGTTGCTGCAACTCCTGGCACACTTAATGACTATCTTTAATGAACTAACTCTTCATATGGATGATCATTACACCACATTTACTTCAACTACTACTCATAATCAATTTACTCTCTCAAGAAGGCTACAAGGTAAGAAAACGCAGGAAGAAGTTAACTTACATTCATTATTCATCATCATAATCATCAAAGGAATCATTGTTGATCATCTCATAATTGTTCCTAACTCTTGTAATCATCATTACAACTTTTGTAAGACTTCTTAATCATGTTTTCAAGTGATAAATTTTCTGTGGTTATTTCTTTGTTTGCCATGAGCGGCTAAGTGCCTTGTGCACTTGCCTAGATGATGTTTGTTACATGAATGTTGATTGATTATGACTCTATGGTTCTAATTCAATGAAAAGCTAATACTAAGATCGAATTGTGCTTTCAAAGTTTTCATAAACAAAAGAGTTATCAAGTTTGGTTGATTATTAATGGTGTAATAGGTCAAAAGAGACATTGTTATTTAATCAATTGTAAGTATTGACCATTTCATATGTAACTTGGTTAAACTTAGAAAACTAAAAGTGTAGTTGTCAATTACTTGTGAAACGATAGCGAATCAAGTGATTGAATTGTGTTAGTCTTGTTTGATCAAAACTTAATATTGTTTTTGTCATCTTAAAATCTTGACGAGGATTGAAAAGTGTTGAAAACAAGAGGATTAGTACACCAACTAATCAAATTAGAGCACCATCTAATTTATTGATCATAATCGATTTGAACCATTGTCATAATCATATCAAGGGAATTGTGCAAACTAGTCTAGGCAAGTGTAGTTTTTAATATATTGAATTTACATAATACTAATCCCAAAACCCAATGGGATATTCTACCTGCCGGGCATGCCAGTGCAAAAAGGGCGATTGTTGCCAAAAATAATGGAATTCTTCGGTTGCCAAAATGCGGTTGCCTGGGCAACAATATTCGATTTGGTATAGGGAACGCCATTGTTTGGCATTGGTAATTACCTGAATTATCATCTCATATTGCTTGTATAACTGATAGCTCGATTTTATTCACTCACGTTTCATAAAAACTAAACAAATCCTTGCGAACGACCTCCGCTTACCATATCATCTCTTACTACACACGGACGAGTATACTTGCTCGTATGTGTCTCGTTTGAATCATTGGTAAATCGTGTTTATAAATTTAAAACTTGCACTCTAGACGACACACATCAGGGGTTCTTATCAGGGCGCCCCGTTGGGGCGACAGGCTCCTGCAAACCGACCCATTCCCCATTGGGGTTTTATCGGGTTGTCTTATTTGGGTGTGATGCTCCATCTTACTCGTATCGTTCCCCGTTTATTCTTATTTTTACACTATTAATAGTATGATTTTATGGAATAACTTAAAGAATCGAGAACCCATTAATAATATATTAAGCATTGTAATAAATCAAAACTTTTCTAGAATATTATGATACAAAACAAGCTTTTATGATCACAGTTTGAAATATTACAAAGATAAAAATTAACAAAAATTAGAGAATTATATTTAGTACGTAAATACTAACAATATTTTATGTATATAGATATATGTATATGTATATGTATATCTTTCGGGGCGGGGCGGGGATAGTGTGCCCCGTCCCCGCCCCAAACCCGATAAGAATCCCTGTTATGTCCCCAAACCCGCCTCGAAACCCGATAAGCATGCACCGCCTCGCCCCAATTGGTTCGGGTTTCGAGTTTCCCAGTTAGGTTCGGGTTTTTTTGCCATCCCTATATATACAATCCCTAATTTTTATAATGTATGAATTAATCAACATCAATCATATACTTATTTTTATAATAACTAAATCAACATTATAGTCATGTTTAAACATCATATAGTGTTTTTGTTCTAAAATACAATCAAATATTATTTTTATGTAACTTTGGACTTATATTATATGTATATTGTATACAATTATCGTACCTATTAGGCTACTTGCAGTAATAAGGGTCAATCCCTCCCATTTTCTCTGCCACGTAAACTTTCACTCTCTAGCGACCTTCAGGCGATTGGGTGCCCCAGTAAGGCGACCTTCATCCATTATTATTATTATTATTATTATTATTATTATAATTATTATTATTATTATTATTATTATTATTATTATTATTATTTTTAAAACATTTTTAACACAAACTTAAATTTCATTAATAATTAAAACGTTACATAATAATTCAAATAAAATTAAAACATTACAATAAAATTCAAATGTTACATAATAATACGACTAATATTTTTGATTATGATGATGCCAAATGTCTTCTACCAAATCGGCTTTGAGACTAAGATGAGTTGTTTTTTTGACTATCTCCCTGGTAATTTCCAACGACTCCACATGTGTTCTTATGGGATCATAAGAACGGTGCTGCTCCGCTGGAAAGAAAGTGGGAGATATCGCCCGCCCTTCGTCCTGAATTATCATATTATGTAATATGATGCATGTGTACATTATATGTGATAGACGCTCTTTGTCAAACCCTTTAGCCGGATGTTTAATCATTAGCCACTTCTTCTTTAGTACACCAAAAGCACGTTCCACATATTTTCTTGCTGCTTCGTGCATCGTCTTATACAATATTTGTTTGTCATCACCTGTCCCTGGATTTTTAATGGACTTCACAATAACAGAGTATTCCGGATATATCCCATCAGCAAGATAAGATCCCCGTTTATAAGGAACGTCGTTAGCATAGAATTCCACATCCGGTGCTCTCCCCGTTTTGAGATCATTGAAAAGAGGCGATTTACGTAAAACATTTACGTCGTTATTCATCCCGGCGACACCAAAGAACGCATGCCAAATCCATAAATATTGGGAGGCGATCGCTTCCAATAAAATGAAAGGAGATTGCCCATGATCACCCTACAAAATTGAGCTTTTAAAGCATGTGGGCAATTCTCCCACACAATCAATAGCTCGTAAGAATTCATGGTTTGAAAGTGTGAAATAAAAAGTGAAATGAGTGTGTTATTTGAGAGAATGTGTATATAGAGAATGTGTGAAAAAATAGTGAAATGAGTGTGTTTATTTATAGTGTTTTTATTATGAAGTTTAAAAGATTTTTGGTTTATTTTTTTTTCTTGAAACAAACCGTTTAGCAACGGTTGGGAACTTTTTTTTTGGTTTTTCCTTTGCAACGTATACTTGTGAGACAAAAAGAAAGAAACAAAGCAATATAGATACTAATCCAATCGATCGCCAAGGCGACCTTGTTCCTCTTTTTTTTTCCCAATCGATCGAGTGCCACTTTTCTCCACAACAAGGGCGATTGGATCGATCGACTCAATGGATCGATTCATTTTCACTACTGCAGGCAGCCTTAGGTACTATACTTTATTATAAAGAAATTTTATTATGATATGAGACTTTATCTTTGTATACTTATTTTATGTCAATACGATAATATATGTAACATATTATACACTTTATATTTGTATGAAAATAGTTTAAACTTTATCTTTGTATAATTTATTTTACTAATTACTGCTTTCATATTTTTAAAACACACGGTCAAAAAATTTCAATTACTGTGTAATGTTGCATGTATTCAAATTATGACATGGAAATTTGATTGAAATTTGTATAATATGAGTTTTTAATATATCATCTTCATCACTTTTTTTTTTTTTTTTTTTTTTTTTTTTTTTTTTTTTTTTTTGATTTCATGTTGATTACAAGATAATTTGGTTAGCTTTTAGATATAAATAGTTATGACACATTTTAACATATCTTTACCTATTAAACAATTAGAAATGATGGTGTTATTTATTTTGCTTCTGATGCTTTATATTGATACAAGAACAATATGCCGTTTATTAAATAATCCTTTCTATCATTTTTCAATACACGCTCTTTCATTTAGCACACAAATTCACGAAACTATATGTCGATAGGACGGGTCCAAAATCTAGTAATTTAATAAATAATTTTATCAAAAATATAAAGTATGATTGGCAGGCTTGCAAGGCATGGGCCTTAAAAAGAATTGGGCCTAGAAGTATGATACTTAACTTAAACGTGTTTCATGTAGAAAACAAACATTTGTTTTGTTTTACTCATATACTTTCTCCAAAGTTATTATAAGCGGACATTAAGAAGAAGTCACTATATATTCTGATTAAATGCTTGATTCCTTGTCATCATATTCATTCTAATCAACCAACCTTGGAGCTTATGTTATGTCCAAAAAGTTGGATTCTATAAATAAGAATATTGTTATGATTCTCAAGTGGAGTTAAAAAGACCTTAATTGATCATATAAATGATTCGAGAGGAAGGCAAAATGACTTTCTGACTGTTTTAACGTTGTCGTCATTAAAAATGACCAATTCGAGGAGCTTAGGCAAGCGCTCATTTTCCTTTCCATGCCGATATTGGTACACTTAGCAGATTTACAGTGAAACCTTTGCCAACTGACATATATACATCTATTCGTTATGTTTAAGTATGCTAACATGTGACTCAAGGGTAAAACAAGTAAAGCTAGGGCTTTAGGCTCCCAATTTTCAAAGGTCTCCGATTTCTAGGGCCTTCTATATATATATATAGCTAGTCAGTCACTTTTTTTTTTTTTTTTTTTTTTTGCTTGCCATAATCTTTAAAGATACGATTATGTATGGCCCTAATTAGCAGACAAAGATTACTAATCCAAAATTTTAGGCCTTTTATTTTTACTTTTTTAGACTACAAATTTTAGAAATAAAAGGCCATTTCTTTACATAAAAAAAAAGAAAGCAAAAACTAAATTAAGAAGCTCATATATATATATATATATATATATATATATATATATATATATATATATATATATATATATATATTCAAAAGATATTTGTATTAATGATGCAATTTGCTAGGATCCTGGACACACGATTAAGGTGGTTAAACCTTCTAACTTTGTGTATATGATATGTTGTGTTAAAATAATTAAGTGCGCGGAATTCACTCAACCAAACTTAGAAGGTTGTGTATGTTATGAAAATGGAATTGTTATGTTTGTTAGTTAGCAATGAAACACATAAAGATTATCACTAAACGATTCAATATTATTAAAGATAATAATACGAGTGACCTTGAAATATCACTAGGGTTACAACCTTGAATCTTTTGTTTCTATCACTTGTGATATATTTGTGTTTGTTCTAACAGTTATGCATGTTCTAACGTATGCATGAACTAACTCTTAACACTTCTATATTTTTCACACACTTGCACACTAAATATCACTAGTCTAAGATCTCTTTTATAGTCAAAAGATCTTTACAAATTGCTTAAAGTCTTGACCAACTTACTTGGTTAACTTATCCTATTGAGTGTCAGTACATCAGATACAACATGTATCTATGTATACAACTTGTTAACTAAGCACATGGAGTAAGATATTATCTACCGTATATTGTTGACCAAAATACAATAAATATCTTTTTGATCTTATCCTTCCATCAGCAGAGTTGTTCATTATCAGCAGGAACAATCTATCGCTATCAGCAGAATCATCATCAGCAGAGTTGTTAAGCCTATCAGCAGAGTGAAATGCTCTATCAGCAGAATTAACATCATCAGCAGAAACCGTTTTGCACTAGCAGCAGAATTACACTTAGAGTATTTCTTGGATTAGAACCCGATATTAAACATCTTGAATATTTAATTCCCAACAATCCTCCCCTAAACATGTGAATCCTTTCAAACATGTTTCTGAATTAAATCTTGGATTGAAGATCTTTCAAACACTTATGTTCTTCAAGATTGAATATCTTCTCAGTAATTCATCTACTTTGCTCTTCTTTGACTTTAGCAATATCAAAACATATTGAACCTATCTTGGACTAAAAGATGGTGCAATTTCCTTGGATGGAGGAATTATAAGAGGCAATGATGCTGTGTATCTTGGATGCTTGTTTCAACAAGTGAAATCATCTAACCAACATGTCTTTGAAGTGAAATTGAAACTTTTCTTCGTTTGATCTAGATAGAACTTTCTCCTTTGGAATGTTCTTGTCATTTTCAACTTCCTCATCATCTTGTATGCTCTTGTCTTCTCCTTCCATATATTGGATTATCTTCCTTTTCTAGGCCATTATTTCCTCCCCTGAGATTGTTACCTCCCCTGAAGCAAATAACTTTTGTTTCCTCCCCTTGTTTGGAAGATCTCACTATGTACCTTTGACTGATCTATCAATGTGAACTTGTTGTCAGACAATATTGTACATGAAGCCATCAATTCCTTAAGAGTTTAAGTTACTGCCCTCATCACTTCTAGGTGTGTTAACTCCTATGAGAGGTGAATCAGTGGACATTTTGATTCATGATCCATTAATGAATGGTTTTTGTGAATCCTTGAAAATCCTTTTAAGAAATCATTTAACTTAGTAGTATGTTCATGATTTTAGAATTGAAAAATCATACTACTTTCAACCATTTTGAAAGAAATTAAGTGTATAACAGACACTTAATCAGCATTTCGGTTTAAAGCAACCTCTGGTTGTGTGAGAACCAATGTTTTTCAGTTATAAATAACTGCCTGTGTAAAGATAAATCTATTCAAAAGATTTTCTTGACAGGGTTTCCAGCTCGTGGCATTTGTTACCTCTAACACAAGTGTTAGATTCACTTTTGCTCGCTGTTCTTTCTATCAGATGTCCTCAGACTTGCACATTATACTTAAAAGTATAAAATGATAGAAAGTGAGTTGTATCAGTTACTATCTGATCAACTAAGTCATCAATTCAATATGAAATATCATAACTAGATTTCAAGAAAGAAGTTTTAAGGAGCTTTAAAGTCCCAAACTCAGTCCATCATAAACCTATTATGGTCAGCAGCTAATATCTCAATCCTGCTGTTTCCATTTCACTTGAAAACATCCTTTGTGTTTATATATTCATACCTGAAATTGTTAGTCTAAAACCAAAAGAACAATGTACAAAGTACTTGTCTTGCATTAGTATAATCATAAGACCAACTATATGAATAACACAATTTTAATTTTGTACTAGCAGCACCTTGTGTGCTTTAGCAGTACCTTATGATATATTAGCAGTACCTTATGAATCAGTAGCAACAACAAAAAATTATTTACAAAAACACATCATATTGAAAATTTAAAGATTAAGCATTCCAATACTTGCTACCAAGTACTGAAACCTTGAAACATCAAAAGCTTTTGTTAGCAGATCTGCAAAATTATGTTCTGAAGCAATTTTAAGAACTTGAATTAATCTTTTCTCATTGCAGTCTCTTATAAAGTGATGTCTAATTTCAATGTGTTTTGTTTTAGAATGTTGTACTGGATTTTTAATAATACAAATTGTACTACTATTATCAATATGAATAACAGTGTTTAAGAAATTGTACGCATAATCAAGGAGTTGGTTTTGAAGCCATAGAACTTGACTAGAGCAACTTGCAGCAGCTATGTATTCAGCTTCAGTTGTTGAATTTGCCACACTTGTTTGCTTCTTACACTGCCATGAGACAAGTCTACACCCAAGGAATTGACATCCTCCAGTTGTTGACTTTCTGTCCAAGCTAGCACCAGCATAATCACTATTCGAATATGCTACCAAGTCAAAAGGAGATTCCTTTGAATACCATAGACCCAACCTTGGTTGACCCTTGAGATATCTAAAAATTCTCTTGACTGCAGTTAAATGAGAAACCTTTGGAGTAACTTGAAATCTTGCACAAACACAAACAGGAAACATGATATCAGGTCTAGATGATGTAAGATACATCAAAGAGCCTATCATAGATCTGTAATTGTGTACATCTACATTCTCTCCATCTTCATCTTTCAGAAGGTGCTTCTCAGAGTCTATTGGTGTGCTTGCTATTTTTGAATCAGCAAATTGAAATTTTCTAAGAATCTCTGCAACATATTTGTCTTGACTAATAAATATGCCTTCAGATGATTGCTTAACTTGCAAACCCAAAAAGAATGTAAGTTCTCCCATAGAACTCATCTAAAACTTATCTTTCATAAGCTTCTCAAACTCTAAACACATTTCTTTCCTAGTAGATCCAAAGATAATGTCATCCACATACACCTGCACTAACAGAAGATCCTTCTTGTGCTGTTTGATGAACAATGTCTGATCAATCTTTCCTCTTTGAAATCCATTTTCTAATAAGTAGGAAGCTAGTGTTGCATACCAAGCTCTTGGTGCCTGATGAAGGCCATAGAGAGCTTTTACTACTCTGTACACTTTGTTTGGATGTAATGGGTCAATGAAGCCTGGAGGTTGTGAAACATATACCTCTTCTCCAATTTCACCATATAAAAATGCACTTTTGACATCCATTTGGTAGACTGTGAAGCCTAAAAATGAAGCATAAGCTAGAAACAGCCTAATTGCCTCAATCCTTGCTACTGGAGCATAAACTTCATCATAATCTATTCCTTCTTCTTGTGTGTACCCTTGCGCTACTAATCTAGCTTTGTTCTTGATCACAATTCCTCTTTCATCCCTTTTGTTCTTAAAAACCCATCTAGTGCCAATTACCTTCACACCTGTAGGTAAATCAACTAGCACCTAAACCTTTTGAATCTTGAACTGAAGAAGCTCTTCTTGCATAGCCTCTAACCAGCTTGAATCATCTAGGGCTGTAAGAATATTCTTTGGTTCAGCTTGTGAGAGAAAACATACAAACAAACAAGAGTTTGAAAGCTCATGTTGTTTTGAAGCATAAAGGGCATCAAGAAGCCCTTGTTGGTCTGAAGACTTCAATTGTTGTCTTGTCTTCACACCTGACTGTATATCTCCAATCACATGATCCAGGGAATGAACTTTGTGAATTCTTGATTGTGGTGTAGTAGGAACTTGATAATTTGATGGAAGATTGTTGTAATCCACCTCATTATCTGAGAATTCTGCATCTTTTGTTTCTGAAGGGCCAGCAGCAGAGTCATTTGGCCGAACAGCAAAATCAGTAAGCTTATCAGCAGAGTCATCAGAAGAAACAGATACACTACCAGCAGCAACAGAAATACTACCAGCAGAAACACTTTGTTGTTCCTGAGTTCCATACTCTTTACTTTCATCTTCAACACTTTCTTTAGCTTTGCTAGAAGAAGGTTCATCAGTTGTCGAAGTTGATTCCACAATTGTACTTGACCATATTGGCATTATCACATAATCTTGATCTTTCTCTAACTCTGCCTCATTTGTTGTATTTGAACCTGCAAAATCAGTAGTTTCTGCAACAAAAGGCACATAATTCATTGAATTTGTTAGATATTCCAGATCAAATAGCCATTTTGGTCCTTGACCTTCTACATTGGATTTGTTTTCTAAAAACTCCACATGTAGATTTTCTTCTACTATTTCTTTTCTTGTGTTGTAAACTCTAAAAGCTTTGCTATTAAGAGAATAACCAACAAAGAAACCTTCATCTGCCTTACCATCGAATTTTCCTAAATGGTCTAAGGTATTTAGAATTGTCACATGACATCCAAAAGGTCTAAGAAATCCTATTGCAGGAGTTCTACCATTAAAAAGTTCATATGATGTCTTATAGTGAGGCTGCACAACTAAAACTCTATTTTGAACATAACAAGCAGTGTTGACCGCCTCTGCCCAAAAGTTTATTGGTAGCTTAGAATCAGCTAACATTGTTCTAGCAGCTTCAATTAGTGTTCTATTCTTTCTTTCAGCTACACCATTCTGTTGTGGTGTTCTAGAAACACTAAATTCTCTCTTAATACCTTTTTCTTTGCAGAAATCATCCATAACTCTATTCTTAAACTCTGTCCCATTATCACTTCTAATGACTTTCACTTTCTTGCTTACTTGATTTTCTATCTGTGTAATGAAGTCCTTAAGGATGCTGGATGTTTCATCCTTAGTGGCTAAAAAGAAAACCCATGTAAATCTACTATAGTCATCAGTAATAACTAGACAATATCTCTTATGCATTATGCTCATCACTGAAACAGGTCCAAATAAGTCCATATGTAGCATAAACAAAGACTGATTGATAGAGTTAAAAATCTTGGGCTTACAAGTGGCTTTGTGTTGTTTACCTTTTAGACAAGCAATGCATGTTTGATCATTTTCAAATCTTTTGTGAGGTAAACCTCTTACCAAACCATTCTTAACAATTTTATTTATGGTTTTGAAGTTAATATGACCAAGCCTTCTATGCCATTTCATTGATTCTTCCAATGTGGCCTTTGCAACAAGACAAGTTAAATTCTTTTTAGGAATAATATTCTTCATGTCTACACTGTACATGTTGCCCTTTCTAGGAATTCTAAGAAGTACTTGACTTTCATCAGGCATCTTAAAATCAGGAGAAAGTACAAGACATTCAGTCTCACAGAAAAGAACATTATTCTTTTTGCCACACATTTGTGAAACACTAAAAAGATTATAATTTAGCTCTTTTACATAGTACACATCTTCAAAATCTAAATTTCCGGTTTTGATTGTACCTTTACCAGAAATTTTGCCACGAACACCCCCTCCAAAGGTAACATATCCTCCATTTAAAGCTTCAAAATCTGAGAGATAAGACATGTTGCCAGTCATGTGCCTAGAAAATCCACTATCTGAGTATCCTTGATCCTCTTCCTGATCATTTGAATGTCCCTGCACACAAATAAGAGTGTTAGTTTCTTTTGGGGATCCAAGCCATTACTGACTTGGATCTGCCTCTTGCATCAATGTAATTGAATTTTTTAAGAGTAGTTTGATGCAACATTGGATTTGTGAATCCAACATGCTGAGGCCTTAACAGCATTTGCCCTTTTTCCCTTATCAGCAGAGTGAACCACACACTTATCAGCAGAATCTGCTAACTTTGTAGTTCTACCCTTTGGTCTCCAAATTTGTTTATGGACCACTGCCTTTGATTGAATGGGACTTAGAACAGTTGTAGATGCATGTTTGAAAAATGTTTTTGCACCCTTAGCTGTTGATTTTGGGTTAATAGTCATAAATGGTCGAGCAGCAGAGTAAAATTTGCTATCAGCAGGATCATTTGGTCTATCAGCAAAAACAAATTTTGAGATAGACTTATTTTTGACTACTCTAGGGATTGATTTCTTAGAACTAGAGTGAAAGTGAGATTTAGGAGTGTGCCTTTTGAGATTCACTCTATGGATTTCATACCCAGATACCCATTGGTTGCAGAAAGCTGCAAGATGGTCAAAACTACCACATGTATAACAAGCTTTATTATAAAAAGCAAAGTCATCACCTAATTGGCTAGACTTGAGGTTGTTCCAATTCCTTTGGTTACCTCTGGGCTTGTTGGTGGTTCTGTATTGTTCATAATATCTAACTGGTTGCCTAACATGCTTAATGTTTGTATGAGGCCTATCAGTATTGTGTTTGACTACCTTAGAAACACTTGTTTCTACTTTCTTAACCACTTCAGGTTTAGACATAACCTGTTTTTCTTCATCATCACTATCAGTTGTACAATCTTCAACAACTATAGCATCTCCTTTCTTAGCAAAGGACACCTTGTCCTGATAATGTAAAGTTTTATCTAAACTTTTACTTATCTTTGCTACCTTAAGACTCTTACTAGTCTTAGAACCATATTCCATGATTGGTTCTTGAAACTCAGCTAAGCCTGTATGTGCTAGGTCAACACCTGGAGGTGAAGGAACACCTCTATATGGTGGAGGAACAGTTTTGTAACCTACACCTGAATTAGCTTTATCAATTACCTGAGCTTCCCAAATCTTATTCATTCCTTCTGAGGAATGTGCTAGAGTATCTATAGTTACCTTAACATTTTCTTTTTCAGTTTTGATTTCAGATAACTGTCTACTTTGATCATTAAGAAGTTCATCTCTAAATGCTATTCCTCTTTTTAAAGCATTTAAGTCATCAGTAAACGTAGATTCATTCTTTTTATAATGAAGAATCTGTTTTTCTAGAACTCCTACACACCTCTTGTGATTAGCTAAATTATGAAGGGCATCAATTAACTCTTCTCTAAAAGCATCAAATCTCTTTTTAATGTCTTCATAATTTTTAAGATTAGGACATGAATTAGTACAAGTAGGAATAGTATCTACCTCTGAATCAGAAGAAGCCATTAGAGCAATCTCATTGACAACAAGAGCATCATTTGGTGGTGCATCCTCTTCAGTAGCCATAGAGCTCCAATCGTATCCAATACCATCAATGGCCAGCATAGCCTTTGGCTCTTCCACCAGTACTTCCTTATTCCTCTCTTGTTTATACCAAGTGTTCCTATTATCCTGCTTCCTTGGGCTTCTACATTCTTTAGCAAAGTGTCCCAACCTATGATAGTTAAAACATTCTACTTTCTTCTTATCGAACCCAGCAGTATCATTACCATTTATGGTAATTTGCTTTCCAGTTTTCTGCCAAAACTTCTTAGCCCTCATGCTAAGTAAAGAAACTTGCCACTTAATATCCATCTCTTCCAAATCATCACCATCAACCTGTTCAAGGTCTTCATGATTTAAAGGAGAACCACTAGCTTGACTGGTTATAAAGGCATAAAATGTTGGATCACCAAGTCCAGCAATATCCTTTTGTAAACTAGCAGAAGGACCACCATAAGTAACATTAGAAACACTTTCAACTTCATCTACCTCCTCTGTATGACTAACACTAGGAACTGATAGGAGTGCAGCATTCCCAGAACAAGTACCATAATTTCCACCTCTCTTTAGACTTTGTTCAACAATTTTGAAGTTGTTGAACAAATCATTGAGCTTCATTGTTTCAATTTCTGGCTTGTTCATCCAGACAATAACATGAGTATGGAATTCACTAGGTAGACTTTTCAAGAACTTCATGTTGAGATCTTCCTTCTCAGTCTCAACACCCAACACAGCTAACTGACTAACAAGCTTGTGTAGTCTTGAAAATAGCTTATCAAGAGACTCATTACTAAAAGCAGTAAAGTTTTCAAATTGGTGCTTTAGTAAAGTCTTCTGTGTCTTTTTGGTAGTTTCATTACCACCAAACCATGCACAAATCTCTTCAAAAAGAGTTTTTGCATCAAGATATTTGTTAAAAGATAGCATTTGCTCACCAGGAATGGTCATAAGCAACAGGTTTCGTGCTTTCTGATCATTTCTCTTTTGTATCTTTTCATCATTGGAGACTGGTCCAGTATTTCTTTTTCTTACTGTCTTCCCTTCAACAAGAACATCTGAATAGCCTAAAGTGAAGGAATCACCATACTGAATTATGTCCCAAAGAGCATAATCTTGAACCATGAAATATTGCTCAACTCTCATCCTCCATAACTCAAACTCATTGGGTTTGATCATGGGCAACTTTGCAGCAACATTTGTTTGAACATCTTGTACATCCATTTCTTGTTTCTTCTAAAAACAACAATATCAGCCTTAGCTCTGATACCACTTGCTAGGATCCTGGACACACGATTAAGGTGGTTAAACCTTCTAACTTTGTGTGTATGATATGTTGTGTTAAAATGATTAAGTGCGTGGAATTCACTCAACCAAACTTAGAAGGTTGTGTATGTTATGGAAATGGAATTGTTATGTTTGTTAGTTAGCAATGAAACACATAAAGATTATCACTAAACGATTCAATATTATTAAAGATAATAATACGAGTGACCTTGAAATATCACTAGGGTTACAACCTTGAATCTTTTGTTTCTATCACTTGTGATATATTTGTGTTTGTTCTAACAGTTATGCATGTTCTAACGTATGCATGAACTAACTCTTAACAATTCTATATTTTTCACACACTTGCACACTAAATATCACTAGTCTAAGATCTCTTTTATAGTCAAAAGATCTTTACAAATTGCTTAAAGTCTTGACCGACTTACTTGGTTAACTTATCCTATTGAGTGTCAGTACATCAGATACAACATGTATCTATGTATACAACTTGTTAACTAAGCACATGGAGTAAGATATTATCTACCGTATATTGTTGACCAAAATACAATAAATATCTTTTTGATCTTATCCTTCCATCAGCAGAGTTGTTCATTATCAGCAGGAACAATCTATCGCTATCAGCAGAATCATCATCAGCAGAGTTGTTAAGCCTATCAGCAGAGTGAAATGCTCTATCAGCAGAATCAACATCATCAGCAGAAACCGTTTTGCACTAGCAGCAGAATTACACTTAGAGTATTTCTTGGATTAGAACCCGATATTAAACATCTTGAATATTTAATTCCCAACAAAATTAAACAATTAGAAGATCTTGTTTCCTTCCTTAAGAAAATATAAAGATAGTGTAATTTCTGCTAAAGAAATTGCTAAATAAATGAATGTAGAACAAAAATTTGAAGAAAAACACATTGTTTGTATAAATAGGAAGTATGATGATAATGTTGACAATGAAACTATAAAAATCACTGAAGAGATTTTGAGAACAGATTATTTCTTATACATTGTCGATCAAGCTATTTAATCACTTGAAAGTATATTTGACCAATTCAGAATATATATGAAGATATATGTACTTTTCTAAATTGAAAATTTAAAGTCACTTAATAATAACACGCTAAAAGATATTTGTCTTAAGCTTACTGTTCTTTAAGCCATAATAATTGTTCGAATATTAACGACATAGATATATTTCTCGAAACTAAGAGTTTTGAGAGAAATTTCACTTGTACAATGCTACACATATTGATATACTTAACTATACCAGAAATCTATTTTTTTTCCTTAATGTTTATATTTGTTGTAGCTGATAATCACTCTTTATCACACATATATATGGCGTTAAACACACAAGAGGATGATGGGACAAAGTGTATGTTGGATCGTATAGATAGAGAGAAAGATGAAGATATGTCAAGACTTTTCTATTATTGCACACAATACACACTCAGTGAACCACACCTTCACAAATGAGGATAATGTGCTTTAAATATTACAACCTTTTTGCCCTAAAGGCTTTTGATGGGCTTGTGGGCTTTAGACCAATGGATTGATCTTTTACAATTGTCACTAGTTCTAACACAAGCCCATATAATACAAAGTTCTAATATAATTGAATGACCATCACTTTTAAACTAAAATTAAAGCTAACAATCTCCCCCTAAGGGATGGTCATTCAAAAGACGCACTACGTGATTAGATCTTTAGACTTCTGGGTCTTGAACTTTGTGATTCTTTGTTCCTTCATGCATTGTGATCTTCATCGTATCGTCTTTTGGATTGTTCTTTGCCTTGATCAACATCTTCATGTATTCACAGCGACTTTTCTTCCAATGTAGATGTTGAGACATACGATGATCGATGGACTTTCTTCAATACCTGCATAAAACAGTTAGCAATAAATCGTCCAGCTCTTCCAGGTTCAGATCTCATTATGACACTTACAACTTATGTCTTTTTTGGTGAACACAAGTATATTTTATTGGAAGTGTTCCTAAGAGATCTTTGATGAATCTCATGGCTCTAGACTCAATTATGTGCGTTTTGGTTTTAGTCGTCGGAGGCGTGGAGCAGAGTGCCACCTTTTCAATATCAACACATCTCGGAGTGAGAGGTCGATAGATTATGCATTGATCTCCGTGAGAAATGAAACAAATATCTTTTAAGAGATATCTGAGTGGCTGGGAAGGGTTTGTGCACCGCGTCACTGGGTCCATGACGACTTGTCTTCAATATCAGTATCACCTTAGTGAGTACCGATAGCATATGTATTGACCCGGTTTCTGACCTAAGTTTTCATGGAGGGCTATTTCTTTTCACCCTTTAATTAAACTTTTCTTTTTCATTCTTCAACCCCTTCTTTCTCCTTTCTCATTTGCTCATTTTTTTTTCCAATCTTACCTAAGGACTTCTAATTCTAGACTATTGGAATTGTCCTTGGGTAGATCCCTCCGGTTCTGGCGGATCATTAGACATTACCTAACCATAATCACCTTATTATTCCATGATTATCCTAGATTTGTTGATCGCATGCCATAAAACCATTTTGTGAAAATCTCTCAAAGCGTTTATGTATAAAACATATTTTGGTTAACACTTCAAGAGTTTTGCATTTTCTGAAATACTCGCCCTTTACATATGCTCATGCATTTTTGAAATAAATAGGACATGTTGGGTAGAGTTCGCACATTTGAAATGATCAATTTTCAATGAACATGACCTTCGCGAGACACACTTACATCACTAGTTACACTAGCTGAAAATTATTACCCGTCCCGGTCATATTCAATGATCATCTCTCGAATTGGTACATTATACTCAGACAAGTCCTTTGCGAGACACGCTTACATCACTGGTAAACCAGCTTGAAATTATTACCCGTCCCGGACAAGTCTTTTCGATTACTGACATTTAAGCTTCGTCAATTCGATGGTACTTTCTGAGTCTTTTTGTAGAGCTCGACTCACGATCACATTTTAATCACATTTCCCCCCCTCAAAAATAGCATTTCGATGGTATTTTTTATACCGTTTGATTAAAATCATTGTTTTTTGAAAGCTAATAGGGAGAAACTGATATGCATGAACATTTTGGAACAAAGTTGTTTCTGAAATACTCCCCCTCAAAACTTGCATTGGTTGTGACATTTTTGTAAATTTTGAAGCAAGTGGGGAGTAACGATATTAAAAATCTTAAGCAAAATTTTTGAAAAGATTTGAAAAACCTTTTGATGAAATTAGAATAAAATTTTGCTTAAGATTAAGAAGTTTGGATTGATAAACTTTGCATGAAAACTTCTTTTCTTTTTAGGATTGTTGCATTAAAATGTACAACAGTGTCCTTTCTTTGA
Organism: Artemisia tridentata subsp. tridentata; assembly: GCA_021014915.2. Taxonomy (NCBI): domain Eukaryota; kingdom Viridiplantae; phylum Streptophyta; class Magnoliopsida; order Asterales; family Asteraceae; genus Artemisia; species Artemisia tridentata. The sequence continues at coordinate 305,973,545 of CP139501.1, read as the reverse complement.
AACACGGGTTATGCACTGTTATGTGTGCATAAGCCATAACGTTGAAGCCCGGGTTGTAAGCTGAAATACTTACAAGCCTTTTAGATTTTTAGGATAAGCGCTCGAAATTTTTTGATGAAGCACTTTCCTTTCTTTGAAGATTGGGTCCTGAACTGATGTGTTCAGAAGCCATTGGGTTAAGCTCGGGTTTCGTACTGAAGTATACGAAAGCCATTAGGTTAAGCGCGGGTCCTAATCCGATATGATTAGAAGCCATTAAATTAAGCGCGGGTTCCGTACTGAAATACACGAAAGCCATTAAAACCAGATTAGACAACAAACTTTGGAACCCATTTGAGCACTGCACCAACGGGTTTAGCATGTTTTGCAATCCATTTGTAAGTTGTATCAATCTGATTCAGAGAAGTTGAATTCCAACGAGGACTGAAAACTGGTTTTTCATCTGGAAATAACACTCGCGGAATCAACGGTGATTTAAAATCCTTTTTCAAAGCAGAGTCATTTTTGTTTTGTAGCGGAAGCATTTCAGAGTTTGGAGGACTTTGCTTTGGTTTCCACACTTGTTTTACCCGTGTAAAGCGAGAGTGTGGAGTTTGAAATCTTGGAGTCTCTTCATGAGACATGTTTGACCTTGAAAGCTTGTGAGGAGTGAGCGTTTCAGAAAATCTTGGTTTCTTCGAAAACTTCCTTCCTTTTTGCAAAGAATAGGTTATAAACTGGGAAACTTTTTTCAAAAATGGTTTTGAAGATTCACTCGTGTAAACCTTCTTTGGTACACTCACTTTTGGTGTTGAAAGATTTGAAACAGGAGATTTGCCTTTTGATCGATGGAGAACATCAAACTTTGCTTTTAAGGCATTGTATGACATTCGCAAATCATTGTATTCTTTTTGAAGAAGATCTTGAGATGCCAATTTAGATTCCAAAGAAGCAATTTGTTTCAAAAAATGATCTTTTTCAGCTTTTGAATCATCCATTTTACGTGCCAATTTCCGTTCGAAAACAATATTTTCTTTTTCAAGTATTTCAAAATATGTTTCGAATTTGTTTGTTTTGTTGAAAAGATCAGTTTTGGCATCTTCAAGATCGTTTGTACGTTGAGCTAAAAGCGTTTCAAGCTCAAGTACTTTTGTTTGAAGCACATGATTTGCATTTTCCGTTTCAAAATCTGAAGAATTAGAATCAAACAGGGGATTTAGATAGGAAACATTTTTGAGTTGAAACTCATCCTTGTTCGTCTTCATTGATTCAATCTTTTGCAAAACTTTTTCAAACTTTTTATCAGCGAATTCAGACAACTGAGATTTCAAAACTTCAACCTCTTTTGGTTTCGTGATTGATTTTTGAGTCTGAACTTGTGAACGTTTGATTGAATCAAACAGGTTTTTGTAAGTCTGTTTCAAATGCTTGTTTTCTTTTTTTAATGATGCCACAGCATGTTCCAATTCAATATTTTTTGTATCAAGTTCATCCAAATCAAACTTGTTATTGGCATCATCACAATTTTCTTCAAAAATCTTTTCCTTTTCTTTAAGCATTGATGTTAAAGAGTTTTCAGAAGAAGCAATTCTTTTTGACAATTCTTCTTTGACTTCAGCTACTTCTTTTGAAAGTTCAGTGATTTTCCTTTTGAAACAAAGATTTTCAGATTTCAAAAAATCCACATTCGCATGCTCATGGCAGACAGACACTGATTTAAGTGACTCGATTTGACTTGTGAAAAAGTTCTTTTGAATATCAAATTTTAAGCATTTTGCATCAAATTCGTCTTCAAGAGAATGGATGTACTTTAAATCTTCTCTCATTTTAGTGACGAGAAATTTTTCAAAGTATTCAAAACTTAAGTTGATATTTTTCACACAAGGTTCAATCTCATCTTTTAAATACTTACAGACTTCCCTTTTTAGCCAAGCATCTGATGATATGAGATTATTGTAGTCACTATTGGTGTATTGTTGTTTCGACCAAATGACCTTTAACGTGTGCTCAATTTGATTTTTAAGATTACAAAACTGTTTCCTTGCTTTATTTTGCCATAATTTAGCATCATAAGTAGCAAGTTGAGCTTCTTTGAAAAATCTTTTCACATTTGTGTCTTTTCTTTTTAAAGGTGCTTTTAGTATTTCTGACAATTGTATACAACCATACACAAAGCCTTGGTACGAGAGTGGGCTTTTTCTTTGTTTGACTTTTAAACGTTTTTCCTTTTCCAATTTATCTTCTTCCTCTGACATGAACAGGACATCGGTTGGCAAAAATTTATTTTCCACATGATCGGTACTTTCAAAGCCAATTCCTGATTTTCCTTTATGGACTTTCTCAGCTTTAGGAATCATCATTTGAAGGGTTTGAACACTTTGGTCTGTTTTTCGAAGTTTTTCTTCAAGATTGTTTGCACGTTTTAAAACCTCTTGATTTTCATTCTCAAGTTTTGTATTAACAATCTTAAAATTTGAAGTGGTTTCCTGAAGCATTGAGTATTTAACTTTTAATTCAACGTTCTCTTTTAAAAGCGCTTCGATCCTTCTGTTGGCTGGGCCCATATTTGCATCCACAAATTTCTGACCTTGAGATTTAAGGTTTGAGATTTCAATGTCTTTGCTTTTTTTTTAATTTTTCAAGCTCTTTGGACAATAAGACGTTTGTTTGCTTAGCTTTGCGATTGTCCTCTTTGCACTTTTCAAGTTCATGTTTGAAATTATGGATTAAAGAAGCAAATAAGGCATGATCTTGATCATGAGAAGATCCATCCTGGGCAGGCTCACCTCCATTAGGATCCATATCTGGGGTTGTGGGAGTGATATTACTATCAAACCGTTGCTCCACATATGTGTCACTGATGGACTCAGGATGCGCAGGATGTGTCTTGTCATGAACAAACATATTCTCGAACAAATCAACATTATCATGATCGTGTGAATGTTGTACCATTGCCAAGATTGCCGTGTCAGATGAAGGTCTAATGTGGTCAGCCTCATTGTCCCAAACAGCTTCATTCCTGTGTGAACCCTCAGCATCCGAATCGTATCTTGGAGTACTGCTTTCAATCTGCTGTTCTGACGATGTGTCACTTCCCGTTAAAACCGAGCTATCATCAGATGTTGTACCCTCATCGACTTTTTCTTCATCTTCGTTTGCCTCTTCCTCATTTCCCTCTGATTCCTTTAAAAGACGTTCTCTTTCAATTCGCTCTCTTTCCTGTTTTTGCTTCTCCATTTCATTTCTTTCCCGTTCAATCACTTGCTTCTCTTCCCGCATCTTTCTCAGATGAAGTGATCTTTTAGTAAGCACCAATTCCAGTGTGTACATTTAACTAAACAACTGATTTCTAAACATTTCCACGTCCACGTATCTGCTGACGCATTCTCTCCATATTTGTTCTGTTGATTCATAATCTGGAGAATTTTTTAGATCAAAGTCGAGAAACCATTTAAGCTGCGTCTGGAGTGCTTGATAGGCTACTATGCAGTCACTTCCTTGTTCAATTTGGTTCTCTATTTGAAGTATGTTGTGCAAGAGTTTCTCTCTGAAGGTTGAAAAATCCATTTCAGATCCGAAGAGTTTTCCAGAAATTCGATTGAATAAATATGGTTTTAACATTGGTGACCTTGCTTCAGAGAGTGTTACACATTGACTCTTAACACCTTTAAAGTGTATGAGACAACGTTCCTTCGTATGAATAACGTTTTGCACAACTGGAGACATTTGTCCCGCTTGAGAAGTCGATTCCATTTACTTGTGGTGAGTGATAAAGTTGATTCAGGATCGTTGCAACGAAATAGGAGATGTCGTTGACAGTTAAGCTTGGATGTTGTTGAGATGTCTTGTTGTGTTGTTGATGATGGTTGAAGTTGCAGTTTATATAAACGAAACAAATTTAAATAAAATTACAAAATTTGATTAGAGTGTAATTAAGACAAAGTCAAAAGATTACAAATTCGACAAAAGTTATGTAAGTTACAATTTAGATAAAATGACAATTTCTATAAAAATTTCAATTTGACCAAAATTTATATAAATTATGACAAAATATCAATTTAGATAGAAATATATCCAATTTATATAAATTGGTAATTTATATAAAATCTAACACTCTTATACAAGAGGGTAGATATCCGTTTGTCGAAGTATTTTACACTCTTATACAAGAGTAAAAATATCGAGTTCACTTTTGAGTTGACGAAATTACGTTCGAATCAAATTCTTAAAAGTTATTTAACTTTGAAATCGTTTCACAGAAGTACGAGGACCAAAACTGCCAAATCTGAAAGTTTTCTAAGGCTGCTGGAAAGGACAGGGACTGAAAATGCCAATTCTGAAAAGTTAGCTTTATCTGATATCGCAAATGGTGTTTTGTCCGATATCGCAATTGGCAACAGATATCGGATGAAGCTGAAGGTTGATTTGCGATAACTCTGCTAATGTCCCAATTGCGATAATTTTATCTGAAATTGAATTACGATAGAAATATCGAAATTGAATTGCGATAAAACTGAAGACTGCCTGATTTGCGATAAAACCTTGCAGCATCCAATTGCGATACCAAATCTGAATTCCGATAAAACGTCTGATGTAGTGAATTGCGATAGAACGCGCTGATTTCAGTGAATTCCGATAAAACGCACATTTACCAACTTCTTTGACCTTTTCCCTTACACATCCACTTGCAACCTTATCTTAGAAGATATTTCCTGACACTCCCATGTGACTTTCAAGATTTTCTTCACCAACTAGCCCACTAACTCCTTTCAATCACTATCAATAATTCACTTATCAATCCAAGAAGAAATATTATACAAGATTTATTACTTTTTGTCGATCAAATAAATAAAGAACAAGCCAAAATCCAATCCACACAAACTGAGTTTGAGTGAAATAATAACAAACCTTGACTAACCAAGTCGAAATAGCATGTACAAACACAACTTTTCTTGATTTTTTGTGGATCGAATGAACCTTTTGTGGCTTGATGTCGAACTAAAGTGGCTTAGAACAAACACCAATCCAACACATGAGCACAAAAATACTACCTTTGTTCTTATATCATGCGTACAATAGCCACAGAAAAACACAAGGCCACGTTTTTCTTAAAACAAAGCGCAAGAAAATGTGTTTTTCAACAAGAACCGAATACAAGAACTCCTACCTCGAAGCTAGGCTCGTTGATACCACTTGTTATAGCTAAGAATCACTCTTTATCACACATATATATGGCGTTAAACACACAAGAGGATGATGGGACAAAGTGTATGTTGGATCGTATAGATAGAGAGAAAGATGAAGATATGTTAAGACTTTTCTATTATTGCACACAATACACACTCAGTGAACCACACCCTCACAAATGAGGATAATGTGCTTTAAATATTACAACCTTTTTGCCCTAAAGGCTTTTGATGGGCTTGTGGGCTTTAGACCAATGGATTAATCTTTTACAATTGTCACTAGTTCTAACACAAGCCCATATAATACAAAGTTCTAATATAATTGAATGACCATCACTTTTAAACTAAAACTAGCAGGGTACCCGCGCGTTGTAGCGGCGGGTACCCTGTGATTAAAATTTAGGCGCTAACAAAATTACAGTGACGAACTGATTAATCGGAGAATAAAAAATGGTCTCAGTCCGACCTAGTTCACCCGTTTTTACAGGTTTTGACTGGTCATCTGTTTCTTTTTTGAACGGCTTTTATTGGCTATCCGGACCGATGGTAACTCCGAATTCCGGTTGAAACCGTTGGTCCTGTCAAGTTTTCAAATTTATATGTACCATATTTAGTGATTTGGAAATAAATGTGTTAAAAAGTAGTCTTAACTTGGAATTATAGTCCAAGGACTAATTATGTTATCTCTTGTTTTATGTTTAAAAGGTTTCTTTGACTTTGGCTTGGATTAACACAAACTTTCACTCACTGATCCCATTTACTATAACTTAAAAAAATCAACATACAAAAAAACATTACACCAAAAGACACACCCACACAAATCACCACCACAACCAAAACCCTACCACCACGAAATTCCAACACTACCACCGAACCCCACCACCATGAAACTACAACACCACCGGAACAACACCACCACCAAACATCACCACGACAGAAACACCACCCAAACAAGTTATCTTGAGAATAACTCCATATCTCAAAGATAAATAAGTACCCGGTGAAATGTCACTTCAAAATCAAATCATTAATACCGTACAAAAACCCCGTAGTCATTTTTCTTAACCATAATAATTTTAGCCGTGAATTATGTATCCCCGTGAAATTTAATACCAAAATACCACTCAATACACCACATATTAAAAATACATTGGATAATCTATTCATTTCAACCCAATTATCAGTCCAGTCCAACCAACATTTCGGATCCAGCCCATCAATTCAGTCCACGCTCAATTCAACCCGATCCAATCCATAACTCAGACAAATGATATGAGCTGGTATAAGACTTTAACCCTAATATCATTTTTTCTTAAACCTACACACATATCTCAACTTATTCGCCCCCTTGTCTCTCATATCCACTCACCATCAGATCTGCCTCATCTCTTCATATCTTCATCATCAGAATCAGTCAATCATAATCAATCTTCATCAACATCCATATAACCGACCCTTTAATCGTCTTTAATCAACAACTAATAACCCTTCAATGGGTGAATTAAGTAAAGATTCGTTCATTGTTATCTTGTTGCTGTAGAGACCGAACACCACGAGCCCACCTAATATGAGTTTTATCGGCTTCAAGATCATTAAAAATGGTCTCACGTAGGTATTGTTTGTTGTGTTGTTGAATAACGAACCAAAGATAAATGGGAATAACGTTATTGTTATTATCCTTATTATTAAGTTCGGAAATTAATAGAATTAAAGCTTCAACAAGAATTAATCGATGATGATTTTATTTCAAACTAAAAAAAATCTTCAAAAAGATTGGAGATATAGTTTGAACTGATTCTGAGATCATTTGTATTATACTTTTTGAGTCTCGGTAAAGTCTAATAGAGATGGGATAGAGGTAGACGTGGAGTTGTTTATAGGATAGAAGAGGGTTTGATTGTGGTCTCGGGTAGGCTGTTTAGATCACACAACGGTCACGATGATGGGTTCGGACATGGTGATGGGTTTTTTTTTGTTTCGTTAGTCTTCTTGTTCGAACCAGGTAGGTGAGGGTTGTTGATTTGGAGTTGGATTGAATATTTTGTGTGTTTGTTTTATGTTTTGCAAGATTAGAAATAGGCTGGAAATCTATTTGTACATTGTGCCTTACAATTTGTATTAATTGGTGATGGGGTGTATTAATTAATAGCATTAATGCTGTGTTTTAATAATAGCATTAATGTTTGTTAGAAAATTAGTCAGCATGCTTATTTACGTTGTACATTATGCTTTATGTATTGTAAGTCTGAAAGTTCAGACTATAAATAAGAGAGAGATACATCCCTCTATTATAAGTAGTATAGATTAAAGCTAACAATATTGCGTATAGAATAATGTTAATCGTTTCGATGATAGTTGTTTCAATGGAATTTTTTTTTTTACAATTAAGATTCCGCATCAACAAAGCTAGAAAAGTATATTTTTTATATATAAACTATATTTCATCAAATAATTTTGATAGACCGTTTTAAAGCTTCGCTTTAGACTTCGTGAAAGTTGAGCCGCCCCTGCTTAAGATCATTGTCTGCGAATAAAGCCTATTCCAAAAATGAATTGTATTCACATCAATTATATTTAAGATCCAATTTGAAGCTGAAGATATATTTTCAGGTTAATTAATTAGTATGATAAACTAAAGAGCTAGTTTTCTAACAATAGAGCACTGGCTGGTTAAAGTCGATGGGACTTTAATGGGTGACTAAATTTTGTATGGTTTATTGTCAACTTCATTTAAAGACTTAAGATAAAGAAATTAACAACAAAAAGATATGCAATAAGAAAACTAATGGACAGCATTACAAAATTTGAAGTTGGTTATGTGTTCATTATAATGTTAATGCACTTTTGCTGAAAAAGGAAAAAAAAAAAAACAGCCCCTTCAACCGTACAGCGAATTATAGCATGTGCTTTAAACCGACGGCCCAGTTTCACCCTTTTATTAGTGTTTTACAAAAAGTTAAAGGTTAGGAGCGAAAATGTAAGACCTAAAAGATCTGTTGGTCGGTTTTAGTTTAAATCTCAAGTTGCTGCAAGCAAATTATCACTAAATAGGAGTAGTTCTTTAGGCCTTTCTATAATCACTTGCCACTATAAGAATCAATCTAAATATATTCAAAAGCTGTGTGAGCACAATAAAACGCTTTATATATAATATCGGTTTATATAAGAAAATCTCTTCACTAAGTGCAATGGTATATATTGCGAACAGCCAAGCACTTAACCATTTGTTAAAAGATTTCTACTCACAAAAGCTCGGGTATGCCACAATCCAATGAATTGTCATGAGCAAATAAGTACAAATATATCTCATTTTCTTTAACTGTATGACCGACATGTGGACCTTTTTCATGCATAAAAGCGGCAAATAGAGAAATTCTTATTGGTTTCTCAGAGCATGCATGATTATAGAACCACTGGTTCATTCGAAGAAAAAAAATCATGGCTAGCAATCTTAAATGTTAATTTGGGGGTCATTCCACTACAAAAAAGGGAAAGCTTTGGGTCGACAATGTCGACCCAAATATTGAAGTGGGGTCGAGACAAACGATTTGGGTCGACAATCTCGACCCTTTTTGGTCGTACCATTTTTATTGTCCCAAAACGATTTGTCTCGACATATTTTCAAAGGATTGGTACGACACTGCAAGCACACATACCAGTCAAACATTTAAAATCTGAACTTCTGTTAATAATCAACGAAAGAAAAGCATGCATCTGATCAAGGATCATGACAAGTGCTTGATACTTTTATTATTTGGTTAGTGGTTGATGATCAGTCTATATAGATTAGTTCTAGTATATGGAACAATTTTCAATAGAAATTTTGAACTAAACGAAACTACTTGAAGATGATTCACTGAAAGTAGTGGACCAACTGCATGTCTGCTATTCATGAGCATCGCAACCAACAGCTACCATCAACGATAATTTTGCTGAAAAGACCAATTTTTCTTCCAGCAAAAAATTAAACCTTGGGACTCGAGGTTTTCTATTAGTCAGTTAGTGGTCATAGTAAAGTTTTTTAGACGGACTCGAAGTTTATGTAACTATGTAAGCCTTAATTAGCCTTTAGAATATGTTTGAAACTAATTAACTATATATCCGATCGTTCCAAATTTATGATTTTGCCCATATAAAAAAATCTGATATATTACCTGGAATTTTCTAAGAACCATGAAATCCTCACAAAATGGGTCCAATAAGGGTCCTTTATCTATCGAAAAATGTCCTTTATCTTGTTATGAAAACATTGCAAGCCTAATGAGATAAAAACGTCGACCAGTTTTGTTCAAGTTAAAAAAAATGATCAAGTGTTGATTCTGTGTTGATCTGTTCAAACAAGTACAACTTTTGATTGCCCCTAATCCTAGTTTAGGTGATTTGGCTTACCTTACAACCATAACATATGAACTACATTTGCGTATATTGTGTTGCTTTTAGGATTAAAAGTCAGGCTGTATTGATTCGAAAAATTGTCGATATATCGTCTTTTGGGATCGTGTAGCTATTGGTCCCAAAGCATACAAGTATAATTAAGGTTCTAATAATCTTTATGCTCATCGGATCATTGTTGAATTAACCAGGATAAATTATTGGATTTAGGAGGCTATAAACCTCTAATTACAACTTTTCATGCATTCCCACCCATGAATATAGGCTTTTGCTTGTTAAAGTAATATAAATAAATAAAATGGGAATCATGAACATAGAACCATAGTTCTTGTTCATTGTTTAAAAATCTAAAGGTGACCCTAAAAATACTTGCAACTTGATAGGAGTCTTATGTGAAACTTGTCAACTGTAAGTTTCCACTTTCTGTTTTGTTTGAGAATATTAGCCAGACGATGTAACTAGCTAGGGTTTCCTTATTGTTAGGTTGGTAGGGTTTCCATATTGTATTAAGTATAGTTGGCTTGGCCCTATTGTATAGATGCGTCGAGGCCCTTTACGGTTTTATGTATCTATTGTACTTTGGCAATATAGGAACAAAGTTTGCTTTGAATTGAAATCACCAAGAAAAGACATCCTCAATGACGAAATCAAAACTTTGTCTTTCTCTTAGATCGCTCATACTTCATAGGTCCAAAACATAGGGATGACACCCGTGAGCAATGAGCATAGGTACCAGAAACCCATCACCCACCCTCATGTTTTTTTTCTCACCCGCCACCTACCCGTCATCCATCAATGGGTACAACTTTTTGCCCATATCCATGCCCGCGGGTACCCATCGCCCGCGGGTAAACCCGTGGGTTAGTGAAATGTAACAAAATCACAATACCATGGAAACTAACTATGAAACTGGGTAATAAGACACCATATCAATTTTCGAAATACTAAGTTTACAAAATGCTCAAATCCATGTATGAAATTAGAAAATTAAATATCATTACACCAAATCACAGTCTAAACTAAGATGTATCATGTATATATATCTTTGAGAGTTTAATTTTTCATATTCACCTTTTAGTCTTGGAACTCAAAAAAACTGTTAGTTTACTATGTTTTCTAGAGATTTGATAGTTATTAAATATATATCAATAACATCACATATATTTAAGTAGTCTAATAAATTTTACTTTAACACAAATGGGTTTAGAGGTACACTTATGGATATTTCACCCATGAGTATTTTAAATGGGTACACCCGTGATGGGTATATATTACCCGTCACCCGCCCGCCACCCACTGATGTGTACAAATTTTCACCCACGACCCACCCGCGGGTGAAAATTGACGGGAATGCCCACCCATTCACGTGTGGGTACCCATGATTTATGGGTTTTTTCTCGCCCATTGCCATCTTACCAAAACATCTCGGCCTAATTGGTTTGAATGGATTCAAAACCTAATTATTGCTTGTACTATCTTGTTGTAAATATTTTATTCTAGCTTCTTACTAGCTTTAATAAACTTTATGCCAATCAAAAGAAAAATGTATCCATTGAACTTTATAAATAGTTATCAACTGCACATTATATTATAGTGTTATGCACAGATTTATATCGTATCCTGGCCTAAGGTTTCTCTAACGTAGGCTTTCTCCTTTTCTTTCCCTCCGTTTCCGCCATAGGCGACATCTCGCTGTCAAATTCAATTATGTTTTATTTTTGTTTTGTGATATTATTTTCAGTTACAAGTAATTATGAAAATAAATAATCAATTAAACATTTGCTTTTAGATTATTATGTTTTCAATTATTCCATATCATGTTCCATGGTGGGTGATCTCATAGTTAGCACTAGTAATCTAGCACCCAGATCAGCTTTTTCAGACCTCATCCATTATTATATGTTTATTTAGTTCATAATCTGTACCTCTCGATCTCATGGGTATCCAAGAATCTAAGCAAAACCATAATCACAAGGAGCGATATCGGTTGCTTCATTAAAGGAATAAAACATGTCACATGTTTCAGAACATGCACTCAACTCTTGTATCTTGAAATTTTGTCTTTAGTTTTTTGTCTCTAGATCGAACTAGGGTAAAGTTAACAGAACACCAAGGCAGGTTCAAATCTCAATTATTTTTTTTGAACAGCATAAAATATATTAAATAACAAGCCTCTCTAGCAAGAAACTAGAGAGAATCTTACAAAGCAACAGTACAAGCAATTTATATCATGCTGTTTCTATACAATTTTTCTGAAAAATGTTTTCCCAATTGAGATGTATATATCTCTCATTTTGAACAAGTACAAATTCAAATTTATTTTATAGAACCCCATTGGGCTTAAAAGCCTAGCGGTAGCTACGTACGTTGTGTGGATGCTCACCAAGTGGTTAAGTCTCGTTTCAACCAGTTACGTGAGATATAGTAGTTTTTTAGTTCGTCTTTCTAATCGAAAACAATTATCTTATGGAACATGGTTATGTACATTTTTGCTATCAAGTCTCAACTGAAAGTTTGTATGCGTATTTCGTACCATCTATATATTCTTTTGAAAATGTAAACACATACTTTATTAATGTGAATCTACATGTTTAAATACTTCAAACACGTTCAATGTATCTTAACGTGTGAAAAGATGTTAAAACACCTCTTAATATGCTTTTCTAAGATACAAGTTCCACAAAATAATTAGCAGATTAATTATATCCATTTGTTTATATGAAAATTTAAAATTCATATTTGGTATAAGCAAGGCCACCTTAGGGAATACCCAAATTAAAAACTTGCTTCCAGATTAATGAAATCTCTAATTTATACTGAGAATTTAGAAGGTGTTCTTTTTAGTTGTAACTTGTATTCTTTAGAGTATTGCTAGTTTCTCTAGCTAATACGAGTAACATACATCATTCTAGAAAGTGAATACAAACATATATTCTAATTCACCCTAGTTACTTCTAGTTATATGGAGAACAAAATCAAGATTGGGGTAAAGTCAAAAGTTAGTTTCTCTTTCGAGAGAATCATATCCAAATATATTAAATAACCTGCAGCCAGGATCATTTTGGTGCACAATATAGTATGTGTGTATACACACATATCATACACACGGTAACTAGCTCCTATAATGAATCGTGGTCGTGTGAATGTCTATTTACGTCTCTATCAGCTGATAAAATGATAGTAGACTAGTTGTAATATATGTAATATATACACATATACACATTGTTTATATAAAAGGATGTGGTCCTAAAGATCCTCAACTCATCCACATGCATGCCCAGATGGAGGCCTCGCTTTGTTGAGGTTTTCCGCCGTTCATTTCTTCTTTGTCGCAATAATGTATGCATTATAGGTGGCTCGATAATTACACTCTTTAGCTTATTTAAGCAAGAAAATGGAATTAATAAGAGCTTGAAAATGCCCTAACTATCTCACTGTTATCCTTTTGCTATCTTCTTGATAATATCAAACAACCGTTCAAATAAAAAATGAGCTTGAATGACATCTTACGTATGAAATTTGGAGCAAACATGACATATCGTACGTGTGTGAAATTTCATCGTTGCTCTTACTCACCATGTTAGAACTAGCTAATTCATGATCCATTATGATATATGTTATCAATACCAAAAGCTTCGGCATTTATAGCATTTTGCTATTGATGTTGGAAGCCTTGGTGGAAACTTATCTTAAACTTGGCTATTCGTGCATCTTTACTATTAACCACAAATATGAGACCTTTGTAACTGAATTACCCATTACCGTAAAAATGAAATTGTACATTGAAAAAAAAAAAAAAAAAAAAAAAATGACTATCAAACCAAATGGCTATATATGTTGTAGAAACCTTTAAGTTGGTCACCAGATTATTTAATAGATCAATTTAGTTAGAAATAATTAATCATTTTTTTTAATGGCAAAATTTTATGAATACTAACAATAAGCTAGAACAAAAATCATTTACAATTTGGATAAAAATCCTTGTTCCGATACGTGATAAAAAAAGAAGATATATTTTTTTATTTCAATTTGGATTTCAAGAAGCTAATTAAGAACAAAAATCATCTATAATTTTGATGAAAATCCTTGTTCCTATGACAAAGAAAGATATAGTTTTGATTTCATCTTCAATAATATCTTTCCAGGAGACGTGTCAAAACAAAGTCTATTCCTATACCGCCATATATTCCAAGTTGCTGATTGGATGATTGCATCAAAACTATTTTTTGGTCAATTAGGAAGAGAAGTCGAGTCACACCACAAGACCAAATTTTGCAAGTCTTTGGGGTAATCATCAAGTTTCCACCACTTTTGTATCACTTTCCAAAGGTTTCGAGCATTCGTACACTAAACGAATTGATGTTGAGCCGTCTCGAACGCATCATCACTCAACAAATTTTTTTCCCTTCTACAAAGGCTTTGGAAGATTGTTCTAGCCACATGGACACCCAGGTCAGGAGTTGAGCCAAAGGTCAATCTGGTAAAGACTTGACGAGATAATTTACACGGTATGGCCTTATTCCTCTTGAAGTCGATCGATGGCATATATGCCGCATATCTGTAATATCAACCTATAGGTTAGCTCAACTCGTTTCTCTCCCTTTTTTTAGGTTAGCTCCATGGCACTTTTTTCTATATAAAATGATGCTGTTTTTCTTTTTTAAAATTCAGTTAGCTTATTTTAGTTTCTTGCAGACTTTGCAGTTCTATTCTCAATTATAGCAACTTTCTAAAGGTTGTATCTTTTGAAAAAAACTATGTAACAGAGGCATCACATGGCTTATTGTTTATTTATTTGCAATTATTAAACATTAACTGTAAATGATTGTTTTTCTTTAGACAACAAACTAGTGGATCTTGTTATGAAATTCACAGTTCAAAAAAAAAAAAAACTAGTGGATCTTGTGACAAGTGGCTACTAAAAAAGACACATCAATTTTCTCCTTTTTTTTTTTTTTTTCACTCATCTATACTACATTTAATGCACTAAGACATTTTATAAATACAATACTAGATATAATGCCCGGGGTTTTTTCTAATCTTTTAAATAAGTTACTCCCTTCGTCTCAAAATTATTGTCCACTATTGACTTTTTTGGTCTGTACTTTTAAACTTTGACCTTAAGTATTTTTGTTTATATTACATAATACTTGATGCAAAATATATTAACGGATTGAGCTTTAAATGTATTTTTATTGGTATAATTTTCATTAAGTATTGTATTGCACAAACAAAAATATTTATAGTCAAAGTTGAGAAAGAAAGACTGAAAAAGTCAATAGGGGACAATAATTTTGGGACGGATGGAGTATTATTTTTAATTTTGGGTTTTAATTGTTTTTTTGATGAAGTAGTTAGTGGTTATATAGGGTTTTATTTTCAATAAGCTTTTACACGAAATTTCATAAACCAAGATATACGATTTAGATAGCTCAAGTATGTGTTGTCAGAATTCTCGTAAACTTATGATGATTTTTTAATAAAATTTTAAAATTTTGGCTATGGTGAGGTGTTTTTATTTATTTTTTATTATTTTTTATTATTTTTTATAATGTAACCAAAATGTATATATATTTTTTTAAAGATTTGAATAAACTATTAGATGGTTTAGTGATTAAAAGTTGTTGTGCTAATACCTGTACAACTAAATGCTAACCTGGCCAAAGAAAAAAAGAATCAACATGTCATTGCTTTTTATATTTTCTAGGAACGCTTTGCATACTGGGTATTTGATTGCTAGAACATGGACAAAAGGTTATCAAGATTCTCACGGGTAATTCAGGAGAAGCTACAAACCGAAGATAGCCAAATTCTTTTGAGACTACTAATTGGAAAAGATAATTAAATCAGTCACACTAATCACTACACAAACCACATTATCAAACAGTATTAAAAAGCATAACTCACTTGTGCATTATGTGACATGAATGAAGTTCAACATTGATTCCAATGACAAAAAGTGAGTTATGTAACTATTAATTCTCAATTAGCAATATCCACCACCACCACCGTCCGTGCAACATTAAGGCTGTGAATTGTTTTTTATATGGATAATTATTCCAAGGTTGTGAATTACTCCCAATTAAGGCTAAAGAAGGTATGTGAGTCAAATAGAGGTGGTGAATGTTTATCAAAAAAGTCAGTGACGAATCGATCTGATGACTGGAGGTGTTTGAAGGTGGCGGTGAACAAATTGATGTGTGTTTTCTGGGTTGTTTTGACTTTTTTTTAGCAATTCCGGTTTCTATCTTAATTTTACACTTTAGTCTAAAACAATGAAAAAAGCGCCCGAAAGCCCATGTGTATATTTAGCTTTTTAATACATCTAAGTTTGGAAACAGATTTTTTTTTTCTTTTTTTTTAATTTTAGCTAAATTAAGTAATATTCACACTTTATTTTATTTTTACATCTTATAAAAAATTAAAAATATTTAAAACTCTTTTAAAATTTTTGCAGCCTAGATGAGCTGCTTAGGAATCAAGATATTATTTTGAGACCGAGTAAGAGTAGACGCGTCCGCTGATATAAGGTAAATAAGAGGGTTTAACACTCCGAAAATGCGGGGTGTTACAAAGCATGTCTTACCAACTATCAAAATGATTTTTTTTTTTTTTTTTTTTTTTTTTTTTTTTTTTATGTTTACTGAACATGTGAGTGTCATATCATTAATCATTAATGTATATATGATGTATTGATCATTTTTATCACCTAAAGCAATACGCATAATGATGACCTAAATGTGATAATTTCACTTAGTTACCTTTTTCCATGGAATTCAATCATGGCATTTCACTAAACGCTTGGTGTCCCCTAAAACTAAATAACATGAAGGTAAGCATAAAGTTATGACCTCTTAAACTTACATGTGTTCTTCATAGCAAAATTACATCCTCAATCATGACGATGATCTGAAATTATCAAAAGAAATAGAACGTGTTAATATCTATAAAATTTGATGTCCGAAACTCCGAACTCAATTTCAAATGTGCTGCCACCAATAACTAAAACTAAACACTATCAAAAAAATGATAACACAAATCCTATGTGAACAACTTAAATTAAAGTTAGATTTTTTATAACTAAGAATATCTAAATTAAATGTGAAAAACCTTGTAATTAGATCTAATCTTCAATTTCTATCCTTAGTGTGGCTTACTTAAATATATAAACAGTTCAAATAAAAAATGTAAATAATATGCTTTTGTACATAAATAATGACGAAGAAAAGGAATAGAACTAACTATATAAATAATATGCTTTTGTTTGTTCAAATTTTCGTTTTAACCCCTTAGTCCTTTGTGAATAACCTCCGCTTTTTCAAAGTTTTTTCATTTTACTTTTGACACATACACTTTTATACACAATGTTTTTGAAAAAACGAATTTATAAGTATTATTGACAAATATGGAAATATTTATACTTTTTAATTAAAAATACTTAAAATTAATAAAAAATAATTAAAAAAAAAATCCTAATAAGGAATGATTTGATTTTTTTAAAATGTAAAAGTCCCCACTTAGGGTTTTGTTTTAATATATAAAAGATTAAGCATCACAACTAATAAAGTTTAAGGTACAATCCAATTAAACATAGCAAATAAACCATCTAAGTCAACCAAGACATGTAAGAAAAACATTAAACTTGAATATGTATCCTCAATGCTTGTACACTTTTATGAATATTTATTTAAATACTACAAACATGGTTTAATTCGGGTAATTAACAACACAAATTTGAAAATCAAAACCGAAATTTGAACCATGATAAGAGGGTTTTTCCGGTTTTGCTTTCTTGGTTATCGTTATTTGCGGTTTTGGATGAGTGGGTCGGCGCGGTTTGTTGGTTTCACAGATTTTTTTAACACCCCTATCAATAAAACTTAACTTTATATAAATCATATAGTAATTGTGAACAACGGGAAAAACATTGCTCACTAAAATATTTATTATCACGATTTTATAATGAAAAACATTGTCAATGGTTATAGAGTTGGAATATTAAACATGAAATTCTTTACATCCGTAAATTTATTGTCACAAAAAAAGTATTAAATTAGAAAACATGATTTACCAGAAATTTTTATTTAATGATACACGCCGTCGAACGCGTGTGTACTTTGCTAGTTTATTATTAGGTTCTATATTAGTTAATTCTTCAAATAAGTTGCACCACCAGAGAATGATACTTTCACTTATTAGTAGAGACAAAAACCATTTCTTTTTGTTTATTTCATATAAATGTATATATATTTATTTGAAAGTTGTCACTAGCGGACACTAAGATGTCACTATTATTGTTTCTAGCTCAACGTTTCTTAACAAACCTCATTGCAAGAACACCTATCTTACTAAAATGGATACTAAATATTGATTTTTAACGAACTCGAACTTTATGATAAAAGATTAAGGCATTACAGAAGACAATCTAAGCAAAGCTAAGGTAAGTATCGATTTGTAAGGTTGGGTGCCTAAGATGTGCAACCAGTTGTCTATTAAAACACCCCAGTAGATGAAAATTGTCCTTTACGCATAATATTCAAGAGGTAATGTGTCGTGTATACAAACTTATAAAGTTATAATGGATACCAAATCTACTACCTTTCAAACACTTTTGAAGAAGCCGCAAGTTTAGAGCTTCACACTACTGTTCTAAAAGAGTGCCGATGAAAACTATATATTGACACTTTTCTATGTGTCACTGTGTATCTCCATTACTAGAATACACCTTTTAGCAGTACTTTCTAATGGGCTCAGATACAATTTAGAGGAGATTTTTTTTTCGACGTCATCATGCATTAAGAGAGTAGCAAGACGCTAGCATATAATGTTACAATTATTAGGTAGGGCCTTTCGAGCTGAGGGTTTGAAAACCACTCCACCCGATTATAAAAAATTTTCCTGTTTCCATTTGAAATCCAATTGGAGAAAAATAAAGAAGCTCGACATCATTTATGAAATCCAATTGGAGGAAAATAAAGAAGCTCCACATCATTTATTATCTCATCTTTGCTGATTCTTTTGTTTTTGAAAACGACCTCATTCCTATTTAGAGGAGATACCGTAGGCATAAAACACTAAAACCCAAGTGGTTTGATTAGATTAGTGATGCAAAACATTGTATTGATAAGTTTTAATCTTTCTTTGCCTCTAGCATCTTGCAAGGGTTTTCTTTAATGAAATGGGCCGTTAAAAAAAATGTAGTAGTTCATTACTTTTTGCAGGTGCATTATTGGTTTTCGTAAGCAATGCGAGATTTCTTAGTACTAGCATTAAAAGTTCTAAATATCCGATGCAAAACTAGCGGGTACACGTGCATTGTAGTGACAGGTATCATGTAATTAGAATTTTTGATGAGCAATATTTTTTAATTAAATGTTTTTGTGATAATAAAACTTTATGCATGGCGAGAATTTTCAGAAATAGCTTTATTGCACACTATTTGATATAAAAATGGCAAAGTGACCGTGCATCATGATGCAATGATGATACAAAAATGGAAGTTAGTAGTTTACGAGGTTGTGATGATTGTCGGTAAAATGTTCTTTTTAGTTAGTAGATGTTGCGTAATCTTCGTCACAATAATATATAACATGTAAAATAGAGTAGTATATATTAGTTTGTACAATATATTATTAATAAATCTATAGATGACATTGCTTAACAAAACATAAATTACGGTTTTAAAAATTACACATTTTAAAAATTATAAATCTCCTGAAAATCTTCGTACTATGACATGTACGATTCTTTTACTAAAATACATACATAAATGATAAATGTATTTTGAATATGCAATTCTCAAAAAATGGCACTAAACTTACATTAATAAATATTTTAAATAATTATGTATAGAAGAATTATTGTTCAATGTATTATACATAACATTAATCATTTATACTTATTACATATTAATTTGTATTCTTTAAAGATGAATTAAATATTGTCTTACTACATATTTAGAAAAATGTGGTTCCTGCATTATATGCATTATAGATTTAAATTGTTGATTTAGGTGTCAAAGCCTAACAATTGGATTATTGGTTTTCATGGGATGGTTGTCAACTTCACTTTAAAGAGTGAAATAAAAAATAAAAATAAATAAACAGGTTACCAACAAAGATGCACACCAAACCAACTGGGTTAACTCATTGGCCACAAAAGGTGATCTTGAGGAGGTTGTTATCACATGCGAGAGGTCTCAGGTTCGAGTATCTCCGTGAGGGTTTTCCTTCAAGGTGGAATCTGTGGGGTTCTGCCCCATAGATGCGTCGATTTGAGGCTGGCAGGGACTACCTTCTGTGTATGTACTGTGAAAACGAATACGAATATAATTAATTTATTATTCGAGGTTGGCAGAGACTACCTTCTTGAGTAAGTACTGTAGAATCGAATAACTAACTTAGTACTGTAATAACTCGTGGTTCAAAATAAAAAAATAAAAAAAGGCACACCATGTTAAATCGATATCTATGATAATATTGACCAAGCTCCTTGAAGAGAGTGAGGTTAGTACTATCTAGATTTGTTTGCATTCATGCGAATTGTGAAGAAAGACAAAATATGTCTGGAGAAGATCAAATAACAGAAGATATGCTGGTGTTTTTTAAGGATGTTGTAGATGGAATTAAGTCACCTTCAGCAAAATCAATATTAAATTTTAAAATAACTAGTTGCTGCAAGAGCTTATTATTTTCATAGTTCTTTCAGACTTTCCAAAGGCTAGCTAGCTCTTGCCAGCAAATTGAACCATCTAAAGATGTATATTTAAATTACGTATGAAAGAATCCAAAATATTTATATTACTATTACTTATGAAACTTTTTCTTTTGTAAAATTATAACTTTTGAAACTTTTTTACTTCACTGGATTTAATAATTAATGCTTCGTGGCAAAAGGTACAAGTACGTGGTTTTGCACTTCAGACGTCTCTTTTTTGAGTCTCTTGCACAATAAAGCTCAGTTAAGTCACAATCCATTGCATCGTCATGAATCGCCACAGGTGTATACCTCATTTTATTTTAATTGTATGATATGGTAAATACATAGACTTTCGCCATGCACAAAAGGGCAGATATACAAATTTTCATTGGTTTTGCAGCGCACGATACAACATGATCACTCGATCATTGGCAAACATAGTGTAGCTTTAAATGTTGATTTTTAATTTGTGGGTCATTAGTAGATTTGTATTAGTGCTATTATATCATTTTTGTTTGTTGTTACTAATGCTCACGGGTTCTTTAATTTTTTGATGCATGGCAGACCAAATGAATTATTTATCAGAAAGTGTCTTGTCTCCAATTTTAAACTTTTGTGGTTGATTAATAAAAATCAAATCATTTGAGGACAAGGACAAGTGCTTATAACTATTATTGGATCCATGTCCCTTATAATATCTGTTCCTTTCGGTTTTAGGATTCCTATTCAAGAGCGACACTTTTACTTGTCATATATTGTCTTTTATTTACTATTTACATGTCATATTACCTTGGGTGGACAATGAGTAAGATCGACCGCACACTCTAAACCATAACAAGTTTGGACACATTCTCATTCAGCATTTTCGTTGACACAAGAATTAACAGCTTAGCACCCTTTGAAAATCATGAATCTTGAGAGAGTCTAATGAGATCATGTGATTAATTGAAGCTCATACGCAATAAATAAACCAAATTAATTATATAACATATTGCTTTCCTTACACACCAAATTCTAGCAAAGAACTCATATTCAATTATTAGAGCACCCGGTGAGCGCACGGTATAGACAAAATATGTGACATATGGCTTGGAGGCATGATACACGTGTATATGTTATAGGCATATGCACCATGGTGATGGCGCATGCCATCGACATTTTCCTTTTCTTTAGATTTTTTGTGCATGTGTTTTATTTGTATTTATTATTTTGTGGTTCTCGGTATACTTATAACCTCATGTTATGAGTGAGGTTGGTTTTGTATTATGTATAAAAAATAAAAAATCAGTTAAAAAAAAAACTGACGTGACAACACTTTTTGCTATAACATGTATGGATAACTCACAACTACACCTAGTGCTTTCATCATTTAAGAACAATAATAAACGGCTCATAACTCAAAGCCACATCCAAAAGCCTATCGTGAGAACTTGCTATTTTGATATTACAAAAAGTGCTTGTACTCCAATTAATCCGCGGTTAGAGTTTAGTGGCGGATTTGTGATATTTACTATCGCTTTTCATATTTCACATTATTTCCTTGTAACGTGAACACAATGTAAATTCACCCTTTTAATTGTAAGACATGAATCTCAATTTTGCACATAAAAAGTATCTAAATGTGGAAACTTTGTCATCGCTTTGAATACAATAATAGTATGTAGCTAAGGTACTTCAAGATTCGAGTCACAGTTGAGACATGTTTGAGTTTGCTGTTAAAAAATTAAATTGGCATGTTTATTGTTGAAGCACAAAGATTGTGAACAAACTGTCACACATTGCTTTAGTTACATGGTATTTATCACAAATATAAGTAAGCCTTTGATGATCAACGTACGCGCTTGTAGCTTTAACGTTATCATGTAGTGTGTGAAATGTTTCTCAACCAAGTAGGTGTGTGTCCGGGTACCCTTTGATACAATTATTGTGTGAAATATGTGTAGTATATATAATGTGAATGTGTAACCTTTTCATTTAAAAAAAAAAAAAAAGCCTCTAATGTTGATGCCAATGGGATCATTGAAGAATTAATTAGGAACAAAGCAAGTGACATGGATGAATGGATGCATGTGGCAGGCTAATAAGCCTCTAATTTAAACTTTTCATGCATTCCCACCCATGAATATAGGCTTTTTTGGTTGTAATAAAAAAACAATGCAAATGAATGATCGGCATTGAAGTCCTTACTTGTTTAGAAACCTAAATTAGAGAGTCAACATCTCCCCCACGGAATATTTGCAACTTGGTGGGACTTTTGTGTGTGAAAGTGTTGAGCATGTTAATTTCAACAAATCCGATTCTCGGGTTAGAGGACGCCATTATCACATTGTATACTTGGTGATATGTGCTCAACAAGCTTTGTGCTAACTAAAAGGGGTTTTGAGGTGGTAGCTAGGCTTATCTTGGGTGATGGTATGTGAATCAAAGATTGTTCAACACTTCTTTAATTTCCCAATCATCAAACTATTATAAACTTTCTTCGGGTGCAAATGAAATCGGCTTTTCTTTTCTCATGACGGCTAAAATGAATCGCATTTGGTGAGTACATTAGGAGTATGCGGTGGGAACAAACTATCACACAAATAGTAAGGTTAAGTTCAACCGTTGAACTAAATCACTAATTGAATGGTCATTATATTGGTTTATTGTTCTTTCATTAAACCAAACTAAAGTGTGCAGTGAGATGACATCGATTAAGCGTGTAAACATGATAATGAAGAACAATAGTATTATAGTCGGTTGGATTAATTCCAACGGAAAGTTTATTGATGGATTATAAATAGAGTACACAAATGATTGAGTTTGTGAGATAATGATCTCACTAACGAAATGCAAAAGATTACAAGCTTCAGAAATGATCAAAAGATCATGTAGTACTAACGACAGAGATAGGGGGAGTCAGGTTTTTGTGTTGGTGATAATTGTGTGTCTTAACCCTAAAAGGGAAGACACATATATACAACTAAAATGCGCTGTCCAGTCCTCTAAGAAGCAATCTTGACAAATAGACCACAAGACTTCTAGTGCCCAACAGCCACCATCAAGAATCCAAGAATTTCAAATAAGCCCCTCAAATAATCTCAACACAAGATAAGTAGAGCAATAATATTAGGGTAAATGACAAAAAAATGCATTGAACTTGACACTTTTTGTTATTGTATGTAGCCAACAGTTTTTTTTCATTGTAACACAAAACTTTTGATTTTTTGTCATTGTATGTACGATTTCCAGCGTGTCCACTGCCAGCGTGTCCCTTTGTTACACATAAGCTGCCAGCATGTCAAGACTATCCTAGTTGGCTACATACAATCACAAAAAGTGTAAAGTTCAATGCATTTTTTTATCATTTGCACTAAAAAATAACATTTTTGTAACAACCCTTTCAAAAATTATATTTTTATTTTTATTTTATTTTTATTTTATTTTTTTTACTTTTTTTTAACAACTTTCTTTTATTTTTACCACAAATGTGACACTTTTTCGTAACTTACTGCCAACATGATCTCAAGCTATTTAGTGGTTCCAATAAACTATCATTCTTCTTGCTAATTTAAAAGTGTAAGAAGAGGATAGTGTGAAGCAGATCAAAGATACACCGGCATGTATCATCCGTTTTTATACGTTTTCATCCGTTTTATACGTTTTCGTCCTTTTTTACAGGCTTTCGTCCATTTTCATACGTTTTCTTCTGTTTTTACAGGTTTTCGTCCATTTTTATACGTTTTTATTACATTTTTATCCGTTTTTATCTGTTTTAATACGTTTTCTTTCGTTTTTATACGTTCTAAACCTTATTCGTACGTTTTTGTCCGTTTTTATACGCTTTCATCCGTTTTTATATGCGTTCATCTGTTTTTATACGTTTTCGTCTGTTTTTATACGTCTTTCTTACGTTTTATCTGTTTTAATACATTTTTATAAGTTTACATCCGTTTTTATACGTTTACATCCGTTTTCATACGTTTATCCGGTTTTACCTGCTTTCATCCGTTTTTAATCCGTATAAAAATAGATGAAAACGTATAAAAACGGATGAAAAAGGATAAAGACGTATAAAATGGACGAAAGCGTATAAAACGGATGAAAACGTAAAAAAAGGACAAAAACGTATAAAAATGGTTAAAACGAATGAAAGCGGAAGAAAACGTATTAAAATAGATAAAAACGTAAGAAGACATATAAAAACGGACGAACTCTTATAAAAATAGACGAAAACGTATAAAAACGGATGAAAACGTATTAAAACAGAAAAAAACGTATAAAAACGAACAAAAGCGTATAAAAACGGTTAAAAACGTATGAAACGTATTAAAACAGATAAAAACGTATAAATACGGACAATAACTTATAAAAACAGACAAAAAACGTATAAAATCGGATGAAAAAGTATAAAAACGGATGAATGCGTATAAGAACTAATAAAAACGGAAAAAAACCCTATAAAAACGGTTTAAAACGTATGAAAACATAAGAAAACGTATTAAAACAGATAAAAATGTAAGAAAAACGTATAAAAACGGACGAAACGTATAAAAATGGATGAAAACATATAAAAATAGACGAAAGCGTATAAAAACAGA
The DNA here is from genome assembly GCA_021014915.2 of Artemisia tridentata subsp. tridentata. Taxonomy (NCBI): domain Eukaryota; kingdom Viridiplantae; phylum Streptophyta; class Magnoliopsida; order Asterales; family Asteraceae; genus Artemisia; species Artemisia tridentata. Next base: position 305,948,710 of record CP139501.1, on the reverse strand, counting down.
TGAAAACGTATAAAAACGGACAAAGATGTATAAACATGGTTAAAAACATATGAAAAACGGAAGAAAACATTTTAAAACAGATAAAACGGATAAAAACGTAATATAACATATAAAAACAGACGAAAACGTATAAAACGGATGAAAACGTATAAAAACAGTTAAAATGTAAGAAATACGTATAAAAACGGACGAAAGTGTATAGAAATGATGAAAATGTATAAAAACAGACGAAAGGGTATAAAAACGGTTGAAAATGTATAAAAACGGACAAAAACGTAAAAATATGGTTTAAAACGTATGAAAACGGAAGAAAATAGATAAAAACGGATTAAAACGTTAACGGATGAAAACGTCTAAAAACAGATGAGAAGTATAAAAATGTATGAAAACGTAAGAAAAATGGATGAAAGCATAAAAAAATTGATGAAAACGTATAAAAATTGACAAAAAGTGTAAATTACACCGTTCGTCCTTACACCGGTCGTCCTTATGGTTGCAAAATGATGAGTATACCCTCATGGGAAAACAAGTTAACGAGCATTAGTGGGCTTTGTTAGAGGGAGGGACAAACGGCGCATAACGTTTGCCACTTAAGGTCGAACGGTGCAATTTTTTTTTTGTCAAAGGACTAACGGTTGCGGTCAACGCAAACCACAAGGACGAATAGTGTAATTTACTCTAAAAAATAAAAATATAATTTTTGAAAGGGTTGTTACAAAAATGTTATTTTTTAGGGCAATGACAAAAAAATGCATTGAACTTGACACTTTTTGTGATTGTATATAGCCAACTAGAATAGCCTTGACATGTAACACCCCCTAAATTTTGAGTTAACAGCGGAAGACTAATAGGGGTATTACTGGGAGGATCATAGTCATAATCATAGAAAACGACTCAAAAGAGACGTTTTGAAAGTTATTGTCATTCATTTAATAATTCGGATACAAAAAGAAAATTTCAATGTTGTAATATTTCACAAAATGTGTAGTAGTTTGAAATAGATGACAGAATTTATTTAACAACAAAAACCATCAGTTTAATGCCCACTCCATGCCTTGAATGCTCCGATAATTGCCTGAGATAAACATGCTAAAAGTCAACAAAATTATTTGAGTGAATTCATAGTGTTTGTAACTGTAATCAGTTTGAACACAAGCCTAGAATTGTGTTGATCCCAATTGAGCTTAACGATCTTGTTAATTACTTTAGATATAAAACCTAAAGCAATAGGTATAGAAACTGCTTTTGAATGATCTATTATATACTATGCGAAAACTAGTAATTAATCTTAAGAAGAATTAACAATGATACACACTAATTCTCTCAACCTTCACCTCAATATATTAATATATGGTTACTCAAAAGTAACAGGGTTACAATGAACCTTGAAGTGAATACAAGACAATACGTATGCTAAACAAATTGCCATCTAACCCTAACCCTAGATCCTCCTTTTATACACTTAAGGAGTCTTAGTCGGTTAAAAACTTTCTATACAAGAATAATATCTATTCGTATCTTTACCATAAACAAACTATACATATCTAATAAGCAGCAGAATCATCTTAGGCTAGCAGCAGTTTGACACTTAGCTTATTTCATCATTCTTCAGATATCATCAGCAGAAGAATCAATATACTAGCAGCAGGATGATTATGCCTAGCAGCAGAATCATACTTAGTATATTTCCATTAGAACCATGAGCAGCAGAATAAAATACTTAGCAGCAGAATCTTCAAAGTAGCAGCAATATCTTTTAAACCCAACAATCCTCCCCTAAACTTGATATTTTCTCCCAAAATATACAAGTTTCTTCCAAAGTACAGACATACACAAAGAGGATGCTTCCAAACACTTACTACTATGAAGTCTTTGATTTCAGAATCTTTCTATACTTTTCTACCAACTCATACGCTTGATGATCTGACAAAAATGCTCTTTGTAACCTCAACTTTCCATGTTGTAACATCTGGGTGATAACAGCAGTATTGTTGTTCAAGGGATAGTCTTTCTCCACCAGCATATATACACCTACACCTCTACCAATCAACTCATGTACTCCACATGATTGAAATATATACCATTTATGAACCTTGGTTGAGCTTAACAAATCTATCCATTCCATATCTCTTGCATCAGGCTCAAACATGTTCTTCAAGTAGTAGTAGTGTAGCCTTTCATAAATCACATCTGGTCTTCTATCCCCATAATTTTCCTTATATAACCTCCAGAGCTGTACTATATCATCCCTATCCATGTCATCCTCCCCTTGACCCTTGTTTACCTCCTCTTCATTCCTCCCCTGTTTGGGAGCATCCTCTCCCAAACTTGGTTTAGAATTCACTTTCTTGACCCTTCTAGTAAGTGTAGCTCTTGACCTGTGCTTTCTTTCCAAAAAGTTGACCATGAACTTCAAACTTTTGACTGTTTTGGTAAGATCAAGAACTTGAGCTTCCAACTTGGTACATCTTTCCGTCAATGCATTTATATGTTTCACACTATCCTCACCACTTCGGTCTGTGTTACCTGACCCGAGGGGTGGATTATTGGATTTGACATTGTGTACATTAGTGTTACCCGTCAATTCCTCTGTTTCAAGTTCAATTCTAGCCTCAGTACTTCGACCTATGTTACCTGGTCCGAGAGGTACATCATGGGCATTGTCATTTTGTACAGTTTCATCCATCAATTCCTCATTTGTTTCATATCTGTCGTCATCACTTCGGGATGTGTTAACTTCCCTGAGAGGTGAATCTTTGGACTGAAACTCAGTCTCAATCCTAGATTGAGCAGCTGAGCCCCCCTTTTTAGCCATTTAGCTGGGGTTACCATCTTGTGCATCAGGTTCATGAGAACCTTCAGTAGTAGATGTTGCCAAGGTTGGGGTCTTATCAATGTTAACACTGGCCTGTTCAACTTCTAAGTTGGAAACAGTAGTGTCAGCCCCTTCCTTCATGCCATCTCCATCACCTATGGCAGCCTCATCTGCTTCCATACTAGCACTAGTCTGAGGTAACTTAGTGCTCTTTTCTTGTGAATGCCTAGGTGTTTGGGTCTTTTGGGGTTCATTATGAGATGATTCACTTGAATTTTCAGGAGTGGGTGTGTGATGGGAAGCTGTAGGGTTTTCAGCTTCTTCACCCTGAGCAACAGCAGCAGCAATGTTTAAAATATGTTGGGACAAAGGTGTAATATTTCCATAAAATTCAGTCCCATTCTTTCTCAAGTGTTTAAACATTTTAGTTACAAGCACAGAACATTTATAAGGTTTTTCATGTTCAAAAGGTTCTTCTAATTGACTATCAATAAGTAATTGCAAAAACCTTGGATAAATATAAAAATTGCTAGAAATATTCTTTTTCAACCCTTCAAAGATCATAGCCGAAAAGTTAAATGGTTGTCCTGTAGCCAGAAAAATCAAGGCTGATGCCTGAGTTGTACAGAATTTATTCCAGCCAGTTGTTTTAGGGCTAAGACAATGTAGAATGGTATGAATAAGAAATTTCCATTGTGGGCAGAGGAGACGTTTGAAAATTTTTAATTTAGTGTTTGTCCTCTCATACCCAATTTTGTCAAGCTCCTCAAAAATAGTAGAAGTAGGAAGGCAAGTTGTTGCTTCATCATCTGCAAGATGAAGAATTCTTCTTACAGATGTTTCAGTAACAACTATTCTTTCTTCATCTACAGTGGCAATTAACATTTGTTCCCCATTTTGAGTTTCAGCCGTAACAGTCGACCAAAACTGTCTCATGTGGGATCTATATATAGTTGGATTAACTGTTAATGCATACCTAATTGAAGTAGCATTAAGAAAGTCAATGACTTCAGCAAATCCATCTGCCTCAGGGACCTTCTGAAGAAAAGCTATCTAATTGTGCTCAGCAGATTAAGTGCGTCTCGACATTGTGAATAAGGGTTTTGATTTTGGGGGTTTTTGATTGAATGATGAAAGGAAGTGTTAAGGTTTGAATTAGGTTTAATTTTGGGCGCACAAAGTTATTGGTGAGATCGAATTGGGTGTTTATGCCGTTTAGATCCACTTAGGGCTTTATCCGCGCCAAGTTACAAAATAGTCCCTTTACTTTCAAACCAAGCAGTAGAATCCAAAAGTTGCATCTATGAGCAGCATAATCTTCAGCAGCAGAATGAATTCTAAACACTTATACCATTGCCCAAAATAAATACCCAACTTTTTGGTTGATGAACTCAAATAAGTACATTTTATTACCATCATTTATCCTATTTATTTGACTTGTTTTATTATATTATCTGTGAGAATTGATACGTTAATGTCCTCTTCTGTTTGATACACGGTTAAGGTGGTTAAACCTTGTGTCTTTGTGTATAAGATATATTGACTTAATATGATTAAGCACGCGGAATTTACTTAACCACACTTAGAAGGTTATGTATGTTATGGAAATGGAAGAATTATATTTGTTACTTGACAATGAACAAAGAAAGTATTTCACTAAACGATTCAATATTATTCCAAATAATACGAGTGATCTTGTGTTTTTCACTAGGGTTACAAAAACCTTGAATCTTATACTTCTAGATTTGTAATATGTTATTTTTGTTTGTTCTATGTCTTAACAGATATTCACACACATATTCACTAGACTAAGATCTCTTTTATAGTTGCAAAAGATCTTTACAAATTGCTTAAAAGTCTTGACCGACTTACTTGTTTAACTTATGCATATTGGTGTCAGTACATAAGATACAACATGTATCTATGTACACAACTTGTTAACTAAGCACATGGAGTAAGATATTATCTACCGTATATGTTTGACCAAAATACAATAAATATCTTCTTGATCTTATCCTATGAGTCACTGATCAGCAGTACCTTATACAACTAGCAGTACCTTCAACTTGAACTAGCAGTACCTTCTTGCTCTAGCAGTACCTTCATGTACTAGCAGTACCTTGATCATGAACTAGCAGTACCTTCGACTTAAAGTAAATTCTAATACTCTAACTTCAGAATATTTAATTCCCAACAATCCTCCCCTAAACATGTGAATCAATTCAAACATGTTTTCTGAATTAAATGAGGACTTGTGAAGATCTTTCAAACACTTCATGAATCTGAACTATTCTTCTATTCTGAACTCATCTGCTTTGTTCTTCTTTGACTTCAGCAATTCAAAACATTGTACCAAAAGATGGTGCAATTTCCTTGGATGGAGGAATTGTAAGAGGCAATGATTTCAACAAGTGAAATCATCTATCAGCATGCCTTTGCAAGTGATAAACAAACATAATGAACTGAAATTGAAACTTTCTTTCGTTTGATCTAGATAGAACTTTCTTCTTTAGAAATGCTTCATCCCTTCTAGATATTTGATCTATTCTAATCATTTTCAACCTCTACATCATCATCTTGTATGCTCTTGTCTTCTCCTTCCATATATTGGTTTATTCTTCCTTTTCTGGGAAATTATTTCCTTCTCTGAGATTATAACCTCCCCTGAAGCAAATAACTTTTGTTTCCTCCCCTTGTTTGGAAGATCTCACTATGTACTAAAGAACTTCTCTTCATATCACCTGATCTATCAGTTTGAACTTATTTTCAGACAATATTGTACATGAAGCCATCAATTCCTTAAGAGTTTAAGTTGCTGTCCTCATCACTTCTAGGTGTGTTAACTCCTATGAGAGGTGAATCAGTGAACATTTTGATTCATAGTCCATAAATGAATGGTTTTTTCTGAATCCTTGAAAATCCTTTTAAGAAATCATTTAACTTAGTAGTATGTTCATGATTTTGAGAATTGAAAAATTATACTACTTCCAACCATTTTGAAGAAATCAAGTGTGTAACAGACACCTAATCAAAATTTCGGTTTAAAAATAACCTCTGGTTGTGTGAGAACCAATGTATTTCAGTTATCACTAACTGCCTGTGAAAAGATAAATCTATTCAAAAGATTTTCTTGACAGGGTTTCCAGCTCATAGCAATTGTTACCTCCAACACAAGTGTTAGATTCACTTTTACTAGCTGTTATTTCTATCAGATGTCCTTAGACTAACTCATTATACTTGAAAGTATAAAATGATAGAAAGTGAGTTGTATCAGTTACTATCTGATCAACTAAGTCATCAATTCAATTGTGAAATATCATAACTAGATTTCAAGAAAGAAGTTTTAAGGAGGTTTAATTCCTAAACTCAGTCCATCATAAATCTACTATGGTCAGCAATTTGATAAGAATTCTGCTGTTCCCATTTCACTTGAGATATCCTTTGTGTTCACATATTCATACCTGAAATAGTTAGTCTAAAACCAAAAGAACAATGTACAAAGTACTTGTCTTGCATTAGAATAGTCATAAAACCAACTGTATGAATAACACAATTCAAATTTTGATATAGCAGTACCTTATAAATCCAGCAGTACTTTTAAAAATTTATGTACAAAAACACATCATATTGAAAATTTAAAGATTAAGCATTCCAATACTTGCTATTAAGTACTGAAACCTTGAAACATCAAAAGCTTTAGTTAACAGATCTGCAAAATTATGCTCTGAAGCAATTTTAAGAACTTGAATTAATCTTTTCTCATTGCAATCTCTTATAAAGTGATGCCTAATTTCAATGTGTTTTGTTTTAGAGTGTTGTACCGGATTTTTAATAATACAAATTGTACTACTATTATCAATATAAATAACAGTGTTTAAGAAATTGTACCCATAATCAAGAAGTTGGTTTTGAAGCCATAGAACTTGACTAGAGCAACTTGCAGCAGCTATATATTCAGCTTCAGTTGTTGAATTTGCCACACTTGTTTGCTTCTTACACTGCCATGAGACAAGTCTACACCCAAGGAATTGACATCCTCCAGTTGTTGACTTTCTGTCTAAGCTAGCACCAGCATAATCACTATCCGAATATGCTACCAAATCAAAAGGAGATTCTCTAGAATACCATATACCCAACCTTGGTTGACCTTTAAGATATCTAAAAATTCTCTTGACTGCAGTTAAATGAGAAACCTTTGGAGTAACTTGAAATCTTGCACAGACACAAACAGAAAACATGATATCAGGTCTAGATGATGTAAGATACATCAAGGAGCCTATCATAGATCTGTAACTGTGTACATCTACATTTTCTCCATCTTCATCTTTCAGAAGGTGCTTCTCTGAGTCCATTGGTGTGCTTGCTATTTTTGAATCAGCAAATTGAAATTTTCTAAGTATCTCTGCAACATATTTGTCTTGACTAATAAATATGCCTTCAGATGATTGCTTAACTTGCAAACCCAAAAAGAATGTAAGTTCTCCCATAGAACTCATCTGAAACTTATCTTTCATAAGCTTCTCAAATTCTAAACACATTTCCTTCCTTGTAGATCCAAAGATAATGTCATCCACATACACCTGCACTAACAGAAGATCCTTCTTGTGCTGTTTGATGAAAAGTGTCTGATCAATCTTTCCTCTTTGAAATCCATTTTCTAATAGGTAGGAAGCAAGTGTTGCATACCAAGCTCTTGGTGCCTGATGAAGGCCATAGAGAGCTTTCACTACTCTGTACACTTTGTTTGGATGTAATGGATCAATGAAGCCAGGAGGTTGTGAAACATACACCTCTCTTTCAATTTTACCATATAAAAATGCGCTTTTGACATCCATTTGGTAGACTGTGAAGCCTAAAAATGAAGCATAAGCTAGAAACAGCCTAATTGCCTCAATCCTTGCTACTGGAGCATAAACTTCATCATAATCTATTCCTTCTTCTTGTGTGTACCCTTGTGCTACTAGTCTAGCCTTATTCTTGATCACAATTCCTCTGTCATCCCTTTTGTTCTTAAAAACCCATCTAGTGCCAATTAGCTTCTCACCTGTAGGTAAATCAGCTAGCACCCAAACCTTTTGAATCTTGAACTGAAGAAGCTCTTCTTGCATAGCCTCTACCCAGCTTGAATCATCTAGGGCTGTAAGAATATTCTTTGGTTCCTTTTGAGAGAGAAAACATACAAATAAACATGAGTTTGAAAGTTCATGTTGTTTTGAAGCATAAAGGGCATCAAGAATCCCTTGTTGGTCTGAAGAGACCAATTGTCTTCTTGTCTTCACACCAGATTGTATATCTCCTATCACATTATCTAGGGAATGAACTTTGTGAATTCTTGTGTGTGGTGTAGTGGGAACATGATACGATGATGAAAGATTAGTCAAATCCACTTCATCTTCTTGGAATTCTGCATCTTTTGAGTGTGAAGGACCAGCAGGACCTTCAACTGAACTAACAGTTCCTTCAAATGAACTACCAGTACCTTGAGAAGTACTAACAGTACCTTGCTCTGTCTCAGCAGTACTTTCAATATTCAACATATTGAGTTGTTCCTCTGTTCCAACATCTTTTCTTTGAGCCTCAACATCCTCTTTTGCTTTACCAGAAGAAGATTCATCATTGTTTGAAGCTAAATCCACACTGGAACTTGACCACAATGGCATAATGACATCAGATTGATCTTTATCTAACTCCACCTCATTTGTTGCTTGTGAACCTGAAAAATTATTAGTTTCTGCAACAACAGGTAAATAATTCATAGAGTTTGTTAGATAATCAAGATCAAATATCCATTTTGGTCCTTGACCTACTACATTGGATTTGTTTTCCTGAAACTCCACATGTAGTTCTTCTTGAACTTTCTCAGTTCTTAAGTTGTAAACTCTAAAAGCTTTGCTAACAAGAGAATATCCAACTAAGAAACCTTCATCTGCTTTACCATCAAATTTTCCTAAATGGTCTAAGGTATTGAGAATTGTCACATGACATCCAAAAGGTCTAAGAAATCCTATTGCAGGAGTTCTACCATTAAAGAGTTCATATGATGTCTTATTGTGAGGCTGTACAACTAAAACTCTATTTTGAACATAGCAAGCAGTGTTAATTGCCTCTGCCCAAAAGATTATAGGTAGCTTGGAATCAGCTAACATTGTTCTAGCAGCTTCAATTAGTGTTTTATTCTTTCTTTCAACCACTCCATTCTGTTGTGGTGTTCTAGCAACACTATATTCTCTCCTAATACCCTTTTCTTTGCAGAAATCATCCATAACTCTATTTCTAAACTCTATCCCATTATCACTCCTAATGACTTTGACTTTCTTGCTTACTTGGTTTTCTATCAGTGTAATGAATTCCTTAAGAATGCTTGATGTCTCATCCTTAGTGGCTAAAAAGAAAACCCATGTAAATCTGCTATAGTCATCAGTTATAACAAGACAATATTTTTTATGTTGTATACTTCTTACTGAAACTGGTCCAAATAAGTCCATATGCAGCATAAACAATGACTGATTGATAGAGTTAAAAATTTTGGGCTTACAAGTGGCTTTGTGTTGTTTGCCTTTTAGACAAGCAATGCATGTTTGATCATTTTCAAATCTTTTGTGAGGTAAACCTCTTACCAAACCATTCTTAACAATTTTATTTATGGTTTTGAAGTTAATATGACCAAGCCTTCTATGCCATAGCATTGATTCATCCAATGTGGCCTTTGATACAAGACAAGTTAAATCTTCTTTAGGAATGATGTTCTTCATATCAACACTATACATATTGGCCTTTCTAGGAATTCTAAGAAGTACTTGATTTTCATCAGGCATCTTAAAATCCTTAGATAGAACAAGACATTCAGTGTCAGTAAAAAGGACATTATTCTTTTTGTCACACATTTGTGAAACACTAAAAAGATTATACTTTAACTCTTGTACATAGTACACATTTTCAAAATCTAAATTTCCGGTTTTAATAGTACCTTTACCAGAAATTTTGCCACGAAAACCACCTCCAAAGGTAACATATCCTCCATTGAATTCTTGAAAATCTGAAAGATAAGACATGTTGCCTGTCATGTGATTGGAACATCCACTATCTGAGTATCCTTGATCTTGATGATCAATAGAATGTCCCTGCACACAAATAAGAAAGTTAGTTTTCTTTGGGGATCCAAGCCATTACTGACTTGAATCTGCCTCTTGCATCAATATAGTTTAATCTTTTAAGGACTGTTGATGCAACATTGGATTTTTGAATCCAACATGCTGAGGCCTTAACAGCATTTGCCCTATTACCCTTAGCAGCAGAGTGAGTAACATGTTCAGCAGAGTCTGCTAACTTTGAAGTCACACCCTTTGGTCTCCAAATTTGTTTGTGGACAACTGCTTTTGATTGAATGGGCCTTAGAACAGTTTTAGATGCATGTTTGAAAGTTGTTTTTGCATCCTTAGCTGTTGATTTTGGGTTAACAGTCATCAAAGGTCTAACAGTACCTTTATATTTACCAGTACCTTTAATTTGTTCTGGCAGTACCTTGTTAACAGGACCTTTTTGTCTAACAGGACCTTTGGGTCCAGACTTGTTTGAGACTGTTCTGGGTTTAATTCTATGAGTATTAGAGTGAAAAAGAGTTTGAGAAGTTTGCCTTTTGTAGTTCACCCTATTGTTTTCATACCCAGTTACCCTTTGGTTGCAGAAAGCTGCAAGATGGTCAAAACTACCACATGTATAACAAGCTTTATTGTAAAATGCAAAGTCATCACCTAATTGGTTAGACTTGAGGTTGTTCCAATTCCTTTGGTTACCTCTGGGCTTGTTTGTAGTTCTATATTGTTCACAATATCTAACTGGTTTCCTAACTGTCTTAACATTTGACTTAGGCCTGTTAGTGTTGTGATTGACTATCTTAGGAAGACTTGTTCCTACTTTCTTAACCAATACAGGTTTAGACATAACCTGTTCTTCTTCATCACTATCACTATCAGTTGTACAATCTTCAACAACTATAGCATCTCCTTTCTTAACAAAGGACACCTTGTCCTGATAAGATAAAGTTTTATCTAAACTTTTACTTACCTTCTCTATCTTTGGAGATTTAGTGACCTTAGAACCATATTCCATGATTGGTTCTTGAAACTCAGGTAACCCTGTGTGTGCTAAATCAATACCTGGAGGTGAATGAACACCTCTGTATGGTGGGGGTACAGACTTAAATCCAACACCAGAATTAACTTTATCAATAACTTGGGCTTCCCAAAGTCTATTGAATCCTTCTGAGGAATGTGCTAAAACATCCACCGAAACCTTTACATTTTCTCTTTCATTCTTATGTTTAGCTAATGATTCATTCAACTCAACAATACACTCATCTCTGATCTTAATGTCATTTTTTAGTATATTGATGTCATCAGCAAAATGAATTTCATTATTTTTAAAATGTAAAACTTGTTTTTCTAAAACACCTAGACCTCTTTTGTGATTAGCCAAATTAAACAAAGAATCAAGTAGCTCTTGTTTATGAGCTTCAAATCTCTTATTAAGGTCTTCATAAGCTTTAAGATTAGGACATGATTCAGTACAAGATGTAATATTGTTTACCTCTGAATCAGAATGAGCCATTAGAGCAAATTCATTGGCCAAAAGAGCAGCATTTGGTGGTGCATCCTCTTCAATAGTCATAGAGCTCCAATCATAACCAATACCATCAATAGCCAACATAGCCTTTGGCTCTTCAACAGTAACTTCCTTTTTCCTATCTTGCTTATACCATGTGTTTCTGTTCTCCTGCTTTCTTGGGCTTCTACACTCCTTAGCAAAGTGTCCTAACCTATGACAGTTGAAACACTCTACTTTCTTCTTATCAAACCCAGCAGTGTCATTACCATTTATGGTAATCTGCTTCCCAGTTCTTTGCCAATACTTCTTAGCCCTCATGCTAAGCAAAGCAACCTGCCATTTAATATCCATAGCTTCCAAATCATCACCATCTACCTGCTCAAGGTCTTCATGGTTGAGAGGAGAGCCATTAGATTGACTGGTAATGAAAGCATAGAATGTTGAATCTCCAAGACCAGCAACATCCTTGTGAGAACTTGTAGAAGGAGCACTTTCACCTTCATCTACCTCTTCACTCTTACCAATACTAGGAACTGACAAGAGTGCCACGTTTCCAGAACTAGTACCATAAGTTCCAGATTTTCTAAGACTTTGTTCAACAATTTTGAAGTTGTTGTACAAATCATTGAGCTTCATTGTTTCAATGTCTGGTTTGTTCATCCAGACAATAACATGAGTATGGAACTCATCAGGTAGACTTCTTAAAAACTTCATGTTGAGATCTTCCTTCTCTGTCTCAACACCCAACACAGCTAACTGACTGACAAGCTTATGTAATCTTGAGAATAGCTTATCAAGAGACTCATTACTAAAAGCAGTAAAGTTTTCAAATTGTTGCTTTAGTAGTGTCTTCTGTGTCTTTTTGGTAGTTTCATTACCACCAAAATATGCACAAATCTCTTCAAAAAGAGTTTTTGCATCAAGATACTTGTTGAATGATAGCATCTGCTCACCAGGAATGGTCATGAGCAGCAAATTTCTTGCTTTCTGATCATTTCTCTTCAGTATCTTCTCTTCATTTGACACTGGTCCAGTATTTCTTTTTCTACTTGTTTTACCTTCTAGAACAACCTCTGAGTAGCTTGGTGAAAAGGAATCACCATATATAATTATATCCCAAAGAGTATAATCTTGGACCATGAAATATTGCTCAATTCTCATCCTCCATAACTCAAACTCATTGGGTTTGATTATGGGCAACTTTGCAGCAACATTTGTTTGAACATCATGAGCTTCCATTTCTGTTTCTTCTAATTCAAATATATCAACCTCTAGCTCTGATACCAACTGTGGAGGTCCTCTTCTGTTTGATACACGGTTAAGGTGGTTAAACCTTGTGTCTTTGTGTATAAGATATATTGACTTAATATGATTAAGCACGCGGAATTTACTTAACCACACTTAGAAGGTTATGTATGTTATGGAAATGGAAGAATTATATTTGTTACTTGACAATGAACAAAGAAAGTATTTCACTAAACGATTCAATATTATTCCAAATAATACGAGTGATCTTGTGTTTTTCACTAGGGTTACAAAAACCTTGAATCTTATACTTCTAGATTTGTAATATGTTATTTTTGTTTGTTCTATGTCTTAACAGATATTCACACACATATTCACTAGACTAAGATCTCTTTTATAGTTGCAAAAGATCTTTACAAATTGCTTAAAAGTCTTGACCGACTTACTTGTTTAACTTATGCATATTGGTGTCAGTACATAAGATACAACATGTATCTATGTACACAACTTGTTAACTAAGCACATGGAGTAAGATATTATCTACCGTATATGTTTGACCAAAATACAATAAATATCTTCTTGATCTTATCCTATGAGTCACTGATCAGCAGTACCTTATACAACTAGCAGTACCTTCAACTTGAACTAGCAGTACCTTCTTGCTCTAGCAGTACCTTCATGTACTAGCAGTACCTTGATCATGAACTAGCAGTACCTTCGACTTAGAGTAAATTCTAATACTCTAACTTCAGAATATTTAATTCCCAACAATTGATACGTTAATGTTTACTTTTGTAATTCTCAGGTAAAAACAAGTACTATGTGAAACTTGGCGATTTTGGACTAATTATGGAGCAAAACAAGCAAGAAGTTAAGAGTCTACTGAAATGTACAAGATCAAGACTATTCTGCTCCAGATACGCCGCATCCTACTTATTATATACGGCGCATCACTATCAAGGTTTCACAAGCTACGATCCAAGACAGCAAGGACATGCGCCGCATCTAGAAATGGAGTTACGCCGCATCTTCTGGCGGTGTACGAATATTCCTGAATATATTAATCTTGGACCCCACGCGAAGTTAAGTCAATGCGCCGCATCTACTTATCCTATGCGCCGCATCTAGCCCTCAGACAGAAACTATAAATACCCCAAAGTCAGACGAATTTCGAGAGCCTAGTTCGACATTTAGCTAAACACAAAGACAGAAGAAACCCTAGGACGAATTCAGACGAAGTAGCAGCACAAGACACACCTTGAACGAAGATACAAGAGCTGTAAGAAGGTCCTGCATGTATTCAATTCATTAAGTAGTTTTGTTTTATTGTATTAGTACACTTTAATTCATCAGGATTGATGGGCTTGTGTCATTGATTTAATCATGCACTTCAACTCCCCTTAAAATTGCTTTCCCATTAATTAAAGTTTATATGTTGATGTCTTTGGTGACTTTTATTAGTGCATTGATAACCTCTGTGTCTAGCTGAGCATTGCTTGGGTCGCCATGCCCCTTCCTCGCCTATTTATTTTATCGCCTATGCATTCTATCGTCTGTAGAAAAGTAGGAAGAAAAGGTAAATAGGATAGTCATAAGTAATCATTAAGGGTTTACTCGCCGATAAGATTAGAGCCAACGAGAAAGGAATTAATCTCGGTGCGTTGCATCGAACTATACACTTCATATAAAACTAGCAATAAAACAAGTGACAAGCTACTTAACTATCAGGACAGGCCTTCTTATTGTCTCAAGTATTTATCTGTGTACGTGTGTGCTAATCGCTGATTCGTGCCTATTAGTTTAGTTTATATTTAATCATAACCAAACCGTGCCAGTCTCTCAGGCTGAACCCCCTTGCGTTAGATTAGGTTGTATAGCTAACTTAAGATATTAAAATACTGATTAGAATAACTAGATAATACGTTCCACTCTTAGTGATTGACACTCTACTTACCATTATATTCATACTGACCGGGTACACTGCTCGTTAAAGTGTGTGTGTTATTGATAAGTCGGCTAAATATAAATTTAAAACTTGAATACTGCTAAAACCACAATGACATACCGTGGGTATAAATTAGAGCACTACGCACACGCGCATCATTGGTCAACACAACAAAATTACCATAAATGAATTAATTCCAGCAAATCCAATGAATTAATTCCTAAAACCAACCCCACATTTAACGACTTTAATGCACCCTTGGTTCTATAAAAGTCCTTAAATTATCAATACCAACTCCATCACATACCATAGAAAACTTTCCAACACAATGAATTCTTCCCCATCAAACATTATAGAGATTTCGTCTGATTCTTCATCAGACTCATCTTCTGGAGGATGGAGAAACTATTTTCCACCAAACTATACTTCAACCTCAAGAAACAACCTTTCAAAGAAAAAGGTTGAAATAACCTCTTCTGAAGAACCTTCAACAGATGAACTTCCACCATATGTGGATGATTCATCCTCCTCTTCTGACTCATCTGATGATGACGATCTTCAAGAGCTATCAGTCTTATTAACAAAAGAGTTTGAAAAAGCTGCATCATCAATGAAGAGGATCCCTGTTCCTGAGAAGAAGCAAGATCCAAAACCAAGAACAGTAGTGCTGGGACTCCCTTGCAAGAAGGTATCTGATGCCATTGGTGGCAGAGGAGTCCACAAAACCATGCCAGATGTTCAAGGAAAAGGAAAAGGGAAACTGAAGTAGTTGTGTTGTGTTAGGTTTGTGGTTGGTTTTGTTTTGTGTTGATTATGTTCCCAGTAAGTCCAGGGTGAAGTAATTTCAGCTTATGTAATGAATGCTCCACATAATGAATAAACATTTATGATCTTTGTGTTTATATGCTCTTATCCTCTCCTGAACTTCATAATCATCTTTTTCTAATCAATCAACCATTACCATATGACTTAACCTGCAAAAGGTTAGTCCAAAACCACAAAAACACAAACAAGAATATCTCACAATAATCACAAAACAATCAACAAGCTAACCAACTTAGCAGTAGACAACATACAGGCATAGCAAAGACTAGAAACAACTTATTTGATTAATAACAGCACAAATCCTCAAAAACTTTTTACAAATCATACAGAGATAAGATTTTAAAGATTGATCATACCTATACTAGCAACTAAAAATTGAAACCTACTCACATCAAAACTTTTTGTAAGTAAATCAGCAACATTATTGTCAGTATGTATTTTAACCACTTGAATTAACTTTTTCTCATAACAATCTCTAATAAAATGATGTCTTATCTCTATATGCTTTGTTTTAGAGTGAAAAACAGGATTCTTTATTATACACATTGTGCTGTTATTATCAATATAAATTTTGGTATTCATAAAATTGTACCCATAATCCAAGAGTTGATTCTGAATCCAGAGTACTTGTCCACAGCAACTAGAAGCAGCCACATACTCTGCCTCAGTTGTTGAATTAGCCACCACAGTCTGTTTCTTGCATTGCCATGAGATTAACCTATGTCCAAGGTATTGACATCCTCCAGTGGTTGACTTTCTATCCAAACTAGCTCCAGCATAATCACTATCTGAGTATGCTACCAAGTCAAATGATGAACTATTAGGATACCAAAGGCCTAATTTTGGTTGACCCTTTAGATACCTAAAAATTCTTTTGACAGCATTCAAGTGTGAGACTTTTGGGGACACTTGAAATCTGGAACAAGCACACACAGAAAATATGATATCTGGCCTTGAAGCAGTCAGATACATCAATGAACCAATCATTGATCTATAAAGATGCACATCAACCTCTTCCCCATCTTCATCCTTGAGCAAAGGTTTGTTGTTGTCCATTGGTGTCTTAGCTGCCTTTACATCATTAAAACCAAATTTCTTTAACATATCAGCCACATACTTGTCTTGACTGATGAAGATCCCATCTGCTGTCTGCTTAACCTGAAGCCCTAGAAAGAATGTGAGTTCTCCCATAGAACTCATTTGAAATCTGTTATGCATGAGCTTCTCAAATTCTTCACAAAACACCTTGTTTGTAGACCCAAAAATGATATCATCTACATAAACCTGAACTAGTAGGATATCCTTTTTGTCTTTCTTGATGAACAAAGTTTTATCAATGGTACCCCTTGTGAATCCATTAGATAACAAATACTTGGACAAGGTGTCATACCAAGCTCTAGGAGCTTGATGTAAACCATACAGTGCTTTCTCCACTTTATATACTCTATCTGGAAAGTCAGGATCTTCAAAACCAGGAGGTTGCATCACATAAACCTCTTCATCAATCTTTCCATACAAGAAAGCACTTTTCACATCCATTTGGTACACTTGAAAGTTCTTGAATGAGGCATAAGCCAAGAACAGTCTAATAGCCTCTATCCTTGCTACTGGAGCAAAGACCTCATCATAATCTATTCCTTCTTCCTGAGTGTACCCTTGAGCCACTAGTCTTGCTTTGTTTCTCACCACAATTCCTCTTTCATCTCTTTTGCACCTGAACACCCATTTTGTACCAATTGCCCTCTTCCCATTAGGCAAATCAACTAGCGTCCAGACTTCTTGAAGCTTGAACTGCAACAGCTCCTCTTGCATGGCTTCAACCCAACTTGAATCTTGCATAGCTTTGTGAATATTTTTGGGTTCTTCCTGTGATAAAAAATAGGCAAACTTGCAATTTTGTAAATCCTTGTGGCTATTTCTTTGATGCAATGATTGAGCAAATAAACCTTGATGGAGTAGATCACCCAACCCTTTTGTTTTACTTCTGGTTTGTACAGCAGATTGTACATCACCAATTATCTGCTCCTTGGGATGGTTCTTATGTATCCTTGTAGTTGGAGTAGGACTGACTTGAATAGTGGACTCCATATTTGTCAAATAAGCTTTTGCTCCAAAAACATCCACATCATCATCATTTGTGTCATAGTAGATTTCCTCCAATTCAGGCATGTGAGGAAAGTCAATATCATCATTAACATTTTCATTAAAGTCAGCAGTAGAATCTTTGGGCATGGCAGCAGAACCACTAGGCTTAGCAGCAGAATGAGAGATACTGCTGCTAGACTTAGCAGCAGAATGATTTGGCTTAGTAGCAGAATGAGAGATACTGCTGCTAGCTTTATTTCTTGAACTTCCATGCTTTGCTGACTTCTCAACATTCTTGCCATCATTAGAAGGTTCATCATCACCTTCTGCATCATCCTTTGGTACTTCCTTATGAACAACATCATCATCAGAACTCTTTCCCTCATTATCTGTTGGTGTGAAGAACTGATTAAACTTCCACTTCTCAATCAAAACAAACTCTTTTGCAGATGCATCCTTCTTTGCTTGTGTACCTGCATTAGGGTTAGTTTGTGTACCTGCAGACATGTTAGTTGTACCTGCAATCACTGGTTGATAATTCATACTCTTGGTTAGGGAATCAATATCAAACAACCATTCAGGTCCTTTTCCAGCAACACTAGGTGTGGTTTCACTAAACCTAACATGTAGATTTTCTTCCACATGCATTGTTCTTTGGTTAAATACCCTAAAAGCTTTTCTATTAGTTGAGTATCCAACAAAGAAACCTTTGTCTGCTTTCTCATCAAACTTGCCTAGTGAATCAATGCTATTTAAGATAGTAACAGGACACCCAAATGGTTTTAAGAAATCTATCATAGGTTTCCTACCATGCAATAATTCATAAGGGGTCTTGTTATGAGGCTTCACTACCTTACTCCTATTTTGCACATAGCAAGCAGTGTTAACTGCTTCAGCCCAAAAAGTAGTGGGTAACTTTGACTCAGACAACATAGTCCTAGCAGCCTCAATTAATGTCCTATTCCTCCTTTCAGCAACACCATTTTGCTGAGGAGTTATAGCCACACTAAACTGCCTTAAAATACCTTTTTCCTCACAGAACTGATTCATTACATGATTCTTAAATTCAGTTCCATTGTCACATCTGATTACCTTGACTTTATGATTTACTAGGTTTTCTATTCTAGTAATGAAGGCCTTAAGAATTCCAGAGGTCTCATCCTTAGTTGCTAAGAAAAACACCCAAGTAAACCTACTAAAATCATCAATGACAACTAAGTAATACATCTTCTTATTCAAGCTCTTCACAAAAGTTGGTCCAAACAGATCCATATGCAACATATACAAGGGTTCAGAAATAGAGTTCACCACTTTGGACTTACAAGGAGCTCTGTGTTGCTTTCCCATCTGACAAGCAACACAGGTTTCAGAATTTTCAAAAATCTTTGAAGGGAACCCTCTGACAAGGTTGCCTTTTACCCATTTGTTTATTGTTTTAAAATTTAAGTGACCCAATCTTCTATGCCAAAGCTTGGATTCATCAACGGTGGCCTTTGCAAAAAGACAAGTTAAATCTCTTTTAGGAATGATGTTCTTAATGTCCACGCTGTATATATTGTTTGTTCTAGGGACTTTAAGTAGTACTTCTGAATCATGAGGCAACTTAAAGTCGGGAGACAAAACAAGAAAATCGGTTTCTGTAAAAAGAACAAAATTCTTTTTGTCACACATTTGTGAGACACTAAAAAGATTGAACTTAAGTCCCTCTACAAAATACACCTTTTCAAAATCCAATTTTCCTGTTCTAATAGTACCTTTACCAACAATCTTGCCACCTTTTTGATCATTGCCAAAAGCAACATAACCACCATCAAAAGCCTTAAAATCTTCCAAGTTGCTCTTGTCTCCAGTCATATGTCCAGAGCATCCACTATCAAAAATGCATTTATCCTTTAGCTCCAATTGTAGATTGCCCTGCACAAAAAGTAAGAGAATTAGTTTCTCTTTGGGACCCAAGCCATTACTGACTTGGATCTGCCTTGTGCATCAAAGTAATCATATTTCTTGAAGTCCATTGATGCACTACTGTGTCTGGTTTTGGGTTTCCAGATCCAGCAAGCTGAGGCCTTAACAGCATAGAAATGAGTGCCCACAACAGTATCAGTAACCACTTTTGGCTTAGCAGCAGAATGAGAAATACTGCTGCTAGCTTTAGCAGTAGAAAACTCTGTTTTCTTTGGAATGGGCATTGGTGGTGCAACAGGAGAAATAGTCCTAGAAATACCATTTCTTAACAAAATCTCCCTAGGAACCATGTTTCTTTTGGGATGTGGGTGAGTCTTTCTAGCAAAGTTCCTATGGTTCACCCTAGTATAATGGTTCCATACAGGTTTTGGAGCACTAGATTTCTTAGGTATTGAGTAATAACAATCTTCTTGCAAGTGCTCAAAACTACCACAGCTGTGACATGCTTTCTTGACCAGTTCGAAGTCACTACCTAACTTGTGTGAGATCACCTGGTGCAAGTTTCTCTGGTTTCCTCTGGGCAAGTCACAAGTCTTTCTAGGATAATCTCTAGGTTTATCATCATACTCAGCCACTTTCCTAGAGATTCTACTTCCTAGCACAGGTTTTACAAATTCAACATTTTTAGCTTTAGATTCAACTGTATTAACCTGTGTGACTTTTGGTTCAACAGTCCTAAGAATTTCTTTCTTTTTAGCTTTGGGTGTTGAATCAATCTCATCATCTTCACTATCTGACACCCAATCTTCAATGATCACTGTATCAGACTTCTTTTCTACCTTTGGTGCATTTGTTCTATCAGGTTTTTCATTACTTGATTCACCTACAGGTTTGGCTTCTACCTCAGTTAAGAATGAAAATTCCTTTTTGGGAGGTGCAAAAGCACTTTTGACTGGGGGTGGTATTTCAGCATATCCTAAACCACTCCCTCTTTTAAGTATTTGACTTCCAATAGATTTATTGATAAGATCAGTTGCAAGCTGTTGTTTTTCAACTAGTATGACATGTTTTTCTTTACCAGCTAAAGCTTCATCCCTAACTCTTTCAGTTTCTTCAACTCTTTTAGTAAGAACACTAATCTCAGCATCTTTCTTAATAATTTCTACTTCTAAACCATTAATCTTATCAACATACTCTACTTCATTTTGTTTAAGAAAGTCAAGTTTTTCTTCTACTGATTTTAGGCCATATTCATAACCTAAATTATCAAGTTTTAACTTTTCAACTTCCATTCTTAAACTCTCATTCCTAGATTTTAATTCTTCAACAGTATCTAGGCATGATTTAAAAGAACAAGATGATTCATTGGATACCTCAGAGTCTGAACCAGAGGATGAAGAAGCATAGGCCATTAGAGCAAAATTTTGTCCCTTCTTTTCTTCTTCAGCCATGAAAGCAGTATTTGGTCCATCCTCTGCATGATCACTCCAGTCAAACTCTCCTAATCCATCACAAGACACCATAGCAGTAGTGGGCTTTGCTTCTTCAATAGGAATCAGCCTTTTGGTTTCCTTGTTCTTCTTTGGTGCTCTATACTCCCTGGCAAAGTGACCCTTTCTCTGGCAATTGTAGCACTCCATCTTTGATTTATCAAACCCCACATTGGTTTGACCTTTGTACCTGAGTTCTCTACCAGTCTTTCTCAAAAACCTCCTAGCTCTCATAGTTAGCATTGCAAACTGCCATTTCAGATCAATCTCCTCAAGGTCATCTTCATCAATTTGATCCAAATCTTGATCAGTAACAGAAGTACTTGTGGGACCTCTGGTAAGATCAGCCAAATAGGCACAAATAGCACCATCACTGATGTTATCACTATTTGTACTAGCAGTAGGACCAGCAGCAGAAACCATGTGACCAGCAGCAGAATGATCTTCTTGAGAACTACTAGTTCCTTTGTTGTTTGAAGACACAAAGGCTAAGTTGTTTGCACCAGAAGATGAACTAGAAGCTCCCTTGACTTCTGATTCATACACTTTTAAATTGTTGTACAAATCATCCAAAGTCATTGTTTCAAAGTCAGTCTTATTCCTCTAGACCACTGTATGAGTATTCCATTCAGATGGTAAGCTCCTCAGAAACTTGAGATTGATGTCTTCTTGAAGCAATGAGACCTTCATAAGTTGTAATTGACTCACCAACCTCTGAAGCCTATCATAGGTAGCATCAATGTTTTCTGAACTTAAAGCAGTAAACGTTTCAAATTGATGCTTGAGCAGATTCTTCCTAGACTTTTTGGTGGCCTCATTCCCACCAAATCTGAGTTCAACTCCACCCATCAACTCTTTAGCAGATTGAGTGTTACCAAAACTCAATTGATATTCATTCGGGATACCCATCAACAACATATTGTGAGTTTTGATTTCCAGCTTCCTTTGTGCCTTTTCCTCATTAGTTTTAATGGGTATAGATCTCCCATCAGCACCCTTAGCAGGAAGAGTGTCTCCATTCTGAATGACTTCCCACATGGAGAAATCAAGCATCTTCATGTATTGCTCAATTCTCATCTTCCAGAGTTCATATTCACCAGCCTTCAACATTGGTACCTTTGAAGCAGTCACCATATGAGTAGTATCGGAATCCATTGTTTATTAAGATAATGAACAGATCTGATTATACGAAATTCTTCTTAATAGCAGTCTCTAGATCACAAGCTCTGATACCACTTGTTGATCCCAGTTGAGCTTAACGATCTTGTTAATTACTTTAGATATAAAACCTAAAGCAATAGGTATAGAAACTGCTTTTGAATGATCTATTAATTACTATGCGGAAACTAGTAATTAATCTTAAGAAGAATTAACAATGATACACACTAATTCTCTCAACCTTCACCTCAATATATTAATATACGGTTACTCAAAAGTAACAGGGTTACAATGAACCTTGAAGTGAATATAAGACAATACGTATGCTAAACAAATTGGCATCTAACCCTAACCCTAGATCCTCCTTTTATACACTTAAGGAGTCCTAGTCAGTTAAAAACTTTCTATACAAGAATAATATCTATTCGTATCTTTACCATAAACAAACTATACATATCTAATAAGCAGCAGAATCAAAACTCTAGCAGCAGAATAATCTTAGGCTAGCAGCAATTTGACACTTAGCTTATTTCATCATTCTTCAGATATCATCAGCAGCAGAATCAATATACTAGCAGCAGGATGATTATGCCTAGCAGCAGAATCATACTTAGTATATTTCTATTAGAACCATGAGCAGCAGAATAAAATACTTAGCAGCAGAATCTTCAAAGTAGCAGCAGTATCTTTTAAACCCAACAAATTGCATTTGAATTACAATCATATTTAAAATAGTGATATTGTACTTCGATATATTGCCCTAAGTCTCATGACAAGCAAATGTTAACAGTGTACCGTAAAACAGTGTGAACATACCAAATTAATGGTGTGAGTTATGGCCCTCGTGTAGGAGATTGCCATCTTCCTATTTCCTTCAAATAAAGTTCATTTAACTAATTCGGCTAGCAACTAAGGCTATCCATCCGGCACTAGTTCAAATAGGCAGTCAGCCTCCAATAGATCTATTTACTATATTCGCGTTCACTCGCGAGTGATTAATAGTTCATGATGTGAGGGGCTTTTGGCAATAGTGTAACTTAGGCAATATCAATCAAGTGTAGCATACAGAAAATACTTTTGTTCTATTTTGTAGCATGTATCTCCCCACGTATTTGAAAGTATGTAAAAGATAAAAGTAAGACTATGAGCTCACCTTAAATTTAATTGGCAAAGGTGATGTGAAATCAAATGTATTATGGGAACGACTCCAACACACGACCTGAATAATAGTGAAGTCTGAGATTACGATTGTTTTCGCTTGGTTTAATACGAATAATGATTGTGAAAAATGTATCGGATGACGAATTGGTTCGTGATGAGAATGGATGATATGCTTAAAATGCTTAAAGTTCAAAAATAATATTATATATAATACCATCTTGTTTTTATGTTATTGAATCCATAAATATCGTTTCCTCGAAAGTTGTTTGAATGATATGTTAAGGCTACTCACAGTAAGAGTAGTCGATCGATATAGGCGATCGATTCCCAGTCGATCTCCCTTCTGTGGGGAATCGATCGGCACCTTTTTTTTTATCTTGGCCTTGAACTCGATCGAGTAATTGTCTGACTAAAAGTTGTGTATTTAATTACTATTCGACCGTTTGGGAAAGAACCGTTTGAAAAAAAAAAAAAAATCTTTTAAACTACTATAAATACACAACATATTAACACACTTCAATTCACAAAATCTTATTTCACACATTATCTATATTTTTTTCACACTATGAATTCTTACGAGCTATTCTTTGCCGATTCGTCCTCGGATGATGAAAATGAAGTTAGTAGCGAGTTTATGATATTTGCGGAAGAGTGTTGGGAAGCTTTTCAAGCGTCACAAACTAAAGTCTCACGAAACCAAATTAGTAGGGATCGTTTGGGTGCTCATAACCGTTTAGTGGCTGCTTACTTCTGCGAGACCCCAAGATACGGCGATCAAGCATTCCATGATCGTTTCCGAATGAGCCGAAAACTATTCATACGAATTATTCGAGAGGTAACCGATCATTGATTGTACAGATTGGCCGTGGGAGAATTGCCCACATGATTTAAAGGCTCAATTTTGTAGGGGTGATCACGGGCAAACTCCTTTCATTTTATTAGAAGCGATCGCCTCCCAAGATTTATGGATTTGGCATGCGTTCTTTGGTGTCGCCGGGATGAATAACGACGTAAATGTTTTACGTAAATCGCCTATTTTCAATGATCTCAAACCGGGGAGAGCACCGGATGTGGAATTCTTTGCTAATGGCGTGCCTTATAAACGGGGATATTATCTTGCTGATGGGATATATCCGGAATACTCTGTTATTGTGAAGTCCATTAAAAATACAGGGACAGGTGATCACAAACGAATATTGTATAAGACGATGCACGAAGCAGCAAGAAAAGATCTGGAACGTGCTTTTGGTGTACTAAAGAGGAAGTGGCTAATGATTAAACATCCGGCTAAAGGGTTTGACAAAGAGCGTTTATCACATATAATGTACACATGCATCATATTACATAATATGATAATTCAGGACGAAGAGCGGGCGATATCTCCCATATTCTTTCCAGCGGAGCAGCACCGTTCTTATGATCCCATAAGAACGCATGTGGAATCGTTGGAAATTACCAGGGAGATATGCAACAAAACAACTCATCTTAGCCTCAAAGCCAATTTGGTGGAAGACATTTGGCATCGTCATAATCAAAACTAGTTTAGTCGTTTTATTATCGTAATGTTTTAATGTTATTTAAATTTTATTGTAATGTTTTTATTTTATTTGAATTATTATGTAACGTTTTAATTATTGATGAAATTTGAGTTTGTGTTAAAAAAAAATAAAAAAAAAAATAAATTAAAAAATTGATCATGGTCGCCCTTACTGGGGCACCTAATCGCCTGAAGGTCGCTGGAGAGAGAAAGCTGACGTGATAGAGAAAATGGGAGGGATTGACCCTCTTTACTGGGGGCAGCCTAAGTTATTCGTTAGAATTCGTTATATAAATATATAAAAGTAACATAAGTTGAATATATTGTATGAATTGTAAAAAAGCCCTTTATGCATGAAAATGTGTAAAACATGAAATGGAAATATGTATGAAATAATGTTACTGAATGGTCCCTGAATTTATATGAATTTTACACTTTCCACCCTAACGGAGTAACTTTTGCACCGTTAGTCATTGGTTAGAAAATAATTACATTTTTAGTCCAAAAGGTTCCAATATGACATTTTAAGACTTTTGTTTACTGGATGATCATTTTTTTACCCATAAGTTATCAAAATGACAGTTTGACCATAGATTATGTGAAATTTACAATATTAACCCGATTTGTAATATATTTTTCAATTTAAGTCCAAAAATCACAAAAATTGTGGACTAAGTTTTCCGAAAGTTTCATAAGTCTCTAGTTGCTTATTTGAGTTGTAAAAACTGCTTATTACTAAATAAGTGCTTATTTAGTGCTTAATGGGTTTTAACGAAATAAAACCAGGCCCAATAAGAAATTATGATCCGTTGGGTTTTAAAATAAATTGGGCTTGTCTTTGGGCTTATTTTTATGTCTTAAAAACATTACCAAACTGCTTATTGAAATAGCTTATTTCAACCTTAATGGGCTTAAAAGCTTACTCGACAAATAAGTGAGTTTTGCAACTGTTTCGACTAGCAATTACTTTTAAGTTGGAAAAGGTCTTTTTAGAGCTTGTAAAGTGAGCTTATTTTAACAGCATATTAGTTGAGGTTGTAAAGAAATGAGTCAAGTATTTTACACGATATGTTGTACTTATAAAATGGATTTAATGAGATCATTTCTAGTCGATAGACATCAATAGGTCCGAAATGATAAAATGACTTATATAAGTTCGATATGCAACATATATTAGAAACAAGCCTCGTTAAGCATTAAAATGATGAAATGAGTGTCGAATAAATATAGAACTTGATATTCTAGCCATCCATTGAATAGGAGGTCATATGCATTCATAAAATAAATGACAAGAAATCGAAAATAATGAAGGAAGGCTTGTAAATGAACTCGTACGAAATAAAGAGTGCATGATTCAAAGGAAAAACATAAGAATGAATGGAATTGAGTTCGAGAAGCTTACTACACCAAAATGGTGGTGAGAATTACGTGAAAATGGATTGGAAGTCGAATGATTTGCAAGTCACACGTTAGAATGGCCACAAAGGGATCGAGTCAAGGCTTGAATGCTTGGAAAACGATTTGAATGACTATAGAAATGGTTCCTGTTCTTGAGGGCTTCGGCTAGTGAGTATAGGACTTAGAAAAATATGTGTGAATATAAGTTTGAGTGTGAAATGAGAGTGTGTGTGATCATCCGAATATATGCATGTATAAAACATGTATATTGTATTATATTGGCACAAGTTGTAACTTGATTAGATGTAGCAAGGATTAGATAAGGATTTGAAGAATCCTCCTAGCCTAGCACTCGAGTATAGTAGATATTAAGGGGAGAGTTTGTGTGTAGTTCGGTTAAGTCAAGTTGCACATATGTGTATTTCATTCGAAATGTATAAAGGGTATAAACAACATTAGACGTGACCAAGTGAATTAGAAAGGATGAGAAATAATCTTGTGGACTCATATTCGACTAGGAACAACACAAAGCTTAGATAAAAATTAAATTTTGTCGAATTGGATACATTTGAGTGAGTTTGTACATGTGGTCGAATGGTGTTTACTTTGAGCCTTGTTTTAGTACCAAACGTTCGAATTAGACAACAAGGCTTGTCAATCCTGATTATTTGGAGTTTGAAGATTCGAATGTTATAAAATGTAGCATAGGTTAAGTGTCGAAATCACAAAATATAAAGGCCAAGTGTTTGTGTGTTAGATCGAGTGAAATAAAAGAAATATAGAAATTGAATTGGGCTTGAATAGTAACAGGCTTAAGAATTGGGCCGAGAAATAGTATAAGGATCCATTTGGTTGTTTATTGGTATAAGTGATTGTCGTGGTCCGTGTGTGAGCTCGTTCCAAAGTATTTGTAAATCACGTATCAACGTGTTTGAATTATTGTAATGTAATAAACAAAATTTTCAAATTTTTCTCGTAAAATGGTTAACTGAACTGTAATGGTAATTTAATACTTGATTAACATTTACAAATCACAGGGGAATTTTACAGGTTGCTACAGTACCTACCCGTCAAATAGAATTTTGTCCTGGAATTAAAGTCTAAGATAGTTATTAGGGTTGTCTATGGAAATAAATGTGGGTATTTGTCGCGAATTTGGTCCTCACGTTCCCATGTATACACTGGTCCTCGCTTGGAGTTCCATCGAACTTTGACAATGGGAATACGGTTTTGCTTTAGCTTTTTCACCTCTCTGTCCATTATTTTCACTGGTTCTTCTGTAAATACGAGTTTGTCATCAAGTCGGATTTCTTTCATCGGGATGACAAGAGTTTCATCTGTTAGACATTTCTTCAAGTTCGATATGTGAAATGTGTTGTGTACTCTACTGAGTTCCTCCGGGAGCTCAAGTTTATAAGCAACTGGACCAATCCTTTCAAGGATTTTGAACGGTCCAATGTACCTTGGATTCAACTTTCCACGCTTTCCAAAGCGTACCATTCTTTTCCGTGAAGAAACTTTTAACATAACCCTGTCTCCAACCTAGAATTCCATGGGTTTTCGCCTCACATCGGCGTAGCTCTTTTGTCTGTCACGTGAGGCTTGTAGTCGTTGCCTGATCTTAAATATCTTTTTCGTTGTTTCGTGTATCAGTTCAGGTCCTGTGAGTTGTACATCACCCACTTCAGCCCAACAAACAGGCAATCTGCACTTTCGACCATAAAGTGCTTCAAACGGTGCCGCCTTGATGCTGGCATGGTAACTGTTGTTGTAGGAAAATTCAGCCAATGGCAAGTGTTTATCCCAACCTTTCCCGAAGTCTATCACACATTCCCGAAGCACGTCTTCTAAGGTTTGGATTGTTCTTTCACTCTGCCCATCAGTCTGAGGGTGATAAGCGGTGCTCATATCTAAACGTGTACCGAGAGCTTTCTGTAGAGTCTGCTAAA
This sequence comes from Artemisia tridentata subsp. tridentata, assembly GCA_021014915.2. Taxonomy (NCBI): domain Eukaryota; kingdom Viridiplantae; phylum Streptophyta; class Magnoliopsida; order Asterales; family Asteraceae; genus Artemisia; species Artemisia tridentata. Next base: position 305,920,593 of record CP139501.1, on the reverse strand, counting down.
ATCTAGAAGTAAATCGGCTATCTCTATCTGAGATAATGGAGATTGGAACTCCATGCCGAGACACTATTTCCTTTAGATACAACTGTGCAAGAGTGTTCATCTCGTCAGTTTCCTTGGTTGGTAGGAAATGTGCGAACTTGGTGAGACGATCAATGATGACCCAGATGGTGTCCAATCCAGTTGACGTCTTTGGTAATTTAGTGATAAAGTCCATAGTAATTCTTTCTCATTTCCATACTGGTAGTTTAGGTTGTACAAGCAATCCCGACGGCTTTTGATATTCTGCTTTGACTCTTGAACAAGTCAAACATTTCCCAACATACTCGGCAGTGTCGGCTTTCATGTTTGGCCACCAATAAATCTTCTTGAGATCCTGATACATCTTGTCAGAACCCGGGTGAATGGAGTACATGGATTTGTGGTATTCATGCATGATGAGATCACGTATACCTCCGTAGAGAGGAACCCAACTTCTTTCTTTGAAACAAAGCATTTCGTCAGGTCTTTTCACGAAACCATTTTCATTCTCTGGCGTACCGTAAATTTTCTCATGGGGTCTGTTCTCTTCCCTGAGAGCTTCTGATTGGGCTATGAGAATCTGTGATGGAAGTGGTGAACAAATGGTCATTCCCAGAGATCGGACTCTGAGAGGTTTGATCCGTTCTTTTCTGCTCAGGGCATCAGCCACAACGTTCGCTTTCCCTGGGTGATAGCGAATTTCACAATCGTAGTCGTTGAGTAACTCTAACCATCGGCGCTGTCTCATGTTCAGCTCCTTTTGATCCAGGATGTGCTGAAGACTTTTGTGATCGGTGAATACTGTGCACTTGGTACCGTACAAGTAATGTCTCCATATCTTAAGAGCAAAGACTACTGCTCCTAATTCAAGATCATGAGTTGTGTAGTTTTCTTCATTCTTCTTGAGCTGTCGAGAAGCATAGGCTATTACTTTGCTTCTTTGCATCAGTACTGCGCCTAAACCGTGATGTGACGCATCACAATACACTACGAAGTCTTCACTTCCTTCGGGTAGTGATAAGATTGGTGCTTCACAGAGTTGTCGCTTCAAGAGTTGGAAAGTTGACTCTTGTTTTTCTTCCCAGATATACTTCTTGTTCTTCTGGGTCAATTCTGTCAAAGGCTTTGTGATCTTTGAAAAACCTTCTATGAACCTTCTGTAGTAACCAGCGAGACCTAAAAATTGACGAATCTCTGTTGGGTTTGTAGGAGATGTCCAATCTTTAACCGCCACAATCTTGGCAGGGTCTACGTGGATACCTTGACTGTTGATAACATGGCAAAGAAATTGTACCATTGGGATCCAAAAATCACATTTGGAGAACTTAGCGTACAACTTTTCTTCCTTGAGCAACTCTAAAATGGTTCTCAAGTGTTCAACATGTTCTTCCTTGCTGTGCGAGTAGATTAGGATGTCATCTATGAACACGATCACGAATTTTTCTAGGTATGGTTTGCATACTCGGTTCATCAAATCCATGAATACTGCGGGTGCATTGGTGAGACCAAATGGCATTACTTGTAATTCGTAATGTCTGTACCACGTTCTGAAGGCTGTTTTGGGAATGTCTTCTTCCCTGACTCTTAGCTGATGATATCCCGACCTCAGATCAATTTTCGAGTAGACACTCGATCCTTGCAACTGGTCAAACAAATCGTCAATCCTGGGCAATGAATATCGATTCTTCACGGTGAGTTTGTTCAACTCCCTATAATCAATACACATTCGGAACGTTCCGTCTTTCTTCTTGACAAATAAGACCGGAGATCCCCAAGGTGATGAACTTGGTCGGATAAATCCTTTATCTGATAGCTCTTTCAACTGCTCAGATAATTCTTTCATTTCAGAAGGTGCCAACCGATAAGGCACTTTTGCAACTGGTGCCACCCCGGGCACTAAATCAATATGAAATTCTACTTGACAGACTGGTGGAATACCCGACAAATCTTCCATAAATACTTAAGAAAAATTCTTGACAACTGGCGTTTCTTCAAGTTGTTTCTCTTTTGATTCATTCTCCGTCATCTGAACCAAAAACACGTGACATCCTTTGTTCATGTACTTCACCGTCTTGATATATGAGATGATGTTGAGTCGGGTTTTACTGTGATCGCCACGAACGATAAGAGTTTCACCATTGAGTGGAATTTGGACGACCTTCTCGTCACAGATGATTCTAGCATGGTGCTTGGATAACCATGCCAATAACGACGTCAAAGCTACTGAGTTGAATAGGCATGAGATCGATGGGAAAAGGTTTGTCTAGTAATGTTAGGGTGCAACCTTGGATTATTGTATTGGTGCCTATAAGGTTTCCGTTAGCTATTCCAATTTCGTATGTAGTGTCTAGTTCTACTGGCGTAATGTTAAGCAGTGAAGCAAATGAAGTAGACACAAAGATCTTATCTGCTCCGGAATCAAATAATACTTTAGCACTTTGTTGGTTTAGTAAGAATGTACCCGTGACGACGCCGGGGTCTTGTGGTGCATTCCCATCACCGAGCACATATGCTCTCCCACGAGCAGCGTTGTTCTGATTTGTATTCTGTTTTGGGCATTGGTTCCTGTAGTGCCCTTTCTCGCCACACCCATGGCACACTATTGCTACCGGCTATAAATTTGCACCCGTGGCTCTACAGTCATTAGTTTTATGGCCCACTTTTTTGCATTTTCCTCAAATGGCATGACAAGGCCCAGTGTGATGTAGTTTACATCAGTTGCAGTAGGGTAGTGTTCCGGTATAAACTCTTTCTTCCGTGGGTGCAGCAACATAAGCTCTAGCAGCTTCCTGGCTGCGATTTTGTTGGTGGTGGTGGTTGTTGCGATTTTGTTGGTAATTACTATTACGGTTGTTGTTATTGTTGTTGTTGTTGTTGTTAATGTTGCTGTGGTTCCTGTTGTTGTTGTTGTGAGTGGTGGTTCCACGATCATCTAGCCTTCGCTTATGATCATTGCTTCTGGAGGTAGAACTCCGTTTGATTTCCCGTTCTAGTAATCGTTGAGCAATTGTGATGGCTTCTTCCAGAGTTGATGGTTTCGATGAGGTGACATTTCCCTCGATGCTTCGAGGCAGTCCCTCGATGTACTTCTCCAATTTCCTTTCAAGATCTGGCACCATAGTTGGACACAGTGTGGACAGTTCTTGGAACCTTCTGTTGTAGGTTCTTATATCGTTCCCTCTAACAACCAACTGGTGGAATTCCTCTTCTAGTTTCCTAATTTCTGTACGCGGCCAGTACTTCTTTAGCATTTTTGTTTTCAGTTCGGTCCAGGTAATCTGATATGCTTTTTACATACCTATGGTCTAAGCGGTAGCGTTCCACCACGATAATGCATCTTCCAAAAGAGTCCCTGTAGCAAAGGTGACTTTGCAGTCGTCTGGACATTTGCTTCTCATGAATACAGTTTCAGTACGCTCAAACCACTGAGCTAGTTCGGTCACTCCTTCTGAACCTTTGAAGTAAGTTGGCTTGCAACTCATGAAATCTTTATAGGTGCACTTGCGAGGCACAGATGCCTCGTTTTCAGCTATTTCCCTATTGTTGCTACTCGAGCGAGCTATGGTAGCCGCTTGAGTTTCAAGAGCTGCAGCAACGCTATCGGCTACTAGTTTTTGGATAGCTGCAGGAGTCATTGCTGCTGCGGGGGTGGTAGTTTCCTTTCTTGTGCGAGCCATAGTTCTATTAATGCCACGAGAAAACACAGATTTAGAATTCACATAATGACCATGTTAGAATAAATCGAGTAATAGTGTAATTACAGACAAGTCCTAACAATATTGTCACAATGTGAAATCACAACCAACTGAGAATCATAAAATCATGACATGTTTGGGTACTATCGTGAATAAATGATCAACTCTTGGTATAGGATTGCTAAGGAACAAAGTGATTCATCATCTACAAAAGCTGAAGTTCAACAACTTTCTCTTCATTCATCAAGTTTCTTCTGAAATTTTCTTTATTAAAAGTCTGTAATTATATCCCAGTTGTATTATTTAAAGAACCATAACAATCATAAGTAACATCACGACATGTCTGAATACAATCACAATACACATGAACAACAACAGTAACATAAATCGACATCAATATATAGTAAATCCATAACCAACAACATATATTAATAACTTGAATCAATTGTGTTACAAAACAGAATGATACAAGGTCCTTTATAAATGCCACATGCGGCTGGCTAAGATGCCTCGAAACTATACTGATGTACAATATGTCTAACTACTGGAAGTCTCATCCATGGGCCCTGTGAGCTCTGAAATCTGATCCAGAAGTCTGTGTATGTCGGTCTGCTGCTGGACCTGCATGTCCTCAATGAGGTTCTCTAATGTATCGGCTCTGCGGCGCGCTTGTAGAACTTCCTCAATCTGCCTTTGTCTCTCCCATTGTAAAACTGTCATATGGGAGCGTGTCTCGAACATCTCTGACTGAATCCTCGTCAGACCATCCTGAAGGTCCATCCTATCGGATACGAGGTCATGTATGGTGTCGTTGACCATCTCGGGGCAGTCGAGTGATGCTCTGTCAATGATGCTCAGAAGTGCATCAATCTGCTCCTCATGACGCTCCAGTCGCGTCATGATGGTGGAAGGAGAGGGTAGAATGACTGACTGGGACCTGCTATGTGGGCCCGGATCTGAGAGGATAGATCCTCCTCTGGAGTCGGATCCCGTTGGTGAGGTGCAAATGGGTATGATTGGGTGAGTAGGTTAAACAAGTGGTCGGGTCTGACCGACGGTGGAGGGGGTGATGATAGTAGTGGTGGCAATGTATGCTCAGGAGATAATGGTAGTGTCATCCTGATCATGTCTAGAGGTGAAGTAGGGGATAGAGATGGTGATGGTGGTATAATTGGAACTACTGGTAATCGCACTCTCTTGCGAGGAGTGTGCATCTTGATAGGGCCATTCGGATGGCTTTGGAATTGTGTCATAAACGGTTCGGGCTCATAGGGTTGTAAGATCCTGACTCGTCTGCACTGGAATACCGGTGCAGGTGGGGGTGGTGGTGTAGGTAATGGAGTCTCTGAATCTTCTGCAGGTAGCCATTGTTGTGTCTGCATATACTGATCATCTGTAAGTGAAGTGTAAGTAGGAGAAACTGGACGGTTCTTTGGGTGAGGTGATAAAATGTATGCCCGTCTGGCTTGTACGTACGAGTCTTCTGATATGGGTGAGTTTGGGTTACCTGGTGCAACAGGTGTCATAGGTGGTGTAGCGACGACTTCACCCTCCTCGAAGGGCTCCGTTTCGTCTGATGCGATATTTGACACTGTAGCAGTCAAAGTGCTAGGAACTACGAGTGAGGTGATAGATGATAAAGTATCCTCGGACTCCATGTATGATGATGAGGTGCTAAGGTGTGACACTGTAGACATGGTACTGTAATAACCCCGAAAGTAGTAAATGTAAGTCATCAATAAAATCAAGTATGTGAAAGTCAATGTGATATAATCTTGTTAAGTAACACTCTAAACACGGTGTTGTGAAATATGCAGGCGCGGAGGGCGTAGAGTGGTATGGTGTAAATTGATCCATTTTGAAAGTGTAGTTATAGTCCAATGTTTAAAAACACTTAGTTCTCTATAACCATGTCTCTGATGCCAATCTGTAACACCCCCTAAATTTTGAGTTAACAGCGGAAGATTAATAGGGGTATTACTGGGAGGATCATAGTCATAATCATAGAAAACGACTCAAAAGAGGCATTTTGAAAGTTATTGTCATTCATTTAATAATTCGGATACAAAAAGGAAATTTCAATGTTGTAATATTTCACAAAAGGTGTAGTAGTTTGAAATGAATGACAGAATTTATTTAACACCAAAAACCATCAGGTTATTGCCCACTCTGTGCCTTGAATGCTCCGTTAATTACCTGAGATAAACATGCTAAAAGTCAACAAAAATTGTTGAGTGAATTCATAGTGTTTGTAATTGTAATCAGTTTGAACACAAGCCTAGAATTGCATTCGAATTACAGTCATATTTGAAATGGTGATATTGCAGTTCGATATATTGCCCTAAGTCTCATGACACGCAAACGTTAACAGTGTACCGTAAAACGGTGTGAACATACCAAATTAATGGTGTGAGTTATGGCCCTCGTGTAGGAGATTGCCATCTTCCTATTTTCTTCAAATAAAGTGTATTTGACTAATCCGGCTAGCAACTAAGGCTATCCATCTGGCACTAGTTCAAATAGGCAGTCAGCCTCCAATAGATCTATTCACTATATTCGCGTTCACTCGCAAGTGATTAATGGTTCATGATGTGAGGGGCTTTTGGCAATAGTGTAACTTAGGCAATATCAATCAGGTGTAGCATACAGAAAATACTTGTGTTCTATTTTGTAGCATGTATCTCCCCACGTAATTGAAAGTATGTAAAAGATAAAAGTGGGACTATGAGCTCACCTTGAATGTAATTGGAAAAGGTGATGTGAAATCAAATGTATTATGGGAACGGATCCAACACACGACCTGAATAATAGTGAAGTCTGAGATTACGATTGTTTTGGCTTGGTTTAATACGAATAATGATTGTGAAAAATGTATCGGATAACGAATTGGCTCGTGATGAGAATGGATGATATGTTTAAAATGCTTAAAGTTCAAAAATAATATTATACATAATACCATCTTGTTTTTATATTATTGAATCCATAAATATCTATTCCTCGAAAGTTGTTTGAATGACACGCAAAGTTATTCATTAGAATTCGTTATATAAATATATAAACATAACGTAAGTTGAATATATTGTATGAATTGTAAAAATGCCCTTTATGCATGAAAATGTGTAAAAAATGAAATGGAAATATGTATGAAATAATGTTACTGAATGGCCCCTGAATTTATGTGAATTTTACATTTTCCACCCTAACGGAGTAAGTTTTGCCCCGTTAGTCCTTGGTTAGAAAATAATTACATTTTTAGTCCAAAAGGTTTCAATATGACATTTTAAGACTTTTGTTTACTGGATGATCATTTTTTTACCCATAAGTTATCAAAATGACAGTTTGACCATAGATTATGTGAAAGTTACAATATTAACCCGATTTTTAATATATTTTGCAATTCAAGTCCAAAAATCCCAAAAATTGTGGATTAAGTTTTCTGAAAGTTTCATAAGTCTCCAGTAGCTTATTTGATTTGTAAAAATTGCTTATTACTAAATAAGTGCTTATTTAGTGCTTAATGGGCTTTAACGAAATAAAACCAGGCCCAATAAGAAATTATGATCCGTTGGGTTTTAAAATAAATTGGGCTTATTTTTATGTCTTAAAAACATTACCAAACTGCTTATACGAACTGCTTATTGAATTAGCTTATTTCAAGCTTAATGGGCTTAAAAGCCCACTCGACAAATAAGTGAGTTTTGTAACTGTTTCGACTGGCGATTACTTTTAAGTTGGAAAAGGTCTTTTTAAAGCTTGTGAAGTGAGCTTATTTTAACAGTTTATTAGTTGAGGTTGTAGAGAAACGAGTCAAGTATTTTATAAGATATGATGTACTTATAAAATGGATTTAATGAGATCATTTCTAGTCGATAGATATCAAAAGGTCTGAAATGATAAAATGACATATATAAGTTCGAGATGCAATATATATTAGAAACAAGCCTCGTTAAGCATTAAAATGATGAAATGAGTGTCGAATAAATATAGAACTTGATATCCTAGCCATCCATTGAATAGGAGGTCATATGCATTCATAAAATAAGTGAAAAGAAATAGGAAATAATGAAGGAAGGCTTGTAAATGAAACCATACGAAATAAAGAGTGCATGATTCAAAGGAAAAATATAAGAATGAATGGAATTGAGTTCGAGAAGCTTACTACACCAAAATGGTGGTGAGAATTACGTGAAAATGGATTGGAAGTCGAATGATTTGCAAGTCACACGTTAGAATGGCCACAAAGGGATCGAGTCAAGGCTTGAATGCTTGGAAAACGATTCGAATGATTATAGAAATGGTTCATGTTCTTGAGGGCTTCGGCTAGAGAGTATAGCACTTAGAAAATTATGTGTGAAGATAAGTTTGAGTGTGAAATGAGAGAGTGTGTGATCATTCTAATATATGCATGTATAAAACATGTATATTTTATTATATTGGCACAAGTTGTAACTTGATTAGATGTAGCAAGGATTAGATAAGGATTTAAAGAATCCTCCTAGCCTAGCACTCGAGTATAGTAGATATTAAGGGGAGAGTTTGTGTGTAGTTCGGTTAAGTCAAGTTGCACATATGTGTATTTCATTCGAAATGTATAAAGGGTCCAAACAACATTAGTGTAAGTGATTGTTGTTTATTAGTGTAAGGATCCGTTTGGTTGTTTATTAGTATAAGTGATTGTTGTGGTCCGTGTGTGAGCTCGTTCCAAAGTATTTGTAAATCACGTATCAACGTGTTTGAATTATTTTAATGTAATAAACAAAATTTTCAAATTTTGCTCGTAAAATGGTTAACTGAACTGTAATGGTAATTTAATACTTGATTAACATTTACAAATCACTGGGGAATTTTACAGGTTGCTACATGACATGTTGGCAGCTTATGTGTAACAAAGGGACACGCTGGAAATCCTACATACAATGACAAAAAATCAAAAGTTTTGTGTTACAATGAAAAAAAAAATAGTTGGCTACATACAATAACAAAAAGTGTCAAGTTCAATGCATTTTTTTGTCATTTAACCATAATATTATAATCCCTAATTTCAAAATCCCCCTTAATATGATTATTGAATAAGTCAAACATGCCAAATTTTTAAGAAAGAGGTTTGAAAATATGAATCAGGGGTGCTTGATGAGAATGACGCAACTTGATCAGTGGACCCAATTTTTTTAGTTTTTAATAATCCCAGTTGCAATTTTTTCTCTATTTGAAAGTATTTAGATCTCTCATGGAAATAGGGTTATTAGCCAGCTGAATAGCAGACTTGTTGTCACAGTGAAGAGAAACATGAAGACAAATATTAACTTTTAGACCTTTCAAAAAAAATTTGAATCCAGATTATTTCACAAGAAGCAGTTGTATTGTACTTCAGTTGAGGGTTTTGAAAGTATGGCATGTTTTTTGCTTTTACATGAGATAAGACAACTATTTAGAAAGACACAGTAACCAAAGACAAATTTTATTGTTTGGGGCATTTTGCCTAGTTAGAGTCATCATAGGCAACCATTTCATCATATGAGGAATTAGGAGAGTGAGTATACCTAAGGCCCTTACCTTGGGAGCCTTTTAAATATCCCAGAACATTAACAACAGCCTGTAGATAAGACTTAAGAGGAGCGATATGTTGAGATAAATAATGGACATAGTAGGCTATATCAGGCCTGGTGTGGGTCAAGTAGATGAGTTATCCAACCAGTTTTTGATAGCCAGTGATGTTGTTAAGAGCGGGTCATCATCACTGACTATAAAGTTTGGTCTATCTAGATGACTTTATAACAGGCACAGCCACATCATCATAGTCAATTTGTTCAGTAAGGTCAATCCCTTCCTCACTTTCAAAAAGGTGATTACTTTCACCCTCGCTTTTATCAAAATGATTGATACTTTTAGTATTGCCCTCAGAGTGTGCATTATCATCTATGAATGTTGTAGCTTAGTCATCATTACCCTCATTAACAAGATTAGACTTTGCGCCATCATTGTTGATCCCAGTTGAGCACTTGATCGAATTCCTTAACTTGTTTAAGGTTTAGCTATGCTAGATAAAACTAACACAACTAGAGTAGAAACTGTGTTTGAGTTTATCAAATACTATGCGGAATCTAGTATCTGATATTAAGAAGAACTTTCAATGTAACAGTAAACACAAAGATCAAAATAGTTTAACAAACAAATCAGCCTCACCAATATTAAAGAATAATACGAATACTCTTCCTAGTATTAGGGTTATACAACCTTGAAGCTATAAACTTATAAAGAATCATGTATCTAACTCTATGCTCTAGGATCTCCTTTTATAGACTAAGGAGTCCTAACAGGCATACAATTCTAAGGAAAGTATATCAAATCTTTTCTATAACTTATCTAATACATATCAGCACACGACTTACTATACATATCTCATAAGCAGTTGTAACATAACCGCCTAACAAATAGCTTGACATTCTTAACTTTTAGTCTAATAGTACTAATCTTGAAGCAACAGCATTAACTTTGTCAGCAGTTATAACTCTGAACGAGCAACAGTAACTTTGTTCTGGCAGCACTAACAACTTAGTGTATTTCCTTGAAGTTCTTCAGCAGTTGTAACTTTGTAGAAGCAGTAGTAAGTTACACTAGCAGTCTTAACTTTTCACTAGCAGTAGTAAAACACTTAGCATATTTTTCATTGATCTTCAAGAGCAGTCTTAAATCCATAGAGTAGTAGTAACATCAATGTGAGCAGCAGCAACATCAAGAAGCTTTAATCCCAACAATACTCCCCTAAACTTGATATTTTCTCCTAAAATCATCAACTTTCTTCATTCAAAGCTTCATAATCACCAGGAGGATGATTCCAAACACTTCACTTCTTCATTTTCTGTTGTACAATAAACCAAATAAGCTCCAAAGACATCTGACTGTCATATTCAACTTCCAGCTTATTCTCCAACATCTGTTGAAGTGTAGACAAGGAAAGGGGATACTTTTTCTCCACCAACATGTAGATCACTGAAGATTGCAGCATCAATTCATGAACTCCACAAGAATCATAAAGCTTCCAGTGCAGCATCAATTCATGATTCTTCCATACTGCATCTTCCACATGAGGTTCAAACATTGTCTTCAAATCTCCCCATAAGACATAATCATAATTAGAAGCTGGCACCTTCAATGGCCTTGATGTCCCATACTTAGCTTTAACAAGTTCCCACAGAGTTTCTAAGTCTTCTCTGTCAAAACTTTTAAGCATTTGATTGAACCTATTAAACACTTGTTCTTTTCCATCAGCCCTGATTATCACCTAGTGTATCTTCTTGTCTTTTAAGTAGATTTTCCAACCAACAATGCCTGGAGGCTTAGTAGCTAAAGGTATAACATCTATAGGTACTTCTTCATCATATGAAACAACTACCATGAACTTTTTGAGATCAGATGTATCTTTGTCACCACTATCATCCACTTTCTACTCTTCATCCACCTTTTGCTTTTTACTACTTTCTTGCTCCAACTCTGTGCCTGCCCTCTTTGCACTGCTTCTCACCAACTCTGTTTCAATATCAATAAATGTGTTAACCCTTTTAAATACTTTATCAAACACTTCTTGGGCCTTTTCAAAACTCATATTTTTCAACGTATTAGGCTTCTATCCATCCATGTTTCTTAGATAGGTACATATTATGCTTCTTTTTTGAGCTTTAGTTGGTGGTCTATTCCTCTTTTCTTCAGCTCTCTTTGCTGCAAAGAATTTATTTCTTGTCTCTAAGAACTCCATGAAAAATTTAGCCTTTTCTTCCATGGATAATTCTTCTTGCTCTTCCTGCAGCATTCTTTGAGCTAGCAGATGATCAGCCTCATATTTTGCTTGCACATCATCCCATGTATTCAAAAGTGAAATGTTGGCTTCTTTTGCAAGTCTTGCTTTTTCTTTCAACATTCTGTCTTCTTCATCAAACTCTTCTTGTAACTTTTTAGCAGCTTCTTCATCAGCCAAGAGTTGATCTTTCTTAGACAGAGGTTCTTCTATCAAAATTTCTTTCCCTTTACCCTGAGGTTGTTGTTGAACTGTCTTTATTGTAGATTGAGCTAGTTCTTTGGTTACCACCCCTTTTACCTTGGGTTTTGTAGTTGTGGTAGCAGTAGTAACATCTTCAATAGCACTAACTTCAACACTGGCAGTATTAACTTTATCACTAACAGCTTTAACCTGAGCAGCATTAACATCAATCTTAGCAGCATTAACCAACTCATCTTCAATCACATTTTCAGCATTATTAACTTCTTCAACAACAGTTTCTTCAACATTTAACCATTCATTACCAGCATCAAACATCTGCTCATCCTCAGCCATGTCCTCATTCCTCCCCAGTTTGGATGCATCCTCACCCAAACTTTCAGCATCATCTGAGGATTCCACCTTGGAGGTACTACCAACCTTGTACAACCTTATTAGCTTATGTGTTCTTGACTTGTTCTTCCTTTCAAGCTTAGTAACCCTCTTCTTCAAAAACGTGATCTCCTTCTGTTGAGAGGATGTAACTATCTTCAAATCAAGAACCTCCTTTTGTAGTTTGGTACATGTTTCCATCAATTCCTTTAGTTTCAGTCTATCCTCATCACTTCGGAGTGTGTTACCTCTCCCGAGAGGTGAATCATTGGATTGATTAGGTACAGCCTCAAACCTAGTTTGAGCATCCATACCCCCATGGTGTCTTAGCGCCTGGGACCACTACCTGAACAAGTTCCTGAGGAACGTGATTCATTAAGTGTTGCCTTGGATCGGGTCTTACTTATGTTATCACTGTCCTGCTCTGCATCTAAGCTAGCAGCAGTAGTGGCAGCCCTCACCAAACTGTCATCCCTCTCCTTATAGACAGCCTCATCTGCAACCATACTAGGAGCACTAGACTGAGGTATCGTAGTGTCCTTTCTTTTTGGCTTCCTAGGTTTTTGGTCTTTTGGGTTGAGAGGTTGATAGTGACAAAAGTATGGGTGTGTGTTGGGTTTCAGTGGGGATTTCTGAACCTTCACCCAGTTGTTGTTGGTTCTACACCAGCATTGTTTGAAACAATGGTGTGACAGTACCTGAAAAACATTTACCAATTATTTTCATGTTACTAAAAAAAAAATTTGGTGTGAGAAGGTGCATGATAAATTCTCTTATGAGTTACCTTCTCAGAAAATTGTTTATCCATAAACACTTGCAAAAACCTTGGATAGATATAAAATTTTCCTTGTAGATTATCCGAGTTCTTAACCATACTATCAAAAATTAATTTTGAAAAGTTAAACTTTTGGTCTATATCCAAGCAGATTATGGCTGATGTCATATTGCTGCTAAACTCATTCCAACCAGTTGTTTTAAGACTTAAACATTGTAAAATAGTATGGATAAGAAATTTTCATTGATGGGAGAAGAATGCTTTGTAAAATGTCAGTTTATCAGTTTGCTTCTCATACCCCATCAATGTAAGGTTTTCAAAAATAGTAGAGTTTAAAAGACATTCAACACCTTCTTCATCTGCTAGTTGAAGAGATCTTCTAACAGATGTTTCAGTGATGATTATATTCATGCCATCTACTAGGGCATGTATCTGTACTTCCTCATTGATTGTTTTGACCTTAGCAGTAGATCAAAACTGTTCAATATGAGAAATATATATGGTAGGATTCACAGTTAATGCATACCTTATAGGGTGTGCATTTAAGAAATCAACAATTTCTACAAATCCTTCGCTTTTAGTAGGTTTTGACAAAAACGCAACCATGTTGTGAGTATCAGCAAAATTTAGGTTCGACATTTGTGGTGATTGGTGGGTTTTTGCGATTAGATGATAAAAGTGAGTTGGGGTTTGTGTTTAGAGAGTATTATGTGCGAATGAAATCGATTATGTGAATTATTGGTGAATTTAAACCCTTAATCGAAGAATTTATGAAAAAGCCCCTCGAACAAACCAATAGTAGTAACCTCAGCAACACTAAGTAATGCTTAGCAGCGTTAACTTATGCCTAGCAACATTAACACTGAGGCACCAACACTAACTCCACTTCCACACCAATCTAACACTTTTCTTTTGCTTTTCTTGCAAAATGTTAGTCCAAAAACCAAACAAACACAAGCAATAACAATATTCACAATAATCACAACATGATTAGACTTAACGGTTTTAAGTATACCCAACAACATTAACTTAGCAGTTTTAAGTATTACTAGCAGTACTAATTATACTTAACAGCAGAAACATTTAATGACTTGAATAACAGTACTAATCCATATAAAACTTTACAAAAACACAAAGAGATCAAATAGTTTAAAGATTTAACATTCCAAATCTACTTACATCAAAAGATTTTGTAAGCAAATCTGCAACATTTTTGTCAGTATGGATTTTAACCATTTGAATCAATTTATTTTCATTGAAATCTCTAATAAAATGATGTCTGATCTCTATATGCTTTGTTTTTTTAATGAAAAACAGGATTTTTAATTATGCACATAGTACTGTTATTACCAATAAAAATCTTGGTATGCATAAAATTGTACCCATAATCAAGTAGTTTATTCTGAATCCAAAGCACTTGTCCACAGCAACTTGAAGTAGCCACATATTCAGCTTCTGTTGTGGAATTTGCAACCACAGTCTGTTTCTTGCACTGCCATGAGATCAATCTACACCCAAGGAATTGACAACCTCCTGTTGTAGACTTCCTATCCAAGCTTGCTCCAGCATAATCACTATCAGTGTATGCTACCAAATCAAAAGGAGAATCTTTTGGATACCAAAATCTCAATTTTGGTTGATCTTTTAAGTACCTAAAAATCCTTTTCACAGCATGAAGATTTGAAACTTTTGGATTGACTTGGTATCTAGCACATGCACACACTACAAACATAATGTCAGGTCTTGAAGAAGTAAGGTACATCGATGAACCAATCATTGACCTATACAAGTGAACATCAACTTCTTCACCATCTTCATCCTTGAGCAGAGGCTTTTCAGTTTCCATTGCTTTGCTTGCTGTCTTGACATCTGTATACCCAAACTTCTTTCAAATTTCAACAACATAATTATCTTGACTAATAAATTTCTTATCCTTCTTCTGCTTCACTTGTAATCCCAAGAAGAATGTAAGTTCTCCCATATAACTCATCTGAAATTTATCATGCATCAATTTTTTAAATGCAATGCATAACTCCTTCTTTGTTAAACCAAAGATGATATCATCCACATACACCTGTACCAGCAAAATATCACCTTTGTGCCATTTGATGAATGAGGTCTTGTCAATATTTCCTCTGTGAAACCCATTGTCCAATAGATATGTTAACAAGGTTTCATACCAAGCTCTAGGAGCTTGATGTAACCCATACAGTTCATTTTCAACCTTGTATACTCTATTAGAAAAGTCTAGATCTTCAAACCCTGGTGGTTGAAAAACATACACCTCTTCTTCAATCTTCCCATAGAGAAAAGCAATCTTGACATCCATCTGATATACCATAAAATCTTTATAGGAAGCATAAACTAAAAATAGCCTAATTGCTTCAATTCTTGCAACAGGGGAAAAGACTTCATCATAGTCAATCCTTTCTTCTTGTATGTACCCTTGAGCTACCTATCTAGCTTTATTTCTAATCATAATTCCTAATTCATCCTTTTTGTTCCTGAAAACTCATTTAGTACCTATAGCCCTTTTTACATTAGGTAACACCACCAAAGTCCAAACTTCTTGTAACTTGAACTGTAAAAGCTCTTCCTGTATAGACTATTTCCAGCTTGGATCATTCAATGCTTGAATTACCTTTTTGGGTTCTACTTGTGATAAAAAGCAAGCAAACAAGCAGTTTTGAATGTCTTGATGACTGTTTCTTTGTTTAAGAGTTCTAACAAAGTGCCCATGTTCCTTCAAATTCTTTGACATCCTTCTTGTTTGTGTAGTTGATTGCACATCTCCAATTACTTGTTCAAGAGGATGATATTTGTGAATTCTTGTAGTTGGAGTAGGACTGACTTGGATTGTTGGATCCAAATTGTTCATGTCAGCTACTTCAACATCATCTTCATCAGCACTTGAGTAGTCAACTAAGTCAATATCTTCTAAAGCAGGCATTTCTGGATCAAATAGAAGTTCAATGCTGATGTTTGGATCAACAACATTAACTTTTATGCAAGCAGCATTAACAGTTGAACTACCAGCATTAACACTATTAGTGTTGTTTCCATCACTAGCAGTATTAACATCATTAGTGTTGTTAACCTTATCCTTCTTCTCTTGATCATCACATTCACTCTCTTTACTTGGATCTTCATTAACCTTTTTTTAATCATCACTTGAATCTTCATTATCACTTGAAGGTTTGACATCATCTTTTTGAGAACTCTTTGGATCTTGGGGAAATGGTGGATCAGCAGTCCATAATGGCAGCAAAATGTAATCTTTTGCAGGTTCTGTCTCCTTTCTAGCTTGACCTGCATCATTATTTGCTTTTGTACCTGCAAAACCATTAGACTGTGTACCTGCAACAACTGGCTCATAATTCATTATTCTAGTTAATGCATCAATAACAAATAGCCAATCTGGTCCACTGCTTACAACATTAGGTGTACTCTCACTAAACCTAATATGCAATTTTTCTTCCACTATCCTTGTTCTACTATTAAATACTCTAAAGGTTTTACCATTCAAAGAGTATCCAACAAAGAAACCTTCATCAGCCTTACCAACAAATTTGCCTAAGTGATCTATGGTATTGAGAATAGTAACAGGACACCCAAATGGTCTCATAAAATATAAAGTTGGAGTTCTACCATGAAAAAGTTCATATGGGGTCTTGTTATGAGGCTTAACAACTAACACTCTATTTTGCACATAGCAAGCAGTACTAACTGATTCTGCCCAAAAAGTACTTGGCAACTTAGAATCAGCTAGCATAGTCCTAGCAGCCTCAATTAGTGTCCTATTTCTCCTCTCAGCAACTCCATTTTGTTGAGGAGTTCTAGCTACTCTATATTGTCTCAAAATACCCTTCATCTCACAAAACTGATTCATCTCTCTGTTTTTGAACTCAGTCCCATTGTCACATCTTATCACCTTAACCTTATGATCTACTAGATTTTCTATCCTTGTTAAGGGTGATTGATGCACTGTCATGTTTGGAAACCTGGTCTAAAACTTTAATCTTTGGTTTCCAAACCCAACAAGTTGAGGTCTTAACAGCATAAAAATGATTTACCTAAACAGTATTAATTACTGCTTTTGGCCTAGCAGTATTAACTGCTGCTTTTGGCTTAGCAGTATTAAATATTGTATTCTTTTGAATGGGCCTCTTAACAATTGAATGTGATGTCCTAGGTTGCTCAACATGATTAACAGTTTTCCTAGCAGTTTTAGGTTTGACAAACTCTTTCTTAACATTACTAGGCCTAACTGTTTTATTTTCAACCTTAGGTTGAGACACATCCTGTTCCTCATCATCTAACACCCAGTCTTCAATAATTGGGGCATCATCATACTTCCTAACAACCTTAGGCTCTTCTACACTAGACTTAGCTTGACTTCTCTCAACTACAGGCTCATTAGTAAACTCATCTAGACCAGTAAAAGACAAATCATGTGTTGGAGCCACAAATTTTCCTGTGATAGGAGGGGGAGCTTCATTATAGCCTACACCTTTCTTAAAGTTGTCAAAAATCTGACAATCTATGAGCTTGTTCACACTTTCAGATGCATGTTCAAACCTAGTTACATTAAGTTGAATGCTTTCTTTCTCCTTTTGAACTACATCCTTTTCCTTTGGAGCTATTTCAAGCCTCTTCCTAAGCTCTTTAATAATGACTTCTCCTACATAAAGTTCACCTTTTAAGACATTAGTCTTTTCTATGTAATCAGACTCATTCTTCTTATAAAATTCAAGTCTTTCTTCTACTGACTCTAAACCTGTCTTATAACCTAGAACCCATAACTCAGATTTCTTTAAATCTTCTAATAGTTTATTATTTTGAGCTTTAAGAGTTTCAACAGTTTTTAAGCAGGATTTAGAACAAACAGAATCATTAGATACCTCTGAGTCAAAACTTGAAGATGAAGATGAATAAGCCATAAGTGCATAGTTAGGCCCTTCTTCTGCCTGATCACTCCAGTCATACCCACCAAGACCATCACATGACACCAAGTCTGTTAAAGTAGTTTCCATAGGCACACTCCTTCTTGAGCTTTCCTTGTTCCTGTTGTCTTGGTTCCTTAGTGCTTTGCACTCTCTAGCAAAATGTCCCTTCCTGTGGCAGTTGTAGCACTCCACCTTGGACTTATGTTCTCATTGCTATTGACAGTTAGCTTCCTTCCAGTATTCTTCAAGAACCTTCTTGCCCTCATAGTCAACATAGTCATCTGCCATCTCAAATCCATCTTTTCAATATCATCTGGATGAATTTGTTGCAAGTCCTCATGTAGAATTTGAGGACTATTAGGTTGAGTAGCCAGGAATGCACAAATAACGGCATCACTCAAGTTATCAATGTTTGTAGAATTAGCAGCATTAACTTGAGTACTAGCAGTAGAAACTCCATGAGCAGTATTAACTCCTCCTTCAGTACTTCTGGTGTTGTTATTAGAAGAGGACACAAAAGCCATGTTCTGTGTGTTTGAACTTGAGCAAGAAATCCCTTTGACTTCTTGTTCATACACCATGAGATTGCTGTAGAGATCATTCATGCTCATTGTATCTAGATCATCTTTATTCCTCCACACAACAGCATGTGTGTTCCATTCTGGTGACAAACTCCTCAAAAGCTTTTGGTTAACATCTTCTTGGGAAGGCTTTTCACCCAAAAGTTCCAATTGACTCACAAGCTTTTGAAGCTTGTCAAAGGTTTAATCAAGCATCTCTGAGCTTTGAGCAGAGAAGTTTTCATACTGCTGCTTTAAGAGATTCTTCTTTGTCTTCTTTGTAGCATCATACCCACCGAATCTCTTCTATATAGCTTCTAGCAGTGACTTTGCATCTTTAATAGAGTTAAACTTTAACTGATATTCATTAGGAATGGCCATCATTAAAGTACTTCTGGCTTTCATCTCAAGTCGTCTATGAGCATTGTCTTCAGCAAATGTAATAGGCACCACCGTCACAAAACCTTCTAAAGATCTTGTTGTTTTTGGCAGTATGTTATCATTCTCTATGACTTCCCATAGTGAATAGTCAATCATCTGGATATACTGCTCAATTCTCATCCTTCAGATCTTAAACTCATTAGGTTTGAGCATTGGAACCTTGGATGCAGCCACCATGTGTACAGAATCTTGATCCATGTGTTCTAGCAAAATCTTGTGTATTAAAACAGATTCTTCTTGATCACTATTTCTAGATCACAAGCTCTGATACTACTTGTTGATCCCAGTTGAGCACTTGATCGAATTCCATAACTAGTTTAAGGTTTAGCTATACTAGATAAAACTAACACAACTAGAGTAGAAACTGTATTTGAGTTTAGCAAATACTATGCGGAATCTAGTATTTGATATTAAGAAGAACTTTCAATGAAACAGTAAACACAAAGAACAAAATAGTTTAACAAAAACTCAGCCTCAATATTATTAACGAATAATACGAATACTCTTCTCAGAATTAGGGTTATACAACCTTGAAGCTATAAACTTATAAAGAATCACGTATCTAACTCTATGCTCTAAGACCTCCTTTTATAGACTAAGGATCCCTAACCAGCTTACAATTCTAAGAAAAGTATATCAAATCTTTTTTATAACTTATCTAATACATATCTTGAAGCACGCGACTTACTATACATATCTCATAAGCAGTTGTAACATAACCGCCTAACAAATAGCTTAACAGTCTTAACTTTTAGTCTAACAGTACTAATCTTGAAGCATCAGCATTAACTTTGTCAGCAGTTGTAACTCTGAACTAGCAGCAGTAACTTTGTTCTGGCAGCACTAACTACTTAGTGTATTTCCTTGAAGTTCTTCAGCAGTTGTAACTTTGTAGAAGCAGTAGTAAGTTACACTAGCAGTCTTAACTTTTCACTAGAAGTAGTAAAACACTTAGCATATTTTTCATTGATCTTCAAGAGCAGTCTTAAATCCATAGAGCAGTAGTAACATCAATGTGAGCAGCAGCAACATCAAGAAGCTTTAATCTCAACAATACTCCCCTAAACTTGACATTTTCTCCTAAAATCATCAAGTTTCTTCATTCAAAGCTTCATAATCACCAGGAGGATGCTTCCAAACACTTCACTTCTTCATTTTTTTTTTGTACAATAAACCAAATAAGCTCCAAAGACATCTGATTGTCATATTCAACTTCCAGCTTATTCTCCAACATCTGTTGAAGTGTAGACAAGGAAAGGGGATACTTTTTCTCCACCAACACGTAGATCACTGAAGATTGCAACATCAATTCATGAACTCCACAAGAATTATAAAGCTTCTAGTGTAGTACTTTGCACCCATGCTGAGTCTTCCATACTACATCTTCTACATGAGGTTCAAACATTGTCTTCAAATCTCCCCATAAGACATAATCATAATCAGAAGCTGGCACCTTCAATGGCCTTGATGTCCCATACTTAGCTTTAACAAGTTCCCACAGAGTTAGTTACTAAGCATGTAATTGAGAAAGAGAAAGAGTCTAAGGTGATTGATATGAAGTATACTGATGCACCAATTATTGAAGATTGGGTGTCTGATGATGAGGACCAGGTTGTGTCTACACCTAAGGTTGAAAGTAAAATAGTTAGACCTAGTATTGAAAAGATTAAGTTTGTCAAACCTAATTTACAAGGACAAAATACTAGGAACACTGTCAATCAAGTTAAACAACCTAGGGAGAACACTAACAGGCCTAGAGGAAACCAAAGGAATTGAAATGGCATGATGTCTCAAAGATTAGGAAGTAATTTTGAGATGTTTAATAAGGCTTGTTATCTATGTGGTAGTTTTGAACATTTGAAGTATGATTGTCATTACTATCAAAAACCTGTGTGGAACTATCCTTAGAGGGTGAATCACCAAAGTTTTTATAAAAATACTCACCCCAATGCTAAAATGAATATGGTTACAAGAACAGCATTAATGAAGTCTGGCCTAGTATCAGTTAATACTGCCAAGCAAAATGTTTCTAAAACAACAGTATTGACTAATGCTGCTAGACCAGTTAATACTGCTCCCACAAAAAAAATAGTTAATGGTGCTAAGTCAATGTCAATTTTTTTAAAAGGGCATATTCAACTGCAAAAAGGCCAATTCAAAATAAAATAGCAATTAATATTGCTAAGCCAAAAGCAGTAGTTAATACTGCTAGGCCAAAAGCAGTCATTAATACTGTTTGGGGAGATCATTTTTATGCTGTTAAGGCCTAAGCTTGTTGGGTTTGAAAACCAAAAATTAAAGTTTTAAACCATGTTTCCAAACATCATAGTTCATCAATAATCCTTAAGAAGTTTGATTATGTTGATGCACAAGGCAGATACAAGTCAGTGATGGCTTGGGTCCCCAAAAGAAACTGATTTTCTTACCTTATGTGCAGGGCAATCCACAGATGGAGTTACAGGATCAAGGAGTGATTGATAGTGGATGCTCAAGGCACATGACAGGAAACATGTCCTATCTTACTAATTATGAAAAAATTGATGGAGGATATGTTGCCTTTGGAGGTAACCCCAAAGGAGGGAAAATCACAGGCAAACTAGATTTTGAGAATGTGTATTTTGTCAAAGAGCTAAAATTCAATCTCTTTAGTGTCTCACAAATATGTGACAAAAAGAATAGTATTCTCTTTAATGACACATAATGTATTGTCTTGTCTCCTTACGTTAAGTTAACTGATAAAAGTCAAATTTTGCTTAAAGTTCTTAGAAAGGATAATATATACAGTGTTGATTTAGAAAACATGGTTCCCAAAGGAGGTTTAACATGTCTCTTTGCAAAAGCCACATCTGATGAATCTAAACTTTGGCATAGAAGGCTAGGTCACTTGAATTTTAAAACAATGAATAAATTGGTTAAGGGAAATCTTGTAAGAGGTTTTCCTTCCAAACTTTTGGAATATGATGAAACCTGTGTTGTTTGTCAAAAGGAAAAGCAACACCGAGCCTCTTGTAAGTCCAAAATAGTGAACTCTATCAGCCAACCTTTACAATTGTTTCATATGGATTTGCTTGGTCCAACATTTGTAAAAAGTTTAATGAAGAAAATGTATTGCCTAGTTGTCACAGATGATTACAGTAGGTTTACTAGGGTTTTCTTTCTAGCTACTAAGGATGAGACTAGTGGCATTCTTAAGTCCTTTATAACTAGAGTAGAAAATTTATCAGGCAAAAATGTTAAAGTGATTAGATATGACAATGGAACTGAATTTAAGATTAAAGATATGAATCAGTTTTGTGAAATGAAAGGTATTATGAGACAGTATAGTGTAGCTAGAACTCCTCAACAAAATGGAGTTGCTGAGAGGAGAAATAGAACACTAATTGAGGCTGCTAGGACTATGCTAGCTGATTCTAAGTTGCCAACTACCTTTTAGGCAGAAGCAGTTAATACTGCTTGCTATGTGCAAAATAGAGTGTTAGTTGTTAAGCCTCATAACAAGACCCCATATGAACTTTTTCATGGTAGAACACCAATTCTAAGTTTTATGAGACCATTTGCGTGTCCTGTTACTATTCTCAATACCATAGATCACTTAGGCAAGTTTGATGGTAATGCTGATGAAGGTTTCTTTATTGGATACTCTCTGAATAGTTAAGCTTTTAGAGTATTCAATAGTAGAACAAGGATAGTGGAAGAGAACTTACATATTAAGTTTAGTTAGAGTACACCTAATGCTGTAGGTAGTGGTCCAGACTGGCTGTTTGATATTGATGCACTAACAAAAACAATGAATTATGAGCCAGTTGTTGCAGGTACACAGTCTAATGGTTTTACAGGTACAAAAGCTAATAATGATGCAGGACAAGCTGGAAAGGAGACAGAACCTGCAAAGAAGTACATCTTGCTACCATTATGGACTGCTGATCCACCAATCTCAACCCAAGCTCCAAAGATTTCTCAAGATGATGAAGTCAAGCATTTCAGTGATGATGACAAGAAGGATGATGAAGATCCTAGAAAAGACAGCAAGAATGATGATCAGGAGAAGAATAATGATGTTAACAGCCCTAACAGCACTAACATAGTTAATACAGCTAGTTCAACTGTTAATGCTGCTGACATACAAGATGATGCTATTGGTGAAAAAGATAGTAGTGAATATCCATTTGATCCAACAATGCCTATATTGAAAGACATATGGACTGAAACTGATGATGAAGATGCTGGTAAAGAGGCTGACATGGGCAATTTGAATGAAACAATTCAAGTCAGTCATATTCCAACTACAAGAATTCACAAAGATCATCCACATGAACAAATTATTGGAGATGTGCATTCTGCTGTACAAACAAGGAAGATGACCAAGAATTTAACAGATCAAGGGCTCTTTGTTAGAACTATTAAACAAAGAAACAGTCATAAAGATCTTCAAAATTGTTCATTTGCTTGCTTTTTATCACAAGTGGAACCCAAAAAGACAATCCAAGAATTGACTGATTCAAGCTGGGTAGAAGCTATGCAGGAAGAACTTCTACAATTCAAGCTGCAAGAAGTTTCGACTCTGGTAGATTTACCTAATAGCAAAAGGGCTATAGGTACAAAATGGGTTTTCAGAAACAAGAAAGATGAAAGAGGAATTGTGATAAGAAACAAAGCAAGTTTAGTTGCTCAGGGATACACACAAGAAGAAGGGATAGACTATGATGAAGTCTTTACCCCTGTTGCAAGAATAGAAGCAATTAGGCTGTTTCTAGCTTATGCTTCATTTAAAGAATTTGTGGTGTATCAAATGGATGTAAAAAGTGCTTTTCTTTATGGAAAGATTGAAGAAGAAGTGTATGTTTGTCAACCACCAGGGTTTGAAGATCCTGAATTTCCTGATAAAGTTTACAAGGTGGAAAAGGCACTTTATGGTTTACATCAAGCTCCTAGAGCATGGTATGAAACCTTGTCAACATACCTGTTGGACAATGGGTTTCAAAGATGGAAAATTGATAAAGACTTTGTTCATCAGAAGACACAAGGGTGATATTCTGCTTTTCAAGTTTATGTAGATGATATCATCTTTGGTTCTACAAGGAATGAGTTGTGTATTGAATTTGAGAAGCTTATGCATGAAAAGTCTCAGATGGGTTCAATAGGAGAACTTACTTTCTTTCTGGGTTTACAAGTAAAGCAAAACAAGGAAGGCATATTTATCATTTAAGATAAGTATGTTGCTAAGATCTTAAAGAAGTTTGGGTATACAGATGTCAAGACAACAAGTACACCAATGGAAACTTCAAAGCCTTTGCTCAAGGATGAAGATGGTGAAGAAGTTGATGTTCATCTATACAGATCAATGATTGGTTCATTGATGTATCTTACTTCTTCAAGACCTAACATTATGTTTGCAGTGTTTTCATATGAAAGATACCAAGTCACACCAAAAGTTTCATGGCAGTGCAAGAAACAGACCATGGTTGCAAATTCCAAAACAGGAGGATGTTAATTTCTTGGGTGTAGATTGGTCTCATGGCAGTGCAAGAAACAGACCATGGTTGCAAATTCCAAAACAGAAGCTGAATATGTGGCTGCTTTAAGTTGTTGTGGACAAGTGCTCTGGATTCATAATCAATTGCTGGATTATTGGTACAATTTTATGCATACAAAAAATTTTATTGACAATAACAGTAATATGTGTATAATTAAAAATCTTGTTTTTCATTAAAAAAAAGCATATAGAGATCAGACATCACTTTATAAGAGATTGCAATGATAAGAAGTTAATTTAAATGGTTAAAATTCATACTGACAAGAATGTTGCAGATTTGCTTACAAAAGCTTTTGATGTAGGTAGATTTCAGTATTTAACTACCAGTATTGGAATGTTAAGTCTTTAAATCTTTGATCTCTTTATGTTTTTGTAGAGTTTTGTAAGGATTGGTACTATTATTCAAATCATTAAATGTTTCTGCTGCTAAGTGTAATTAGTACTGCTAGTTATACTTAGAACTGCTATGTTTCTGCTGTTGGTTAAAACTGCTAAGTCTAATCATGTTGTGAAAAGTGTTATTGCTTGTGTTTGTTTGGTGTTGGACTAACATTTTGTAGGATAAGCAACAAGAAGTGTTGGAATGCTGATGAATAAGTTGTTTGGAGTGGAAACCAAGTTAATACTGCTAGGCATAAGTTAATGCTGCCAGGCTTAACTTAATGCTATTGGGTTTCTACTGCCGAGTTTGAAAGTACAGGGTACTATTTTATAAATTCAAATTTATTAAGGGTTTATATCCTTCAATCATTCACATAATCGATTTTATCCGTTCAATTACTCTCTCAAACGAAACCCTAACTCAAATTTATCATCTAATTGCAAAACCCACCAAAAACCCAACACGATTTCCCAAATAACACAATGACAAAATTACACTTTGCTGATACTCACAATATTGTTGCATTCTCGCAAAAACCAAAAGAGTCTGAAGGATTTACAGAGATAATTAATTTCTTGAATGCAAACCCTATAAGGTATGCATTAACTGTAAGTCCTACTATATATATTTCACATATTGAACAGTTTTGGTCTACTGCTAAGGTCAAAACACTCAATAATGAAGTACAAATTCAGGCTGTTGTAGATGGCCAAGATATACTCATTACTGAAACGTATGTTAGAAGATCTCTTCGACTAGCAGATGATAAAAATAGTATTGAGTGTCTCTCAAATTCTACAATTTTTGAACAACTTGCACTGATGGGGTATCAAAGGAAAAATGATTCTTTAATTTTTTTCAAATGATCCTTCTCTCCACAGTGGAAATTCTTAATTCATACCATATTACAATGTATTAGTCCTAAAACAACTTCATGGAATGAGTTTAGCAGCAATATAGCTTCTGCTATAATCTGCTTGGCTACAAACCAAACGTTTAATTTTTCAAAGGTGATTTTTGATGGTATGGTTAAGAACTTGGATAAATTAGCAAACAAATTTTATATGTATCCAAGGTTTTTACAAGTTTTCCTGAACAAACAATTTTCTGAGAAAGTCATTCATCAAAGAATTTATCATGCACCCTCTCATACTAAAAAGATTTTTGCAAATATGTGAAGGGTAGGAAAAGACTTGCGAGGATTATAATACACTTGGTAGGATGTTAGTCCTTTGTAACGTGTGTATATGATACTTTGAGTTAATATGATTAAGTATGCGGAATCTACTTAACCACACTTAGAAGGTTATTTGTTATTGGAAATGGAACAATGATGTTTAAGTAATGAACAATGAACACAGAAAGTATATCATCAAACGATTTAATATTATTGAGAATAATACGAGTGATCTTCACTATCACTTGTTGAATCTAACACACCTGCTAGATCTTTGAGCCTATGTGGATCGGTAGAATGCCTATGTAATCACAAGCACACTACAAGAGAATCTCTGAATAGGAACTAGAAAAGAAAAGAACTAAGACTATGATCCTCTATGGATCGTATAATGAACTAAAGGATAATATTATTGATGATTATTCAAGTCGTAAAAGATCTATCCAACTCATAGACGGGGTGTTCCTTTTGTAATGACAAGAAACCCTAACCCTAACCCGTCATACAAGAAAACGTGTGAAGAGATAAACATGATCTCTTCTAAAAATAATTCTAACAAACATGCTAAACATACGGGATAACAACTAACAAAACCAGCAGCAACAACTACTATCAGCAGAAACAAGATAGAACTATCAGCAGCAATGAGCTTCAGTAGGAACTTCAACTATCGGCAGGAACCAGCTTTCACTATCGGTAGCAACAAGAAATATCTTATTTCTGAAATTCCTAACAATCCTCCCCTAATCTTGAGGTTGACTAGGTTAACCGACAAGATTCCCTAAGCGTTCTTTGATCTCTGAAAGTACTCTGAAGTCCATAGGGAGAGGATTAATCCAGCAGCAGCAACAGTAAGGAACCAGCAGTAACACTTGAAACTTCCAGCAGCAACTTCGATAGTTCAGCAGCAATAGAAAATTTAAGCTAGTCACCATGTCATTCTGGATCTTGACTGCTACTATGACAATATGTACATCAAATCACTTAAGTTTCAGACTATTCTCATCACATCCAGATGTGTTAACTCCTGTGAGAGGTGAATCATTGAAAATTAATGGATTTGATGTCTCTTTACCAATAGCCATCACTACTGGAGTAGCCAATGTTGAGGTGTGTAAGACCATGGTACATTGATAACCATCTGATTTTTAGTAAACCAGCAACTATAAACGGATTTGATTTGTCTTTACCTGTAACCGTTTGCTCAGGACTAGCCAATTCTTGGGTTATAGCAAACCTTGGTGAATTGAATACCAGATATGGATACCAATTGTCTTTACTACAAACCATACTTTTGTGGACTAGCCAATTCTTTGGATCCCTTAAAGGGTTACATCCATGGTGAATGGAGAACCATTTCAACTCTCAGGAATGAACCATGGGTGATGATGAGGCGAAAAGTGTACCGCTTTTAAGGGGTCATTTAAGCCCGAAATCGTATTTATTTGATCAAATATTGCCCTAAATCGTTCCTTTTGTCATTTTAGGTACTTTTGAGGAGAAATCTGGAAAAGGAGGCATTTTGGACGTTTTTGGAGCATAAAAGTGAAGAAAACGGCAAAGTCTCAAAATTGTGCTGAAAGTCACCTTTGACGGCGTCAACATTAACTCCAGACGGCGTCATGCCTTGGCAAGAAAAGTTGGATGTGAAATTTACTCATGACGGGCCAGTGAGTTTGCATGAGAATTCTGACGGCGTCACGCTTTAACTAAATCAAGGGCGTCACGGCTTAAATCATAAGGGGACGGCGTCACGTTATAGGTCCGACGGCGTCAAGCCTTGATAAGCCAGAATGGATTTTTGAAGAGCTAAAGAGGGACGGCGTCAAGATGGTCATCCGGGAACCCTAAAAGCGGCGAGGTGACGGCGTCACAATGCATAAGGTGACGCCGTCAGATGTCAAAGTCTATATATAGTTTTCTAATTTTTTGTCATTAAGGGAGAGCTTAGTGTGTGGAATTTTGGGATAAAACCCTAAGACGATTTTAGCTACTTTTTCAGGGCTTTTTGCCCTGAGATCTTCCATGTTTCATTGAAAGATAAGTTATCAATTAATCATTCAATATGTCTATGTGTTGTTTGATTCTATCTTATGCTTGTCTTTTGTTTAACATGTTAGGCTAATTTTATCTTGTGTTTGCTTAGATCTAATGAAACCTAGCTATTGATTATTGGTTGTTAGTGTGTTGTTAGTTGTATTGGATGATTGTTTATCTATGTTAGGCTTAAGAAAACTGGCTAACTTCCTATTCGGTAACTTGCTTGAACGTCTTAAGAAACATGAACCAAACGCGTACTAAAGGTTTTTATGGTTGTATCTAATGCACAAGCGAATTCTAGTGATCCCATGTTAGGAGCTTCCTAGCCGGCTTGACATAGGAGTGAAGTAGGAGCTTGTAGAGTTTGGGGAAGTAAGTACGCCACCCCACGAATGGTATTAAGGAATACACCCGTCATCCACGCGACTAATACACACTAATTAACCGGTAAAAGATAGTTAGGGAGTAAGGAAATCTAAGTAAACACATTTCTCTACACATAAGTTTCTCACCACTTTTCATTTTTGTTATTTTATTTTATTTGCATTTGTAGTAATTTGGGTTAGTTGACTAGCAACTAATTCCGCCCACTCCTTCAAAACCCGAGATTTTACTTGCTTTCATAAAATTATAAAAACATAAAAAGAATCTTCCTCAACCCTTAGACCTAATTAGAGTAGCCTTTCACACCTAACGAACACTATTCCCTGTGGAGAACGATCAATCCCCCGTACTTACCACTACACTATACTACATCGGTCAGGTACACTGCCTGGTGGGGTTGTAAGCCTCTTGAGATCCCTCGAGAGGTAAAACCTGTTGTAAGGTCGCAAAACCACGCAATCAAGTTTTTGGCGCCGCTGCCGGGGAATAGTTATTGTTTAGGTTGAATTTTTATTTCTATTAGGTCTACTCACTAGATTCCTTTCTAGTGAGATTTTTATTTTATTTTTCTAGGTTTTCTTTAGTCTATCTTATTTCTTTGTGTGTTTGTTCGTAATTTCCATTGACTCTTCCGTTCACCATTATGGAGAACGCGAATCCACCATACTACCAGCCACGTAATTCACCCACTCCATATGACATCTTGATGTTTAAACAACATAAAGATGAACCTCTCTATGATGCATGGACTCGTTTTAAATATTTACTCCAAAAAGTCCCTCATCATAACTTCGATTTTTGGTCCCTAACTCAATTCTTTTACAATCATGTCGACCGACAAGCCCAAAGGTACATTTACCATATTGCCGGCAGGGATATTAGGGAATTAAGTGCTGAGAAAGCATGGGAAGCTATTGAAGAGTGTGCCCAATATTATTATATAGTAGACAACCCAACAAACGTTAGTACAAGTCAATTGACCACAAATTTCGAGGATCATGAAACAAGTTTGTTTGGGGATGAATATGTTAGTGTTGAGATACCTAAGTGGTTGTCATGTAATGCCATAGTACAAAACAAACACATAGGTGACCTTGATATGACGGAGGATTTAGCCGAACATGATCACATTGATCAAAAAGACCTAGGTTTTGTGATTGATGACGTCGAATCTCAAGAAACACATGATGAATCTTTTAGGCAGTTTGAATATAGCAGTCAGAATATTGAGGATGATCCGTATGATTTGGACATAGAAGTTGAAATGCCTAGAGAAGCACTTGAGATACTTGGGAAAATGTTAGGGTTAGATCCTACTAAAACGCATGATGAGGATATAGGTGAGCTTGACGTAAGGAATGATGAGGTAAGTAACATAAGCCCACCAAGTGCCCCACAAGTCCTACCATCATTTGAGGCACACACACCGCCCGTGACTTACCCGGAAGAAGTGGAAGAGACTATAGGAACCCCAATAGAGGTAGAGCCCTTGTACCAAACACAACTAGAAGAAGTATGTTTGAATACTTGTGATCACAACCTTACTCTTAGTTCTATGGAAGTTCCTACTTTTGATGAACCGGAGCCTCAGCCAAAACCGTTACCTAATCTTCCATCCTTAGATGTGAATTTAGGAATTGAAAAAGGTCCCGATCCACCCATCAAAACATATAGTCCGGGTAGTCTTAAGTTTAAGGTAGTGGACATTAAGCCTTGTAGTGAGGAAGACAATATAGGAGTGAAAAATGACCTTACATGTCTACATCACCCATTCATGATTGATCACAAGAAACATTATGGGTTTAAACCGGGTCTATTGGGTCAAGATGGATTCCCAACTAGGAGTCTCTCGAAGTTGATAGAAGATGATCCCTTTTTAGGAGGAAACTCAAAATCACCCATTGACCAAAGTGAACTAGGTAAGGTTATGATGAAAGGAGCACACCCCTTTGAGCATATAATTCATCCACCAATCTTTCCTCACGCGGCATACTTCCACCAAGTTGGTGTGTATCGCTACTATCACCCGCACTTAATCCTAAGTGTAGGGAAAACCTCTCTTTTATCCATTAAATAAGGGTAGAGTCAGGCTCATGACTCGAACAAAAACAAGCGCTCTTGGGAGGCAGCCCATGGTTTATTTGCTTTGTGTGTTTGTTTATTTATTTGTTTGATTTTATTTTCCGTATATGTGTTTAATTTTTATTATTATTGATTCATGTTCAAAAGTAAATTGTGAAAATGCTTTATGTTGTTTTTAACTTCGTCTTAACTACATATAAAGGTATTTTGCAAAAGATAAGTGTAAGGGAAATCTAAATCGGTTTATTAGAACACAAATTAACATGAATCGTAATAATAATAAATTAGCATACATATTCGTGTTTGTTTGAGTCAAATGCTTGTATCGAGTCATAATGATGTTTTGCAGGATTTCCAGGAAGTAAGGTAAAGGTTTTTCCAGAAATTTTCCGGAAACTAAAAATGAAAATTTTTGTCAGGTCATTTCTGACGGCGTCAGGGGTTATAACCTGACGGCGTCAGATTTAATTTACAGAAATTTTTGAAATTTTTGTTTTTAAAAAAGTTTTTATTAAAATCTCCAACTTATAATCTCCAGGAATCTGCAAAGTTATCATTCCACAAGCATTATATCCTTATATATAGATTTTATCCCGCCGATGTTATGCAGGTTTTCGTGTTTGTTTTCTCAGGCTTAACAGGTTATTTTGGACAAGGAGATGTTTTTTGGAATCAAGCTTATGGCGATGCATTAGTCATGGAGCTTCAACATTCTCTTTGGAGGAAGATTTAACCGTGTAATTTCATTATCCAACGAGCGAATCAGGGGAGTATTTGATTTCATTCTTTTACTTTATGCTTTTACATTTGTCATTTGAACATTGGGGACAATGTTCATCTTAAGTGTAAGGGGAGGGTAAAAGTACGATTTTAGAGAATACAATTGCGCTTGATTTTTGTTTGTTTGATGGTAGATGTGTAATAAAACTGAGAGAAATACTTGTTAAGGTAATTTTAGTGCCAAATTTAAAATTTTTTACAACATATAGGAGTGAAACTTTGATCTTAATGAGCGTCTCACGGATAGGAGTTATATGACTAGCACAAAAACCGTACCACTAAAAAATTTTCCACCCCCAAATATGTGAGGTTCGCCCCTAGAATTGGTAGGAAAAGCATTTATGCTATGATGTGTGTACCGGTAGCACTTAGATTCTAGAACTTGCGTTAGGACCATTCCGAGGCCACAAGTGAGACTACATTCGTGTAGTTAGATTTACTACATGATAAGAGGCATTAGGATTAACCCATTGTTTTACACCTGTGTTTTTGTTATAATTACATTGGCTACATTGGTCAAGTAATTCTCCCACACCCTTTGCGTTGTACTCATTTTTAGTACACGATACCCCTAGTACACCCCTCAGAGCCTATCTTTTCGTTTCGACCTTTAAGCATTTTACTTGAAGGAAGAATTTGTTTACACCCCACTAAAATGTACACCCAAATCGCCTTAGCCTACCTTGTATGCACTCATTTTTAGTGCATTATTGTTACAACATTTGTTTAAACCCAAGTTAATTATCTAGTCAATTACATGGTTGCTAAGTCGAGTCATATCCTTGTACATATTGTTTTGGGACGATTGGGACTCGTGGGTAAAGTACTAGTGTAATGGAGTAATGGGGAAGAACATCATTTATTACCCCCATATGTGCTAAATGTTTTAAAAGTACTCCAAGTTTTTCAATTATCTTAATTCGAGTCATTAGAATAGTTATTTGTAAAGTTATGTAAAAGTTCAAGTGTAAGGGGATGCAACGCCCCTATGATGTATTATTTTGGATGGTAGGGTAAAAGTGTATGCACAAAAAAAAAAAAAAAAAAAAAAAAAAAAAAAAAAAAAAAAAAAAAAAAATCGAAAAAATCAAGAAAAATACAAAAAAATGAGAAAAAGAAAAGTAGAAAAAAACATACGGACTACCATCCCGTTTCATTTTATGTTTATTTTATGTTTATGTTTTGTTATTTTCTTTCATTAGCTTAAGATCGAGTCTAGTCTTGGCTTAGCAACGTTGTATAGTACATGTAATTGATCAAGATCTTTAACTCGCCACCAGTAAAATATCCTTTATCCAACCAAACCGTGTTTTCCTTTTCCCTACACCTAACGTTATAACCCATTTAAAAGCCCTCTTTGATAGTTTATCTTAGGTGCTTACGCCTAGTGGAGGAGGTTTTCGATCCTTTCCCAAGCCTATGGTAATCTATTTGCTATGACAGGTAGTGAGA
This sequence comes from Artemisia tridentata subsp. tridentata, assembly GCA_021014915.2. Lineage (NCBI taxonomy): Eukaryota > Viridiplantae > Streptophyta > Magnoliopsida > Asterales > Asteraceae > Artemisia > Artemisia tridentata. The sequence continues at coordinate 305,887,963 of CP139501.1, read as the reverse complement.
GATATTTTCCGTTTTCATTTATGAGATTTATTTTGATGACACTTGAGAGATGTGAGTATCTAAACACTACTTGTGAGGTGCTAGTATGTAATCTCCGTGCTTATTATGATTGAAGTGGAACGATTATTTGTTGTAATTACTTTTATGTTTGCATTAAATGACCCCTAACTTGTATTTTGATTAGAATAAAAGCGCATTTGCTTGAGGACAAGCAAATCTCAAGTGTAAGGGTATTTGATGAGGCGAAAAGTGTACCGCTTTTAAGGGGTCATTTAAGCCCGAAATCGTATTTATTTGATCAAATATTGCCCTAAATCGTTCCTTTTGTCATTTTAGGTACTTTTGAGGAGAAATCTGGAAAAGGAGGCATTTTGGACGTTTTTGGAGCATAAAAGTGAAGAAAACGGCAAAGTCTCAAAATTGTGCTGAAAGTCACCTTTGACGGCGTCAACATTAACTCCAGACGGCGTCATGCCTTGGCAAGAAAAGTTGGATGTGAAATTTACTCATGACGGGCCAGTGAGTTTGCATGAGAATTCTGACGGCGTCACGCTTTAACTAAATCAAGGGCGTCACGGCTTAAATCATAAGGGGACGGCGTCACGTATAGGTCCGACGGCGTCAAGCCTTGATAGGCCAGAATGGATTTTTGAAGAGCTAAAGAGGGACGGCGTCAAATGGTCACCCGGGAACCCTAAAAGCGGCGAGGTGACGGCGTCACAATGCATAAGGTGACGCCGTCAGATGTCAAAGTCTATATATAGTTTTCTAATTTTTTGTCATTAAGGGAGAGCTTAGTGTGTGGAATTTTGGGATAAAACCCTAAGACGATTTTAGCTACTTTTTCAGGGCTTTTTGCCCTGAGATCTTCCATGTTTCATTGAAAGATAAGTTATCAATTAATCATTCAATATGTCTATGTGTTGTTTGATTCTATCTTATGCTTGTCTTTTGTTTAACATGTTAGGCTAATTTTATCTTGTGTTTGCTTAGATCTAATGAAACCTAGCTATTGATTATTGGTTGTTAGTGTGTTGTTAGTTGTATTGGATGATTGTTTATCTATGTTAGGCTTAAGAAAACTGGCTAACTTCCTATTCGGTAACTTGCTTGAACGTCTTAAGAAACATGAACCAAACGCGTACTAAAGGTTTTTATGGTTGTATCTAATGCACAAGCGAATTCTAGTGATCCCATGTTAGGAGCTTCCTAGCCGGCTCGACATAGGAGTGAAGTAGGAGCTTGTAGAGTTTGGGGAAGTAAGTACGCCACCCCACGAATGGTATTAAGGAATACACCCGTCATCCACGCGACTAATACACACTAATTAACCGGTAAAAGATAGTTAGGGAGTAAGGAAATCTAAGTAAACACATTTCTCTACACATAAGTTTCTCACCACTTTTCATTTTTGTTATTTTATTTTATTTGCATTTGTAGTAATTTGGGTTAGTTGACTAGCAACTAATTCCGCCCACTCCTTCAAAACCCGAGATTTTACTTGCTTTCATAAAATTATAAAAACATAAAAAGAATCTTCCTCAACCCTTAGACCTAATTAGAGTAGCCTTTCACACCTAACGAACACTATTCCCTGTGGAGAACGATCAATCCCCCGTACTTACCACTACACTATACTACATCGGTCAGGTACACTGCCTGGTGGGGTTGTAAGCCTCTTGAGATCCCTCGAGAGGTAAAACCTGTTGTAAGGTCGCAAAACCACGCAATCAACCATGGGTGAGTTGAAGTACCCTATAGCTTTGAGCAAGCTATTACAGCTATCAACGGATTTGATTATCACACCAGAGCCGTACCCTCATGGTGAGTCAACTCTTTCTTGTCTGTGAGACATGGTGAGTTGAATACCATTTGTTGTGTAGGTGTAAACACCAACACTGTACCTGCAAGGTGTTGCTCAAAACCAACTTATTAGCACACAAAATATACAATTTTTTTTTAAACTAAAGGAAACAAGAAACAAACCAAAAGAAAAAGAATACAACAACAACAAGCCTCCCCTTAGGCTTAAACCTCCCCTTAAACTCAGCACCTAAGGATTGAGCATTCCAATATGAACCACCAGATAGTTGAATCTTGGACCATCAAATGCTTTAGTCAACAGGTCAGCCACATTCTCATCAGAGTCGATCTTAAGCACCTGAATGAGATGCTTCTCATAAGCATCCCTTATGAAATGATGCCTAATCTCTATGTGCTTTGTTCTTTGATGAAACACTGGATTTTTAACAATACAGATGGTACTTTGGTTGTCAATGAAAATTTTAGTGTTCAAGAAGTTAAACCCATAGTCTAACAATTGATTTTGCAACCAAAGGACCTGTCCACAGCAACTAGCAGCAGCAACATACTCTGCCTCAGTAGAAGAAGTAGCCACAATAGTTTACTTCTTGCATTGCCAAGAAACCAACCTTCTTCCCAAAAACTGGCAACCCCCAGTAGTAGATTTTCTATCAAAGTTTGCTCCAGCATAGTCACTGTAAAACCCAAAAATTTGAAAGCATGGTAAAAGACCAAAATGCCCCTACAACTTTGAAAATTAAATAAAAGCTTATATAACTTACAATTTAATTACAAAAGCTATGAAAATATATCACAAATGACATGAAATAATTATGGAGCAACATAAAATATTTGTGCAAGCTATCAAAATTATTATAACACACAAACAAGTCAAATTTAGCCGAAAATAATTAAGTGTACATTTACTTTGTTTTAAAAATTATTTAAATGTATTTAAATTACAAAATAAAATAGGAAATAATTCAAAATAAATGTGATTGATTTGGTAAACCATTTGGCGGAATTTCTTGTGCCATTTACTCCCAAAATCTCAGCCATTACCCTTTTATTTGAACCAATTCCATTAAACCCTAATTTCTCCTTGCCGACTAAAGCAAAACACACACAAAAATACATTGCTCTTCCATACGAATTTCTGGACCAACTTGGTTATTTTTCCTTTGGTGTTCTACATCATCTAAAGGAGCTGAGAAAAATACCTTTCGAATTATTTGTGGCCTGGTTCGATCGTGGTCGAATTTTCTTTGTCGCGTGAACAAAGCTAAGGTAAATTTGTGTATAATTAATCCGACCCTTTTAAAATTCGTTTCTCATTTTTCATGAGTTCCTTACATCGTATATGTCCTATGAAAAATGATTACAAGGTTTGTAGATCGTTCGTGAGCTCGTGGTAAATTCTTGTGTGTCGCGTATAGATCCAAGAAGAAGGAATTCGTTACAGCCATTCGACTCGTTCTAAATTCGGTTTGCTATTTTTCCTGAGTCTCTTATGATCTATGAACGTCGAATAAAATGCTAAGAACATACCATGCACACTCAATGAATTATTTGTGAATTAAATCATAAAAACGTATATAAAACCTAAATAATTATATCCGAATTTTTGAGGCTTCATGTTTATTTTATTTAGACTCTATATGATCATAATAACCTGAGAAAAATGCTACTTCGAATTGTCAAGGCCTAAAATATTTATTTTTGATTTATTTTTTTATGCGGATTAAAAGAAAAATCAAGAAGAAAAAGAAATAAAATCATGCGATCTAGGGTTTAGGATTTTAGGGCTGTTCATGGTTGATAAATGATGAGTAAATGATGATATGATGATTGATTAATGATTGGTAATTTTAGGGTTAGGGTTTTGTGGTTAAAAAGGGGTTAACGATTTGTATTAAAATGTTTTGGGTGTGTTTTGTAACTTTTAAAACTCAAGGGTTATTTTTAGAACTTAATTTGGGCTGTGTATTATTCGAATAAAATAGAAGTTGGAGGTGTCATGTGTAATTTTTATATTTAAAGGGTTTAATTTGTTAATTAAATAAAGTTTGATTCGATTTAGTAAATAATTAAAATAGAGGGACTAAATATGTAATTTCTAGAAACTTAGGGTTGATTTGAGTAATAAATTATATTCAGGGGGTGATGTGTCATTTTGTTAATTTAATGGCTTAATATGTAATTGTTAATAATTAAAGGTTGAAATTGTAAATTAAAGGGCTTAATATGTAACTTTGATAACTAGAGGGACTTAATGTGTAAATTATGAATATTCAAGGGTACATTCGTATAACATGCTAAAATAAGTACTCATTGTGTAAAATTGATAAATTAAGGGTTTAATGTGTAACTATGAATACTTGAAGATTTAAAGTGTAACTTTTGAAATAAAGGGATGTAAAGTGTAAATTGTGAAACCCTAAGGACCAAATGTGTAAATATGATAAAAGATACCTTATTTCCATTAATAATGATTTAACTAAGTTATGTTACTCCAACTTTCTAAAAGTGGAAACTTACTAAAATTGGAAACCTGCTAAAAATAGAAAGTTACTTTAAATGGAAAGACAATTAATTAAGAATGAATTATAATTCCCTTCTACTCCTTTAGGTGTGAAGAAGGAGAGACTTTGAGCTATCCCCTATTTCTGTGCTTTGTTTCTATTTGTGCTTTCGTCATAAGGTACGGATACTCTACCCTTTTAGTAAGGGTGTCTTTTCACCTATGCATTGATGTTGAGCTATGATTTAAACCTTTGCCATGATCCTTTTGACATGAACCTTTTGATATGACCTTGAGATATACCTTCTGATTATGACCTTGAGATGCACCTTGATATGACATTGAGACCTGACTCTTAGTTTGATACCCGAGCCATTTTATGTTACCTAGCCAGGAAGGTAACCTGGCCATGTCTGTGATGCACCACTGGCATGACTCATGTGTGGGTGAGTGATTTCTCACACCGTCCCTCTTATATTATGATATGGCCATTATGACTTTGAGATTATGATTTTGAGATGACTTTGAGTTTGGGGGCGTATGGATTGCAATCCTAGATTTGTATGTTTAGTGGATTTAACTATGAGTTTGAGTTATGACTTTGAGGTGACTGGTACTGTGTGCAATACATGCCTTTCACATTTCTGGGAGCTGATGATTGCGTGGTTTTGTTACCTTACAACAGGTTTTACCTCTCGAGGGATCTCAAGAGGCTTACAACCCCACCAGGCAGTGTACCTGACCGATGTAGTATAGTGTAGTGGTAAGTACGGGGGATTGATCGTTCTCCACAGGGAATAGTGTTCGTTAGGTATGAAAGGCTACTCTAATTAGGTCTAAGGGTTGAGGAAGATTCTTTTTTATGTTTTTATAGTTTTTATGAAAGCAAGTAAAATCTTGGTTTTGAAGGAGTGGGCGGAATTAGTTGCTAGTCAACTAACCCAAAATTTACTACGAATGCAAATAAAATAAAATAACAAAAATGAAATGTGGTGAGAAACTTATGTGTAGAGAAATGTGTTTACTTAGATTTCCTTACTCCCTAACTATCTTTTACCGGTTAATTAGTGTGTATTAGTTGCGTGGATGACGGGTGTATTCCTTAATACCATTCGTGGGGTGGCGTACTTACTTCCCCAAACTCTACAAGCTCCTACTTCACTCCTATGTCGAGCCGGCTAGGAAGCTCCTAACATGGGATCACTAGAATTCGCTTGTGCATTAAATACAACCATAAAAACCTTTAGTACGCGTTTGGTTCATGTTTCTTAAGACGTTCAAGCAAGTTACCGAATAGGAAGTTCGCCAGTTTTCTTAAGCCTAACATAGATAAACAATCATCCAATACAACTAACAACACACTAACAACCAATAATCAATAGCTAGGTTTCATTAGATCTAAGCAAACACAAGATAAAATTAGCCTAACATGTTAAACAAAAGACAAGCATAAGATAGAATCAAACAACACATAGACATATTGAATGATTAATTGATAACTTATCTTTCAATGAAACATGGAAGATCTCAAGGCAAAAAGCCCTGAAAAAGTAGCTAAAATCGTCTTAGGGTTTTATCCCAAAATTCCACACACTAAGCTCTCCCTTAATGACAAAAGATTAGAAAACTATATATAGATTTTTGGATCTGACGGCGTCACCTTATGCATTGTGACGCCGTCACCTCGCCGCTTTTAGGGTTCCCGGGTGACCTTCTTGACGCCGTCCCTCTTTAGCTCTTCAAAAATCCATTCTGGCCTATCAAGGCTTGACGCCGTCTAACCATGAACGTGACGCCGTCCCCTTATGATTTAAGCCGTGACGCCCTTGATTTAGTTAAAGCGTGACGCCGTCAGAATTCTCATGCTAACTCACTGGCCCGTCATGAGTAAATTTCACATCCCACTTTTCTTGCCAAAGCATGACGCCGTCCAGAGTAAATTGTGACGCCGTCAAGAGTAACTTTCAGCCGATTTTTGAGACTTTGCCGTTTTCTTCACTTTAATGCTCCAAAAACGTCCAAAATGCCTCCTTTTCCAGATTTCTCCTCAAAAGTACCTAAAATGACAAAAGGAACGATTTAGGGCAATATTTGATCAAATAAATACGATTTCGGGCTTAAATGACCCCTTAAAAGCGGTACACTTTTCGCCTCATCAAATACCCTTACACTTGAGATTTGCTTGTCCTCAAGCAAATGCGCTTTTATTCTAATCAAAATACAAGTTAGGGGTCATTTAATGCAAACATAAAAGTAATTACAACAAATAATCGTTCCACTTCAATCATAATAAGCACGGAGATTATATACTAGCACCTCACAAATAGTGTTTAGATACTCACATCTCTCAAGTGTCATCAAAATAAATCTCATAAATGAAAACGGAAAATATCTCTCACTACCTGTCATAGCAAATAGATTACCATAGGCTTGGGAAAGGATCGAAAACCTCCTCCACTAGGCGTAAGCACCTAAGATAAACTATCAAAGAGGGCTTTTAAATGGGTTATAATGTTAGGTGTAGGGAAAAGGAAGACACGGTTTTGTTGGATAAAGGATATTTTACTGGTGGCGAGTTAAAGATCTTGATCAATTACATGTACTATACAATGTTGCTAAGCTAAGACTAGACTCGATCTTAAGCTAAAAACGAAATAACAAAATAACAGAAATATAAAACAAACATAAAATGAAACGGGATGGTAGTCCGTATGTTTTTTCTATTTTTCATTTTCTCATTTTTTTTGTGTTTTTCTTGATTTTTTTTTTTTTTTTTTTTTTTTTTTTTTTTTTTTTTTTTTTTGCATACACTCTTGCCCTACCATCCAAAATAATACATCATAGGGGCATTGCATTCCCCTTACACTTGAATTTTTACATAACTTTACAAATACTAATCTAATGACTCGAATTAAGATAATTGAAAAACTTGGAGTACTTTTAAAACATTTAGCACATATGGGGGTAATAAATGATGTTCTTCCCCATTACTCCATTATACTAGTACTTTACCCATGAGTCCCAATCGTCCCAAAACAATATGTACAAGGATATGACTCAACTTAGCAACCATGTAATCAACTAGATAATTAACTTGGGTTTAAACAAATGTTGTAACAATAATGCACTAAAGATGAGTGCATACAAGGTAGGCTAAGGCGATTTGGGTGTACATTTAAGTGGGGTGTAACAAATTCTTCCTTTAAGTAAAATGCTTAAAGGTCGAAACGAAAAGATAGGCTCTGAGGGGTGTACTAGGGGTATCGTGTACTAAAAATGAGTACAACGCAAAGGGTGTGGGAGAATTACTTGACCAATGTAGCCAACGTAATTATAACAAAAACACAGGTGTAAAACAATGGGTTAATCCTAATGCCTCTTATCATGTAGTAAATCTAACTACACGAATGTAGTCTCACTTGTGGCCTTGGAATGGTCCTAACGCAAGTTCTAGAATCTAAGTGCTACCGGTACACACATCATAGCATAAATGCTTTTCCTACCAATTCTAGGGGCGAACCTCACATATTTGGGGTGGAAAATTTTTTAGTGGTACGGTTTTTATGCTAGTCATATAACTCCTATCCGTGAGACGCTCATTAAGATCAAAGTTTCACTCCTATATGTTGTAAAAAATTTTAAATTTGGCACTAAAATTACCTTAACAAGTATTTCTCTCAGTTTTATTACACATCTACTATTAAACAAACAAAAATCAAGCGCAATTGTATTCTCAAAAATCGTACTTTTACCCTCCCCTTACACTTAAGATGAACATTGTCCCCAATGTTCAAATAACAAGATGTAAAAGCATAAAGTAAAAGAATGAAATCAAATACTCCCCTGATTCGCTCGTTGGATAGTGAAATTACACGGTTAAATCTTCCTCCAAAGAGAATGTTGAAGCTCCATGACTAATGCATCGCCATAAGCTTGATTCCATAAACATTTCCTTGTCCAAAATAACCTGTTAACCTGAGAAAACAAACACGAAAACCTGCATATCATCGGCGGGATAAAATCTATATATAAGGATATAATGCTTGTGGACTGATAATTTTGCAGATTCCTGGAGATTATAAGTTGGAGATTTAATAAAAACTTTTTATGAAAACAAACTTTCAAAAATTTCTGGAAATTAAATCTGACGCCGTCAGGTTATAACCCCTGACGCCGTCAGAAATGACCTGACAAAAATTTTCATTTTTAGTTTCCGGAAAATTTCTGGAAAAACCTTTACCTTACTTCCTGGAAATCCTGCAAAACATCATTATGACTCGATACAAGCATTTGACTCAAACAAACACTAATATGTATGCTAATTTATTATTATTACGATTCATGTTCATATGTGTTCTAATAAACCGATTTAGATTTCCCTTACACTTATCTTTTGCAAAATACCTTTATATGTAGTTAAGACGAAGTTAAAAACAAAATAAAGCATTTTCACAATTTAGTTTTGAACATGAATCAATAAGAATAAAAATTAAACATACATACGGAAGCAAATAAAATCAAACAAACAAATAAATAAACACACAAAGCAAATAAAGCATGGGCTGCCTCCCAAGAGCGCTTGTTTTTGTTCGAGTCACGAGCCTGACTCTACCCTTATTTAACAGAAATAGGGGAGGTTTTCCCTACACTTAGGATTAAGTGTGGGTGAAAGTAGCGATACACACCATCTTGGTGGAAGTATGCCACGTGAGGAAAGAGTGGTGGATGAATTATATGCTCAAAGATGTGGGATCCAATCATCATAACCTTACTTAGTTTAATTGGGTCAATGGGTGAATTGAAGTTTTCTCCTAGAAAGGGATCATCTTCTATCAACTTCGAGAGACTCCAAGTTAAGAATCCACTTTGACCTAATAAACCCGGTTTAAACCCATAATGTTTCTTGTGATCAATCATAAATGGGTGATGTATGTATGTAAGGTCACGGTTCACTCCTATATTAGCTTCCACTCCACATGGCCTAAAGTCTACTACCTTAATCTTAACATTACCCGGACTACATGGTTTGATGGGTGGATCGGGACCTTTTTCAATTCCTAAATTCACATCTAAGGATGGAAGATTAGGTAACGGTTTTGGCTGAGGCTCCGGTTCATCAAAACTAGGAACTTCCATAGAACTAAGAGTAAGGTTGTGATCACAAGTATTCAAACATACTTCTTCTAGTTGTGTTTGGTACAAGGGCTCTACCTCTATTGGGGTTCCTATAGTCTCCTCAACTTCTTCCGGGTAAGTCACGGGCGGTGTGTGTGCCTCAATTGATGGTAGGACTTGTGGGGTACTTGGTGGGCTTATGTTACTTACCTCATCATTCCTTGTGTCAAGATCACCTATATCCTCATCATAGGTTTTGGTAGAATTTAAACCTAACATTTTCCCTAGTATCTCAAGTGCTTCTCTAGGCATCTCAACTTCTATATCCGAATCATAAGGATCATCCTCAATATTCTGACTGCTATATTCAAATTGCCCAAAAGATTCATCATGTGTTTCTTGAGATTCATCGTCATCGATCATAAAACCTAGGTCTTTTTGATCAATGTGATCATGTTCGGCTAAATCCTCCATCACATCAAGGTCACCTATGTGTTTGTTTTGTACTATGGCATTACATGACAACCACTTAGGTATCTCAACACTAATGTATTCATCCCCAAACAAACTTGTTTCATGATCCAGGAAATTTATATTCAATTGACTTGTACTAACGTTTGTTGGGTTGTCTACCCTATAATAATATTGGGCACAATCTTCTATGGCATCCCATGCTTCTTCAGCACTTAATTCCCTAAAGTCCCCATTGGCAAAATCCTCAATGCGCATTTGGTCATATTGGCCAACACGATAGTAAAAGGTTCGGGTTAGGGATGCTAAAGCGAAACTATGATGAGGGAATTTTCGGAGTAAATTTCTAAAACGAGTCCATGCATCATATATGGGTTCATCTCGATATTGTTTAAAATTCGAGATGTCAATAGGGTAGAATGGCCTTTGTGGTTGGTGGTATGGTGGATTCGCGTACTCCATAATGGTGAACGGAAGAGTCAATGGAAATTACGAACAAACACACAAAGAAAAAGATAGACTAAAGAAAACCTAGAAAAAGAAAATAAAAATCTCACTAGAAAGGAATCTAGTGAGTAGACCTAATAGAAATAAAAATTCAACCTAAACAATAACTATTCCCCGGCAACGGCGCCAAAAACTTGATTGCGTGGTTTTGTAACCTTACAACAGGTTTTACCTCTCGAGGGATCTCAAGAGGCTTACAACCCCACCAGGCAGTGTACCTGACCGATGTAGTATAGTGTAGTGGTAAGTACGGGGGATTGATCGTTCTCCACAGGGAATAGTGTTCGTTAGGTATGAAAGGCTACTCTAATTAGGTCTAAGGGTTGAGGAAGATTCTTTTTTATGTTTTTATAGTTTTCATGAAAGCAAGTAAAATCTCGGTTTTGAAGGAGTGGGCGGAATTAGTTGCTAGTCAACTAACCCAAAATTTACTACGAATGCAAATAAAATAAAATAACAAAAATGAAATGTGGTGAGAAACTTATGTGTAGAGAAATGTGTTTACTTAGATTTCCTTACTCCCTAACTATCTTTTACCGGTTAATTAGTGTGTATTAGTTGCGTGGATGACGGGTGTATTCCTTAATACCATTCGTGGGGTGGCGTACTTACTTCCCCAAACTCTACAAGCTCCTACTTCACTCCTATGTCGAGCCGGCTAGGAAGCTCCTAACATGGGATCACTAGAATTCGCTTGTGCATTAAATACAACCATAAAAACCTTTAGTACGCGTTTGGTTCATGTTTCTTAAGACGTTCAAGCAAGTTACCGAATAGGAAGTTAGCCAGTTTTCTTAAGCCTAACATAGATAAACAATCATCCAATACAACTAACAACACACTAACAACCAATAATCAATAGCTAGGTTTCATTAGATCTAAGCAAACACAAGATAAAATTAGCCTAACATGTTAAACAAAAGACAAGCATAAGATAGAATCAAACAACACATAGACATATTGAATGATTAATTGATAACTTATCTTTCAATGAAACATGGAAGATCTCAAGGCAAAAAGCCCTGAAAAAGTAGCTAAAATCGTCTTAGGGTTTTATCCCAAAATTCCACACACTAAGCTCTCCCTTAATGACAAAAGATTAGAAAACTATATATAGATTTTTGGATCTGACGGCGTCACCTTATGCATTGTGACGCCGTCACCTCGCCGCTTTTAGGGTTCCCGGGTGACCTTCTTGACGCCGTCCCTCTTTAGCTCTTCAAAAATCCATTCTGGCCTATCAAGGCTTGACGCCGTCTAACCATGAACGTGACGCCGTTCCCTTATGATTTAAGCCGTGACGCCCTTGATTTAGTTAAAGCGTGACGCCGTCAGAATTCTCATGCTAACTCACTGGCCCGTCATGAGTAAATTTCACATCCCACTTTTCATGCCAAAGCATGACGCCGTCCAGAGTAAATTGTGACGCCGTCAAGAGTAACTTTCAGCCGATTTTTGAGACTTTGCCGTTTTCTTCACTTTAATGCTCCAAAAACGTCCAAAATGCCTCCTTTTCCAGATTTCTCCTCAAAAGTACCTAAAATGACAAAAGGAACGATTTAGGGCAATATTTGATCAAATAAATACGATTTCGGGCTTAAATGACCCCTTAAAAGCGGTACACTTTTCGCCTCATCAGCTGATCACTCCACTATTATGATACATGAGGACACCCCTCATATTATCTGGTTGCCTAAGAGGTATCCCCTCTGATTGTGAGATTATGACTTTGAGATTATGATGTTGAGATTATGACTTTGAGTTTCTGGGCTCGTGGTGGATGACTATCCTATTCTTCTCTTATTATCCATGTATTTCGTTTATACCTTATGACATTCCCATTGCCTATATTATATTTCTGTTGCGTTATTCTTTGCTTTGTATATGTATCTGTTCACTGAGCTTCTTAAGCTCAGCCGCACATTTTCTTTTCGTGTGCGGCAGGTAATAAGCAGGACGACGGGTTTGGGTATGAGTGAAGAGACTTTTGGACTTAGAAGACTTTGATAGTTATTTTGGCTTAGAGATGATTAGAATTTTTTATATTGTTAGAATTTGTAGTCGCATTGTAACCTTGTAATTTCAGTATTTCACTTGTAACCTTTGTACTTCCTTTGTATTATTGAAGATGTATGCTTGTGTATGTTTCTGATATGTCACCATTGTTGTGACATCTTTACCCTTGTCGGGTTGGGGTGTTACAATTATGGTATCAGAGCGACAGGCTGCGATTTCATAATACATTTACCCTTGACCTGTGTAAGTTAGGGCCACTAAGCTTTCCCTGTAGGCACTCGTAAGTCAACCTTTGAAAATTGCTTTAGGATTTCCCATAGGAACCTAAGTTTTGACCGGTGAGGAATGGGTAGACTATAAGGCATTTGTTTAAGCATCATTGCTTCCGTATCACTCTGATTCGTGCCTTGCTTTTGGTTAGATCCTGTTGATACCACTTCTGGAAAGTGAAAGCTTATGCTTTGCACCACCTAAGTTTTGAACCTGATTAAATCTTGAAGGCATTGAGAATTTCATAATAATGGCCTGACACTATTTGATCCTTATCTTCAAATCCCTTTTGTTAATCATTTTGATACTGAACCGCATTTCACTCTGATTCTTTTGTTAATCACTTTGACGCCTCTTCAGGCATTCCAAGAACCTCTATGGCGATGACGTACAGGATATGTTTTGCTATTTGATAAGTATCTATGAAGTTTCCGACACTATTGATTTCGTTTTACCCATCTCTGTCCTTATGAGAAGTCTTGTGGTGCGTAACCATGAGTATAAGAATGTTTTCTTCCTCACTTCTAATGATATAGCTTTGAATTGCGAACCGTCTTTCTTTGAATAGTTAACTTCGATTTTATTCTGACAAGGAAATTGTGGAATGATCAGTCAAATATTGACAACTACCCTTCTATGTCTCACCTTTAACGTTTGCAAAAATTTTGAACTCCCTACTACGATTTCTGATTGTTAAACCCTTTGCTATCACTATTACTCTGGAGACTCGTGTGTTACGTTTGCGATTATAAAGTTTTCTTAGAAACCATTTCGTACACCAATAAATGAACCTCATCGTAGAAGCCTTTTGGCACCTTGAGTTTTCTGAACATGAATCTTGTATTGAACGTTATTTGGCACCCTGAACTTCTTGAACATAATCCCTGTTGGACCGTCAAGTTTTTCCACCGGAGTATGAAGTAAGATTTGACATGATACCGAGAGATTCTAGTCACTAAACGAAGATGTCTTTCGGATCATACTAATTGACTGGAGCAACCGGGAAGAGCAGCAACCGAAGACCAGGAAGTGAGTTTACTTAAGTGTATCTTCTGGGCATGTTTTAGTTTTGTTCGCGATAAAGATGAATGATGACTGGAGATATGTATGGAAGCTGAACCGTATTGCTGTAGGAGCCAATATTCCTCCACCCTAGAACGATTATGTGTTTTGTTTAAATTCAGAGCGCGAAGTTTCCTTTCTGATGAATTAATACTATTCTTGAAATCGCCTTCCGTATTCGTAAACGACTGCCATGACGGTTAATGATGCTAATAGTATTAGCTAAAGCTCTGACGATCTTGGTGAATTTGATAGATGATATTTTCTCATGAGTACTGGGCATATGGTCATTGTATGACTTAATGGTACATTCGGAGACGAGGAAGAACATGAAAAACATTTTGCACCTTGTTAGAGATTTGAGGATCATTTGTGTATTCTGAGAGATTGATGTTGTTTGAGACCACGGTGTTCCTTGCCTGACCTGGAGTTGATGACAATGGAGACTACCCCGAAGAGTGGAGACACTCCTTACAAGACAGAAGTGTTGGTGATGCAGAAGAAGAAATTCTAGTCAAGATGGCGAACCTGGGGCTGATGAAGACATGCAGTCCCACTTCCCTATTCATCTTAGTTGTACTGAGATGAATTGAGAGCGGAAGCAGACTGGATGATGGAGAGATTTAAAGACCGTGCCAGAAATCCACGTTGCTCCATCACATTCCAAGAAGAACTGCAGGAGGCTCGACGACCCAGACACAAGTTTCTGACCTTGGTTTCATTTCCCGATTGAGGGACAGACGAAGACAGACTAACAGGACTTGAAGAGATTGGAGGCGTTGAATGAGCGGAATCGGGAAACAGACCCTTCATGTTTGGAAGATTAGATTTTATGAAGGCCGAAGTTCTTGAAGATTAATAAGATCCTTGATGATTTAAGTTTCCTAGAAGCATTTCAGTTCTTGTTTATTTTTCGTATGTTCGGTGATAGCTTTGTTTGAGAGATTTTGGCGAGTTGTGGAAGATATGATACTGGTGACGGCGTACCTCACTTCTGCTAGGCAATCTGGGATTTTGATACTCTTGCGAATAGTTTTGTTTTCTCTCTTGACTGTGGCAATTGTTTTTGTTGACCTCTGAGACTGTAGAAGTACTAGGTGGATTAAGATAGGTGGTTTTGATTACGAATTGAGATATAGTATGACCATCATGAGGGCATACTTATATGATGCCAGTATTATGACGTCTGGCCAATGTGATAATACTTACATCATATAGCGTGCACTTGTTGTGGGCATAGGATATCTTGGGCGATACCTAAGAAGTTTAGAAGTTGATCTCTGTTGGATTATCCGTGATTAGTGAGACTTTAGGTTCATTCTACCTATGCGTTTAATCTGCTTTCATCGTTATACGACTGGATGCGTTTGGATACTCGACACGCGTTTGTTGACCTTTGTACTCCCGATAAGAATCTTAGGTTCTGTGTAGAACTCTCTACCGTCTGTTTTCTGTCAGTATTGATTCGATCTGTTACTATTAAAAAGTACTCCTACATTTTGCTATATGTACGTTTCGCATCCGTTGATTATGTTTCATTATGACCTGCTATGAGTGATTGAGGCTTTGGATTTTGAGGAGCAAAACCTGTTTGTTTATGAGAACACCTATGAAAGGTTATACTGAAGTCGAGACTAATTGAAAATCCGAAGAGTTTGAACCCATATACTACTCCCATGTTCGCTACAATTCGATACGTTTTCATCTGATTTGACTATTCCTATTCCACGGACGAAAATCCGTCAATCCTACATCTTCCCTGAACCCCTTCTGATGAGATACGTTTATCATCCATTACGTTTAGTATATCATTCTTTTGATGTGAATCCTGAGCGTTATGTCTTTTTGAGAAAACCGAAATTATTTGATCGGCAAGATTGAGTCATGAGAAAATACTTGGTTTAGAAGAACCTGCTCGAGCGTGAGAATGTTTTGTTGATCGTTTGCAACTTGCTACGACTTCGTTTAACTTTGCGACTTCAAATTTTGAGGACGAAATTTTTCTGTTAGAGGGGAAGAGTTGTAAAACCCAAAAATTTGAAAGCATGGTAAAAGACCAAAATGCCCCTACAACTTTGAAAATTAAATAAAAGCTTATATAACTTATAATTTAATTGCAAAAGCTATGAAAATATATATCAAATGACATGAAATAATTATGGAGCAACATAAAATATTTGTGCAAGCTATCAAAATTATTATAACACATAAACAAGTCCAATTTAGCCGAAAATAATTAAGTGTACATTTACTTTGTTTTAAAAATTATTTAAATGTATTTAAATTACAAAATAAAATAGGAAACAATTCAAAATAAATGTGATTGATTTGGTAAACCATTTGGCCGAATTTCTTGTGCCATTTACTCCCAAAATCTCGGCCATTACCCTTTTATTTGAACCAATTCCATTAAACCCTAATTTCTCCTTGCCGACTAAAGCAAAACACACACAAAAATACATTGCTCTTCCATACGAATTTCTGGACCATCTTGGTTATTTTTCCTGTATTCTACATCATCTAAAGGAGCTGAGAAAAATACCTTTCGAATTATTTGTGGCCTGGTTCGATCGTGGTCGAATTTTCTTTGTCGCGTGAACAAAGCTAAGGTAAATTCGTGTATAATTAATCCGACCCTTTTAAAATTCGTTTCTCATTTTTCATGAGTTCCTTACATCGTATATGTCCTATGAAAAATGATTACAAGGTTTGTAGATCGTTCGTGAGCTCGTGGTAAATTCTTGTGTGTCGCGTATAGATCCAAGAAGAAGGAATTCGTTACAGCCATTCAACTCGTTCTAAATTCGGTTTGCTATTTTTCCTGAGTCTCTTATGATCTATGAACGTCGAATAAAATGCTAAGAACATACCATGCACACTCAATGAATTATTTGTGAATTAAATCATAAAAACGTATATAAAACCTAAATAATTATATCCGAATTTTTGAGGCTTCATGTTTTATTTATTTAGACTCTATATGATCATAATAACCTGAGAAAAATGCTACTTCGAATTGTCAAGGCCTAAAATATTTATTTTTGATTTATTTTTTTATGCGGATTAAAAGAAAAATCAAGAAGAAAAAGAAATAAAATCATGCGATCTAGGGTTTAGGATTTTAGGGCTGTTCATGGTTGATAAATGATGAGTAAATGATGATATGATGATTGATTAATGATTGGTAATTTTAGGGTTAGGGTTTTGTGGTTAAAAAGGGGTTAACGATTTGTATTAAAATGTTTTGGGTGTGTTTTGTAACTTTTAAAACTCAAGGGTTATTTTTAGAACTTAATTTGGGCTGTGTATTATTCGAATAAAATAGAAGTTGGAGGTGTCATGTGTAATTTTTATATTTAAAGGGTTTAATTTGTTAATTAAATAAAGTTTGATTCGATTTAGTAAATAATTAAAATAGAGGGACTAAATATGTAATTTCTGGAAACTTAGGGTTGATTTGAGTAATAAATTATATTCAGGGGGTGATGTGTCATTTTGGTAATTTAATGGCTTAATATGTAATTGTTAATAATTAAAGGTTGAAATTGTAAATTAAAGGGCTTAATATGTAACTTTGATAACTAGAGGGACTTAATGTGTAAATTATGAATATTCAAGGGTACATTCGTATAACATGCTAAAATAAGTACTCATTGTGTAAAATTGATAAATTAAGGGTTTAATGTGTAACTATGAATACTTGAAGATTTAAAGTGTAACTTTTGAAATAAAGGGATGTAAAGTGTAAATTGTGAAACCCTAAGGACCAAATGTGTAAATATGATAAAAGATACCTTATTTCCATTAATAATGATTTAACTAAGTTATGTTACTCCAACTTTCTAAAAGTGGAAACTTACTAAAATTGGAAACCTGCTAAAAATAGAAAGTTACTTTAAATGGAAAGACAATTAATTAAGAATGAATTGTAATTCCCTTCTACTCCTTTAGGTGTGAAGAAGGAGAGACTTTGAGCTATCCCCTATTTCTGTGCTTTGTTTCTATTTGTGCTTTCGTCATAAGGTACGGATACTCTACCCTTTTAGTAAGGGTGTCTTTTCACCTATGCATTGATGTTGAGCTATGATTTAAACCTTTGCCATGATCCTTTTGACATGAACCTTTTGATATGACCTTGAGATATACCTTCTGATTATGACCTTGAGATGCACCTTGATATGACATTGAGACCTGACTCTTAGTTTGATACCCGAGCCATTTTATGTTACCTAGCCAGGAAGGTAACCTGGCCATGTCTGTGATGCACCACTGGCATGACTCATGTGTGGGTGAGTGATTTCTCACACCGTCCCTCTTATATTATGATATGGCCATTATGACTTTGAGATTATGATTTTGAGATGACTTTGAGTTTGGGGGCGTATGGATTGCAATCCTAGATTTGTATGTTTAGTGGATTTAACTATGACTTTGAGTTATGACTTTGAGGTGACTGGTACTGTGTGCAATACATGCCTTTCACATTTCTGGGAGCTGATCACTCCACTATTATGATACATGAGGACACCCCTCATATTATCTGGTTGCCTAAGAGGTATCCCCTCTGATTGTGAGATTATGACTTTGAGATTATGATGTTGAGATTATGACTTTGAGTTTCTGGGCTCGTGGTGGATGACTATCCTATTCTTCTCTTATTATCCATGTATTTCATTTATACCTTATGACATTCCCATTGCCTATATTATATTTCTGTTGCGTTATTCTTTGCTTTGTATATGTATCTGTTCACTGAGCTTCTTAAGCTCAGCCGCACGTTTTCTTTTCGTGTGCGGCAGGTAATAAGCAGGACGACGGGTTTGGGTATGAGTGAAGAGACTTTTGGACTTAGAAGACTTTGATAGTTATTTTGGCTTAGAGATGATTAGAAGTTTTTATATTGTTAGAATTTGTAGTCGCATTGTAACCTTGTAATTTCAGTATTTCACTTGTAACCTTTGTACTTCCTTTGTATTATTGAAGATGTATGCTTGTGTATGTTTCTGATATGTCACCATTGTTGTGACATCTTTACCCTTGTCGGGTTGGGGTGTTACAGTCACTATTACTATAAGCTTCCAGCACAAAAGTAGAGTCCTTTGGGTACCAAAGTGCCAGCTTAGGCTGTCCTTTTAAATACTTGAAGATTCTCTTGACCGCATTTAAATGGAAAGTCAAAGGTGTAACCTGATGTCTGGCACAAGCACAGACTGCAAACATGATATCAGGCCTTGAAGCTGTCAAATACATCAAAGAACCTATCATAGACCTGTATAAGTGAACATTTACAGCATCATCAGGTTCATTATTGGATTTAGGCTTTGGAGCTTCAAAAGGTGTTGTAGCAGTCCTCACACTTTCCAAGTCAAACTTCTTAAGTATGTCATGAACATACTTTTCTTGGTTAATGAAGATACCATCTGGTCTCTGTTGAACCTGTAAGCCCAAGAAGAATGTCATCTGCCCCATAGCACTCATTTCAAATTCACTTTTCATTAATTCCTCAAAATCCTTACACCAGGCTTCATTAGTAGAACCAAAAATAATATCATCTACATACACTTGTACCAAGATGATATCTTTAAAATTCTTCCTTATGAAGAGTGTTTTATCTATTGTTCCTCTTTTGTAACCATGTTTAAGTAGAAAGGCAGACAACCTGGCATACCATGCTCTTGGTGCTTGATGAAGTCCATAGAGTGCTTTCACCACTTTATAAACCAAATCAGGTTGTTGTGGATCCACAAATCCCTGTGGTTGAGTAACATACACTTCCTCTTCAATACTTCCATACAGAAATGCACTCTTCACATCCATCTGATAAACCACAAACCCCATAAATGAAGCAAAAGCCAAAAACAATCGAATAGCTTCAACTCTTGCTACTGGTGCAAACACCTCATCATAGTCGATACCCTCTTCTTGCCTATGTCCTTGAGCTACCAATCTAGCCTTATTTCGAACCACAATTCCCCTAGCATCCCGTTTATTCTTGAGAATCCATTTAGTTCCAATTGCATGTTTGCCTTCAGGCAATGGTACTAATACCCATACTTTCTGATTCTTGAACTACTGCATTTCCTCTTACATAGCCTCAACCCAATCAGAATTATCAAGGGCTTGAGCTACACTACTTGGTTCAATTTGAGATAGAAAGCAAGCATAGAGGCAATGAAGATAGTCAGTGTGATTGCTCCTTAACTGTTCCTGAATGTAACTGAGAAAAGCAGATTCTCCAAACTTGGATTGATTTAACCTTCTTCTTGTTTGAACAGGGGAATTGAGATCACCAAGAATCAAAGATTGAGGATGTACAGTGTTAATCCTCTTGGTAACAACAGGATCTACTTCATAGGTTGTGGCTTGATTAGTAATAGAGGGATTTGCTTCACCATCATAAGAAGAGTGAGTGAAAATTCCAGATCTTGATTGATGATGAGGATCATTCAGCTTAGCTGCTGAAGAGAGTGAATTTCCAAGATCAGATTGACTTGGGAATCTAGTTGGAGGCTCACTGAATCCCAATAAATCAGCAAATGGAGTAGACAAAGAAGCAGCAGGATTGGTAACATCGGCAGGAACAGCAGATGTATCAGCAGTAACAGGTGTACTACCAGCAGAATTGACATCAGCAGGAACAGGAATACCACCAGCAGAAGCCATTTGTCTTCTGACTTCAGCTTCAGCATTTCTCAATAGCTCCACTGTTTCTTGTGAAAACCCAGAACCAAACTCTTCAGTAGCTCTCTTGGCTTGATGTTCTTGTCTTTGAAGCCTAGCAAGGTCTTTTGTAAAACTTGAATTATCTTCAGTCTTATCAGAAGAATCTTTGAGTTCTGTACCTGAAAAGTGGTTAGAGGGAAAAGAAGGAACAACTATGGGTTGTTCATCACACTCTGAATCAGACTCATCATCTGAGGTACCTGCATTGTTAGATGGATAAACATGCGTACCTACAGATTGATTAGCTTTATATCTAGAATAACCTAATGAATCAGTCAGATAATCTAGGTCAAAATACCAGTCATGACCTGCACCCTGTAAATTAGGTTTGTCTTCTAGAAACCTTAAATTGAGTGTTTCTTCTACCCTCTTAGCAGACAAGTTATAAACCCTATAGGCCTTACTATGAGCAGAATATCCTACAATGAACCCCTCATCTGCCTTCTCTTCAAATTTACCTAGGTGATCACTAGTATTCAAGATAGTTACATGACATCCAAAAGGCTTAAGGTAACTAATGTTGGGAACCTTTCCAGACAAGAGCTCATAAGGAGTTTTGTTGTGGGGATTAATAATAGATACCCTATTCAGTACATAGCAAGCAGTGCTTACTGCTTCAGTCCAAAACATGGTAGGCAACTTAGAGTCAGCTAGCATAGATCTAGCTGCTTCTATAAGGGTCCTATTTTTCCTTTCTGCAACCCTATTTTTTTGTGGGGTTCTGGCACTGCTATAATCTCTTTTAATCCCCTTATTCCTACAAAATTCAATTAAATTAGAGTTTTTAAACTCAGTTCCATTATCACACCTTATAGCCTTAACCTTTCTATTTAGCTGGTTTTCAATTAAGGTAATAAAATCCCTAATCACAGAATAGGTTTCATTTTTAGTACCTAAAAAGAAAGTCCAAGAAAACCTGCTAAACTCATCAGTAATCACCAGACAAAAATACTTATGGTCTCTACTTCTGATAGAAGTTGGACCAAAAAGATCCATATGAAGCAGTTGCAGAGGCTCAGAGATGGTGCTCACAGCAGTAATGGCCTTGTATGATGCCCTGTGTTGCTTTCCTTTATTGCAGGCAACACAATTGTGTTCATTTGTGAAGGTCTTGAAAGGGAGTCCTTGCACTAAGCCATTCTTTGCCAGCTTGTTGATAGTCTTGAAGTTCACATGTGCCATTCTTCTGTGCCATTTGTTTGCTTCATCCACAGAAGCTTTTGCCACCATACAAGCAAGTTTACCCTCAGGCTTAACATCATTCAGATTGAAACAATATAGGTTGTGAGTCCTTGGAACTTTGAGCACTATCTTACTTTCATCAGGCATCTTGAAGTCCTTGGAGAGCACAAGATAGTCAGTCTCAGTGAAGAGAACTCCATTCTTCTTATCACATATTTGTGAGACAGAGAACAAATTGAAGTTCTTGAGTTCCTTCACATAGAGAACATTCTCAAAGTCCAGTTTAGGAGTCTTAATGGTTCCTTTCCCTGTAATCTTTCCATCACCTCCTCCAAATGTCACAGTTCCTCCATAAAAGGGTACAAAGTTATGCAACCTTTCCAAATTTCCTGTCATACTCCTTGAACAACCACTGTCAACAATACCTACATCTTTACTCTTAAAAGGAATGTCCTACAGATCAAAAATACATACAACAATGTTAGATACATGGGAGGCCCAAGTCATTACTGACTTGGGTCTGCCTTGTGGATCAATAAAAATTAAACCATGGAGATTGATGAGATCCACCATTGTTCTTGGACCCCATTCTCATATATTTGTTATTGTTTCTCCAAGAACAACCTCCTGAGGACTTAACAGCAGTTCCCCATCTTGCCCCTCCGATGTGTAAGGTGTCAAAATAAACAGGCCACATATCATTTTGAAAGTAAGTGTTGGAAGGTCTGTAGAATGGTCGAGCAGCATTGCTTCTCCAACCAGCAGGAATGGACTTGCCAGCAGCAACAGGTTTACCAGCAGGAACTGGCTTGCCAGCAGTAACAGAAGCTCTACAAGAGTTTATTCTTGCTGCTTGTGGAATATATGGGGGAATTTCATTGACATTGTTCCACACAGACCTATTTTGACCAGCATATTTACCCATCTGTTTTTCATAATAGTCATAATCTTTAATAAGATGATTATAACTACGACACACAAAGCAAGATTTCTTTCTAGGGGACTTTTTCTTAACATTATCTTTCTTATTGCAATCAGAAGAATTCAAACCAACACATGAATCAAAATTATCCTTAACAAAATTAAAATCACAACCATAACTGTTTGAAACAAAACCAAAACTAGAAACATTATTGTTTTTAACATTATCAAAAGAAACATCAGTAGCCACTTTTAAAGATAGATCTTCTGATTTTATTGATGCAGACTTCTCACTTGATCCACATGTGGCATAGTCATTAGTCTTGATTTCTTCAGATTTGTCACTTTAAGAACAAGAGACAAATTCATTAGAGTCACAATCAAGATCAGGCAAGTTCTTTGCCTTTTTGCCATAAGTCATTTGTGAATCATCAAAGTCAAGGTCAAGGGCTGAGTGGATAGGGACAGGCTTAAAAACACCTCTTATAGGTGGAGGAACTGCATTCATCCCTCCTTCCTTAACAAACTTAACAGGTATTTGATAATCAACTTCCTTAGGGGTAGGGTCAAATATTCTAGGGTTATATTCCCCATCCTCATATCCCAACCCTTTCTTACGCCAACCAGACTGATTACCATAGTTAATAAGATATTTTTCTGATTGTTGCCATGAATTTATCCTAGCCACTTCACTATCCAGTTTAGCCTTTAAATCCTGATTTTCTAATTTGATCTTAGCAACTTGAGATTCAGAATATTTAAGTTCATTAGTGGTGTTTTCTAAATCTCTCTGTAAAACCCTTATTTTCTCTTCATAGGCAAACTGATTTGCTTCATGCCAAGCCTTTTGTTTTTCCACTGTTTTAAGAGCCTTTTTATAAGCTTGAATTTCAACAAATAGTTTATTATATTCAGGCTCAATCTCATCAAACTCCCTTTTTAACTCAATGTATTTAATTTCACTATCCTTTTGCAATTTAGTATATTTAATTTCACAATCAAAAGGACACTTAAGTACCTGAGATGGATAACCCATCATTCCAAATTCTCCAGCCACATGTGTCTCAGCTCCATTTCCAGCAATCATCCCATAAATCCGTGAAGCTCCAGTCTCCTCATGTTGTTCCCAATCCAGCATTGAATCCACAGACACTAGGGCTTTATCTTCCTCTGGCTCTAGTTCTTTCATTCTGAATGCCGAATACCTTGTTCTATCATCAACTTTCTTGTCTTGGCATTCTCTGGCAAAGTGACCTATCTGACCACATTTGAAGCACTTCACCTTCCTTCTGTCAAACCTTGCACCTTCCCTTCCATTGAGATTGAGCATCCTCCCTGACTGCTGCTCAAACCTGTTAACCTTTAATGACAGCATAGCCAGCTGCCACTTGATGTCCATCTCCTCCAAATCAAATTGATCAATTTGATCAAAGTCATCATACATAAATTGCTGTTGTGGAGTACTTTCAGCAACAAATGAATGAAGAATTTCTTCAACAACATTGTCAGTCCTTGATTGAGATCTTGGTGTTTCAGGAGAATAGGAAACAGATGAAGATGAGGGGTTTGGGCTAACATCATGAGAGACCTTGTTAGTGCTGGAAGCACTAACAAATGCAGTATGAGTAGGTGTATGAGATGAATAAGTAGAAACCCCTTTAATATCAATCTCTAGGGTCTTTAGCTTGTTGTACAGATCATCAAAACTTAGTTAGTCCAATCCACCTTTGGCTTTTAGGGTAATGGAAACTTGAGACCAGGATGGAGGTAAAGCCCTCAGAAACTTTGTGTTGCAGTCTTCATTTTCTGGTCGAGCCTGCAACTGATTAAGTTGGCTGAGGATCTTGTGAAATCGATCATACCCTTTGTGAATACCTTCATCCTCAGTGATCTTAAACTCCTGGAATTCCTGCTTAAGCATGGATTTCCTCATCTTTTTGGACTCCTCATTCCCACCAAATCTAGCTTTTACCGCAAGCCAGATTTCTTTAGCATCATCCAGGTGATGAAAATCACCCATGTGATCCTCTGGAAGAGCCTGAAGCAAGAGAGTTCTTGCTTTAGTTTCCCTTTGTACAGCCAGCTACTCCTCAGCTGATGTAGGAGGGAGAATCATGATGTTCCCATTCTTATCTCTTCCAATTCTCTTCTTGGTATTCCCAGTGAGGATAACATTCCAAAGATGGTTATCACTGTTGGAGATCCAGTACTCCATCTTCATAGCCCAGACTTCATACTCTTCCTTCTTGAGATATGGGAACTTAGCATTACTGTTGGACACAGTGGTTGTAACAATTTGTTGTTGAACTTTTGTGGGTTCAGGTTCTTCATTGTTAATAGTAGCGAATTCAGGGTTTTCGTCGCCCATTGTGAAAGGGTTTAGAGAGATTGTTTTGAGAACTTTTGCTTCTTGATCAGAGATCCTCACAAGGCTCTAATACCACTTGTTGAATCTAACACACCTGCTAGATCTTTGAGCCTATGTGGATCGGTAGAATGCCTATGTAATCACAAGCACACTACAAGAGAATCTCTGAATAGGAACTAGAAAAGAAAAGAACTAAGACTATGATCCTCTATGGATCGTATAATGAACTAAAGGATAATATTATTGATGATTGTTTAAGTCGTAAAAGATCTATCCAACTCATAGACGGGGTGTTCCTTTTATAATGACAAGAAACCCTAACCCTAACCTGTCATACAAGAAAACGTGTGAAGAGATAAACATGATCTCTTCTAAAAATAATTCTAACAAACATGCTAAACATACGGGATAACAACTAACAAAACCCACAGCAACAACTACTATCAGCAGAAACAAGATAAAACTATCAGCAGCAATGAGCTTCAGCAGGAACTTCAACTATCGGCATGAACCAGCTTTCACTATCGGTAGCAACAAGAAATATCTTATTTCCAAAATTCCTAACATCACTAGGGTCACAAACCTTGAATCTCTATTATAAAGAAAAACTATTTTTGTTTTTGTTCTTCATATTCAGTTACTTTCTAATAGTTACACATTAAGCACTATTCAACACTTAGACACTCAGACTCTTTCTAACTAATGTCTAACTCTCTATATATATAAATATCTAAGCACATGCACACTTGAGTGTTCGACTACTTGCTAGCTTGTGTGTATCAGTAGCTAAGATACAACTTGTATCTGTGTACACAACTTGTTGACTGATCACATATCAAAGATATTATCTACCGTATATCTTTGACTTTTATACACAAATATCTTTTTCATACTTATCCAGTCAGCAGTAGAATACACGATACTTATCACTTCAGCAGTAGAATCTGATACTCTAGCAGTAGTATTCTTGCGGAAGCAGAATCTCTAACACTAGCAGTAGAATGAAATACACTAGCAGTAGAATGACACTTGGTGTATTTCCTTGAGCAGAACTAACCTTGTGAACATTTAATTCCTGATGCTAATCTTCAGAACATTTAATTCCCAACAATCCTCCCCTAAACATGTGATTTATCCCAAATCAACATGTTTCTTCTGAATTAAATGAGGATTGTGAGAGTCTTTCAAACACTACGTAGTCAGACTCTTGATCTGAGCTTTCCTCTGTTCTGTAAGATTAAGTATCTTTCTGTCTAACTCATCTGCTTTCTGTGAATCTCTTTCAGCAATAACATCATCTTCTTTGTCTTGAAAAATAGCAGTACCATGAATAAAAGATGGTGCAATTTCCTTGGATGGAGGAATTATAAGAGGCAATGGTGCTGTGTATCTTGGATGCTTGTTCCAAGAAGTCAAATCATTTTTCAGCAAGCCTTTGCAAGTGATGAACAAACGTAGTGAACTGAAATTGAAACTCAAAGAACTTAGATAGAAATTTCTCCATTTGAATGCTTCATCCCTTCGGAATATATATAATACTCCAGAATCTTGTTCTTTTATGCTTATTCCCAGCATCCATCAACTGAAACTAGAGCTTGTTCTTATTATTGGCTGAATAATAAGACATGTTAGCTTCTCAAAAAGCTGACATCATCATCTTGTATGCTCTTGTCTTTTCTTGAACTTTGATCAATTTTGGGCAATCTTCCTCCCCAATATTTCTCTTTTGCTTGATCAATTTTAAATTTCCTCCCCTGATTCTGAGCATACACAACCACAATCTTTTCCTCCCCTGATTGGTTAATCTTCCTCCCCTGAGATTTATCATTTCCTCCCCTGTTTGGAAGATCTCTCACCATCATCTGATCTACCAATTAGAACATGTTTTCAGACAATGTTGTACATATAGCCATCAATTCCTTAAATTTCAATGCTGCCCTTATCACTTCCAGGTGTGTTAACTCTTGTGAGAGGTGAATCATGGGGCATTGACTCATAATCCATCATTAGATAGGTTTTCTGAGCCACTTTGAAAATCCTTTTTAAGAAACTTTTGACTTAGCAGTATGAACTTGATTTTATATTGAAAAATCATACTGCTTACAACCATTTTGAAGGGATTAAGTGTGATAACAGACACTTAATCAAAATTTTGGTTTAAAATAACCTCTGGTTATGTGAGAACCAATATTTTCAGTTATAAATAACTGCCTGTGTACAGACAAACCCATTCGAAGGGCTTTCTTGACAGGGTTTCCATCTCGTGACAATTGTGTCCTCTAACACAAGTGTTAGATGCACATTTGGTAGCTGTTCTTTCTATCAGATGTCCTTAGACTTGCTCATTATACTAATTAAAGTATAAAATGATAGAAAATGAGTTGAGTCAGTTACTATCTGACCAACTGAGCCATCAAGTCAATGTGAAACAACATAATCAGGTTTCAAGAAAGAAGTTTTAAAGAATCAATTAACTTAGGTGTAAACCTTTGTTAGTGAATTCCCAAACTCTGTCCATCATGAACCTACTATATCAGCAACTTGTATAATCATTCTGCTGCTCATACATTTCACTTGAAACTACCTTTATGCTCAAATGTTCATACCTGTAATTGTTAGTCCAAAACCAAGAAACAAAATGCAAAGCATTTGTCTTATAGCAGTAGAATTATATGACTAACAGTATGAACAAATAATCTAAATTTGTACTAGCAGTACAAACTTTTCAATAACAGTACCAATTTACAAAGCTAGCAGTACAAACAAAATTTTATGTACCAAAAACACAGAGTTTTAAATCATTGAGGATTAAGCGTCCCAATACTTGCTACCAAGTACTGAAACCTTCCAACATCAAAAGCTTTTGTGAGAAGATCTGCAAAGTTGTGATCAGAATCAATTTTAATTACTTGAATCAACTTTTTCTCATTGCAGTCCCTAATAAAATTATGTCTAATTTCAATGTGTTTTGTTTTGGAGTGTTGCACTGGATTTTTAATTATGCAAATTGTACTACTATTACCAATATATATGACAGTGTTCATGAAATTGTACCCATAATCAAGAAGTTGGTTTTGAAGCCAAAGGACTTGATCACAGCAACTTGCAGCAGCTACATATTCAGCTTCAGTAACTGAAGTAGCCACAATTGTTTGCTTTTTACACTGCCATGAGATAAGTCTACATCCAAGGAATTGACATCCTCCAATTGTTGACTTTTTGTCCAAGCTTGCACCTGCATAATCACTATCTGAATATGCTACCAAGTCAAAAGGTGATTCCCTAGAATACCATAGACCCAACCTAGGTTGACCCTTGAGATATCTAAAGATCCTCTTGACAGCTGTTAAGTGAGAAACCTTAGGAGTTACTTGAAATCTTGCACAAGCACAAACAGAGAAAATGATATCAGGTCTGGATGATGTAAGATACATCAAAGACCCTATCATAGATCTGTATGTGTGTACATCCACATTTTCACCATCTACATCTTTAAGAAGTGGCTTCTCAAAGTCCATTGGTGTGCTTGCTACTTTTGAATCAGTAAAGTGAAATTTTCTTATAATCTCTGCAACTTATTTATCTTGGCTAATAAATATGCCTTCACTTGATTGTTTAACTTGCAGACCCAAAAAGAATGTAAGTTCCCCCATGGAACTCATCTGAAACTTATCATGCATAAGCTTCTCAAACTCTAAACACATCTCCTTCCTTGTAGATCCAAAGATGATATCATCCACATAAACCTGCACTAGCAAAAGATCCTTCTTGTGCTTCTTGATGAATAATGTCTGATCTATCTTGCCTCTTTGAAATCCATTTTCTATTAAGTAGGAAGCCAGTGTTTCATACCATGCCCTTGAAGCCTGATGAAGGCCATAAAGAGCTTTAACAACCTTGTACACCTTGTCTGGATGGTTTGGGTCAGTAAACCCTGGAGGTTGTGAGACATATACCTCCTCTTCAATAGTACCATATAAAAAAGCACTCTTGACATCCATTTGATAAACTGTGAAGCCCATAAATGAAGCATAAGCTAAAAATAATCTAATGGCTTCAATTCTTGCTACTGGACCAAAAACCTCTTCATAGTCTATCCCTTCCTCTTGTGTGTACCCTTGGGCTACTAATCTAGCCTTATTTCTTATCACTATGCCCCTTTCATCCATTTTATTTCTGAAAACCCATTTTGTGCCAATTACCCTCACACC
The DNA here is from genome assembly GCA_021014915.2 of Artemisia tridentata subsp. tridentata. Taxonomy (NCBI): domain Eukaryota; kingdom Viridiplantae; phylum Streptophyta; class Magnoliopsida; order Asterales; family Asteraceae; genus Artemisia; species Artemisia tridentata. Next base: position 305,858,793 of record CP139501.1, on the reverse strand, counting down.
TTTGGGTAAATCAACTAGCACCCATACCTTCTGAATTTTGAATTGGAGAAGCTCTTCTTGCATAGCTTCTACCCAGCTTGAATCATCTAAGGCTTTAAGAACATTCTTGGGTTCTGCTTGTGAGAGAAAACATACAAATAAGCAAGAGTTTATGTACTCATGCTGCTTTGATGCATAAAGAGCATCAAGAAGCCCTTGTTGGTCTGAATACATCAGTTGCTTCCTTGTCTTCACCCCTGATTGTACATCTCCAATCACATTATCCAGGGAGTAGACTTTGTGAATCCTTGTGTGTGGTGTAGAAGGAACATGATAGTTAGGTGGGAGATTATTGAAATCCACCTCAGCTTCTGAGAAATCTGCTTCAGTTGAGTCTGATGGGCCAGCAGTAGAAACATTTGGCCTAGCAGTAGAAACATTTAGCCTAGCAATAGCTTGCTCTGTCTCAGCAGTAGAAACATCATTTGTACTGCTACCTTGATTTTCTTGTTCCTCAGTCTCATCTTCCTTGTTTTCAGCTTCAATCCCTTCTTTAGCTTCATCAGAAGAAGGTTCATCAGTTATTGAAGTTGAATGCACACTGGTCCATATTGGCATCATCACATAATCTTGATCTTTCTATTTTTCTAACCTTGCCTCATCTGTTGCATCATGTGTTTCTGAACCTGAAAATTCATTAGTTTCTGCAACAACAGACACATAATTCATTGATTTGGTTAGTGTCTCAAGATCAAATAGCCATTTGGGACCTTCACCTGCTACATTGGATTTGTTCTCTAAAAATTCCACATGCAGGTTTTCCTCTACTCTTCTAGTTCTTGAGTTGTATACTCTAAAAGCTTTGCTATTGAGAGAATATCCAACTAAGAATCCTTCATCTGCTTTACCATCAAACTTTCCTAGATGGTCTAAGGTATTCAGAATTGTCACATGACATCTAAAAGGTCTAAGAAATCCTATTGTGAGAGTTATACCTCTAAAAAGCTCATAAGATGTCTTATTGTGAGACTTGACAACCAAAACTCTGTTCTGGACATAGCAAGCAGTATTAATTGCTTCAGCCCAAAAAGTGACAGGCAACTTAGAGTCAGCTAACATAGTTCTAGCAGCTTCTATGAGAGTCCTATTTCTCCTCTCAGTAACTCTATTCTGCTGAGGAGTTCTAGCAACACTAAATTCTCTCCTAATACCTTTTTCTTTGCAGAAATCATCCATAACTCTATTCTTAAACTCTGTCCCATTATCATATCTAATAACTTTTACTTTCTTGCTTACTAGGTTTTCTATCTCTGTAATGAATGTTTTAAGAATGCTAGAAGTCTCATCCTTAGAACTTAAAAAGAAAACCCATATAAATCAACTATAGTCATCAGTAACAACTAGACAAAATCTTTTATGCTTTATACTACTCACATTTGTAGGTCCAAATAAGTCCATATGAAGCATAAACAATGATTGATCAATAGAGTTAAAAATCTTGGGCTTACAAGTGGCTTTATGTTGTTTGCCTTTAAGACAAGCAATGCATGTTTGGTCATTTTCAAATCTTTTCTAAGGTAAACCTCTTACCAAACCATCCTTAACAATTTTATTTATGGTTTTGAAATTTATGTGACCAAGCCTCCTATGCCATTTCATAGATTCCTCCAATGTGGCATTTGCAACTAGACAAGTAAGTGCCTATTTAGGAACAATCTTCTTCATATCAACACTGTACATGTTGCCCTTTCTTGGAATTTTAAGAAGTACTTGACTTTCATCAGGCATCTTAAAATCAGAAGAAAGTACAAGACATTCAGTATCAGTAAAAAGAACTTTTTTGTCACACATTGATGCATTCGCACGAGGTTTTAAATTTATAAACAAGAATTACCGATTAACTAGGACCACATTCGGGCAAGTATACCCTAGTCATATGTAGTATAGGAGTTGGTAAGTCAAGGTCGTCCCAAGAGACTTGGTTGCACTCAAGTGTCGTTTGTTTGTTTAAGCAAGTAACAAGTTGATGGTTATGATTGTCACGGATCAAACCAACAAGAAAAGTAATATAAGATCAACCACACAAAGAACATACATGTTTGGACAAATGATCACATGGATATTAGGATGGTTAGTTTGAAAAACATATTATCAAAGGTAATCATTTTGACCTTTAGAAACAATAATAATTTAGTGTTTTATAAATCAAATATGTATAAGCCTCAATCAAATGGTCATGTCATGAGCCTTATGCCTATAACAAGAAAGAATCCTTTCGAACCTTAAACTTTAATGTTATTAATTCGTGAAGTTCCATTTACTTAAAAGATGATTAGAACACATACTCAAAAGATGCCTTTCGACCCTTAATCTAAATTAAACTTTCACTTGTTTAGTTTATTACGTTTCTCATACAATCGTCACAAAGTACAAGACTGTTAGGAAATTAAGCTATAGCAGTTAGAACTGTTGAAGATAGCAGTTAGGACTGTTGAAGATGGAAGTTAGTACTGCTGAGGAGTTTTGAAGACATAAGCAGTTAGTACGGTTATGAAAGAAATATTTGTACTGCTTATTATTATTTTGTAAACGTGTAAGTAGATAAATATGGAAAAGATATTGTGTATATCTTATACGATTAGAATGATAGTTATCTTGTAAAGGAATCCTTAGTCTATAAAAGGATTGCCTAGGTTAAAGTTTTGGTACGACTTATTTTCATAGAGATTGTTGGATCGATATACTCTGACCAAACTAACTTGTAGCTTGTTTAAGGGTTTAGCAACCTTGGATAAATCCAAAACTACTAATATTGAAACGATGATATACTTTGTTAAGTATGCGGAATCTACTTCAACAAAGCTAAGAAGAATTAACACAAAACTTTGATTATATTAAACCTTGAACCTGCTTACTTTACACAGATTCACTAACAAACTCTAAACACTAATACTCTAATAATCGACTAATACTTTTCTCTAAAATCTCATATCTCTAATGCCAACTTAGGGATCCTTTTATAGGCACAAGGAAAACCCTAGTCGGTTTACAATACTTGAACGACAAGTAATTCTAATTATAATCTAATAATAACTCTATGAACATTCTAGAATTACACATTAATCCTTAAACGTATTTGCATATCAGTCCTTTATCTTTAGCAGTACTTTGACTTCTTTAGAACATGAGCAGTACTTTGACTTCTTATCGAACAGTACTTTGACTTTCTTCATGTAGCAGTACTTTGACTTTATAGCCCAACAATCCTCCCCTAACTTGAATTCCACTTGCTTGATTTCAAGTTCCTTTATATTTCTTTAACTTCAACATTTTTATCTTCAAGGAAAGAGTGTATCATTAACTTCTGTCTCATGTTTGTTTTATCATCATCAAAGTAATCATTATCTGCAATCTTTATCAGCAACAGATCTTTTCAGCAACACATCTTTTCAGCAACTCAACATCATATTGGCAATAGGTACATCAGATCTTAAAAGTTTCATACTATTCTCATCACTTCCAGGTGTGTTAACTCCTGTGAGAGGTGAATCATTGAAAACTTAATGGATTTTGATGTCTCTTTTCCAAATCCATTAACTCTGGAGTAGCCAATGTTTAGGTTTAAGAACCATGGTACATTGATAACCATATGATTTTTAGCAAATCATCAGCTATCAACGGGTTTGATTAGTCTTTACCAATAGCCGTTTGCTTTTGGACTAGCTAGTTCTTTTAGTACAATCACTACCATGGTAAACTAATTACCATACAATGGTTTTCCACAGCCTTTACCACAAAGCCATTATCTTGTGGGCTAGCCAACTCTTCACTATCATAGATATGGTGAGTTGAAAACCATACAATTTTTAGTAAATTGTCAACTAAAAACTGATTTGATAATCACATCAGAGCCGTACCCTCATGATGAGTCAAACTCTTTCTTGTTTACTTAAACATGGTGAGTTGAATACCATTTGTTGCTGTTTAAATCTTTGTGCTTTAAAATGTTTTTGCACTTTTCAAAAATCCCTGATTTTATAAAAAAAAAAACTTTACTGGTTTCATGCTGCAAGCAGTACTTTGAGAAAGTACTGTTTGTCAAGCAGTACTTTTAAATAAGTACTTATGTTTCAAAAGATTTATATTATAAATATCATACCAGTTATTATGCATCAATCTTCAGCTAGCATTGTCCATTTGATGAACAATCCAATCACCATCAGTGCAGTTTCACTTTCTTCTTCCACTTCCATGCCATAATCTAGCATTCTGATCATCAGATCTCTAGTAAGTGGATATCTTTGCTCTGCTAGCATGTGGATCATTGTTCCATCTTCTAGCTCCAAAACATATATTCCCACTGATTCAAAGAACCTCCATCTGTTAATTTCCTAATCCTCTTGATTTTCCCAGAGAGCACTATCACTTGTCTCTTCTGTTTCCCAGATGGTTGTGAGATCTCCTACCAGAACCAAACCTACTCCTTGTGGTGGAATATGTTCAAAATAAGACTGCACTTGTACATATAGCTGAAGCATATCCTCTCTATCTATCAGATGTAAAATATCCCATAACAAGTTGAATACTCTAAAACTTCCCTCTTGTCTATGAAATATCAAGTAGTCCCCTTCTTGTGAATCTACAACTGAGAATGTAGAAATCTTGGACTTCTTGTCTGCAACATCTTTTGATTTTGGATGCTCAAAATCAACAACTCTTAAGTAATTTCTTAGTTCATCAGCTGTGTCTACTCTTAATTCAATAGAATCCTTGAGCTTCTTTGATGACTGTTCATCAGTTGTTGTTCTTTTCCTCTTTGAGCTCCTTGTAACAACTTTTTCCTTTCTACTATCTTCAAGCTTCTTATCTTTGAATGAATCAAAAGAAATAATGCTTGCAAGATCTTTTTCTACAGCTTCCCTAACAGCATCATACAAATCCTTCATCTCTGTATGTGTCAATTTCACTAAACCTGTATATCCTCTACCTTTGAGATAAGCCATCATAGAATTTCTTTCTTGAGCTTTACTTTGTGGCCTTCTAGGTTTGATAATAAGTTTCCTTGACTCTTCAGCATCTAATTCAGCCTGTAATTTCCTTGCAGCTTCCTCATTTTTAGCATCCTGAATAGCTCTTAGATCTTTCAAGGTGAGCTTCTTCTTCTTAGTTTCTACCATGACCCCTTTACCTTTGTCTTTTGGATCTAATTCCTGGGTAGTTTGAGAAGAAGTATGAGGTTGTTGTTCAACACCAGGAATATTTATGCCTCTTGGTCTAGACATATTCAACATGATGTCAGCAATGATCTCATCATCACTTTCAGTATGTTTTCGAACTTCTTCTTCCTGTTGAACTTGATTGGAAGGGCCAACTTCTTCTTGAATTTGGTTTGAGGGACCAATATCTTCCTCAAAATCCAAAGTCCTTGGTGTAATCATAAATTGTGTTACAGTTCCTTGATGAGCAGTACTTTCAGCATCAATTCCTTCCAAATCTACTTCCTCAGTATCACCACTTTTTACTTCAACAGTAGCATCTTCAATGTTGATTTGCTCTGTTTCATCACTTTTCCTCTCAACAGTATCTTCATGAGGAATATCTTCAAGTGGTGTATCATCATAAAGATCAGTATCTTGATTGAGTCCAGCATCTTCATTCAAATTCTCTAAATTCCTCTCCAATTGGAATGAAGACTGCTTGTGGAACTTTCTTTTCTTTGACTTAGACTCCTTTGAGTGTTGACCAGTCTTCTTCTGTGACTTTACCCACAACCTGTGGTGCTTTACTAATGGCCAAATAAACCTCTTTAATCGTCTGAACTTTCTTGTCAAATCCAATATCTGATCAGCTTGATCATCAGTGATCTTCTTGAGCCTTCTTAATTCCCTTGAAAGCTCATAGTTGGTCAAGACATCCTCAACCACTTCCTCATCTCCTTCAGATGTTTGATTCCTATCTGTGGAATTCTCCTGAGCATTACTTTGTGGAGATGGTGCAGAAACTGGAGATGAAACAGTATGTTGAGAAGCTGTATGTTGAGAAGCACTATCTTTTCTTGAAGCTGGTTGCTCATTAAGTGTTGAGGCAGAGGATTCCTCTTGCTCTTGCTCTGCATCCCTAACTGCTTGTGCAACTTCCAATATATGGGATGTCAAAGGTGTATTTCTCCCAGAGAACTTGATACCCTTCTTAGCAATGAATGTAAAGACCTTTGGTGGAAGTGTGACTGTAGGTAGAAAACTTTGAGGTTTAGAAATACCTTCAAGTTGTTTGTTTAAGAATACCTGAATAAACCTCGGGTAAATCAAGAATGGTGAACCATTATTGATGTGTGAGAGCATTCCATCAAAAATCATCCTTGAAAAGTTGAAAGGACGATTTGTAGCTAAACCCACCAATGCAGAAGCAACGTTCTGACCAAATTGCTCCCATGAAGTACTCTTAGGACTCAAGTAGTGAAGTAAAACATGAATGAGATATTTCCAATGTGGACTAAATAATGGCTTCTGAAAAGTAAGTATGGTGAGATCACCTTCATACCCAATATCACTGAGTGTATCCCAAATCTCTTGTCTTTCAAAACGAATAGCACTCCCTGCATCATTAAACTGCAAATCTTCCCTAATTGAAGATTTGGTAATCCTAATTGCTCGACCAGCAACCTTAGCACGAATAAAAGGAACACCATCTTGTGCATCAGACTTAGCAGTAGACCAAAACTGTTGAATCCATGGTCCAATGATATCAGGGTTTACTAAAATAGCATAATTAATTGATGACCCAGTCAAGAAATCAATTATCGCATGAAAATCAACATTCTTTGTTGTTTTATCCAAGTTCGCGACCATGTTATGCTTAGAACAGAAATCACGGGTAGCCATTAATTGTGAAGAGGGAAAGAATGTGTTAAGCGAAGATAAATTGTGATTAGAATCGTGGATATCGAATAAATGAATGGATGGATAAGAATAAAGTGGAGAGTGAAAAACGGTATAATGGGATAGGGTAAATATGGGTAAGATCTAAAAAATCAAAGCCTAATTAATAGTGTTACCGTTGTATTTGGCTTTTACCCCCTCCGTAAAGAATTAATTAATTGTAACCCCACATTTTTGACCATTGGAACAGTACTTCCATGTAAGCAGTACTTTCACCTAACCAGTACTCTTCAAAGCAGTACCTTGGAGCAGTACGTTGCAAGAACAGTACTTTGTATAGAAAACCAGTACTTTCCATCCTCTTATACTTCTAAACGATCCAAATAAACTTCAAACGAATCCAAGAACTTATATGATGGCGCATGCATAAGTTCGAACTAATAACTATGTTGCCTCCCCTCAAATACAACATAGGTACTAAAATACGAAAATACTAAGAACCAATACTTTCAATAAGGAGTGTAAGAAAGTATACTAACTAATACTAAAGCCTCCCCTCAAATGTAGCCTAGTAGTTAATCATCCCAATGCTCACAACTAAGTGGTTGAATCTTGAAACATCAAATCCCTTTGTGAGTAGATCAGCTACATTGTCATCTGTGTGAACCTTGACCACATTTATAAGCCTGTGCTCATAACAATCTCGAATGAAGTGATGCCGAATCTGAATATGCTTGGTCTTGGAGTGATAAACTGGATTCTTCACAATACAGATGGTACTCTCATTATCAATGTTGATAGGAGTATTCTTGAAGTTGTATCCATAATCCAAGAGTTGATTCTGCATCCACAAAACTTGTCCACAACAGCTTGCAGCAGCAACATATTCTGCTTCAGTAGAGGAGGTTGCTGCAATTGTTTGTTTCTTACATTGCCATGAGACTTATCTTCTTCCAAGATATTGACATCCACCAGTGGTTGATCTTCTATCATAATTATCTCCTGCATAATCACTATCTGAAAAAGCTTCCAAGTGAAAAGGTGACTCCTTAGGATACCATAATCCTAACTTTGGTTGATGCTTGAGATATCTAAATATCCTTTTGACTGCATACATATGTGAAACCTTGGGTGTAACCTGATATCTTGCACACAAGCATACAGCAAACATGATGTCAGGTCTTGATGCAGTTAAGTACATAAGACAACCAATCATAGATCTGTAAAGCTTCACATCCACAGCTTGTCCATCTTCATCCTTGCCTAATGGTTTATTGTTGTCAATGGGTGTGGTGGCAGGCTTGACAGTTGGAAGGTCAAATCTTTTAAGTATGTCTTCAACATACTTTTCTTGATTAATGAAGATTCCATCTCTTGTTTTTCTAACTTGAAGCCACAAAAAGAAAGTTAATTCTCCCATAGAACTCATTTGAAACTCCCGCTGCATAAGTTCTTCAAATTCTTTCACCATAGACTGCTTTGTGGCTCCAAAGATAATATCATCCACATAGACTTGGACTAACATAATGTCCTTCATCTCTCTTTTGATAAACAAAGTCTTATCAATTGCTCCTCTCCTGTAACCATGTTTTAATAGAAAATTAGAGAGTCTCTCATACCAGGCTCTGGGAGCTTGATGAAGGCCATACAGTGCCTTGATCACCTTGTAGACTTTGTTTGGATGTGCAGGATCTTCAAAACTAGGAGGTTGTTTAACATAAACTTCCTCAGAAATTATGCCATAAAGGACGGCACTTTTTACATCCATTTGGTAGATAGGAAATCCCATGTATGATGCAAAGGCAAGAAATAACCTTATTGTCTCTATTCTTGCAACAGGAGCAAACACTTCATCATAGTTCACTCCTTCTTCTTGGCGATATCCTTGTGCAACCAATCTAGCTTTATTTTTGATAACATTCTCTCTTTCATCTCTTTTGATTCTGAAAACCCATCTTGTGCCAATGACTCTCTTGCCATATGGTAGGTCACATAATACCCAGACCTCTTGAAGCTTGAATTGTAGAAGCTCCTCTTGCATAGCTTCAACCCAACTTTCATCAGCTAAAGCTTGAGCTACTTTCTTGGGTTCATCTTAAGATAGAAAACAAGCAAACAGGCATGTTTGTTGATCCTTGTGATTCATCCTATTTTGTTTGTAAACAAAGCTAAGTAAAGCAGTATGTTGCTTAGAGAGACCTTGAACTTTGTTTCGTGTAACCTGTTGGGATTTGTTGATTTGATGATACAAAACAAGAAGAATGAAACATGAAGGACTTAATGTGACAAGAAGGGAAACTAAAAAAGATGGAGCTTCTAGAAGATTTACTTAAAAGATTTAGTTTCCTTATTGTATTATGATTCTCCTTGTAAACCTAGATGATCTCTATTATATAAAGAGACATTAGGTCATTAGTTTTAGACGTGCACAAACTACAAGATGTAGTTGATTAGAGGTGTGTGTGTGTAACCTAGACGTAAGTTATAAACGTCTAGGGTTAGAGTTTTAGTTATTAGTTAGTTAGTGCAGCCTCAAGGTCAACAAGTTCTACCTTGATCAAGTAGAATTGGGGCTGTAAATAATATTAGTAATGATGAATAAACCTTGTTCATAATAATGTTGATTCTATGTTTGAATATTCCACCTTCATTATTATGTGTTCCTAGATATAATATTAGACCTAGTCTAAGAGCTACAATGATTCTACAAAATTGGTATCAGAGCCAGGGGCTCGTGATATCTAGGGGATGTTACAAGGTTTTTAGTGTCATCGAAGAAGGAGCAGATTTGAAGAAGGTACGATTTGGTATAAATTGATTTATTTGTTTCTGTATCGATCTGTTATCTATTGGCGATAAAGAATAAAAAGCGATAAAAAGGTTGCTGCTGTTGATCGTTGATCAGGTAATTGACTTCAAATCTTTAATTAAATTGGTCGGTGGTCTTCAATTATTTATGTTGTCATCGTGGGTTTATTTATTGAAGAATGACGTGGTCAAACCGACTCCTGATTGGAAGAGCAGTTATTATGAATTGGCGTCTTGTGTATATTGATTATATTATGAATAACTGATCTGTTGTTATCAGTCATATGGGGTAAGATTTTGTGCTTTGGATTATTTATGATTGATAAGTGAATATTGGACGCGTGGTATATTGATAGTCAGTTGTAGGGCTATTCGTGGTTAATGAAAGTTGTTGTTTGTTAGTTATGGCATCTGATCGGTAGTACTATTAATAATGGGTAAGAGATTTTGGATTTCTTTGGTCACATGGTACTGCTACTTCATATTGTAAGGTACTGCTATTTAATTCAAAGTACTGATGTGACAAAAGTACTGTTGCTGCTATGCTTCAACGTACTGCTATTATTTAACGTACTGATGCTACAAGGAACTGCTCCAAAGTACTGCTGTTCGTTCAAAGTACTGCTGTTCGCTCGACTAAAGTACTGCTATGCTCCAAGGTACTGTTCATTCAAAGTACTGCTGCGATTAGATGATTTATGGAGACAAGTAAAGAGTTTCATGATTTACGAGCAGTGAGGGGAAGCCGAGATGGGTTTTTAAGAGATTGGTTCTACTTTGGCTCTCGGTTAATTATGAGCAGTTTGTTAGATTACCCACACAGGTTATTAGTTTTACACACACAAGATGGTTAGTTGGTTTATAAAGTTTTTTTAAAAGGCTCGTATTTGGTTTATTGGATTAATTGATTACGAAGACGGTTGAATATCATTTATTTGATGTTGTAGTTGAGTTTCACAGGTGCGCGTTCTTATGTTTGTGTTATTGCGGTGACAAAGACTTGGTAAATCTAGCAAGGATGTGTGATCTACAACTTACGGTGCATAATGCTCACATTTGCTATCACTTAAAGGAGTTACATTGTAGTGCTCAGTGTCTCATATAATTGAGGATTTATCAAGAGGTCCTAGTAGCCTACTTCTAAGATAAGTTTGGAGTCACAAAGAGACGTGGATAGTGCAAGATATAAGACGAAGGTTTGGGAAATTCAACTTCTTCATCAAGTTCGTTATATTTGGTTTTCTTCATCAGTAATCATTACGAGGAGCTTACTGAATTGAAGATTCAAGAGATGATGTAAACATATTGGTTTCAGGGGAAGCTTATTGATTGAACGTTTAATCATCTACATGCACCACTCGAGGGGAAGTTTCTACTACTTACATTCCCTATTTGTTGATAACAAAAAGGGGAAGAGATGTTAGAAGAGATTTGGAGTGGTATGGCATGACTTAAGGGGAAGACAAGACTTGTTTCATTCATGGCGAGATTTAATTATCTCTATTTCTCTACTTCGTCTAGGGAAGTTCGTACAAGAATGTCTTTGTTTTGTCATCATCAAATAGGGGAAGATTGTTGGGATTTGTTGATTTGATGATACAAAACAAGAAGAATGAAACATGAAGGACTTAATGTGACAAGAAGGGAAACTAAAAAAGATGGAGCTTCTAGAAGATTTACTTAAAAGATTTAGTTTCCTTATTGTATTATGATTCTCCTTGTAAACCTAGATGATCTCTATTATATAAAGAGACATTAGGTCATTAGTTTTAGACGTGCACAAACTACAAGATGTAGTTGATTAGAGGTGTGTGTGTAACCTAGACGTAAGTTATAAACGTCTAGGGTTAGAGTTTTAGTTATTAGTTAGTTAGTGCAGCCTCAAGGTCAACAAGTTTTACCTTGATCAAGTAGAATTGGGGCTGTAAATAATATTAGTAATGATGAATAAACCTTGTTCATAATAATGTTGATTCTATGTTTGAATATTCCGCCTTCATTATTATGTGTTCCTAGATATAATATTAGACCTAGTCTAAAAGATTCAACGATCTACACATAACCACTCCTGAAGAGGGTGATCCAATAATATTGCTTTGAGGATGAGCTTTATGAACTCTCAATGTAGGATTTGGTGGAACTGGAAGATCAGATTCCAAATTAGTAAAATCAGGTTCTTCATTGGTAGTGGAGAAAATACCTTCATGATTGAGCTCATCATCAATTTCTTCTAATTCAAGAATGTTAACATTATCCAAATCATCATCATCAACATTGGAATCATCATCATTGCTCCAATTTGATGGTTCTAACACACCAGAAGTACTGTCAAAAGTATCATCAGTACTTTGATCAAAAGTACTGTGAGCAGTATCTTTGAATGTACCCTTTTTCTTTGCAGCATCATAAGCCCTCCTTTGTTCATCTTCATAGGATTTTGCTATAGTTTCTTGAAAAAAGCATCCTATTAAGTTCATCTTGTATGGCTTGATCTTCATCAGATACTGTATTGGTTGGTTGAGCAGTACTTTGTTCCTTATTAGAAACTGAAGGTTCTTTATCAGGAACATCTTCTGGTCTAACATTGACTCCATGAATAATGTACTGTGAATCATCTTCTTTGTGATTAGCTTGATTTTCTTCTCTAACAGGCACATAATTCATAGATGGAGTGAACTTGAGATCAAGATCAAACATCCAATCAGGACCTTTTCCTCTCTGAGGTTCTTTATCTTCCAAAAATTCAACATGAAGACAATCTTGAACCTTTTTGGTACTCCTGTTATATACTCTAAAACCTTTGCTATTTGTACAGTAACCTAATAGATATCCTTCATCTGACTTACCATCAAATTTTCCCAGAGAATCAATGGTATTTAGAATAGTTAGAGGACAGCCAAAAGGTTTTAGAAAACGAATGTTTGGTTTCTTTCTCATGAGCAGCTCATATGGTGTCTTCATCTGAGGTTTAGTTACTGATACTCTATTTAAAACATAGCAAGCAGTACTTATAGCTTCAGCCCAAAAGAGAGTAGGTAATTGTGAATCTGCAAGCATTGTTCTAGCTGCTTCTATCAATGTCCTGTTCTTTCTTTCTGCAACACCATTCTGCTGTGGAGTTCTAGCAATGCTAAACTCTCTCTTGATCCCTTTCTTGACACAGAATTCATCCATATGCTTGTTCTTGAATTCTGTCCCATTATCACATCTAATACCTCTTACTTTGAGTCTCAATTGATTTTCAAGGGCTACTATCAGGTCATGGATAGCATCAAAAGTTTCATCTTTGAATCCCAAGAAAAAGACCCAACTAAATCTGCTACAATCATCTGTCACAACCAAGCAGTACTTCTTCTTGTTTAAACTTTCTACTGAAACTGGTCCAAACAGATCCATGTGTAGCAATTCCAAAGGTTCTCTAATAGCTCTGTCCTCAAGCTTCTTACATGAAGCTTTATGTTGTTTACCCTTCTTGCAAGCCAAACATGAATGATCAGTCTTGAATGTTTTGGAAGGTAAACCTCTAACTAAATTGCCTTTGACCAGCTTGTTGATGTTCTTGAAATTTACATGACCTAGTCTTCTATGCCATAGATGTGCTTCTTCCAATGATGCCTTGGCTACTAAACATGTTGCTCTTCCAGCAGAATTGAGACTCTTTAAGTCTAAACTGTACACATCATTGGTTCTTGGTACTTTCAATGTTACCAAGTGATCATCAACAAACTTGAACTCAGGAGAGAGAATAAGACATTCTGTATCAGTAAACAGAATGGGGTACTTCTTGTCACAAATCTGAGAAACTGACAAAAGATTGAACTTGAGCTCCTTCACATATCTAACATTCTCAAAATCAATACATCCAGCCTTGATGGTTCCTTTGCCAGTGATTCTCCCTCCATCAGGATCATTACCAAATGCAACTCTTCCTCCATAATATGCCTTAAAATCTGACAGGATCTCCTTGTCCCCTGTCATGCTGCCAGAGCAACCACTATCAACAATAATATGATCTTTAAGCTCCTCCTCTGGGTTGCCCTGCACAGTAAAAGAAAAGGGTTAGTTTCTTTTAGGAACCCAAGCCATTACTGACTTGTGTTCCCCTTGTGGAGTGACATACTTGAATTCCTTCAGTATGTAATCTCCACTGGTTTTGAAGGCACGGTCAATGATTATTTGCTTTGGTCCCATGTCCTGTGTTGTATTATCAACACTCCCTGTTTCACCCTTATTTGATGAAAGTACTGCTTGTTCCCCATCAGTACTTTCTTTCTTAACTCAATTTCGTTTGACTTTAGGTTTCTCTGATCTAGGTACTCTGCTTGAGGTGTAAGACCTTTTAGATTTATATGATGTGAATCTCTTAGGTCTTTTATGTGAAAAAGTGTTAGCAGTACCATGATTGGGTGAAAACTTAGCTGTACTTTTAGAGGGTACTGCTTGAGAAACCTTAGACTTATCAGTACTTGAGGGTACTGTTGGTTTGGAGAAAGGTCTTTTCTGGTGAGGGTACCTATAATCTTTAGAGAAATTACTATGGTTAACCCTATTTGAGTGATTCCAAACTGGTCTAGTCTCCCTTGGCTTATAGTTGGCAGGTCTATTCTTTGGGAACTGACTTAAATATTCTGAGTGAAAGTCACAGTGCTTAATCAAATGATCAGGACTATAGCATACATAACATAATTTTCGCTCCATATTCCCAAATCCTCTTCTACGATTAAAAGGTTTCCTATAGTTAGCAGTATTTTGAAAAGTTTCTCTTGAAGGTACTGCTGAATGTCTATCAGTACTTTGAAAAGATTTTGGAGGTACTGCTTGTTTTTGAAAGGCTGTAGGAAACTTTTGATCATTACCCCTTTGAAAATCATCCTTGGGTTTCTCAGAACTAGATTGACCAGTAAGCTTCTTCCTAAACTCTAGGTTGTCTACACCATAACAAGAAACATCTGTCCTAGGTGGTTGAAGCCTACCTGTAGGTGCAGGAACTGAGTGATACTCCTTATCTTTCTTAAACTCAGGAGGTGATTCACTAATTGGTTCCTCATTCCTAGATGTGTTTTCTTCTGAGCTAGTAAGTTCATCTTCACTAGTTGAGATCTCTTCCTTATCACTAGGTGGGGTCTCATCTGAACTACTATCCTCAACACCATAACCTAGTCCAGCTCTACTTTTTATTCTTCTTTGTTTTTCAACAAATTGAACATGTGATAGACCAGCCTGTTTAATACTAGCAAGTTTTTCTAACAAAGCATCTCTTTCCTTAGTAATCTTTTCTAATTCAGACACCTTACATCCTAACTTCCATTCACTTAATTTTAATTGATAATCTTGTTGCTCATATTTTTCTCCCCAAGCCATTTCATTATTTTCATGTGTTAAAATTTTGGCTTCCATTGACTCTAAAGTTAATTGATAACCAGCTACCTCAGACCTAGTTGTTCTACAATTATCTCTTTCAGTCACATAGTCTTTAAGCAACTTTTGATACACATCATTACACTTAGAGCATACCTCAGAGACATTGGATGAACTTGGTGAAGTAGCTACCATAGCAATCTGAACAGGTTCATTTTCATCCTCCATGCTCCAGTCAAAGCTTCCAAGACCATCTCTTGATTCCAAAGCAGCATATCCTGGTTCCTCATCAAAAGCTGTGCTCCAATCAAAGTCTTCCATTGCAACCATAGAATAGGTTATAGGCTCATCATCAAATTCACTGCTCCAGTCAATCTCAACTAAATTCTCTTGAGCCACCAAAGCTTTTGGGTTTGATTCAGTAACAGGAACCTTTTTTCTTTCAACCTTGGGTTGTTCAATCATTCTGTTTGCTTGATATTTTGCAAACTTGCATTCCCTTGCAAAGTGTCCAAGCTTTTGACAATTGAAGCATTCAATCTTGGATTTGTCAAAAGTTATACCCTGTTTGGCTTTGAAATCAATTCCCCTTCCTGTCTTGTTCATGAACTTCTTGATCCTTGCAGTGATCATGGCAACTTGCCATCTTATATCAATCTCCTCTAAAGCATCTTCTTCAATCTGCAACAAGTCTTCTTGATAGGTAACAGGTAGAGTGGCTTGTTGAGCAAAGAAGGAACATACAACATCATCAGAGTTGGTGTTGTTTGTTGGTGATGGGGTAGTGGTAGTAGTGGTTGTGCAAACGTGCTGTGTATCACCAACAGTACTTTGAGAAGGATAAGCAGTACTTTTAGTAGAAGTACTGCTTCTGTTTTCAGAAGACACAAAAGCTATGTTGTGAGTTTTCTGAGAACTGTGACCATTCATCTCTTGCTCGTACACCTTCAAATTTTTGTAGAGATCATCAAAGTCCATAGACTCCAATCCAGGTTGTCCTCTAATCATGGTAGCAACCACATGCCAGACAGATGGCAAACTCCTTAAGAACTTCAAGTTTGCATCTTCAACAGATACCTCTGCTCCATACAGTTCTAGCATACTAAGTAGATTTTGGAATCTGTCATAGGCAGCATCAAGACCTTCTCTTTCACCAACAGTGAAAGTTTCAAACTGCTGCTTCAATAAGTTTCTATGCATCTTCTTGGAAGCATCATTACCTCCAAATCTTGTCTTGATTGCAGCCCACAATTGCTTTGCATCCTTAGCATCATGAAACTTTAGTAGGTGACCATCAGGAATAGCAGACAGCAGTATGTTGAGAGCCTTATCTTGATTTCTCTTAGTAGCTACTGGCAAGGATGGTTTAGGTGGTTTAGGTTGTCCTTCAACTTCTACAGGTTCGTCAAGAACAACATTACCATTGACAATCACATCCCATAGAGCATGGTCTGTAATAGCAAGGTACTGCCTCATCTTCATGCTCCAGAGATCATATTCTCCCTTCTTGATGATAGGAATTCTGAGTGAGGTGATGGATGGGATTGGTGCAGCTTCAGTCGTCATCGTTTAGGGTTTGTTGTTAAATCGGTTTTAAGGGTTTCTTCTTAATTAGAGTCTCCACACAAGCTCTGATACCACTTGTTGGATCGATATACTCTGACCAAACTAACTTGTAGCTTGTTTAAGGGTTTAGCAACCTTGGATAAATCCAAAACTACTAATATTGAAACGCTGATATACTTTGTTAAGTATGCGGAATCTACTTCAACAAAGCTAAGAAGAATTAACACAAAACTTTGATTATATTAAACCTTGAACCTGCTTACTTTACACAGATTCACTAACAAACTCTAAACACTAATACTCTAATAATCGACTAATACTTTTCTCTAAAATCTCATATCTCTAATGCCAACTTAGGGATCCTTTTATAGGCACAAGGAAAACCCTAGTCGGTTTACAATACTTGAACGACAAGTAATTCTAATTATAATCTAATAATAACTCTATGAACATTCTAGAATTACACATTAATCCTTAAACGTATTTGCATATCAGTCCTTTATCTTTAGCAGTACTTTGACTTCTTTAGAACATGAGCAGTACTTTGACTTTTTATCGAACTGTACTTTGACTTTCTTCATGTAGCAGTACTTTGACTTTATAGCCCAACATAGATTCAAGGTTGTAAACCCTAGTGATAGGAGATCACTCGTATTATTGTTCTAATAATATTGAATCGTTGAAGTTGAAGTTCATTATTCTGTGTTCATTCATTGTTACATTCAAACCATACGAAACACAAACACATAAAGTCTTCTAAGTGCTAGCTAGTAAATTCCGCGTGCTAGACTACGTATAATTCTTAGTATCACATCTAACACAAGGCGTGTGTGTAGATCCGGTTAAGTGGTATCAAAGACAGGTTTCTGATACTTAGATTTAGAAGATCCGAGAAGAACAAAGATGGACATGGAAACAACACCAACCACAACTAACATTGTTGCTAAGCTTCCTATGCTTAAACCTAATGAGTTCGACATGCGGAGACTTCGTATTGAGCAGTTTTTCCAAGTCAAGACTATGCACTTTGGGAGATCATTGAAGAAGGAAACTTTTTTACACCTGTAACAACAACAACTGTTGTTGATGGTAAATCTGAGACAAATGTGCAGACAAAGCCAACCACTACTGAAGAGAAGGCAAGGCACAAGAATGATGTTAAGGCTAGAAGTTTGCTTCTGATGACTATTCCCAATGACCAGTTGTTGAATTTTAGCAAGTTTAAGTGTGCTAAAACCCTTTTTGAAGCTATTATTGCAAGATATGGTAGGAATGAAGCCACCAAGAAAACCCAGAAGACCCTTCTCAAGCATCAGTTTGAGAACTTTACAGCAACAAGCAATGAGTCGTTGGATCATATGTTCAATAGGCTTCAAAAGCTGGTGAGTCAATTGGCTGTTCTAGGAATTGAGATGCCTCAGGAAGATCTCAACTCCAAATTTCTGAGGAGTCTACCAGCTTAATGGGCTATGCATGTGGTTGTATGGAAAAACAAGCCTGATATAGATTCCATGAGCTTAATGGATCTCTATAGCAACTTCAAGATAGTTGAACATGATATTAAGAAGTCTGCTGGATCAAGCTCAAGCTCAAGCTCAAGGAATTTGGCCTTTGTATCAACTCCCAGTTCCTCAAGTCCAGATGAAGAAGTGCAAGTTGCTGGAGCAGTTGGTACTGCTAGTCCAAACCTTGGTACTGCTAGCACCTCAAGCAGTACTAGTGGACTTTTGAATGATGATACTTATTGTGCTTTCTTGACTACTCAGCACAATGGAAGTATGTTGACTCATTCAGATCTTCAAGAGATTGATGAAGATGATATTGAAGAGATGGATATCAAGTGGCAGCTCTCTCTTCTCAGCTTGAGAGCTAGAAGATTCTTGAAGAAGACTGGCAAGAAGATTGTCATAAACAGCAATGATGTTGCAGGGTATGACAAGTCCAAGATTGAGTGTTTCAACTGCCACAAGAAAGGTCATTATTCAAGGGAGTGCAGATTACCAAGCCAACAAGATGGAAAGAGCAGAGGATATGGAAACAAGTCAAGGGTTGTGGAGGTTACTGATTCAAGCTCGAAAGCCATGGTTGCCATTGATGGCTTAGGATTTGACTGGAGCTACATTGCAGAGGAGGAAGCAGAAGCATCTACAGAGGTTGCTCTCATGGCATTCTCATATTCTGAGGTACAAGTTTCAAAATGTTCTAAATCTTGTGAAGCTTTAAAAGATCTAGAAACACTTAAGACAAGATATGAGAATCAGAGAAAAGAGTTAGTTGAAACTGCTTTTAGCTTAGCAAATCATAAGAGAGCTTTAGCTGTGTTAGAAGAACAAATTGTTCATTATAAAAGTAATGAGTCTAAGTTTTCTGATGATATGATTATTGTTAAGAGAGACGTAATGTTTAGAGAGAATGAAATTACTGTGTTAAAACATGAGCTAGAACAGGTTAAGAAAGCTAAGGAGAACATTTAGATGAGTGTAGACACACTAGAATACACATCAAAAGGTGTTCAAAAGATAATTGAATGTCAGATCCTTAATAAAGCTAAGTCAGGCCTAGGTTATAAGTCAGTTCCACCTCCCTATAGAGGAATTCCAACACCCCCAGGCATAGACATAGAACACACAGGACTCCCTAAATTTCAATTACATGTGCTTAACTATGGTCCTCAACCCAAGAAGGATGTAGTTGATAAACCTGTGTATGAAAGTGCAAGTGATAAATCACTATCTGAGGACAAGGTGTCTTCTGATAGGTCCTCAGCTAAGGACTCAGATGCTCCAACCATTGAGGAATGGACTTCTGATGATGAGGATGATCAGGCTGTGGTTAAGCCTGTTAGTGCTAAAGTGGAGGAACCAAAAGTTTCAAAGATGGCTAAACCTGAGACTGTTAGGCCTAGATCAAATGCCAAACCTTTTAGACCAACAGTTAGGTATGCAGAAATGTATAGAACCACAAACAAGCCAAGAGGTAACCAAAGGAATTGGAATGACCTCAAATCTCACCAATTAGGGGAGGATTTTATCTGCTATAGGAAAGCTTGTTACTCTTGTGGTAGCTTTGACCATCTTGCAGATTATTGTGATAAATGGGTATCTGGATATACAAATCATAGGTTGAGCATAGCAAGACCTTAATCTTTTCTTAGGAATGATAGAATGATACCTAGATCAGTTTTTTTAAGGTCTGGACCTAAAGCAGTTCAAACTGCTAGACCAGCAGTTCAGACTGTCAGACCTATGAGAACAATTCACCCAAGGCCACCAGTTCAAAATGCAATAACTGTTTTTAAACCAACATACAAAACTAGTAAAAGAACTTTTTATGAGAAAGCAGTTGTAAAAAATCAAGTTTGGAAACCTAAGGTAACAACTACCAAGCCAGCAGTTCCAACTGCTAGCAAAGTAATTGGTACTGGTGTGAATAAAAACACTACTACGGGAAACATGGGAAATGGAGTGAATGCATCAGCATGTTGGGTATGGAGACCTATTAAACCCAATGGTGCTAAGATTGTTTTGAAAAGAATGAATTATGTTGATGCTAGAGGAAAGCCTAAGTCTGTATTAGCTTGGGCAACACAAGGAAATTAATTTTTCTTGTTTTATGCATTGTTAGTCATATGCTTGTATCTTGTTTCTTTGTTTTTGGACTAACAATTGCAGGATTGGAGGGTAAACACCAAGGAATTTAATGCTATATGTTTTGGACTGTTATGGTGATTTGAAGCTGAGTATGTGATCTTTGCATACAATAAATGGTAATTGGTTCACCATGTCTTATCCACATAAGAACCAACTAGTCCAGAGCAAATGGTATCTGGTAAAGACTAATCAAATCCGTTGATGGTTGACAATTTACCAAAAATTATATGGTTATCAGCTCACCATATCTAAATGTGAAGAGTTGACTAGTCCAAAGCAAACGGCTATTGGTAAAGACATATCAAATCCGTTGATAGCTGATAGTTTGCTAAAAACTATGTTTGAGCCATGGTATTTTAAAATCCTTTTCAATAAGTTCATACGGCTCACAAAAAATTTTCAACAGTTGGTACTGTTAGTTAAAAAAAAATTGGTACGGTTCAACTAGCCGTTATGACTGGTGTGTCAGTAATTAATTTTGGGGTAAAAACTAGCCGTTGGCGGTTTGTTACGATTTTTACTGATTGAATTATGGATTTCGAGGGATCCTCTTATAGATATTTTAACTTTTATTCTATTATATTCTTATTCTAAAATAAAAGTTACCATATTCTTTAAGTCGGTCAATTGAAACCCTACAACTCTCTCCATAAAATCTCAATTTTGCTTTCATCTTCTATCTTTTCACTCAAAATTATTACTATTCATGGTTGTTAACTAAAATTTACCAAGAAGAATGGCTAATTTGGAATTTGTTAAGCGTCACAACCAGGTTGCGTTTTTAGAGAAAACAGAGCAAGGAGATGGACCAAAGTTTTATGAGATTGTGGACTTTCTCAACCACTCTCACATAAGGTATGCTCTAACCGTTTCTCCTACTCTTTATGTCTCGCACATCACACAGTTCTGGCAGAATTCATCTGTCTTGACAAGTGATGACGGAGACATAGAAATTCATTCTGAAGTAGATGGTGTTAAGTTTGTTGTTACCGAGTCTATAATTAGGAGACATCTTAAATTAGAAGACTCAGATGGTATCCACACTATGCTAAATACTGAAATATGGGAAGAACTTACTAAAATGGGGTATGATACATCTGAAAACAAATTGACTTTTCAAAAAGGATGTTTCTCACCTCAATGGAGATTTTTGATACATACCCTTTTAAGTTGTTTAAGTCCTAAAAAGACTGCTTGGGAGCAGTTTAGTAGCAATATTGCTATTGCTCTCATTTGCTTGTCTACAAACAGAGTTTTTAATTTTTCAAATTTTATTTTTGAGGGTATGGCATCAAATGTTGACAGTAAAACAAAGTTTCTAATGTATCCAAGATTTGTTCAAACTCTTTTGAATAAAAAGAAATATTTGCTTACAAAACCAACAGAAACTTTTGCTACGCCTAGCCTTCAATCAAAGGTTTTTCAAAATATGGCTATGGCTAGTAGGCTTTTTCAAGGGGAACCAGTTCCATTGTTTCCTCAAATGCTTCAAACTGTGTTGGGTGAAGCCCCATCACACATCCACTCAAGAACTTGAAACAACTCAACCACCAACCATCACAACTTATAGGAGAAGGTCTAAACCTAGTCAAACTAGGGTTGTGACTAGATCCTTGCCCAAAGATTCACCTCTCCTAGCAGGTCACACAGCTAGAAGTGATGAGGGTAGCTCTTCACAAACTGAATTGATGGAAATATGTACCAAGTTAGTTGACAGAGTAAAGACCTTGGAGGAGGAGCTTAAGAAGAACAATGAGGAGCTGAAATCTCATAAAGCAATGTTTTCCAAAGTCTACACCAAGCTAACTAAAAGGGTGAAGAAGCTTGAAGATCAGTTAAAGAAGAAAAGGGCAAAAGTGATATTGGATGCTGATTCTTCTGATGATGATGATTCAGATGGTTCAGAAGGGGATGATGAAAATTCTTCCAAACAGGGGAGGAAATTTGGTAAAGACAAGGATAGATCAGGTTCTTAGGGGAGGCATGATAAAGGCTCAGAACAAGATGAAGGTTTTGGTAATGTTGCAGATATTGGTTCAGGTTCTGGTTATGTTCAAGAAACAGCTGAGACACATAAAGAAGTTCAAACTGTTGAAGCAGTTCAGACTGCTGAGACAGAGCATGAAACAGTTCAGACTGCTGAGACATAGCATGAAGCAGTTCAAAGGGCAGATAAGGGAAAGAAGCCAATGACATCTGAAGAAGTTGCTGCTGCTCAAGAACTTGAAAGACTAAAGAAATTAAAACCAAAAACTCAAGATCAGATAGATCATGATGCAGAAGTTGCAAGAAGAATGGTAGAAGAAGATTTGGCTAATGAAGAAGCTAAACAAGCTCAGATTGCTCAAGATGAGGAATTTGCAAGAAAAATGGCTGCTGATGATGTACGAAACATAGCTGAATTCATGGAAAGAACAAGATCAAAATAGGCAAATCAAGAGGAGTTCAATGAACAGCTACAATATTTGTTGGATTCTGATTTGATTGTAAGAGCTCAAGCTTCAATGGTTCTCAAAGACAAACATGTTAGTGCAAATATTCGATATTTAAACTAAACGGTTTCTTCGGTTTTAATGATGACAAACATGTAACTTGTAATACATAACGTAAAATGTGCAAGTTACTTGTAAACACAAATCATCAATGCATACTTCATCAACACCTCCCGACGTCTCAAGTATGCTTCAACGAAGTCGTAGATTTTCATCCCAACATAAATCACTCAAGGTATGGACAAACAAATCTACTACTTGACAAATGATTAAAGGATTATATTTTTCTAAACTTCACAATTTTAATGTGACAAAACATTTTTTCAAAAATATATTTTACAAATTATTTTTGAATTAAAAAGAAATGTTTTATTTTGAAAAATAAATTTGAAAACTCCCAACAGCCATTTTTCCCCCCAAAACAGCTCCAACTTCCCCAAATAAACCTTCCCCACTAAAGACAAAAAAGGGAGCATCCAACGGCACCTTTAAGTATGGACGGCTCCACTAAATTTAGTGGAGCCGTCGGGTATTTAGTGGAGCCGTGGGTCTGTAACGGTCAGATTTTCCCTTGCCTATAAATAGTGGACCATTCCACACTTCCAACTTGATTTTTCCAGTCCTTTTTCTCTGGTCTTATCCCTCTTCACTTAGATAACTTTCTTTGATCATTTGGAGAGTCTTAGGTTGTTTAAGAGTGATCCAATCATCCACTCAGTGATCTTATCTCTGATTGCAAGAGAAGAACACAAAGTCTAGTACAAGTGTTGCCATCCCTCTTGATTAGCAAGAGAAGAACACAAAGTATCCTAGATACAAAGTGTTGTCATCCCTCTTGATTAGCAAGAGAAGAACACAAAGTATCCAAGTAGATACAAAGTGTTGTCATCCCTCTTGATTAGCAAGAGAAGAACACAAAGTATCCAAGTAGATACAAAGTGTTGGAGTTGTTAGGTCTTGTAACATTTGTTACACTCTTGATTGTATCATAGAATACATCAAGATTACTTTTCTTTTGTGAGAGAGTGAGTCAAGATCATTGTGATCTTAAGAGATAGTGAAGATCTCTTGAAGCCATTGGGCTTATGTGATTGATCATGTGGATCAAGGGTAGATCGTGGTAGATTGGTGCTAGCTAAGATTAGCACTCGACATCTAGCTTAGTGTCAGAAATAGGATAAGCGACGTGTATGGTGTAGATCGGGTAGATCGTGGTAGATTGGTGCTAGCTAAGATTAGCACTCGACATCTAGCTTAGTGTCGGAAAACAAGTTAAGCGACGTGTACGGTTTTCTCCGCCTAAAGGGAGTTTGTTGATTAGTGAAGTAACTCTCGAGTTGGGTACTCGGGGAGTGGAGTAGGGCGAAGAGGAGCTTCGTGACCGAACCACTATAAATCACCGTGTCCGGTTTGCGCCTTCTAACTTATCTCTTTACTTTCATTTCATTTGTTATCGCTTTATATTTATATTTGCATAGCGTATATGTTTGTGTGGCTAGTTGCTTATGTCATGATTGATTATGTATGCTCCATGGTTTGATTGTGCATATGTTGTAGTTTACTATAGTCATCTCTAGATGCTATAAACTCATAGTTGACACTTTTCATATTACGTCACACTCGATCGGGTGTTTAATACAAAAAGTTTTTAAGTTTTTAGATGGAAACGTATTCACCCCCTCTACGGTTTCCACAATTGGTACCAGAGCCACGTCGCTCACATTTTAAAAACAAATGGTTTTCAAAATTGAGTACGATCCATGCATCAAACACTACTAGAAAAGAGGCCTTTAATGACGCCGAAATTATGACACACGCATTTTATTGACAAGCAAAAGCGTGTGTCATAAAAAAACTGTCATAACTTTTACAATTTGAAGGACTTATGACACGCAATTATTAGAGTCATAAAAAAATGTACTGGAACACGGGATACACTTTCTTTCCGTGTCATCGCTAAGTGTCGTCTTATTCTTTTTGTTTCCCGCTTTTGACAAAAGCTTTTTCCCGCTTGACAAAAACCCCAAAAAAACCAAAGTCCTTTCAAAATCCAAAAAAAAACCCAATTATAAGTTTACTAGGGTTATCTTCTCTCCCAATCCAGCCGCCCACCTTCACCACATTTTTCCGGCCATTTTTCTCCGGCATCTCCACCATCTCCGGCGACCTCATCACAGCCGTCATTAAACACCATCAACCTCTCACCATCACAACCCCTCACCTCTTCTCTCTTTCTTGAAGATGCCGACCACCACCACCCTTTCACTGCCACACTCCTCTATTTTTATTGAAGATAAGTATAGATCGAAGATGGCTTCAGATCGAGTCACCACGCCATCATACTGCCGTCATCACCCTCTCCGTCCTTTATAGGGTAACTACCCATCTTAATAATATGATTATTTTGTTATTCATGTATGTATCATAGGGGTTTTAAAAGAGATGTTCTTTTGAAGCTATTAAGATGGAGGTACCCGACATCTAATGACTTTGGATCCGAAATCCTTCCAGCAGCTGTATCCGAGCACAACGTGCAGGCATACTTATTTAGAGATTATTGGGAAGATATTGGAACAATCAAGTCGTTTTATGATGCCAACTTGGCACTTACAGATGAGGTAATTTAATCATTATTATTTGTTGATAAAGTGTTACTTTTGATGTGTATAAACATATATTGAAGTTGTGTTTGGATTTATTTCACTTTGAAGTTACCCAAGTTTCAGTTTTATGACCCGAAGACACCCTTTTTCACTTCACCGAGGTTCTTACCCCCAACCAAGATCGAAAAAAGCAAGGTTGATATTAGTTTAATCCTTAAGATTTAAACAATTTTTGGCAATGTTTGTACCCTTTAACTTTTTTTGGCATACTTTTTAATCTTCACTTCCCTCAGCTCGTAACTAATAAATGAAATATGCTAAAGGTTACATATAATGCCACCCGATTTTTCAGATCAAGAATGCAATTATTTCACACGGTTGTTTCTTGAGAGAATGCACTGTCGAACACTCCATAGTGGGTAAACGCTCACGTATAGACTCTGGTGTCGAGCTTAAGGATACACTAATGATGGGAGCAGATAATTATCAGACAGAATCTGAGATAGCGTCTTTGCTAGCTGATGGAAGAGTCCCCATTGGGATCGGAAGTAACACTAAGATAAGGTATTACAAAACAAAAAAATCTCATAAAAACAGTGAATGCACAGCATACGGTCTTGTTTTTGCTAACGTTGCCATTTTCTTTGCAGGAAATGTAGTTGTTGTCCAGGAATTATTTCGTTAGTCTCTCAACCACACCACACACAAAAACCGCCGTCGAAGACCAGAAGACAAAAATGAGCTTCAAGGTAACAACGATCACATCATTAAATAATTTTATGTCTTAATGTTAAGGTTTATATGAAATGAGATGTAACTGTTGTTGTTTGTTGTGTGGGTAGAGTTTCATCAGTTTCAGGTGGTGGGAAGAGCTCTACCAACAGAGACAGATGAGCATCCCAAGATTTACAGGATGAAGCTTTGGGCTACTAATGAAGTCCGTGCTAAGAGCAAGTTCTGGTACTTGCATACATGTTTTTCTTTTATAGTATGTTTTTTTAGATCAGATAGTTTAGATTGCTTAATATTGTTTTTTAAATAGGTATTTTTTGAGGAAGTTGAAGAAGGTTAAGAAGAGCAATGGTCAGATGCTTGCTATCAATGAGGTATTAATTAATGTTGT
The DNA here is from genome assembly GCA_021014915.2 of Artemisia tridentata subsp. tridentata. NCBI lineage: Eukaryota > Viridiplantae > Streptophyta > Magnoliopsida > Asterales > Asteraceae > Artemisia > Artemisia tridentata. The sequence continues at coordinate 305,832,336 of CP139501.1, read as the reverse complement.
TTTAGTGCTATAATTACCTTGCTATTAGTGAATAGGAAGGTTAATATACTGTGTTATGTGATGTTATGATATTAGATATAGATCTTTGATCTCTAGTGATGATTAGTATGTTTTTATAGTTATATATTTGAAGTGGTATTTCGTTGAGCTGTAATAGCTGTCCAATATTAAGCAAAAGTTATTTGTTTGCTGTTTGTGAGTTTTATGTTTTTGTGTGTTGGGCGACCATAATTTGAAATAATAGCTGTCCAATATGGCTTATCATTTTATATCTGCGAAGATATGAAATTTGCATTTTTACTGTGCGAACATGCAAAAGTTGAGCTTTAATGGTTTTGATCCAAGTACTGTGTACTTGTATTAAGGTGTTTGTATCACATGTGTTTTACTTTTTTATCGATCAAGTGTATTGATGTTTCATTTACGTGCCATTCTATCTTTACTATTATCTTTTTATGCAATCACATGGTGTTTGAGTGGTTGAACATTTGCCACTGATTTTGTTTTGAATTATTTGAATTCAAAATTGAAATGGTTTTATTAGCCTTCTGTCATTTTTTTTGTAGGTTATAGTTTATGTTTGTTGCTGTATATGAATATCATAGATGGTTTACATATCTGTATCTGTTGGAGCTTGTCTAGGCGTTGAACAATGTACATTGCTCAGCTCCTTTGTTGCTGTAATTGTATATGTATCTGATTATAGTGCACTTTCACATTTCTGTAGATCTTCGAGAAGAACCGAACAACCATCAAGAACTACGGCATCCGGTTGAGGTACCAGTCCAGGACCGGTTACCACAACATGTACAAGGAGTACAGAGACAACTATGTAATTTAGCGGTTTTAATTACGGTTAATTTTAGATTTGGATGATTTAGCGGTTTTTGACAATTTTAGAATTGTAGTTGTATGAAACGCATTGTTTTGATATATATGAAATGCGTTTTATTTTGCTATTTGTGTATTTTTTGTGGTATGACATTACTGTTATTTAATGTATGGAATTTTAATAATTTTATAAAAAATATATTTTTTTTTTTAAATGTTGAATTTGACACGCAAAACAGGGGTCATGTTTGCCGTAAAAGGAGCTGTCGTAAAAGAGGGTCATAGAATGTTTGTCGTAAAAGGGAGTCATAAATGCGTGTCATAAATTCATGACGCTCCAAAGGCGTGTCATATTGCTTTATGATGAGTCGATCAATGACGCCAAAAAGCGCGTCATCTGACCCCTTTTATGACACGCAATGCGCGTCATTAAAGGTCTTTTTTCTAGTAGTGAAATTACCTATGAATGTGATGAAATATGATAAGTAATTAGTTGTCTAATACTTACAAGTTTTGTTGTTAAGTATACTTTGTCATACTAGCTTGAAGGTTTTCTTAAACCACTAAAAGAATAGTGTTTTTAAGTGTCCGGTCATGTTTTCAGAACGAGTCATTAAGTCATGCAGTTCTGAATTAGAAAACAGACCACGGTACCACTAAATATTGTACAATACCGTTATATTTAATGGTACCGTGGGTTATTTAACGGTGTCGTGCATCTGATTGTCTGTTTTTCATTTTTGGTTCATTTTCAAAAATCCATATAAAATCAACCATGAGTCTGTGCGAGTTGTGTCGCCCATCATTTTAAACGATGTTGAGTCTACTTTCATTTGAGAAACATTTTTATGAATTAGTTCTAAATGAAAGTATGTTAAAGTCCTTGATTTTCAACTAAAGGTCTTCTGGTCATGCAGTTTGCGTAAATTTTTGGTCAAACTGAAAAAGGGCGATTCAACTTTTAAACCTTGACGTGTTTTCAAAGTGTCTTAGCAAAAATCTTTGAAATGGGGAGGAAATCAATTCATTTTCAAATAAAATCAAGCTTAGTATACATTGTTATACCTAATACACAAAATGACGATAAGTATTTCTGTGTGTTAAACTAAATTGCTATTTGCTTATTATAGTTTTCCGGTTTATGCATTTATAAGGCTCATGCTAAATCACTTGCACTATATTAAGTAATTAGTTTGCATTGCATATAGGCATCAACCATTTGTCTTACATTTGTTGCAAGTTCTTAAAATGGTTTAGTAACTTTCTTAGGAATAGAAACTAAGTTGGTAGATCATGTGTGTCGAAAATATTGTCTTACACAATTATTTTTCCAAAGGCTTAAGTGTAAAAAGTACATCAACCCAAAACACTTAACACTTTCATAAAATCCGTAACATGATCTTAAAAACATTACATCATTTTGTCTTGTTGACCATGGGTTGTCTAAACAAAATAAAAGGTCATTTTAATACATCAGTACTTAAGTAAAGGAAAATGTATTAAACTTGCATTGATCTAACACACATACAAAATGTTTTAAACATTTAGTATTTTACGTATGTTGTATAAAAATAGTTAAGACAATTATTTTTATACCAATGCGGTGTCGAAAAACTAAGAATATTATACTTAATAATATAAATAGTTTTTCTCAAATAAAAATAAATGACAATATCAAAAGTAGTAACTTAATATGTGATTAACCTCACACATACAACTAGTGTTAGAATAAATGGAACACACTCCTAAAATTTTTATTTCTTATTAAAAAAGGAGTGATTGTGAGGGTCAAGAAAGATCTCGAGTACATATCAATTCATTATTCAAATTATGATTGATATCATTATCGAATCTAATTGACAAGTTTTTGAGTGTGGACATGAAATTGGAGTCATTATTTGTCCAGCTTCAAGATAACATCAAATTATAATGAAAAGTATTATCTTGAATCTAAATACTCAATCACACTCGATTGTTATGTAAATAATGACGTCCTCTCAAGACGAAAATAATATGCATCGGATCATAACTCACACTTGTGTTGAAGATGCCATATTGAGTCTTCTTGTCCAATGGTTGTGTTCCAAATATTAAACTAATATGTTTAAAAGATGCATAAAATACACAACCAAGTAGGATTGACAACTTGGATGTTTCATCCGAAATATACAAGTAATTTACATTGCAATGCAATTAGTAAATGTGTCATTTCCGAAAAACCAAACAAGAGCAAACAAACAACATATGTAAACTTTGCTCATGAACAACTGAACACTCAAAGTCACATGTCTAGTAAAAGTGTCATACATAATATATGTAAGTCATCAATCTTTGAGAATATCACATGTATTTCTCTTATCAAAAGATTGACAAAGGATAACCTATATCCTATGCATCTTATTTTCTTTGTGACATGAATGGTTATGTTACAAGAGAATAAATTGCATCCTGTTAACAAATATAGGATATTAGAGTTGAATAATAACCTAATACGACATGTGTCATTGCATAAACAAGTAAAATTGGTCATACACTAAAATACTTGTTTCACAAAGCATTCATAAGAGTGATAAGTTTCCTCTTAGAAAAGCATACTTGTTGAAATAAACAGTATGTCTCATTTTAAATAAAATGCTCACAAGATCTATTGAGGTAAGTAACCTTTACTAGATTCTCACTCAAGATATGCAAAGGAGCATTCTTGAAACACACACGATGTAGTAGATTCTACATTGTATCACATTAGAGTGTCTCTTGGTTCTAGGAAACCAAATCATGTTAAAATAACATGTAACAACTCAACAAACAAAGATGTTGTCCAAGAGATCATAAAATACACCATCTCCATCAAACAACCTCTAAATCTCAAACACGAAATTAAAATATTTCGCTTGCCTTTGTTAGGAGTTATGTAAGACATGTCATTCTCTTAATTGACCTTCAAAGTATGGTTAGTTGAGTCATATTAGGTCATGTATTAGCGAAATAAGCTAATATCATCTTTGCTACACTTCAATAGGCAAATATAGGAATTTGAAATTTTCTAATATGAGAATGACTACTGGAGAACCTATCGCACTAGAAATTCAATTTGACCTAACGGTTGAATTGCTTCCAGGAGAGAAGTTGGGTTTGTGGTATAACCCGTAAAAATGGTCGTGTTCAGCCTTAATTGAGCACCACTAGTGATTGTCTCATACTCATTCTCTAACTTGAAAATTTTTCATTCCTACATTTGACTAGAGATAGTTTGCATCGTTGAACTATATCTCCCATTAGGATGTCATCTTGAACAAGTAGTAATTAGGATCTGCCTTAGTAAACCTAGATTGCTTGCATCCCACATACATGTTTCAAAATGATAACATGTTCTCATAAGACATGATTAAATGTCTTCATGATCTTAAATGCTAAATGATTATCATGTTTTGCATGATGTCTGCATTTATTCCTTATGTGCATTTTACTTGATTTACTTGTAAATTTTGCACCCACACTATGTTCTTTTGACACATTAGGAATTAGGTATGCCCATCACTATGAACCCTTAGAAGTCATAGAGCCATACACTAGTGTCAAAACCCATAAGTCAAAGTAGTCGCGAAGTTACCCTAATTCCCCAGTCATCACTTCGCCTTCTTCCAAGTAATACACCTTTTTGTCATGGGAAGGTTAGGAAAAAACCTAGTAGAACTCGGAGTAGGGTTGACAACTTAAATATTTCATCCGAAATATTCAAGTAAGTTTAACTTGCGATCGCAATTGTTAAATGTCATATCCGAAACATCATACTCAAGCCTTTTAACAACATATGTTAAAACACTCATCCAAAGGACTCACGAGTTACTATATAAGTAATTAGTAGTTCCTTTCATCCTCGTGTGAATATACACGTCTTAAGATCCCAAACCCTGCTGCAAATCAGCACCATAAGCCTAGCTTTACATCTTTCAAAATCCCATGAAACACTCACGTGCGAAGCACATAGAAACCCTTAAATCAACCAAACCTCTCAACCGAGAATCCCCTTACCATCTCCGTCTAGGTCTAGGAATGATGGAACATTTTCCATAAAACTTATGACTATTTAAATATTTCACTGGAAATATTAAAGTCATCTCTCGTACCCCTCTTATGATTACTTGAATATTTCACTAGAAATATTGTAGTCATCTCGTGCGTCTCGTCTCATGACTCTTTAAATATTTCACTGGAAATATTGAGTCATTCTTTAAATCCCTCTCATGACTATCTAAATATTTCACTGGAAATATTAAGTCATCCCTCACGTTCCTTGCATGATCTCTTGAATATTTCACTGGAAATATTGAGATCATCTATTCTATTTCGTGTCATGACTTTTAGATATTTCACTGGAAATATCAAGTCATTCCCTCGATCTCGTCCCATGACTGTTAGATATTTCACTGGAAATGTCAAGTCATATCCTGTGTCTCGTCTGATGACTTTTTAAATATTTCACTGGAAATATTAAGTCATCTTTCACATCGCTCTAATGACTACCTATGTATTTCCTCGGAAATATAAAAGTCATTTCTTCTCGTCCAGTACCGGTCAAAGAATTTATTAGGTATAAATTCTCTCCTCGTGTCGAAAGCGAAGATTTATTCGTAAAATCCTCTTAAATTCCAATGACAACTTAAATATTTCATCCGAAATATTTAAAGTATATTTAATTTGCGAAATGCAATTAAATGTCATTTCTCGTGTCGAAAAGTCTCACTAAATCAGCGAGATTTATTCGTGAAATCCTCTTAAACTCCAATGACAACTTAAATATTTCATCCGAAATATTTAAAGTATATTTAATTTGCAAAATGCGATTAAATGTCATTTCTCATTCTCGATGAACGTTCATCAAATCCCGTTGGAGTCATTCATAAAAGAATTTATTCGGTATAAATTCATTTAATCTAAAGTCCAGAAAAATCACAACATATGTGAATTTTCTTTGTCAAAAATCTTGCTTTCAATTCTCACTAACACCATCAAAACCCACTCGATGTAATCTTGAACCTAAAACCGTCTCCAATCAGAATAGATTGTATCTATCATCTGATTCCTTAGCCTTTTCCCTCCCACTTCCGCATGGTACTAAACACTACCAGTGCTTCCGCATCCCACTCACCTTCCACATACCTCAAGCGAAAAACCGCTAGGATAAGTTGAGATAACCCCACTAGAACCTTGTCACCAACCTCACAACCCTGAAGATTTTATCTTCTTAATCCTTAGGATATCTCCTAGTAATCGCATGCCTCATCATAATATTCTATGAATATTCACAATGATTGAGAAGAGCTACGTGACTTCAAAGGTGAAGTTTATCGTATGCTATCCACCACTTGTCATGACGTTACTAAGCTCATCGCTTTCGTCAACGTTTGTTTTCCTCTTTATCTTTTACATCTTGTCCGGATGGTCATAGATTGAGGGGGAGCGAAAATACACTCATATAGTCTTTCACCAAACACTCTCAAGAACACACAAATGTGGTTCTTATTCCCTAGGAAACTTCCCTTTAGCTTCCCAGAAGTAGGCTGCACAGGAAAATTCGTGACTTCCAGGTCACGGTACCGTTAAATAGGCCACGGTACCGTTAAATTTAACGGTACCGTGTGGTATTTAGTGGTACCGTGCCTATGTTTGACGAATTTTCACTGTTTCCTTTAGATCCCTGCATCCCTAACCTCAAACCTGCAAAATTTTGCAAACTCACATACACCCTAGGATTCCCTCACTACACCATAGGACTCTAACACCAACTTTAGTTCGAATCCCACAACTCTTGCCTATATAAGGCCTCACCATTGCAAGCTTATCTTGCATCTCACATTCAAACCTTTTAGCTACACTTCACTCTTGACAGTGATAGTTAGTCGAAGAACCTTCAACCCATAGATCATCACACTCAAACCTTACAACCTTCAACTCATCAATCATCACACTCAAACCTTACAACTACTCCTCACTTTGGATAAGTGATAGTTAGTTAAACAACCTTCAACTCTCACAATCACACAAAACCTTTCGTGCACCAAACTATCTCTAACACACAACTAGGATCATCCAAACTAGAAACCTAGAACCTCGTTACCTCAACCCCGTTAGAGATATCCACCGACAATCCTGTTAGGATCATATACACCTTTTCTTTTTCCCTTTTGAAATATATCATGCATCTCATTGTCAGTGCAAACGATATATTAACCTAAACCATCCTTTTCCACCTTTCCTCAAAGGGCAAAACCAACATCTCCAACCACATCATCATCATCCTCCACCTTTAGGATTCCTACACCCTTACCTCCACCAAGTCCACTACAACCTTTAGCTATCACACTAACCCTATCACCATCAAACCTCTTTGGACTTGGCACCAACACATCATCCTTATCACCATCACCATCACCACAACCTTTAGCTCTCATACTAACCTTGTCACCTACATCACCTTTTGAACTTGGCACTAACACATCATCCTTATCACTATCACCATCACCACAACCACTAATGGGTCATCCCATTATTTATCCCCTACAACCACATAACCCAAGTTGTCCTTGTTGTCACCACAACCAACACCCTCCCACCTTATGGAATTATTTAGGTATAACCTCTATCGAGTCTACTTTATGGCACGACTTGTCATAATAGTAATCACTTAGAGTATGTCTTATCAACAAACTATCCTTAACATCAATCATCTTAGGTAGATGATTATGTTGTTCAAAAGGTTTGTTAGAACTTTCCTTCCCAATGACAACTTGGAAGAAGTCATTTAGTGCGTCAGTCAATGAACGAATCTCATTCTTGATTAGTGTGATTGAGTGAATAATTACACCTTAGGTTTTCGGTCGGGTTGTGACACTTACGTGTTAACATAGTTTAACCCATGCATGTCTTGCTATGTGTATTCTATCCCTATAATGTTGCTCCTATACTGTTATATATTATGCTGCACGAAGCTAACCCTTGATGTAGGAAAAGCCTTTGTAAGTATTTGATCCATGGATCCGCTAGATACTAAGGTAAATAAACAAGGGGATTAAGTCACCATAGGGGAGCATTGAGCTAGGGGGAGCTTGGGAGTATTTGAATACATAGCATGGAGTCATCTTCACAAGTGATGATAGAAGGCTTCACTAGGATGATGCAAACTCGCCTTTCTAGGAAGAAAGGAATGTAGTTCATTAATGGGGAGTAGGGAATGAATTCAAGGGAGCGCTCGAGGCAACTACCTTTTTGATTCGACAAAAGGGGGAGAAGGGGAGTGTAAACAGGTAACTTTTACATTTTACTATGTGTTACGGTTTACATATTTGTCATCATCAAAAAGGGGGAGATTGTTAGTGCAAATATTACGATATTTAAACTAAACGGTTTCTTCGGTTTTAATGATGACAAACATGTAACTTGTAATACATAACGTAAAATGTGCAAGTTACTTGTAAACACAAATCATCAATGCATACTTCATCAACACCTCCCGACGTCTCAAGTATGCTTCAACGAAGTCGTAGATTTCCATCCCGACATAAATCACTCAAGGTATGGACAAACAAATCTACTACTTGACAAATGATTAAAGGATTATATTTTTCTAAACTTCACATTTTTAATGTGCCAAAACATTTTTTCAAAAATATATTTTACAAATTATTTTTGAATTAAAAAGAAATGTTTTATTTTGAAAAATAAATTTGAAAACTCCCAACAGCCATTTTTCCCCCCAAAACAGCTCCAACTTCCCCAAATAAACCTTCCCCACTAAAGACAAAAAAGGGAGCGTCCAACGGCACCTTTAAGTATGGACGGCTCCACTAAATTTAGTGGAGCCGTCGGGTATTTAGTGGAGCCGTGGGTCTATAACGGTCAGATTTTCCCTCGCCTATAAATAGTGGACCATTCCACACTTCCAACTTGATTTTTCCAGTCCTTTTTCTCTGGTCTTATCCCTCTTCACTTAGATAACTTTCTTTGATCATTTGGAGAGTCTTAGGTTGTTTAAGAGTGATCCAATCATCCACTCAAGTGATCCTCTTCATTCCTCTTGATTAGCAAGAGAAGAACACAAAGTATCCTAGATACAAAGTGTTGTCATCCCTCTTGATTAGCAAGAGAAGAACACAAAGTATCCTAGATACAAAGTGTTGTCATCCCTCTTGATTAGCAAGAGAAGAACACAAAGTATCCAAGTAGATACAAAGTGTTGTCATCCCTCTTGATTAGCAAGAGAAGAACACAAAGTATCCAAGTAGATACAAAGTGTTGGAGTTGTTAGGTCTTGTAACATTTGTTACACTCTTGATTGTATCATAGAATACATCAAGATTACTTTTCTTTTGTGAGAGAGTGAGTCAAGATCATTGTGATCTTAAGAGATAGTGAAGATCTCTTGAAGCCATTGGGCTTGTGTGATTGATCATGTGGATCAAGGGTAGATCGTGGTAGATTGGTGCTAGCTAAGATTAGCACTCGACATCTAGCTTAGTGTCAGAAATAGGATAAGCGACGTGTATGGTGTAGATCGGGTAGATCGTGGTAGATTGGTGCTAGCTAAGATTAGCACTCGACATCTAGCTTAGTGTCGAAAAACAAGTTAAGCGACGTGTACGGTTTTCTCCGCCTAAAGGGAGTTTGTTGATTAGTGAAGTAACTCTCGAGTTGGGTACTCGGGGAGTGGAGTAGGGCGAAGAGGAGCTTCGTGACCGAACCACTATAAATCACCGTGTCCGGTTTGCGCCTTCTAACTTATCTATTTACTTTCATTTCATTCGTTATCGCTTTATATTTATATTTTCATAGCGTATATGTTTGTGTGGCTAGTTGCTTATGTCATGATTGATTATGTATGCTCCATGGTTTGATTGTGCATATGTTGTAGTTTACTATAGTCATCTCTAGATGCTATAAAATCATAGTCGACACTTTTCATATTACGTCACACTCGATCGGGTGTTTGATACAAAAAGTTTTTAAGTTTTTAAATGGAAACGTATTCAACCCCCCCCTCTACGGTTTCCACAAAATAGTTGAATGAAGAAGAAAAGACAGAGGAGCTTAAATAGTTCATACTCAAAAAGAATGTAGTAGCAACATGGGAAGATCTGATTCAGAGGATAAGAGAAAGACAGAAGTCAGGATACAAGATATAGTTGCCAACAAAGAAGGAACAAGTTGAGTCTATGAAACATTATTTGAAGAACTCAGCAAATTACAGTATGAATGACTTCAAGGGAAAATCTTATGCTATAATTGAAAGGGAATTCTATGAAACGTATGCTATTCTGAACACTCCAAGAAGAGGTTTCAAAACAGGTAAGAAGAGAGAATCAGAAACTATGGAATCTGATGTTGTAAAGAGACAAAAGTCTGAAGAAGAAGGGTTAGCAAATGAGAAGATCAAGAGTATGATGATGATTGTTCCAGAATCTTCTTATATCAAGCCTTTACAAGTAAAACATCCAATCATTGACTGGGAAGTGTTCACTGATGGAAGAATGAAAGGATGGAAGATAATCAGACTTGGAGATATTTCTGAAAGGTACAAGTTGTTTGAAGATTTACTCAAAGGTTTTGACAGAGAAGATCTTAATCAACTATGGAGCTTAGTGAAAGAGAGATTCAGAGATAAAGATCCTATTGAAGATAAAGATAAAGAATTATGGATTCAACTGAAGAGAATTTATGAACCAGATGGAGGAGAGTCAATATGGAGATTTCAACCACAAGTCAAGAATGTCACTTGGAAGTTATTTGGAATGTGTGGAGTACATAGAGTGTCTACCAAGGATGGAATAGAAATCTATATGCTGGTTGAAAAAGATTATCCACTCAGACCAGGTGTTTTGACAATTATGGTAAATGTTATGCTAGAAGCTAATGAAGAATCTGAGATGGCTGATATGTTGGTGACAAAGATATTCAACCTTGCAGAAGAAGTGAAAGCTAGATCTAAGAGATTTGCTTGATAGGTGTTTGGAAGAATTCTATTCATATAAGAGATAAAGCTTAATTTGAAGAAACTTAGTGATTTGGATAGAAATCATAAGTTTAGGGGAGGATTGTTAGGAAATTAAGCTATAGCAGTTAGAACTGTTGAAGATAGCAGTTAGGACTGTTGAAGATGGAAGTTAGTACTGCTGAAGAGTTTTGAAGACATAAACAGTTAGTACGGTTATGAAAGAAATATTTGTACTGCTTATTATTATTTTGTAAACGTGTAAGTAGATAAATATGGAAAAGATATTGTGTATATCTTATACGATTAGAATGATAGTTATCTTGTAAAGGAATCTTTAGTCTATAAAAGGATTGCCTAGGTTAAAGTTTTGGTACAACTTATTTTCATAGAGATTCAAGGTTGTAAACCCTAGTGATAGGAGATCACTCATATTATTGTTCTAATAATATTGAATCGTTGAAGTTGAAGTTCATTATTCTGTGTTCATTCATTGTTACATTCAAACCATACAAAACACAAACACATAAAGTCTTCTAAGTGCTAGCTAGTAAATTTCGCGTGCTAGACTACGTATAATTCTTAGTATCACATCTAACACAAGGCGTGTGTGTAGATCCAGTCAAAGACCAAAACATTCATCGACTAATGAATTGAAATCAACCACTATTGAGAATCCTTTCGACATGTAGACCCAACAATGATTAATCAAAACAATAAACAATAACAAGATCCAATTTAACCAAATATGATGTTATCATCATAATCCGAACAAACACTACAAATATCCAAACATCCCTTTATCACAAGTTATCATCTGAACCAAACAGGTATTAAGACATCATTCACAAGACAAAAGCACATATCAAGAATCACATCATCAACACAATCAAAGAAACCAAACATGAATATTATTAAAAGAGAGTATACTAAAGTTCATAAGATGAAATACGAAGTCCTAGGATGCGCACATGAATCCTCCGTTGTTCCACCGCCAATTACCAAGCCAACCCCCCAACACCTCTGGAAAAGGGTGAGGGTCATTAAGAGAGATAGTTTTAGAGTTTACATATGAGTTGTGTGTTGTTAGATAATAGTTGGGTTATGGGATAAATAGTTGCATCCAAATGATTGTAAAAAGACTCTATTTATACTATTCTTCAAGGCCTAGGGTCATTAATACTCAACTTGGTGACCAAGTAGCTTGGAATGGACTGGAATTTCTTAGGAAGAATCTAGAATTGGCTTGTACACAAATGAAATATTAGTGATGAAGAAATAACGAGGTGACCAACCGATCGGATATGGGCTCCATCCGATCGGATGGAGAATTTTGGCCACCTGAAAATTTTAGATCTTTATCTTAGCTTTCCGTGGCCGCTTGAATCAACTAAATCCGAGTTCGTATGCTCAAGTTATGGCCAAAATGGTGAAGGTGTGTCGGGAACAACGAGTCTTCCATTACTTCTTCGTTTTTGCTTTTTTTCTTCATTTCTTTCCTCGTTTTCCTTCTTGTGGTTTATTCTTGAGTCTTTGGAGTGACAACTTCATGACTTTATCTTCTCGAATATACTCCAAGAGACTCGCTGTTGTCGAGAATTCTTCATATATGCATAAATCTTCGTTTATTGATCGTTTCTTAGTCTTTTTCTTGGTTTTCTTTGTTGTGAGCTTCCATGAACCTAAAATAGAAATTATATTTCATTAAGTACCATAAGTTCATAAAAGTGATCAATATATATGCATAAAATCCACAATAACGCTCCTAAAAATATGTACAATTTGAGCGTAATCAAATTCCCCCACACTTGAACTTTGCTTGCCCTCAAGCAAATCTAGAAAAAAGGAAAATCGAAATTCATACCTAAATGACAAAACGAAAAAAAAAATCGCATCCATCCAATCGGTTTGCATCTCCATCCGATCGGATGGACAATTCGTAAAAACATGCAACTTGCCAACTGAATCGGTTGCTCGCACATCCGATAGGTTGGACAGATCGTAAATTTATTTATTTATTTATTTATTTATTTTTAATAAAAGAGAAAATGAGAAAATGAGCGCAAACTCCCCCACACTTAAGGGTTTGCTTGCCCTCAAGAAAATATTAAGAAAAATAGATCCCACATAGTGCATGAAAAATGATTATAAAAATTATGATGCAAATCTACCAAGTACAAGTACAAGATACGATTCATCATTTTTAAGCGTTATGGTTAAAAACCGAGATGTATGATAATACCCATAAATTTTCTTGCTTGAGTAACATTTCTAAACACCTCACGAAAAAGAAACAAAGTATAATTCACTCAATCACTCATTTATTTAGGTAGTGGAGTATATATAAGAGAAATCACACTCATTGCTCAGTCATGATCCGTTTATTACCATAGGCTTGTACAAGAAAAAAAAACTCCACCGACGTGGCGTAAGCGCCAAGTGTAAACATCTAAAGAGGTCTTTTATTCGGGTTGTAACGTTTGGCTTCGAGGTTGTACCAGGCTTATGTTTAAATATCTCATACAAGAATATAATAGCTCGCTGGCGCGGATTTTTGACTAGCTAAACAACGGATGGTCACTAGATTGTACCTAGGTTCGCTGGCGCGTTACTTGCATAACGGATGGTCACCAAAGTACGCACTAGATCGCTGGCGAGTCTTTTCACTATTCAAAAACCCAGATGGTCACTACAATATCCATGCACTACATATTTTCACAAAGCCATCACTATATCCGGATGCTCGAAAGCTAACAACTTATAAAGTAATTTGGTAAGGGTAGGGATAAGGCATGAGAGTATTTATGAAATTCGTTTTAAAAGAAAAATAAAGTCAAGTCTAAGTCCCATTGTTGCTAGTTACCGAACAAACCACAAACCCGTAAATGATTATAGTTAACAACTTCCTATTCACATATCGATCACCAAATATATATATATCACGTCTTAGCACATTGGCTAATCGATATCTCAAACATCCTTCATCTTCATAATAATATATAGCGCATTGGCTATAATTGTCACCTTATAGTTGCGATGACTTATTTTCTTTTTTCTTTTTTTCTTTTCTCCTTTTTTTCACATTTTTTTCTTTCTCCTTTTTTTTTTTTTTTTTTTTACATTTTTTTTATTCATTCTCCTTTCATACATAACATCTCTCCCACACTTTGTATAAGCATACACCAAAAAAAATTGACCGGATCTAAACACACACTTTGCGTTGGAGATACTTTGAGTATATACTTGATAGCACGCGGAATTTACTACCAAGTACTTAGAAGAATATATGATTACGTTTGGTGATTGAATAAGTAAAACAATAAGAACAACGATATCAACCAAACTTATCACTTCACTATATTGAACGATTACAATAGATCTGAATGATATGTATTCGTATTGTATGACATGTATATATGAAACCCTAATCTAAGGATCTCCTTTTATAATGTAAAGAGTCCTTTACACGTTAAACATCTAACCATATCATTCTATACAAATAAGATATTTACCATATCTTTTCTATAATTATCTTGATCTCTTCAGCAGTCCAAACTTTTCTTTCTTCAGCAGTCCTAAATGTTCTTCCATCAGCAGTCTTAACTATTCTTGTATCAGCCGTCTTAACTGTTCTTCCTTCAGCCGTCCAAACTGCTTAAGTTTAATTCCCAACAATCCTCCCCTAAACTTATGATTTCGATGCAAATCAATAAGTTTCTTGAATTAAACTTCTGATTTCGTTGATGGGGTGGATTCTTTCAAACAATTGACTTGAATCACGAAACACTTTGAGAGTTATCTTCACTCAACATACTCTTTTGGTCAACTCTTCAAAAAATTACCAAAATTAATTTAATTCCATCAAGGAATGAATTCCTTATACCAACCCAAAGTTAATTCTGCATATCAACCACGCATGAATGCCATTAAACCTTCATTAACTCTATAAAACTCACATATCCACACAAAATCCTCTTCAACACAAATCTTTTAACTTCTTTAATCACAATGTCTTCTTCACCAAACATCATAGAAATTTCATCTGATTCTTCTTCTGATTCCGAAGATTCAGGATGGAACAACTATTTTCCTCCGAACTATTCTTCAACTTCAAGAGCAAACCTTTCAAAGAAAAAGACTAAAACATCCTCATCTGAAGAAACTTCCTCTGATGAAATTCCTCCTTATGTTGATGATTCATCCTCCTCTTCGTCTGACTCTTCTGATGATGATGATGAACTTCACAAACTATCAAACTTACTCACAAAAGAATTTGAGAAAGCAGCATCATCAGTGAAGATTCCTATTCCAAAGAAGAATAACTCTGTTCCAAAGAAGAAGCCTGAGAAGCAACAATTTCCATCTCCAAGATCAGTAATACTTGCACTTCCCTGCAAACAGGTGTCTGAACTCATGGGTAGCAGAGGAGCCCGCAGCAAAATCATGTCGAATATCACTGGAAAAGGAAAAGGAAAACTTGAGTAGTTGTGTTGTCTTTTGTGTTGTGTAGGTTGTTATGGTATCTTTTGTTGGTAGTTTTTTTTATTTTTCCTTGTAACCGTATGAATAAAGTTTAAGCATTTCTTTATAATTCATCTCTGAGTTCTTAATTCCTCCCCTGAATTCCATAATGATCAATCATCTTTAACAGCAACAAGAACAAACTTTAATTCCTCCCCTGTTTGGAAGAATCCTCACCATCAGATGAACTAGAACATGAGTTTCCAAGCTCAGCATCAAATAAGACCATTTGTACAAGTTACCATCAATTCAGTTGTTTAGTTTCAAACTGCTCTCAACACTTCCAGATGTATTACCTTCTTAGAGAGGTGTATCACAGAGCATAAACTCAGTAGGAACTAAGTTTTAAACAATCAGTACAAACTGGTGAAGGCAGCAGTTCAGACTGTTTACCCCAGTAGTTCAGACTGTTTAGCAAAAAGTTTTTAGAGATAAAATTAAATTTTGAATTTTAATTTGTGGATTCGAAAACAGTTTTATCCACTCATAGTTTTTAGCAAACTATCAGCTATGAACGGATTTGACTTGTCTTTACCAATAGCCGTTTGCTATGGACTAGCCAACTCTTCACACTTAAGATTTGGTGAGTTGATAACCAACCAGTTTTTGGTAAACTGTCAACCATAAACGGATTTGAGTAGTCTTTACCAGAAACCGTTTGATCTGGACTAGTTGATTCTTATGTTGATTAGACATGGTGAATCAATTACCATTTGTTGTGTGACAAGCATTCACATTTGACAATCCAAACCACCATTCTTTTCAAAACACAATCCAAAGCAAAAAGATTTTCTTAACCTGAAAGGTTAGTCCAAAACCAAAGAAAACACAATACATAATATTCTCTTTTAACAGTTATTCCATTTGACTAACAAATTCACAAGTAGTCGTAAAAACATTTAAGCAGTCTCAACTATATAAATAGCACAATTAATAGTACACAATCCAAAAACAATTACACATTAATCTTTTGAAGGATTAAGCATTCCAATACCTGTTACCAAGTACTGAAATCTGCTTACATCAAAACCTTTTGTTAAGAGATCAGCAAAGTTGTTATCAGTATGTATTTTAACAACTTGAATTAACTTCTTTTCAGCACAGTCTCTTATAAAATGATGTCTAATTTCAATATGCTTAGTTTTTGAATGTTGAACTGGATTCTTAATGATACACATTGTACTGTTATTGTCTATATGTATAATTGTGTTTAAGAAATTGTACCCATAATCAAGCATCTGGCTTTGAATCCATAAAACTTGAGCACAACAACTTGCAGCAGCCACATATTCTGAGTCAGTAGTAGATATAGCCACCATAGTCTGCTTCTTACACTGCCAAGAAATTAATCTTCGACCTAAGAATTGACAACCACCTGTTGTAGACTTTCTATCTATGCTAGCACCAGCATAATCAGAATCATAGAATGCAACAAGATCAAATGCAGACTCTTTAGGATACCACAGCCCCAAGTTAGGCTGTCCTTTAAGGTATCTGAAGATCCTTTTTACTACTGTGAGATGAGACACCTTAGGATTTACTTGGAATCTTGCACAGGCACACACATCAAACATAATATCAGGCCTAGATGATGTAAGATACATCAGGGACCCAATCATAGATCTATACATGTACACATCCACATCTTGACCACTGTGATCCTTTAATAATAAATGTGTCTCCTTGTCAATTGGTGTGCTAGCAACTTTGGCATCTGTGAATTGAAATTTCCTTAAAATTTCACCAACATATTTATCCTGAGAGATAAATATACCATCTGGCTTTTGCTGTACTTGAAGACCTAGAAAGAAGGTAAGCTCTCTCCCTAGAACTCATCTGAAATTGGTCTTTCATCAGCTTTTCAAACTCCTTACACATCTGTTTCTTTGTAGAACCAAAAATGATGTCATCTACATAAACTTGTACTAGTAGAATATCACCCTTTTCCTTCTTAATAAAAAGAGTTTGATCAATTTTCCCTCTATGAAACCCATTCTTCAGTAGATATTTTGCAAGAGTTTCATACCAAGCTCTTGGAGCCTGATGCAATCCATATAGAGCTTTCACCACCTTATAAACCTTGTCAGGATGCTCTGGGTCTATAAAACCTGGAGGTTGTGAAACATAAACCTCGTCATCAATAGTGCCATACAGAAATGCACTTTTCACATCCATTTGATAGACCATAAACCCCATAAATGAAGCATAAGCAAGAAATAATCTTATTGCTTCAATCCTGGAAACTGGAGCAAAAACTTCCTCATAATCTATACCCTCCTCCTGAGTATAACCTTGAGCAACCAATCTTGCTTTGTTCTTTATAACAATGCCCCTTTCATCCTTCTTGTTCCTGAATACCCACTTTGTACCAATCACTCTCATTCCTTTTGGTAAATCAACCAGAACCCAAACATTTTGAATCTTGAATTGAAGTAGCTCTTCTTGCATAGCTTCAACCCAACTTTCTGATTCTAAAGCCTTGAACACATTCTTGGGTTCAACCTGAGATAGAAAACATACAAACATACACTCATTCTCATCTTCATGATATTTCTCTTCATAAACCACACTGAGAAAACCATGATGATCTGGATCTTGAATTTGCCTTCTTGTCTTGACTCCAGATTGTACATCTCCTATGACATTGGTAAGTGGATGATTCCTATGCACAATGGTTTGGGGAGTAGAAGGAACTGCATAGCTA
This sequence comes from Artemisia tridentata subsp. tridentata, assembly GCA_021014915.2. Lineage (NCBI taxonomy): Eukaryota > Viridiplantae > Streptophyta > Magnoliopsida > Asterales > Asteraceae > Artemisia > Artemisia tridentata. Next base: position 305,814,295 of record CP139501.1, on the reverse strand, counting down.
GTAGGCATGTTTTGCAGACCATCTCCAAAGAAATCAGACTCAGCAGTATCAACTGGTGAATGAGGTTGACTTGGTCCAGCAGTCTCAATATTTTGCTCAGCAGTTGGAACTTGAGGTTGAGCAGTGTTAATTCCATTGGAACTGCTCGTTGGAATTTCAGCTTCTTTACCATTCTGACCACTTGTTTCAGCAGCATCGTTCTCTTTGTCTACACCACTTGATGAAGGAATATCATCTTTCTTTGTAGAAGACTCATTTATAGAACTTTCTTCCATGACAGGTATGAAAATGCAATCATCATCTTCCTCTTCGGAACCTGCATCATTGTTAGTATTTGTACCTATAACAGGCACATAATTCATGGAATCTAAAAGTCTGTCTATATCAAAAATCCAATCAGGACCTATACCTGCAACATTTGGTTTATTCTCCAAAAATTCTATGTGCAGATTTTCTTCTACATGCTTGGTGCTTGTATTGTACACCCTAAAAGCCTTACTGTGCAGAGAGTAACCAACAAAGAAACCTTCCTCAGATTTCCCATCAAACTTTCCTAGTTGGTCTTTGGTATTTAGGATAGTAACATGACAACCAAAAGGTCTCATGAAGCTTAAAGCAGGGGTTCTACCTCTAAGTAACTCATAAGGAGTCTTATTGTGAGGTTGTACAACTAAAACCCTATTCAACACATAACAAGCAATGCTAACTGCTTCAGCCCAAAACCAAGTTGGTAGCTTAGAGTCAGCTAACATTGTCCTAGCAGCCTCTATAAGAGTCCTATTCTTCCTTTCAGCTACACCATTTTGCGGTGGGGTTCTAGCTACACTAAACTCCCTCTTAATACCTTTTCCTCTGCAAAAATCATCCATCACTCTATTCTTAAATTCAGTCCCATTATCACATCTGATTACTTTAACTTTCTTATCAACTAGGTTTTCTACCTCAACAATAAGGGTCTTAAGTATTTCACTTGTCTCATCCTTAGTTTTCATAAAGAATACCCAAGAAAACCTACTATAATCATCAGTGACAACAAGGCAGTATCTCTTAAAATTCAAGCTATTCACAGAGGTAGGACCAAACAAGTCCATATGCAACATATATAAAGCTTGAGAAATAGAGTTCTGGGTCTTTGGCTTACATGAGGCTCTGTGTTGCTTACCCTTAAGGCAAGAAACACAAGTTTGGTCATTGAGAAAAGTTTTGTTTGGTAAACCTCTTACCAATCCCTGTTTAGCAATTTTGTTAATGATTTTAAAATTAACATGACCAAGCCTCCTGTGCCATAACATTGATTCTTCCAATGTGGCTTTTGCAACAAGACAAGTAAGTCCAACCTTAGGAACTAGTTTATTCATCTCAACACTGTATGTATTATCTTTTCTAGGGATTTTAAGCAATACTTGACTTTCATCAGGTAGCTTGAAATCAGGAGAACGTATAAGACAATCAGTATCAGTAAATAAAACTTTGTTCTGTTTATCACAAATTTGTGATACACTGAAAAGATTGTACTTAAGTTCTGGTACATAATACACATTCTCAAAATCAAGGTTACCAGTTTTAATTACCCCTTTACCAGTAATTCTTCCTCCAACACCACCACCAAAGACAACTGGTCCTCCATCCAGAGCAATAAAGTCTGAAAGATATGACTTGTTGCCTGTCATGTGCCTTGAACATCCACTGTCTGAAAATCCTCTATCTTCTTTGTCATTTGAGGGATGTTCCTGCACACAAAATAAAGGTGTTAGTTTCTTTTGGGGATCCAAACCATCACTGGTTTGGATCTGCCTTGTGCATCAAGATGAGAAAACTTGTTTAAGGTCTTTGATGCACCATTGGGTTTGGCAAAATGTTTATCCCAATGTGTGAGGCCTTGACAGCATTGCCCCAATATCCCTTAGCATTTAATACCTAGCAGTCTGATTTGCTGGTCTAGCAGCTGGAACTGCTGACCTAGCAGTTGGAACTGCTTGTTTAACCTTAGGCACCCACTTCTGATTTGCCATTGCTGTTTTTTGGTAAAAATGACTTTTAACTGTTTGTACATGATTTGAAAATTGTTTTGCACTAAAAACAGTTTGCTTGTTTTTAAACCACTGATTTTGACTAGCAGTTGAAACTGTTTTGATGCCAGTCTTTAACATAACAGCTTTAGGTGACATTTTATGTTTTGCATTAGGGTTTGTCAATCTGGTTGGACCATTTTGAGTTACCCTAGCATTGTTATTCCTGTTCACCCTTACATTCCCAGTAACCCTCTTTTTCCATGGGTTAGATTCACAATAAGCAGCCATATGCTCGAAACTTCCACAAACAAAATATACTTTTCTAATCATAGCAAACCTATCATCCATTTTCTTAGATTTTGAATGATTCCAATTCCTATGACTACTCTCAGAACTTGATGATCTGTTCTTAGTCCTATACATCTCAGCATATCTAACATTTTTCCTAACTGGTTTTATGTTTTCAGTCTTAACCACTTTAGGAGCATGTTTAACTTCTACCTTAACAGCATTAGGTTTTTCCTTAACCTCTACTTTCTCATCATCAGATGTCCACTCCTCAATAGTTGGAGCATCTGAGTTCCTATCAGAGGACATCTTTTCCTCAGAAAGAGATTTATCACTAGCACTCACAAAAGCATCTTCTCCCTTAACAAATTTAACAGGATTCTCACTAATCTTAACACCATATCCAGGAAATTCCATATCCTTAAACTCTTCTAGACCTGTATGAGCTAAATCTATTCCTGGTGGAGCAAACATTCCTCTAAAGGGGGGTGCAACAGACTTATAACCTAAACCAGATTTAGCTTTGTTAAGTATTTGACTCTCTACAATCTTTTTAACTCTGTTTGAAGTATATTCAAGAGTGTCTACACTTAACTGGATGTTATCTTTCTCCTTTTTAAGCTTCTCTAGTTCATATACAAGTCCACTCATTTTATTTTCTTTTATTTCCAATTCCCTCTTTAAAAGACCTATCTCATCAGTAAAGTTTGACTCATTCTGTTTATAAAAACACATTTGTTCTTCCAAAACAGCTAATCCTCTTTTATGATATGACAGACTAAAACTTATTTGATTATATTCAACTCTAAGATCATCAAACTGTTTCTTAATATTTTCATAATCTTTTAAAGCATGACAAGAGATTGAACATTTTTCAGGTTTATATACCTCAGTGTCTAAGAAAGCCATCAAACCCAAGTTAGCTGGTTCCTCTTCTTCCTCCATGAAGCTCCAATCAAATCCAGCTCCATCTACAGCTACCATAGCCTTGGAAGAAGACTCTTCAACATTTACTGTTCTCCTTGACCCTTGTTGATTCTGAAACCCTTGACCCTGGTTACTTTGTTGTCTTGGACCTCTGCACTCCCTGGCAAAGTGCCCCAACTTGTGACAATTAAAGCATTCCACCTTAGACTTATCATACCCAGCAACATCTCTTCCATTGAAGGTAATCTTATTCCCAGTCCTTTGGTAATACTTCCTAGCCCTGATACTTATCAAAGCCAACTGCCACTTCAAATCCATAGCTTCCAAATCATCTTCAGTAATTTGAAGAAGATCTTCATTAAAGATCTTTGACCCACCAGACTGTTCTGATACAAATGCATATATGGTCTCATCAGTCAAGCCAGCAGTGCTAGTTGTTACACCAGCAGTGCTAACTGTTGGTATAGCAGTACCAACTGCTTCTTCATCTTCATAGTTAGAACTGTTTAAAACAGATACAAAAGCCATATTCCCTGAACTGGAACTGGTGCTACCACTCTTCTTGACCTTTTGCTCAACAATCTTGAGATTATTGTAAAGCTCATTCATTGTCATATTCTCCAGCTCTGCTTTATTGCTCCAAACCACAACATAAGTATTCCATTCAGCAGGTAAACTGTTTAGAAACTTCATGGTGAGGTCTTCTTGAGGTATCACAATCTTCAACACAGTAAGTTGACTGATGATCTTCTGAAGCCTATTAAAGATTTGATCCAAAGTTTCATTGCTTGATGCAGTGAAGTTCTCATAACTTTGCTTGAGTAGGGTTTTCTGTTCCTTCTTGGTAGCTTCATTGCCACCAAATCTTTCCACCACTGCTTCAAAGAGAGTTTTAGCCGACTCATAATGGCTAAAGTTCAGCACTTGATCATTAGGAATTGCCATTAGTAACAAATTCCTAGCCTTCTGATCATTCTTCTTTTTGATTCTTTCCTCGTTTGTAACTGGCTCAGTATTAAGCTTTGTGACCTTGGAACCATCAGCACATGTTTCTTCAACAGCAACTGGTTTGAAGGAATCACCATTGATAATAATGTCCCATAATGCATAGTCTTGCACCATGAAGTATTGCTCTATCCTTAGCCGCCATAAGTCGTATTCATTCTGTTTCAGCATGGGGAGTTTAGCAAGGATTGAGGTTTGAGGTGTCTCCATGTCCATCTTCTTGGATTGCTAGTAAGTAAATACTTCAAATTCTTCTAAACTCAACGTATCAAAAACCTGGCTCTGATACCACTTGACTGGATCTAAACACACACTTTGTGTTGGAGATACTTTGAGTATATACTTGATAGCACGCGGAATTTACTACCAAGTACTTAGAAGAATATATGATTACGTTTGGTGATTGAATAAGTAAAACAATAAGAACAACGATATCAACCAAACTTATCACTTCACTATATTGAACGATTACAATAGATCTGAATGATATGTATTCGTATTGTATGACATGTATATATGAAACCCTAATCTAAGGATCTCCTTTTATAATGTAAAGAGTCCTTTACACGTTAAACATCTAACCATATCATTCTATACAAATAAGATATTTACCATATCTTTTCTATAATTATCTTGATCTCTTAAGCAGTCCAAACTTTTCTTTCTTCAGCAGTCCTAACTGTTCTTCCATCAGCAGTCTTAACTGTTCTTGTATCAGCCGTCTTAACTGTTCTTCCTTCAGCCGTCCAAACTGCTTAAGTTTAATTCCCAACAAAAATACAAAACACGAAGTTGCGCACCATCATCTTTGATGAAGCGAAAAGTGTACCGCTTTTAAGGGGTCATTTAAGCCTTAAATCGTATTTATTTGATCAAATATTGCCCTAAATCGTTCCTTTTGTCATTTTAGGTACTTTTGAGGAGAAATCTGGAAAAGGAGGCATTTTGGACGTTTTTGGAGCATAAAAGTGAAGAAAACGGCAAAGTCTCAAAAATCGGCTAAAAGTTACCTTTGACGGCGTCACAATTTACTCTGGACGGCGTCATGCCTTGGCAAGAAAAGTTGGACGTGAAATTTACTCATGATAAGCCAGTGAAAATAGCATGTGAATTCTGACGGCGTCACGCTTTAACTTGATCAAGGGCGTCACGGCTTAAATCAAAAAGGGACGGCGTCACGTTCAAGGTTCGACGGCGTCAAGCCTTGATAAGCCAGAATGGATTTTAGAGAGCTAAAGAGGGACGGCGTCAAGAAGGTCATCCGGGAACCCTAGAAGCGGCGAGGTGACGGCGTCACACTCCATAACGTGACGCCGTCAGATCCAAAAATCTATATATAGTTTTCTAATTTTTTGTCATTAGGAGAGAACTTAGTGTGTGGAATTTTGGGAGAAAACCCTAAGACGATTTTAGCTTCTTTTTCAAGGCTTTTTGCCTTGAGATCTTCCATGTTACATTGAAAGATAAGTTATCAATTAATCATTCAATATGTCTATGTGTTGTTTGATTCTATCTTGTTCTTGTCTTTTGTTTAACATGTTAGGCTAAATTTATCTTGTGTTTGCTTAGATCTAATGAAACCTAGCTATTGATTATTGGTTATTAGTGTGTTATTAGTTGTATTGGATGATTGTTTATCTATGTTAGGCTTAAGAAAACTGGCTAACTTCCTATTCGGTAACTTGCTTGAACGTCTTAAGAAACATGAACCAAATGCGTACTAAAGGTTTTTATGGTTGTATTTAATGCACAAGCGAATTCTAGTGATCCCATGTTAGGAGCTTCCTAGCCGGCTCGACATAGGAGTGAAGTAGGAGCTTGTAGAGTTGGGGAAGTAAGTACGCCACCCCACGAATGGTATTAAGGAATACACCCGTCATCCACGCGACTAATACACACTAATTAACCGGTAAAAGATAGTTAGGGAGTAAGGAAATCTAAGTAAACACATTTCTCTACACATAAGTTTCTCACAACATTTTATTTTCAGTTATTTATTTTATTTGCATTTGTAGTTATTTGGGTTAGTTGACTAGCAACTAATTCCGCCCACTCTTTCAAAACCGAGATTTTACTTGCTTTCATAAAAAAATATAAAAACATAAAAAGAATCTTCCTCAACCCTTAGACCTATTAGAGTAGTCTTTCATACCTAACGAACACTATTCCCTGTGGAGAACGATCAATCCCCCGTACTTACCACTACACTATACTACATCGGTCAGGTACACTGCCTGGTGGGGTTGTAAGCCTCTTGAGATCCCTCGAGAGGTAAAACCTGTTGTAAGGTTACAAAACCACGCATCACGCACCATCATCTTTGTCGAAATGGCACACACGAATGGCAAAGTGTGGCTAACTATTAATCATCAAAAACAATCCAGCAACCAAGCGACTAGCAACCAACCGTTTAGACTTTGACAAGGGGTAAGGCTAAGGTTTTAAGTGTAAAATATTTTTGTATTTTTTTCAGAATGTAACAAAAGAAATGAATGGCTCAGAGGGTGTAACTAAGGGTATCTAGCGCTAAAAATAAACACTAACAAATGGGTCCATATGGGTGGTTAACTAGCCAATGTAGCTAGCTAATATATCATTAGGTGTAAAATGAAGTCCATTTGGTTTTATTCCTAAGGGTGCCTCTTTATCACGCGAATACACTTATATCACACGAATGTGATCTTACTGCGGTATGGTAATGATTTACAAGTACAAGTTCTAGAATAAATAAAATCGCCGGCACACTCACAGCAAAATATCCAAGCATAAAAGATGTATGCTATATATGAAACAGGCTCAAATCCTCACAATTTAGTGGAAAGGGCTATAATATGTGCTAGCAAATGTTATCGATCCCAGAATGGATTGAAATATTAATAGGGACACATCTCAAATTTTTCAAAATTACAGATTTCACCAGTGGATTGATCCGGTTATTCTAATATATTATCCTAAAAGCGTGAAAACAATTAGATCACAAGGGCAAACAAGTATACAAAATTTTAAATTGGCCCCAAAAATTATAAATTTGAAAAGTAGTTTCGTTTTTTTCTATTTACTCCCCCCACACTTAAGTTAAGCATTGTCCAAAATGTAATGAAAATTACGTCAAAGCATGTAAAATTGGGAAAGTAAATAAATAAATAGTCCAAGAGAAACAAAACTTCCCGGGCCAAGAAATTGCGATCGAACTCCATATGATAAGGTGCTAAGTAAATGCTAGCATAAGCTTATGAGATCACTCAATTTCTCATTCAACAAAACATCTCCACACCAAGTATAACATCACCAATAATCCAATCTCCAAGAGCTTATTAAATCTGCAAAAATAAACTAAACTACAAAAAACGCTTAAAATTCTAAAACTCACTTTCATAGGCATCACGGTTGCATTTAGCGTATGCAACAAGCCTTTTAAACTCCTCGGTGGCCCGAGTGGACGAGTGAAGTCTCGTGAGGGTTTTCAGTGAACATACCCACAAAGTTCAAAACATATTTATTTTTAAAACACGTACTTATTTATTCACAACGTACTAAATTGACAAAATATAAAATGCAAAAACCAAATTTAAGTAGAATAAAAAAAATGATGCTCTTGCAAAAACCAAAAGACATTTAAACTTATTCGATCTAAACACAAACACACAAGAACAAAATATGAAAAATGAAAATAACACTTTTTTTTATTATTTTTTTTCCTTTTTTCTTTTTTACCGATTGGTCCATCCAATCGGTTTATCATCCAACCGATCGGTTTCCTAAATAAAAATTTTTCCGAGCTGACCATCCGATCGGTTCATCTGATCCAACTTTTTTTTTTTCTTTTTTCTTTTTTTTTTCTTTGAACCATGTTTAAATTTTAAGACTTTTATTAAACTTAAAAATAAAGTTAAACACACAAGAGCATATTATACTACTCTAAACAAATATGAAAACATTATTAATCACGGAAAACAATTAAAAAAATTAAGACAAACACAATTGGTTGGATTTTTTTTTCTTTTTTTCACAATTCGAGCACAAACTTTGAAAGCAAACATTTGAATGAGCTTTTTTAGAACACATGAAACCAAATCCCAACATCAAAACACTTGATTTCGATGCCAAGATCATTTAGCAAAAGATGAGAATTTTTAAAACAAAACGCAAGGAAGGCAATTAAGCAATCATCATGAACGAACAAGCAAACAATCAAGAGCAATCAAACAATAGCAAAGAAACAAGTATTCAAACGTAAATATCACGAACAAGTATAACAAGCAAGTAAACAAACAATCGAACATTTCAAGCAAACAATTCAACAAACAAACAAACAAACACAAAAATACAAACGCAAGTCCCCGGCAACAGCGCCAAAAACTTGATGCGTTCGCACGAGGTTTTAAATTTATAAACAAGAATTACCGATTAACTAGGAACACATTCGGGCAAGTATACCCTAGTCATATGTAGTATAGGGGTTGGTAAGTCAAGGTCGTCCCAAGAGACTTGGTTGCACTCAAGTGTCGTTTGTTTGTTTAAGCAAGTAACAAGTTGATGGTTATGATTGTCACGGATCAAACCAACAAGAAAAGCAATATAAGAACAATCACACAAAGAACATACATGTTTGGACAAATGATCACATGGATATTAGGATGGTTAGTTTAGAACCAATAATAATTTAGTGTTTTATAAATCAAATATGTATAAGCCTCAATCAAATGGTCATGTCATGAGCCTTATGCCTATAACAAGAAAGAATCCTTTCGAACCTTAAACTTTAATGTTATTAATTCGTGAAGTTCCATTTACTTGAAAGATGATTAGAACACATATTCAAAAGATGCCTTTCGACCCTTAATCTAAATTAAACTTTCACTTGTTATGTTTATTAAGTTTCTCATACAATCGTCACAAAGTACAAGACCAAAACATTCGTCGACTAATGAATTGAAATCAACCACTATTGAGAATCCTTTCGACATGTAGACCCAACAATGATTCATCAAAACAATAAACAATAACAAGATCCAATTTAACCAAATATGATGTTATCATCATAATCCAAACAAACACTAAAAATATCCAAACATCCATTTATCACAAGTTATCATCTGCACCAAACAAGTATTAAGACATCATTCACAAGACAAAAGCACATATCAAGAATCACATCATCAACACAATCAAAGAAACCAAACATGAATATTATTAAAAGAGAGTATACCAAAGTTCATAAGATGAAATACGAAGTCCTAGGATGCACACATGAATCCTCCGTTGTTCCACCGCTAATTACCAAGCCAACCCCCCAACACATCTGGAAAAGGGTGAGGGGTGGTTAAAAGAGATAGTTTTAGAGTTTACGTATGAGTTGTGTGTTGTTGGATAATAGTTGGGTTATGGGATAAATAGTTGCATCCAAATGATTGTAAAAAGACTCTATTTATACTACTCTTCAAGGCCTAGGGTCATTAATACTCAACTTGGTGACCAAGTAGCTTGGAATGGACTAGAATTTCTTGGGAAGGATCTAGAATTGGCTTGTACACAAATGAAATATTAGTGATGAAGAAATAACGAGGTGACCAACCGATCAGATACGGGCTCCATCCGATCGGTTGGAGAATTTTGGCCACCTAAAAATTTTATATCTTTCTCTTAGATTTCCGTGGCCACTTGAATCAACTAAATCCGAGTTCGTATGCTCAAGTTATGGCCAAAATGGTGAAGGTGTGTCGGGAACAACGAGTCTTCCATTATTTCTTCATTTTAGCTTCTTTTCTTCATTTCTTTCCTCGTTTTCCTTCTTGTGCTTTATTCTTGAGTCTTTGGAGTGACAAATTCATGACTTTATCTTCTCGAATATACTTCAAGAGACTCGCTTTTGTCGGGAATTCTTCGTATATGCATAAATCTTCGTTTATTGATCGTTTCTTAGTCTTTTTCTTGGTTTTTTTTGTCGTGAGCTTCCATGAACCTAAAATAGAAATTATACTTCATTAAGTACCATAAGTTCATTAAAGTGATCAATATATATGCATAAAATCCACGATAACGCTCCTAAAAACATGTACAATTTGAGCGTTATCACACATTTGTGAGACACTAAAAGGATTATACTTAAGCTCTTGCACATAGTACACATCTTCAAAATCTAATTTACCGGTTTTAAGAGTACTTTTACCAGTAATTCTTCCTCTAATTCCTCCTCTAAAGGTAACATATCCTTCATCTAATGATTGAAAGTCTGAAAGATAAGACATGTTGCCTGTCATGTGCCTTGAACATCCACTATCTGAATATCCTTGATCTTCATCATCTGTTGGTGAATGTCCCTGCACAGAAATAAGGAATTAGTTTCCTTGGGGAATCCAAGCCATTACTGACTTAGATTTGCCACGTGCATCAATGTAGTTAAATCTTTTGAGAACAGTTGATGCACTATTGGATTTAAGAGGTCTCCAAATCCAACATGCTGAGGCCTTAACAGCATTAGCCCTCATTTCCCTAGCAGCAGTATAAACTGCTTGCCTAGCAGTAGAAACTACTGGCTTTGCAGTTGTACCCTTCATTTTCCAAATTTGTTTTTGGACCATTGCTTTTGATTGAAAAGGCCTTTGAGCAGTTTTAGATGCATATTTGAAAGTTGTTTTTGCATTTTTAACTGCTTGTTTTGGGTAAACAGAGTAAAAAGGTCTGGCAGTAGAAACTGCTTGTCTAGCAGTAGGAACTTTTGGACTAGCAGTAGGAACTGCTTTTGGTCCAGACTTTAATGAAACTGCTCTGGGTGTGGTTCTAGTATTATTAGAGTGACTTTTAGGTGTATGCCTTTTTAAATTCACCCTATTGTTTGTATACCCAGATACCCTTTGGTTGCAGAAAGCTGCAAGATGGTCAAATTCTCCACAAATAAAATAAGCTTTGTTATAGAAGTCAAAGTCATCACCTAGTTGGTGAGACTTAATGCCATTCCAATTTCTTTGGTTACCTTTAGGCTTGTTTTTGGTTCTATATTGTTCACAATATCTTACTGGTTGCCTAACATGTTTAACATTGATTTTAGGCCTATCAGTATTATTTTTGACTATCTTAGGAACACTTGTTCCTGCTTTCTTAACCACATCAGGTTTAGACATAACCTGTTCATCTTCATCATCATCAGATATCCAGTCCTCTATGATTGGACCATCTGATTTCCTAACAGAGGACACCTTGTCCTCATGAAGTGAAGTTTTACTTAAACTCCCACTTACTTTCTTAGGTTCATCAACAACTACATTTGCTTTTGGCTGAACACCATATTGTAACTTTGGTAGTTGAAATTCAGCTAAGCCTGTGTGCTCTAGGTCTATCCCTGGGGGTGCAGGGATTCCTCTATAAGGAGGTGGGACAGCATTATATCCTAACCCAGACTTTGCCTTGTTGATTACTTGACATTCAATCATGTTGGTTACATCTTTAGAGGCATAGTGCAAGTATTAGAACAAACTTTAATATTTTGTACCTCAGTAGCAGAGAAGGCCATGAGTGCCATCTGAGAAGAAGCTTCTTCTTCATCTGCCATGAAACTCCAATCAAAACCTAAGCCATCAATAGCTACCATAGCTTTTGAGTTTGGCTCAGAAACTTCCCCTGTTTTGGATTTGCTTCCAAAACCTCTGTTCTTGCTATCTTGCTGCCTTGGTCTTCTACATTCTCTTGAGAAGTGCCCCATCATGTGGCAGTTGTAGCATTCTATCTTTGACTTGTCAAAACTAGCAGTATCATTGCTGCTGATTGTGAGCTTCTTCCCTGTCCTTTGATAGAACTTCTTAGCCCTCATGCTAAGAAGAGAAATTTTCCATTTCAGGTCCATCTCCTCCAAATCATCATCATTGATTTCTTGAAGGTCTTCATGAGTTAGCATGGACCCATCATTCTGACTTGTTAGAAAAGCACAACAAGTCATCTCATCCATTATACCAATGGTACTGCATGATGAACTAGCAGCACCAACTCCCATATCAACCTTCACATCTTCAACTGGATTTGAGGTACTAGGAGATGACACAAAGGCCATATTCCTAGTGCTTGAACTAGATCCTCCAGTCTTCTGCACATCTTGTTCCACAATCTTAAAGTTGCTATACATATCCATAAGATCCATGGTGTCAATGTTTGATTTGTTTTTTGATGAACTCAAATAAGTACATTTTATTATCATCATTTATCCTATTTATTTGACTTGTTTTATTATATTATCTATGAGAATCGATACGTTAATGTTTACTTTAGTAATTCTCAGGTAAAAACAAGCATTATGTGAAACTTGGCGATTTTGGACTAATTATGGAGCAAAACAAGCAAGATGTCAAAAGCCTACTGAAATCCAGAAGATCAAGCTCGTTCTACTCCAGATACGCCGCAACATACTTATAACATACGGCGTATCACTATCAAGATTTCACAAGTTACAATCCAAGTACATGCGCCGCATACAAAGTCAAGATACGCCGCATCTAAAGACGGTGTACGAATATTCCTGAATATATTAATCTTGGACCCCACGCGAAGTTAAGTCAATGCGCCACATCTATCAACTCTATGCGCCGCATCTATCCCTGAGACAAAAACTATAAATACCCCAAGGTCAGACGAATTTATGAGTGGGACAGTGTGTGAAGGAATAACCCTAGAGCCGAATTCAGACGACCAAGCAGCACAAGACACACCTAAACGAAGATACAAGAGCTGTAAGAAGGTCCTGCATATATTCAATTCATTAAGTAGTTTTGGTTTATTGTATTAGTACACTTTAATTCATCAGGATTGATGGGCTTGTGTCATGTGACTACAGAAAATCATGCACTCCCCTTAATATTGCTTTCCCATTAATTAAAGTTTATATGTTGATGTCTTTGGTGACTTTTATTAGTGCATTGATAACCTCTGTATCTAGCTGAGCATTGCTTGGGTCGCCATTCCTCTTCCTCGCCTATTTAAGAGACGCTTAATAAATAGGATAGACATAAGTAATCATTAAGGGTTTACTCGCCGATAAGATTAGAGCCAACGAGAAAGGTTTAATTACATACACTTCATATAAAACTAGCAATAAAACAAGTGACAAGCTACTTAATTATCAGGACAGGTCTTCTTATTGTCTCAAGTATCTATCTGTGTACGTGTGTGCTAATCGCTGATTCGTGCTCATTAGTTTAGTTTCTATTTAATCACAACTAAACCGTGCCAGTCTCTCAGGCTGAACCCCCTTGCGTTAGATTAGGTTGTATAGCTAACTTAAGATATTAAAATACTGATTAGAATAACTAGATAATACGTTCCACTCTTAGTGATCGACACTCTACTTACCATTATATTCATACTGACCGGGTACACTGCTCGTTAAGTGTGTGTGTTATTGATAAGTCGGCTAAATATAAATTTAAAACTTGAGTAGGCATTAATACTGCTAAACCGCAACGACACATCACGCGCATCAATTTTTTTTGGCGCCGTTGCCGGGGAGTGAATTGTTATTATCTGTTAATTTGATTAGTATTTTAATTAGGTTATTCTTTTTAGTTTTTTTTTAGATTCTAACCACTAACCCTGTTATATATTAGATAGATTGCATTCATTGTATAGTTTGCATATTTTCTGTTTTTGTGTGTTTTTGATTCTGTAATTTTTGTTTCTTTTTTTTTTTGTTTGATTTTTTTTTTTTTGTTTTTCTTTTTCTATTTTTCTGCATTCTGCTATCGTTGTATTGTGCTGATACAAACGATACGGCGCATCTGTTTTCACAGATACGGCGTATTGCGTTTAATTTTTATAAAATACAACACGTTTAATAAATTCGAGTACGACGCATCTTTCCCAAGATACGGCGTATTCTGTTTTTAATAAGAAATTTTTCTAAACCCTAATGACATACGACGCATCTGTTTTCACAGATACGGCGTATTTTCTATTTAAATTAAAAACAGTTTTTCGAATTATTAAACAGAAGCGACGCATTGATTTTTATCGATACGGCGCATCTGCTAAATCAAAAATCTTGTATTTTGAAACGTAACGAAAATACGGCGCATTAGCTTTTGTTAATACGGCGCATTTAATTTTAATAAATAAAATCGATTTTTGATAATTTAAACTGGATACGGCGCATTCTAAAATTATAAGCGGCGTATCTGTTGTCTGAATAAAAATCTGATTAAATTTTAACGTAATAAGATACGGCGTATCTAACCTTCTGGATACGGCGCATCGTTTGCAGATATCAGCAACTTCTATTTTTCTTATTCCCAAACGGAAAATATTCTAACCTACCCTTACATTAGGAAGTTTTTACTGTGAAATCTACCTGTCTTTAATTTTCAGGAACAATGTTCGATATTTTCTCCAACTGGTTCGGAAGACCCCAAAGAAACCTTACCATGGAAGAGTTTGCACTACTTATTGCTCAAGCAAATGAAAAAGAACATCATGAAGCAAGAAACTTTATTAATGAGTTCAAAGGCAGTCATGAGCTGTTACTAAAGGAACAAAACAACATGATTAATGGATTGGCAATTGAAGTGCACCAATTGTCAACGGTGCTTAACAAGGTTCTTTTGGTAAAACACGATTTGAAAGGGATTACAACTAGAGGCGGAAAGTCAACCTTTCAAATCGGAGAGACACCCGAGGATAACAGCACAAACAAGATTTCCCCTGAATCTATATCATCTGAGCAAGTGCAACCAAAAGAGACTAATCTAGAACCTATGATTAGAGAAGAACCTTCTGTTGAACTTAAACAATCAACACTACCTTTTCCACATAGGGTAAGGAAGGAAAAAGAAGATGCCTATCAAAGGAAGTTCCTGGAAAATCTCAAGCAGCTGCAGCTAAGCATACCATTTATGGAAGCCCTAGTGCAAATGCCAAAATATGCTAAATATCTGAAGAGCTTGCTTACAAACAAGTCCAAACTTGAAGAGGCTTGCACTGTAACAATGGGGGAAAGAAGCTCAGCAGCATTGCTTAACAAACTTCCATCTAAGGAGAAAGATCCAGGGAGTTTCACTATTCCTTGACAAATTAAAAATTTACATATTGGAAATGCTTTAGCCGACCTAGGAGCTAGTATAAGTCTTATGCCCTCTTCTATGTATGAAAAATTAGGCCTTGGTGAACCAAAACCTACTAGGATGTGCTTAGAGCTAGCTGATAGGTCCATACAATACCCATTAGGAATAGCTGAAAATATATTAATAAAAGTTGATAAATTTGAATTACCTATTGACTTTGTTATCCTCGATATGCCTGAAAATTCTAGAACTCCTATAATATTAGGACGACCATTTTTAGCCACTGCTAGGGCCATGATTGATGTTTTTAATAAAAAGATAACTCTTACCATAGGAAAAGATGAGGTTGAATTTAATATGGAACAATCTATGAGTAAAACTAATTATGAAGATGATGAATGCTATAATATCGATGTTTCTGATGACACGATTAATCAATTTACTCAGAAATTGTTAAAAAGTAATTTGCTTGATTTTTTCTGCTTAAAAATTTAGAAAACACAATCGCTATAGAAGATCAAGTTGATGAAAATACTTTTGATAATAATTCCACTGTTGATTCCGCTGTTTGTAACTCCATACGGCGCATCGAAAATATCGATGCGGCGCATTTATCTGATGACAGCAACGACGTAATAAAAGAACAAGTTTATTCCGCTAGTGCTAATAAAATTGATGATGTTAAACCTGTGCTTAAGGATCTCCCTTCTACTTTGGAATATGCCTATTTAAACGGGAACACTAATTCACCCGTTATTATTGCATCTGACTTAACGCCAAAAGAAAAAGAATCCCTTTTGCAGGTACTATATAAACGAAGAGGAGCATTAGCATGGAAGATGTCTGATATTAAGGGAATTAGCCCGCCATTTTGTACACATAAAATCCTTATGGAAGATGAATTCAAACCTACTATCCAACCCCAAAGGCGTTTGAATCCAAAAGTCCAAGATGTGGTGAAAAATGAAATTGTAAAATTACTTGACTCCGGACTTATCTACCCAATTTCCGATAGCTCGTGGGTCAGTCCTATCCACGTTGTACCAAAAAAAGGAGGAATGACGGTAGTACTCAATGACGACAATGAGCTAATCCCTTCAAGAACTGTTACTGGATGGAGAGTTTGCATCAACTACCGCAAACTCAATGATGCTACGCGAAAAGATCACTTCCCTCTTCCATTTATTGATCAAATGTTAGAAAGACTATCAGGATATGATTATTATTATTTTTTAGATGGTTTTTCAGGTTTCTTCCAAATACCCATTGCCCTCGAGGATCAAGAGAAGACGACTTTCACCTGCCCTTATGGAACCTTCGCCTATAGGAGAATGCCGTTCGGACTATGCAACGCCCCTGCTACTTTCCAACGTTGTATGACGGCTATCTTCCATGATATGGTAGAAGACTTTATGGAAGTCTTCATGGACGACTTCTCGGTGTTCGGTAACTCATTTAGTGATTGTCTCTTTAAACTTGATAAAATGCTTGCTAGGTGTGAAGAAACTAACCTTGTTCTTAATTGGGAAAAATGTCATTTTATGGTTAGAGAGGGAATTGTGTTAGGACATAAGATTTCTGGGAAAGGTATAGAAGTCGACAAAGCTAAAATTGATGTAATTGCCAAACTACCTTACCCCACTAATGTAAAAGGTGTTAGAAGTTTTTTAGGGCATGCTGGATTTTATCGTAGGTTCATAAAGGATTTTTCAATGATATCTAGGCCTATGACCCAATTATTACTAAAAGATGCGAAGTTTGATTTTTCTGAAGATTGCAAAAAGGCGTTTAATATACTTAAAGAAAAACTAACTACTGCACCTATTATAATTTCGCCGGATTGGAATCTGCCTTTTGAACTAATGTGTGATGCTAGTGATTATGTTGTTGGAGCTGTACTTGGCCAAAAGATAGAAAAGAAATTTAAGCCAATTTATTATGCTAGCAAAACATTAAATAATGCCCAAGAACATTACACCACCACGGAAAAAGAACTTTTAGCAGTAGTTTTTGCATTCGATAAATTTAGGTCATATCTTATATTGTCAAAAACTATGGTTTACACTGATCATTCTGCTTTGAAGTATTTGTTCAATAAACAGGATGCCAAGCCAAGGCTTATTAGGTGGGTTTTATTGCTCCAAGGATTCGATATTGAAATTAAAGATAAAAAGGGGGCAGAAAATCTAGCTGCTGACCACTTATCTAGACATGAAAACCCTGATATGGAGGTGCTTGATGAAAGGGAAATCGCTGATGATTTTCCTGATGAACACCTTATGATGGTAAGAATTAAGAGCAATGATAATACACCATGGTATTCCGACTATATAAACTTTATTGTTGCAAATGAAATTCCAAAAGGGCTAACATCCGACGAGAAAAGAAGGTTTCTAAATCGCGCTAGTGAGTACATTTGGGATGAACCTTATGCCTTTAAATTATGCCCTGACAATATTATACGAAGATGCGTAGATGGTGATGATATCCCAGCAATATTGGCACATTGCCATTCAGGGCCGACGGGGGGACATCACGGTGCAGTTATTACAAGAAGAAAAATCCTTGATGCAGGATTCTATTGGCCCACTATGTTGGATGATGCAAAAGCTTATATAAAAGGATGTGATGCGTGTCAACGATCCGGAAATATTACATCAAGAAACGAAATGCCGCAAAACTATATCCATGTATGTGAAGTTTTCGACATATGGGGATTGGACTTCATGGGACCGTTTCCTGAATCTAAAGGTAATAAGTATATTTTGGTTGCTGTTGATTACGTATCAAAATGGGTCGAAGCGCAAGCGTTACCAACAAACGACAGCAAGGTAGTGCTTAAATTTTTGCAAAGTTTGTTCGCTAGGTTTGGAGTTCCTAAAGCATTGATTAGTGATAGGGGAACGCACTTTTGTAATCACCATCTAGGAAGAGCTTTGCAACAATATGGAGTGTATCATAGGGTTTCCACTGCATACCATCCTCAATCCAATGGGCAAACTGAAGTAACCAATAGGGCTATAAAACGGATTTTAGAAAAAACGACTGGATATAATCCGAAAGGGTGGTCTGACAAGTTAAATGATGCTTTATGGGCATTTCGTACAGCCTATAAGACACCGACGGGATGCACTCCATTTCGTCTTGTATACGGAAAAGCATGCCACCTACCGGTCGAAATAGAACAAAGTGCATATTGGGCTTTGAAGTAATGCAATATGGATATAGAAGCTGCAACGAAGAACCGTTTCATGGAACTCAATGAACTCTACGAACTAAGAGATGAGGCATACAGAAATACTAAGATCTACAAAGAAAGAACTAAAAGATGGCATGACTCGAGGTTACATGGGGATAAAAAATTTACTATTGGAGAAAAAGTGCTGCTATTTAATTCTCGATTAAAGATGTATCCAGGTAAACTTAAATCAAGATGGACGGGTCCGTTCGTTGTCAAGAAAATGTATCCATATGGGACTATAGAAATATGCGATAAAAATGGTTATATATTCAAGGTAAACGGGAAACGAGTTAAAAAATACTTTGATAATAAAATTGAGGATACTGAGAACGAGGTGGTAGAGTTTAAACCCGAAGTATTGGAATAAGGAGCTGAACGTGAGTCTAACTTGAAGACTCTGGAATAAAGAAAAGTGCTGACCGGGAGACAACCCGGAAGAAAAATTTTTACTTTTCTGTTCTGTGTCGAGTCTGTCAGACCTGCAGAAGATACGGCGCATCTCCATCATAAGATGCGACGCATCACTTGCACTGGTCATATCTTATTTCATTCTCTTCATTTTTTACTTTCGACTTTAAAACTTTCTGTCAGTTTATTTAATGCGGCGCATCCCTGGTTAAGGATGCGACGCATCTTTTATTCTGATTCGTATTTATTCCAGGCTCGATACGGCGTATCTTTTTCCATAAGATACGGCGTATCGACTGACCTGATGATTTACAGTTTAATTTTTTTTAGGTTTTATTTTTACTAACTACTAATGTATTATGCAAGTTTGAACCTTCTTAACTCAGGTGTGTTAAAGTCTAAATGGTATTATAGATTCCTGCATTTTTTGTGGATACATCATTTATGAAGCTTAAACGTTCTCATCCACAAGAAAGTTGATTTTTGCTCTTATACGAATAATGGAGGATCATACCGAGCAAATCTCAGGGGAGTTTTTCTGTTCTAATTCTTTTATTTTCCAGTTTTTAACCTTTGACACAAACAACGAGGACGTTGTTTAACTTAAGTGGGGGGATTGGAGAATTAGAACATTTACTTGTCCTAAACTTTTTCAAAATATGCTTAAAATGCGCTTAATATATCAAAATTTAAAATTTTTTAGCATGTTTTTGTTTAAAGTCTAAATTACATAACCGCACACATAACTCTATTCTTTCAAAAATATTAAAACTTTAGTGTGCTGGTGACTTGTAAACTTTAGAACTTGGCTTGTATACTATTCGAGACCACCATAATAAGTATTATCTATATAATTGGAGTGACTTGTCTAAATTGGTAAATTTCTAGGATTACACCCAAATAGCCTTTATATGTTATGTGATATTAACTAACTACACTGGTTAGTTAACCCCCGTATAAACCCTTTGTTACTCTCACTTTTAGAGTAAGATACCCCTAGAAAAACCCTCAGAGCCATTCCTTTCGTTTCTTACACCTTTGTTATAATGTTTCGATACACCCTTACACCTTAGCCTACCCTGTAGATTAAAATCCGTGGTTAATTGCTTTAGGCAAAGTGTGTTTCCTTACATTACCTGTGTTCGCGTGCGTAATTCATTATCTTTGGTTAAATCGGGAAATTGCACAATGCAATTGGTATAAAAGTAAATATTGTATAACTTTTAGTTTATTTTTCGTGTGTTTGCTACTTTCGCTATTACAGTTATTTCTGAAAGTATGAAGAGTATTGAAAAAAATATCCGGAAAAATAGTGATAGAAAAGTTGTGAAATTTTACACATTGATGTCAAAAAAAAAAAAAAAAAAAAAAAAAAAAAAAAAAATCGAAAAAATAGAAAAGAAAAAGAAAAAAGGAAAAGTTGGAAGTTTGTTTTAACCAACTTATGTAAAGTTTTGTATTAAGTGGGAGATATCACCACTATTTGTTGTATATTATATTTATGGATTGAATGGGAGTTAGCCGTTATGGGAACGCCAACTAAGGTTATTCTTTGATTGAGATCTTGTTGAGTATAATTCGTGTCTACCTAAAGCGTGTGTTTCAAGTGTTAAAGCGTGATTTATTCAATGATATGAGTCTTATTCATGGGATGGTTGGGAAAGTAATTTACCACACTTAGGATTTTAATTTATTTGTTTTGTTTATTTTTCATTTTACACAAAATTGTATCCCAAATATTATCCATACCCTATATCATTCTTCATCCAAACCTTTGATTTATTGAGATTAGGGATTTGAGCAATCTTAAGTATCGTAGTCGTGGATTCGGCTATGTATTTATGATTTTGTCGCCCTTTTTGATATAATATTATTGGTGAAGATTACTTGGTCCTATCTTTAGCCTATTCGAGTTAAGGATTTGAGCAATTGCAAGTATCGTGGTCGTGGATTCGATCATGTATTTGTGATTTTGTCGCCTTTTCTGGAATTTGAGATCGATAGAGATTAAAAAGGATGATCAACCCTTAACCAACAAACCCTTTTTACCGCTTTAGACTTGTTATTCCTTGGCTTTAGTGGGGGAGATGCGTATACTTGCCAAGCCTATGATAAAATATTCGTCACAACTAAGCAACTAAACGATTTAGAATTGTTTTACATTAAAAATTATTTTGGTTTCTACTTCGTAAGTGTTTGGTTGTTTGATTATGACAAAACGAATACATGCTTAAATATAAAAATAAATCCTAATATCTTTTAGGATACATTTTCATTTGATTGATTCTAAGGTTTACTTGGGGACAAGTAAAGTTCAAGTGGGGGGATATTTGATGAACTCAAATAAGTACATTTTATTATCATCATTTATCCTATTTATTTGACTTGTTTTATTATATTATCTATGAGAATCGATACGTTAATTTTTACTTTAGTAATTCTCAGGTAAAAACAAGCATTATGTGAAACTTGGCGATTTTGGACTAATTATGGAGCAAAACAAGCAAGATGTCAAAAGCCTACTGAAATCCAGAAGATCAAGCTCGTTCTACTCCAGATACGCCGCAACATACTTATAACATACGGCGTATCACTATCAAGATTTCACAAGTTACAATCCAAGTACATGCGCCGCATACAAAGTCAAGATACGCCGCATCTAAAGACGGTGTACGAATATTCCTGAATATATTAATCTTGGACCCCACGCGAAGTTAAGTCAATGCACCGCATCTATCAACTCTATGCGCCGCATCTATCCCTGAGACAGAAACTATAAATACCCCAAGGTCAGACGAATTTATGAGTGGGACAGTGTGTGAAGGAATAACCCTAGAGCCGAATTCAGACGACCAAGCAGCACAAGACACACCTAAACGAAGATACAAGAGCTGTAAGAAGGTCCTGCATGTATTCAATTCATTAAGTAGTTTTGGTTTATTGTATTAGTACACTTTAATTCATCAGGATTGATGGGCTTGTGTCATGTGACTACGGAAAATCATGCACTCCCCTTAATATTGCTTTCCCATTAATTAAAGTTTATATGTTGATGTCTTTGGTGACTTTTATTAGTGCATTGATAACCTCTGTGTCTAGCTGAGCATTGCTTGGGTCGCCATGCCCCTTCCTCGCCTATTTAAGAGACGCTTAATAAATAGGATAGACATAAGTAATCATTAAGGGTTTACTCGCCGATAAGATTAGAGCCAACGAGAAAGGTTTAATTACATACACTTCATATAAAACTAGCAATAAAACAAGTGACAAGCTACTTAATTATCAGGACAGGTCTTCTTATTGTCTCAAGTATCTATCTGTGTACGTGTGTGCTAATCGTTGATTCGTGCTCATTAGTTTAGTTTCTATTTAATCACAACTAAACCGTGCCAGTCTCTCAGGCTGAACCCCCTTGCGTTAGATTAGGTTGTATAGCTAACTTAAGATATTAAAATACTGATTAGAATAACTAGATAATACGTTCCACTCTTAGTGATCGACACTCTACTTACCATTATATTCATACTGACCGGGTACACTGCTCGTTAAGTATGTGTGTTATTGATAAGTCGGCTAAATATAAATTTAAAACTTGAGTAGGCATTAATACTGCTAAACCGCAACGACACATCACGCGCATCATTCTTCCAGACAACAACATGCATAGCCCACTCTTCAGGTAAGCTTCTCAGAAATTTTGAGTTTAGATCTTCTTGAGATATATCCACCCCAAGAATTGTAAGTTGGCCCACAATTCTCTGAAGCCTGTTAAACATGTGGTCTAATGATTCATTGTTGGTTGAGGAGAAGTTTTCAAATTGCTGCTTGAGAAGAGTCTTCTGGGTCTTCTTGGTGGCTTCATTTCCACCATACCTTGCAACAATGGCCTCAAACAAAGACTTTGCATCTTTGAACTTGCTGAAGTTTAAAAGTTGATCATTTGGAATGGTCATCATCAGCATACTTCTGGCCTTGAGGTCATTCTTCTTTAGAACTCTCTCTTCTCCAGTTGTTGGGTTGGTTTGCACAGTTGTCACTATTTTACCCTCAACTGTTGATGTAGAGGTTGTAGGCTTGAAGGAGTTTCCTTCTTAAATGATTTCCCAAAGTGTATAGTCCTGCACTTGGAAATACTGCTCTATCCTTAACCTCCACATGTCAAACTCATTCTGTTTGAGCATTGGCAACTTTGCCGCAACATTCGTCTGAATAGATTCCACGTCCATTTCTTCTTCTTCTTCTTCTAAATCAAAAATATCATCCTTGCTCTGATACCAATTGCGAGGATTATAATACACTTGGTAGAATGTTAGTCCTTTGTAACGTGTGTATATGATACTTTGAGTTAATATGATTAAGTATGCGGAATCTACTTAACCACACTTAGAAGGTTATTTGTTATTGGAAATGGAACAGTGATGTTTAAGTAATGAACAATGAACACAGAAAGTATATCATCAAACGATTCAATATTATTGAGAATAATACGAGTGATCTTCACTATCACTAGGGTTATAAACCTTGAATCTCTATTACAAAGAAAAGCTATTTTTGTTTTTGTTCTTCGTATTCATTTACTTTCTAATAGTTACACATTAAGCACTATTCAACACTTAGACACTCAGACTCTTTCTAACTAATGTCTAACTCTCTATATATGTAAATATCTAAGCACATGCACACTTGAGTGTTTGACTACTTGCTAGCTTGTGTGTGTCAGTAGCTAAGATACAACTTGTATCTGTGTACACAACTTGTTGACTGATCACATATCAAAGATATTATCTACCATATATCTTTGACTTTTATACACAAATATCTTTTTCATACTTATCCAGTCAGCAGTAGAATACACGATACCTATCACTTCAGCAGTAGAATCTGATACTCTAGCAGTAGTATTCTTGCGGCAGCAGAATCTCTAACACTAGCAGTAGAATGAAATACACTAGCAGTAGAATGACACTTGGTGTATTTCCTTGAGCAGAACTAACCTTGTGAACATTTAATTCCTGATGCTAATCTTCAGAACATTTAATTCCCAACAAGACTTTTCTGGAACTGTAACACCATTGTTTCAAACAATGTTGGTGCAGAACCAACAACCAAACCAGGGTGAAGGTTCAGTAATTCTCACTGACACCCATCACACACCCACACTTTTACCATCATCATCTCAACCACAAAAGACCTATACTCGTAGGATCACAAACAAAAAGGGCACTGAGATACCTCAATCTAGTGCTGGTATGGTTGCAGATGAGGCTACCCATAAGGAAAAGGAAGGTAGATTGGTGAGGGCTGCCACAATGCTACTAGCTTAGAAGCAGAGCAGGCCAGTGGTAACATATCTAAGACCCAATCCAAGGCAACATCTAATGAGTCAAGTTCCTCTAGAACTGATTCAGGTGATGGTCCCAGCCAACAAGAAACCATGGGGGGCACAGATGCTCAAACTAGGTTTGAGGTTGTGTATAACACACTCAATAATTCACCTGTCGGGATAGGTAACACAATCCGAAGTGATAAGGGTAGTTTGAAACTTCAGGAATTGATGAAAACATGTACCAAATTGTCAATGGAGGTTCTTGACCTCAAGAAGACTACATCTTCTCAAAATGATGAAATCAAAAGGTTGAAGAGGAAAGTTAGATATATTGAAGGGAGACAGAGGTCAAGAATACATAAGCTGAAAAGATTACATAAATTTGGTGCTGCTAGGGTTAACCAAAGTTTAGGGGAGGATGTTCCCAAACAGGAGAGGAATCAGGACAAGGTTTCAGGGGAGGATGAGGATGAAGTAGTGATGGATGAAGGTTTTTAATTTGTTGCTGAAGATGTTGTGGAAGATAATGCTGAAGATATTGAAGTTGAGTTGGTTAAAACTGCTGTAGTTGAAGTTAATGCTGCTCAAGTTACAGCTGTTGGTGATAATGTTAAGACTGCTAGTGTTGAGGTTAGTACTGCTGAACCAGAAGTTAATACTGTTGCTACTATAACAACAACTATTGAAGAAATCACCATAGATCAATCATTAAAAGAGTTAAAGAGCACACCCAAGGCTAAAGGGGTAGTTATCAGTGAACCAACTCAGTCAACAACAACAACCACAATCACTTCACAATCACATGATAAGGGTAAAAGTATTTTGATTGAAGAACTTGTGGTGAAACCCTTGTCAATGAAAGCTACACAACAACAACTCATAGCAGATGAAAAGCTAGCAAGACAAGTGCAAGCTGAGCTTATTGCTAAAGATGAAAAGATCATAAAAGAGCAAGCTCATAAAGATGAAGAAGCCAACTTTGCACTTATTCAGAAATGGGATAATGAAAGGGCACAATGTGATGCTGATTGGGAGCTGGCTCAAAGATTAACTCAAGAAGAGCAAGCATCACTTACCATTTAAGAGAAGTCTAAGCTGCTGGCTGAATTCATTGAGCAGAGAAGAAAGTTCTATGCAACACAAAGAGCAGAAGCTAAAAGAAATAAACCACCCACCAGAGCTCAAAGAAGAAAATTCATGTGCACTTATCTAAAAAATATGGATAAATGGAAACTTAAAGATTTGAACCATTTTGATGATGGGAAGATTGAAGAGTTATATGATTTAGCTAAGAGAAAAGTAGACAGATTTGTGCCTATGGAGACTGAGGTGGTGGGAGGATCTAAGAGAGCTGGTATAGAGTTAGAGCAGGAGGTGTCTAAGAAGCAAAAGGCTGATGAGCAAGAGGAAGGTAATGATAAAGAAACAGCTGAGATCAAAGACTTAACAGTACTTACTTCAAATAGTGAAGAAGAAATTGTTGATGTTGTTCCTTTGAAGACTAAAGTACCTATTGTAGACTAAAAGAGTTACCAAGAAGGAAAGAAAATGCATTAGGAGATCATAAGGGTTGATGGCAAATCCCATGTATTTATCAACTTTGGTCAAATGCTCAAGAATTTTGAAGGTAAGACATTGAGACACTGTGGAGACTGGTAAAGGCTAGGTTTGGATCTACAAGGCCAACTGATAGCATGGATAGAGTCTTATGGGGTGATTTAAATATTATGTTTGAACCACATTGTGAAGATGAAGTATGGAGGAATCAGTTTCAAAATAAAGTTTTGAGTTGGAAGCTTTATCATTCATGTGGAGTTCATCAATTGGCATTAAATGCTATGGTAATCTACATGTTGGTTGAGAAACATATCCTTTGAGTCTGTTTATAGTTGATCAGATGTTGAATGGAACAATTAAACTTCAAATTAATCGTTTTGATGAAATGACCTATCAGCTACTTAAGAATATGGAGAAAATACTCAATCCAAAAGATAAAAAAAAATAGTAAGGTGTTTGGAAACATCCTCCTGGTGATGGTTAATGCTTCGAATGAAACTTGATGATTTTAGGAGAAAATATCAAGTTTAGGGGAGGATTGTTGGGATCCAAAGGCTTATTGATTTTGTTGATGATACTGCTGCTCATATGGTTAATACTACTCTTGAGAATCAATGAAAATACTCTAAGTGTTTTACTGCTGCTTGTGAAGAGTTAAGACTGCTGGAACAAGTTAATACTGCTGTTGAACTTCATGGAAAATACTCTAAGTGGTTAGTGCTGCTAGAATAAACTTAGTGCTGCTAGTTCAGAGTCACAACTGCTGAAGAGTTAATGCTGCTAGAGTAAAGATTAAGACTGCTAGTTGATTATTACTGCTGCTTATGTTATTAAGTCGGTTTGTTATGTATAGTATGTTTAGATAAATATAGAAAAGATTTATCTTAGAGAACAAGTTATTGTAAGCCAACTAGGACTCCTTAATCTATAATAGGAAGTCCTAGGGCATTGTGTTAGATATACCAATACGCAAATTTTGATAGAGTTATAGCTTCAAGGTTGTATAACCCTAATACTTGTTAGAGTATTCGTATTATAGTCAATAATATTGAAGCGTTGTTTGTTTGATAATCTTGTGTTCATAACTATTTCATTATACAAAGTTCTTCTTAAGATTGAAGTTTAGATTCCGCATAAACTTTAATATATTCAAAGACAGTTTCTACTTAGTTGTGTTGAATTTATTCAATATAACTTAACATTTACAAGCTAAGGGAATTTGATCAAGTATACAACTGGTATCAACACTCTTCTTGTAACTTTTTAGCAGCTTCTTCATCAGCCAAGAGTTGATCTTTCTTAGACAGAGGTTCTTCT
The DNA here is from genome assembly GCA_021014915.2 of Artemisia tridentata subsp. tridentata. Taxonomy (NCBI): domain Eukaryota; kingdom Viridiplantae; phylum Streptophyta; class Magnoliopsida; order Asterales; family Asteraceae; genus Artemisia; species Artemisia tridentata. The sequence goes on along the minus strand of CP139501.1, from coordinate 305,787,175 downwards.
ATCAAAATTTCTTTCCTTTTACTCTGAGGTTGTTGTTGAACTGTTGTTGTTGTAGATTGAGTTGGTTCTTTGATTACCACCCATTTCACCTTGGGTCTTGTGCTCTTTAATTCTTTAAGTGCTTGGGCTATTGTGATTTCATCAGTAGTTGTTGTAGTTGTGGTAGCAGTAGTAACATCTTCAATAGCACTAACTTCAACACTGTCAGTATTAACTTTATCACTAACAGCTTTAACCTGAACATCATTAACATCAATCTCAACAGCATTAACCAACTCATCTTCAATCACATTTTCAGCATTATTAACTTCTCCAACAATAGTTTCTTTAACATTTAACCATTATTACCAGCATCAAACATCTGCTCATCCTCCCCTACAGCCGTGTCCTCATTCCTCCCCTGTTTAGATGCATCATCACCTAAACTTTCAGCATCATCTGAGGATTCCACCCTGGAGGTACTACCAACCTTGTACAACCTTCTTAGTTTATGTGTTCTTGACTTGTTCTTCCTTTCAAGCTTAGTAACCCTCTTCTTAAAAAATGTGATCTCCTTCTGTTGAGAGGATGTAACTGTCTTCAGATCAAGAACCTCCTTTTGTAGTTTGGTACATGTTTTCATCAATTCCTTTAGTTTCAGTCTATCCTCATCACTTTGTAGTGTGTTATCTCTCCCGAGAGGTGAATCATTGGATTTATTAGGTACAACCTCAAACCTAGTTTGAGCATCCATACCCCCCATGGTGTCTTGGTGCCTGGGACCACTACCTGAACTAGTTCCTGAGGAATGTGATTTATTAAGTGTTGCAAACTGGGTAGATTTATGGTTACTTAAGATAAAGGGTTCTCTAGTTTGTTTGGCTTTATGGCACACATCACAGGGAGTTGCAAATTGATTAATATGATCAAGTTTAAGGTCATCCTTGAGTAACTGAAAAACTTGGTCAGCTGGGTGGCCAAGTCTGTTCTCCCATAGGGTCTTGGACACATAACAGTTAATAGATAAATTAGACACAAATTGCTTACATGTAGCATCAAACAAATACATGTCGCCATTCATGTCACCAGTCCCTAGTATCATATTTCTTTTCAATTCCTATAACACTTATTTTCATCAAAACCAACAAAGAATTTACTGTCTTTGGCAAGTCTATGAACAACTAACAGATTCATAGTGTATTCAGGGACAACAAGAACATTAAATAGAGTGACAGAATCATTAATTTTTTTATTTTTATTTTTTTTTGGTTGGAAACAAACAGAATCATTAAGTTTTAAATCCCCAAATTTAAAAATCTTAGCTTTGGTGCCATTAGGATGACCAATAGTTAGACCAAGATTAGATACATCAACAACACTGATTAAAAATTTAGCAGAGGTAGTCATGTGCTGATTTGCACCAGAGTCAACAACCCAGCTAATGCTTATGTTACCATATATAATGTTGGATTTGCCATTAAAGTATTTTTCAAAGTTCATATTGAATTTGACACTTTTATTAAAAAATAATAATAATAAATAAATAAATAAATAAATAAAACACCTTCCATATTAGCAACAGAGCTAGAAACAGATTTATCATCAATGATACTTAGAAGTTTGAGCATCTGTTCATTAGAGAAAGACACAGTAGGGGCAGTGCTAAGATTTGGATCAGAAACCGCATTATTGACAATATATTTATTTGCATTTTGATTTGCTAGTTTCTTATAATTAGTACGATATCCAATGAGATCAAAGCACCTTTCAACAGTATGGCTAACCTTATTACAGTTAGTGCACTTCAGTTTTGGGTTAGGTCCTCTTTTAACTGGTTTTTTATTATTTTCATTCGCTCTTTTAACAGAATTTTTATTATCAAAACCTTTAGCAGCAAATGCAGTTGTAGAGGGGTGTTTTGATGCATTGCTCATAGAAATCACATTCCTATGAGACTCATCTCGTGAGACAACTACAAAAGCAGTTTTCACAAGAGGAGAAGATCCTTGGTGATAATGTTACTCCTAATGGGCTGACAGACATCATCTAAACCCATAAGAAACCGCATCAGTTTGATTTGATTGGCATGATTTTCATAATGTTTGTCAGCTTCACAAGTACATGCAGGAAGGCTAATCATGGCATCAAATTGTTTCCATAGAGTGTTGAGGTTATGATAATATTCAGATAGAGATGACTCATTTTGATTCAAGGAGTTAATGTTTTTATGAAGATTAAAAATCACATATCCATCAACTTTATCATAAGTATCTTTTAGGTCGGTCCACATGTCAAAGAAAATTTTGAAATAAATCTGACCAACATATCATTTAGCACTAACAGAGTTTAGAATCCAAGTAACGACCATAGAGTTTCATAAATCCCTTCAGTTAGCAAGGACAAGATCATCAGACTTCCTCTTACAAGTTCCATTAATAAAACCAAATTTGCATTTATTTCTTAGAGCAAATTTTATAGCACGACTCCGCATGTTATAGTTATTAGTTCCAATCAACTTGAAATTAATTAAAGAGGCTAGACTAGTATCATTAGGATGCAAAAATAAAGGGTCACCAAATTTAAGATCAGACACTCCATTTCCACTTTCATTAGAATTAATATTATTAGAACTATCAGAATTATTAGAATTATTAGAATTATCACCATCATCACCAGACATGATAACAGATGAACAACACACAAATAATGAACACCAGATAGTAAACAGCAGATAATTAACCAAACAAACTAACCAACCGAGACCAAATACTAACCAGGTAATTATAACCAAATATTTAACCCAAAAAAATAGAACATATACTTATAACACGCAGACAGAAACCAAGGTCACACAAAAAATAAGCACAGAGATCCTTGATTATATCCTGGGTTACCAATCCAGGATACAAAAAGACATGGTAGGTTAAGAATACTGACAAACTACGCAGATGACATAGCGGAAAAGCAAGGCCTAATCGAAACCTTCTCTTAGGGCTTTGATTAGACCAGCTCAGCAATAACACCCAGCAATACCTAAATCGGATCAAACAGACCAGACACTGAAACCCTAATTTTGAAAATTTCAAGTTTTTTAACAATAGTCACAATAACCCACTTCCACAGATCACCGATAATACCCACTAACAGACCAGAACCCTTAAATAAATAAAAAAAACCCCAATTTATAGAAATTAGGGTTTCACGAAAAACGAGTAAATTGAGAGTGTATAGCTTTGATACCATGTGAGATGATATCAATTAAGTGTGTAAACACGATAATGAAGAACAATAGTCGGTTGGATTAATTCCAACCGAAAGTTTATTGATGGATTATAAATAGTGTACACAAATGATTGAGTTTGTGAGATAATGATCTCACTAATGAAATGCAAAAGATTACAAGCTTAAAAAATGATCAAAGGATCATGCAATACTAATGGCAGAGAGAGAGGGAGAGGGAGTCGGGTTTTTGTGTTGGTGATAATTGTGTGTCTTTGTTGGATCGTAAACTTGATTTAGTCCAATAGAGATTGGACTATAAATAAAAGCCCAAGCCCATAATGAAGAAGATTCTAGAATGACGAAGAATGATCCTAAAAATATATATAGAAGTGTGTAGAATAGTGTAGCAAAGTGTGATAGAAATATCTAGTAAGAAATATCTAGAATATAGATATGTATGATGTCGGAAATATCTAGAGAACCATAGAAGTATCTCGGTTCTAGAGTCTTCCATGGACTAGTATAAATAGGTGGTGGTGTAAACATTTGGAAGTATGAAGCAAAGCTTAAGCAATTCAATAACATTGTAAACTTTCTCTAAGTATTCCTCTCTTCTCTAATATAAGCCTAAAAGGCCTTCGTGTTTCCAACAAAGTGGTATCAGAGCTAGAAGATCGAGATGTCAAGTGCAATGAACTTGTTCCAATTTCCTCGTCTTACCAAAGACAACTATGGTAGTTGGTCCATTCAAATGAAGGCGTTACTCAGTTTACATGATGTGTGGGAGATAGTCAAAAAAGGTGTTGAGAAAGTTGATGATGAAAGTTCGTTGAATGCCGCCCAAAGGTTGGAGTTGTAAAAGGAAAGAAAGAAGGATCAAAGTGCTCTTACACTCATCTATCAATGTCTTGATGATGCGAAATTTGAGAAAGTTGCAAATGCAACCACTTCTAAGGAAGCGTGGGAGATCCTTCAAAATGCTTTCAAATGAATTGATAAGGTGAAAAAGGTACGTCTTCAAACTCTTAGAGGAGAGTTCGAAAAGCTCCAAATGGAGGAATCCGAAACCATTTCGGATTACTTCACTCGTGTCTTGACCATTTCAAATGAAATGAAGGGAAATGGTGAAAGCTTGAGTGACACAAGGGTGATAGAAAAGATTCTTCGCTTTTGGCCACCAAGCTTTGATTACATTGTTATGGCCATAGAGGAGTCAAAAGACATAGACTCTATGACCATTGATCAACTCATGGGATCTTTACAAGCCCATGAAGAGAAGTTGAAGAAAAGAAGAGGGAAAGAACCCTTGGAGCAAGCGTTATACTCAAAGGTCTCTTTCAAAGAAAGAGAAAAGAGCTTTCTACATGGAAAGGAGCAAGGACGAGGACGCGGTACTTTTCGAGGTCGTGGTGGTTTCCAAGGCCGAGGACGAGGAAGAGGAAGAGAAGATGTCAACAAAGAAGATGAAAATCAATGGTCTCCATATCGAAGAGGTCGTGGGAGAGGCTTTCAATCTCAAAGAGCATGTAAGCCCCAAATACAATGTTATAATTGTCGCAAATATGGTCATTATGCCAGTGAGTGTAGTAGCTCAAGACAAGTGGAAGAAAAAGCTAATCTTGTGGAGGTAGAAGACAAAGATGAGCTTACCTTGCTAATGGCAAGACATGACGAACAAAAGAGAGGATAGAGCCATGGCATATAGATTCCGCTGCGAGCAACCATATGACGGGTAAAGAAGACTTGTTTGTGGAGATGGAAACAAGTAAAGGTAATGTCACCTTTGCAAATGAATCAAAGGCACCGGTGAATGGAAAAGGTAAGATACTTATCCGAGCTAAAGATGGAAGTCACCAATATATTTCGGACGTATACAATGTGCCCAACCTTAAAAGTAACATTTTTAAGTGTGGGAAAACTTTTAGAGAAAAACTACGATATTCATTTCAAGGATCGTAGTGCTATATTAAGAAATCCCGAAGGAAAGCTCATAGCAAAAGTGCCTATGACTAAAAACCGAATGTTCCTTCCAAACATTCAACATGATGAAGCTAAGTGCTTAAAGAGTTGTTTAAAGGATCATTCGTGGCTTTGGCACATGAGGTACGGACACTTAAACTTTGGTGACTTAAAGTTATTATCCTCAAAGGGAATGGTGAAAGGGTTAGATCAAATTGATTATCCCAATCAAGTGTGTGAAGGATGTCTTCTTGGGAAGCATGCTAGAAGTTCGTTCCCGAAAGAAGCGACATCAAGAGCTAAGGAGCCTCTACAACTAATTCACACGGATTTGTGCGGTCCCATTACTCCACCCTCTCATGGTAAGAATCTTTACTTCATGCTTTTTATTGATGACTTTTCAAGAAAAACTTGGGTATATTTTCTAAAAGAAAAATCCCAAGCTTTTGAAGCTTTTAAGACATTTAAAGCTATGGTAGAAAAGGAGAAAGGTTTAAAAATTAAATCCATGAGATCCGATAGAGGTGGAGAATTTTTATCAAAAGAATTTAACAAATTTTGTGAGGATAATGGGATCCGGAGATTTCTAATGGCTCCTTACTCCCCAAAACAAAATGGAGTGGTGGAGAGAAAGAATAGAACCATTCTCAATATGGTCCGAAGCATGTTGAAAAGTAAGAAGATGCCAAAGGAGTTTTGGGCCGAAGCGGTTGACTGTGCGGTATATCTATTGAACCGGTGTCCGTCAAAGAGTTTAGACAACAAGACTCCACAAGAAGCATGGAATGGGATGAAGCCTACTGTCTTTCACCTAAGGATATTCGGAAGCATAGCATATGTCCATGTTCCGAGCCAAAGGCGATCCAAGCTTGATGATAGAAGTGAGAAGCATGTGTTTGTTGGCTACGACAAGTAGTCAAAAGGTTATAAGCTCTATAATCCAATCACAAGGAAGGTAGTAGTGAGTAGAGACGTGGAGTTTGATGAAGAAGAAGCATGGGATTGGAGCATTAATGAAAATGAAAGGTATGACTTTCTTCCTATGACTGACGAAGAAGAGACAGGTGAATCAAGTGAAGAAGTCCAACAACTTCAAAGTCCAACTCCAACCCAAGACTCACCTTCAAGTTCAATTGTAGGAGAACCAAAGATAAGAAGTTTGGAGGAGCTATATGAGGTAACTGACGAGATACCCCTTCTTTGTTTATATGCTGACTGTGAACCTTTAGTTTTTGAAGAAGCTATGAAAAGCAAGAAATGGAGACAAGCCATGGACGAGGAGATAAAGTCAATAGAAAAGAATGATACGTGGGAGTTGACGACCCTTCCGAAAGGCCAAAAGGCTATTGGAGTCAAATGGGTATACAAGGCCAAGAAAAACGCCAAAGGCGAAATGGAGAAGTACAAGGCAAGACTTGTGGCAAAAGGTTACAAGCAGAAGCATGGGATCGACTACGAAGAGGTATTTGCTCCTGTTGCTCGTTTAGAAACTATTAGAATGATTATTGCTATTGCTGCTCAATATAGGTGGAAAATCCACCAAATGGATGTGAAGTCTGCATTTCTAAATGGACTTCTCGAAGAAGAAGTTTATGTGGAGCAACCAAAGGGATATGTTGCCAAAGGGCATGAAGGTAAAGTGCTAAGGTTGAAGAAAGCCTTATATGGTCTAAAGCAGGCACCACGTGCTTGGAATACTAGAATTGACAAGTATTTCCAAGAACATGGTTTTACTAAATGCCTAAGTAAATATGCACTTTACGTAAAATTTAGAAATGGAAGTATATTGCTTGTCTACTTGTACATGGATGATTTGATCTTTACAGGAAACTCTCAGAGTATGATTGATGAGCTCAAAAGATCAATGACGAGAGAGTTCGAGATGACAGACATAGGACTTATGTCTTATTATCTTGGCATTGAGGTGAAGCAAACGGATGAAGGAATTTTCATAAGTCAAGAACGATATGCCAAGGAGATATTAAAAAGGTTCGGCATTGATAAGTGTAATCCTGTCGGCACCCCCATAGAACATAAGGCAAAGCCTTCTAAGCATGACGGAGGAGAAGCGGTAGACTCAACTCTATTCAAGAGCCTCGTTGGAAGTTTATGCTATTTGACATGTACAAGACCCGACATTCTCTTTGCGGTTGGATTGATTAGTCGTTTCATGGAAGAGCCTACGACAAAACATTTGGAGATTGCGAAGAGGATCCTCCGTTATATCAAAGGTACCGTAGACTATGGTATGTTTTATTCAGCAAGTGAAGACTTCAAGCTAGTTGGATATAGTGACAGTGACTAGGCTGGAAACAAAGATGATGGAAGAAGTACAACAGGATTTCTATTCTTCCTGGGAAACAATGCTTTTACATGGTCTTCAAAGAAGCAATCTATTGTTACCTTGTCCAGTTGTGAAGCGGAGTACGTAGCTGCAACATCGTGTGTATGTCACGCAATTTGGCTTAGAAGTATGCTAAAGGAGCTACACATGGAGCAGGAAGATGCGACTGAGATCTTCGTGGATAACAAGTCGGCCATTGACTTAGCTAAAAATCCGGTCTACCATGATCGAAGTAAGCATATTAACACTCGTTATCACTTTATTAGAGAGTGCATTGCAAGAAAGGATGTTCGAGTGATACATACGAGGTCCGAAGACCAAGTTGCAGATATCTTCACCAAGCCGCTCAACGAGAAAGATTTCTCAAGACAAAGAATGATGCTTGGAGTCGGTAAATCAAGTTTAAAAGGGGGTGTTGGATCGTAAACTTGATTTAGTCCAATAGAGATTGGACTATCAATAAAAGCCCAAGCCCATGATGAAGAAGATTCTAGAATGACGAAGAATGATCCTAAAAATATCTATAGAAGTTTGTAGAATAGTGTAGCAAAGTGTGATAGAAATATCCAGTAAAAATATCTAGAATATAGATATGTATGATGTCGGAAATATCTAGAGAACCATGGAAGTATCTCGGTTCTAGAATCTTCCATGGACTAGTATAAATAGGTGGTGGTGTAAACATTTGGAAGTATAAAGCAAAAGCTTAAGCAATTCAATAACATTGTAAACTTTCTCTAAGTATTCCTCTCTTCTCTAATATAAGCCTAAAAGGCCTTCGTGTTTCCAATAGTCTTAACCCTAAAGGGACTACACATATACACAGCTAAAATGTGCAGTCCAGTCCTCCAAGAAGCAATCGATCTTCACAAATAGACCACAAACAGACTTCTAGCGCCCAACAGCCACCTCTTAAACTTATATAATCCCTTATTTCAACATAAAGCTTCTCTAATGGAATCAATATAGTATCTTAGTTAATTACTCCGTAAAAGATTTCTAATGGTAAATAATTGACTGTTTGTTTATTAAATAACTGCCATTTCAGTGATACCATTTCATGTTTCATGGTGGGTGACCTCATTCTCACTAGAACCAATTTAGTTCAGCTTTTTCAGAAATCGTCCATTTAATAGTACTCATTAAGTTATATATATACCTCGATCTCATGAGTATAGAGGAATATTCGAAACACTGTTACAAATAAGATCAAGCTCAGTTGTTTGGGTCAAAGGAAAAAAATCTTGTCACATGTTTCACAACATTCATTCAACACTTGTAACCTTAAAACTTGTTTTTAATTTCTCTTCTTTGGATCCAACTAGAGTACGATAAAGTTAACTCATTACACCAACTCAAATCGAATAGCATATCTCAGATGGATCCTTGTATAAATTATTTGGCCGTCTCAAGAAATATAGCACAATCAAATTTAACTTTTTCACATGCATCAAAAGGAATTCAATAGATATTTAGAGAAAACAAAAAGGAATAATCTTAGTGGCGTTAATCAAAAGCTTCATTGCCATCAGAAACTTCTGTGAATTTATAGTCTTTTCAGTACAATAAAAACATAACACCTTATATTCGAATAACGCGAACAAATTTGACACAAGAAAACATCATAAAGACTTTTTAATAAAAAAAAAAAACTAACAGTTGATTGCATCTATCATGACCAGCATAAAATCAAAGTGTTTTAATCTTAATCTCTAAAAGTCTCCAACTTTTGTTCCTTTTCATGTATGGATATAAACCTCAATTTAAACTATCAATAGGTATAAATTAAAATGAAATTCATAGTACAAATTTACAATTATATGGAAGGGTGAGTTTATCCACACCCTCCCGTAGGGAGTTATTTATTAGACCATAGTAGTTTTAAAATTTATTTAACAAAACATAGTACTTTCAAATTTATTTAACAAAACATAGTAGTTTGTTTGTATAAAATTTTTGTTTGTTCAAAACATAGTACTTAGCTTTACAAACAAACCACTATGTTTTGTTAAATAAATTTGAAAGTACTATGTTTTGTTAAATAAATTTTAAAACTACTATGGTCTAATAAAAAACTCTATGGAAGGGTGAGTTTATCCACACCCTCCCGTAGGGAGGGTATCCAATCATTGGATGCATCGCTGGCTTGTACGGTGTGCATCGCGAGTTGTACGATTTGATCAAACCCTATCTGATGTGACAAGATAGGGAGGGTATGTATAACACATCCCTATATGGAAACTAAGTCAAGATTGGTGTAAAGTTAAAAGGCGTAGTTTCTTTTTTGGAGAGAATCATATTGTGCTTATACATGTGTATCTATACACAATACATTACATCTTCATCATAGCTCATATGAATCTCTTTATTGATTAATGGAGTAATTATATAAGTTTAAGAGGGGGTATAAGTGGTCCCAAAGACTCTTAACTCATCCACATGCCAAAATGCGAGGCTTATTTGTGTTAGGCTTTCCGTCCATCCATTTCTTCTTGCTCACAATGATGTATGCAGTTATGAGTGGATTTCTTATTTTATTCATGACCCGTCGAGAAAACAATGGAAACGCATAGATTTTGTAAGTGGGTGTTTCTGAGAGCAGCATATTAGCAAAATAATTACATGGCTAATTTTCATCATTAGATATATATAATTCCATTTTTACAAAGATTTTCTTTAAATCAATGATGATGATTTTATCATATCTAGAACAGAAACTACGTGCCAACAGCTATACATGATCATATGAACACTAAATGGTCATGAAAGACGCATAAAATTCACTGTTCTGTTGAAGCTGTCTTGTTGTTACCGGCCTTTCTAGCGAAAAGCTAGAACAAAATAATTACATCAACGAAATTACTATGTGGGTACTGGAACTGGGAAAACTGAACGCCAACTATATCCACCCAAGTAATAGAAAACTTTTTACAACTGTTACTTAACCAAAAAACAAAAAACACTAATTCTGCATCTTGTTGAACATGCTTACAACACTATTGGACTGTTTTAAGCTGTAGACTTTGTTGTATATTTTAATCGAATGTGCTTAAACTTTGTTGATGCATCCTGCATACACTTTTTAACTAATTAAAAGCAACAACATATATGTTGGGAGTGTAAAGACAATTCCACTCGGTAAAAAGATAATATCAAAGTTAACATAAGCTTGGTGGCCGGGCTACTCCTTATATTGTCAAGTGGTTTTAAAATGAAACGCTAGTTGTACTTATCTAGGACCTAGGATCCCAACAATATATGCTATAGATATGGTTAAGCAAACTTTAATATATGATATGGATGTCTAACATCACATTTGTTTTGAAAGTATTAATTAGTACTAGGTATAAAATCTTTCCTTTTGACTTCATATCTTCTCATTTCTTTTTGTTGCGTTTATGATCAGAAAAGAATATATGGATTTGATCTTTGTATCATTATTGAATATTTGATCGTTATAACTTATGCTTCAGATACCAGTTTATAATATGCAGGCAAAAAACATGCATATAATGACGTATATATTTGTTTAGAATTGTTGGGTAAGACAGGATAAGACTATAGGATACCAAATAAGTAACATAGTAATCAGCTATCAAAACTTATATTACTGAATAATACAGTGATAAAACAAATATTCTTTGGAACCGAGTCAATTATTCTTGGGATTTATGCGAAAATCAAATCATCATATTTGGCTTTAACAAAGTGTATATTAGCTAAAATGCTTTTCAGAACTCCTATTTATTCTAATTCAATGGATGAAGAAATACCAAACATTTAGGTCAAAGTCTCATCACTCTTGCCCTGCAGATTCCTCCAACAAATTTAGTTTCAAATAAAATGGTTGGCTCTTAACAACTTTTATTGCATGCTTCTATGGCTAGAAGAACCCCCTTTAAAAATTCTTGGGCCTCTCAAAAGCCATATATGTGCGATATATAAACTATATATGAAGACTAAAATCTAACCCTATTGCTAAGTGCCAAAAGAATGATTTCAAATCGATGTAAGGTATTTAATATACAAATGACAATTTATCTTCGTACTTAACTTATTATAGTGATGATATATTTGCACTCTTAATAATGATTTCATTATTCATTTAATGCTTATAAAGGAGTGATTTGTGGAAAATCATATTTGAAAGTGGGCATATAATTACACCAAAAGAAACAAACCATTATATTCTCCAATGCATATTTAAGACCACCCTTCTTCATAGCAAAAACACACAAACTAACCCTTGAGCAATGGCAGCCATTCATAACAATCAAACAGCAACTCCTAACAACACTTTTTTTCTCTCTGGTTACTTCCAAACTCTTTCCAAGACACCAAAAAGGTTTAGGAAGAGAGTTCTAGCCACATGGACACCAGACCAAGAGCTTAACCAAATGAGACTAAGGTCTGGTGCTGACATGAAGAGAAAGCTAACATGGTATGACCTTATAGCTCTTGGTGTTGGTGGTATGCTTGGTGTTGGCGTTTTTGTCACAACTGGACCCGTCGCTAGAGATAAATCCGGGCCTGCTGTTCTTGTGTCATATATCATTGCTGGAATATCAGCTCTTTTCTCTTCCTTGTGTTATACTGAGTTCTCCATCCAAATTCCAGTCGCTGGTGGCGCCTTCAGTTATCTAAGAGTCACTTTTGGTATGAAAAGAGAACATTAATTAAATGCAGCAATACATAACATAATAATAATGTTTGCCACACTTAGAGGGTTGGCAACCCATACCACACACCATATCCCATACCACACTCCCAACCAATCCCCTTATGCCACCTCATTCCCTTACTTTTTCATACCACACTCTCAAATTTTGTTGGCATCCCATACCACACTACATCCTATACCTCACTACAATTTTATTTTTTTTTAAAGATTGTAGTGTAAAAAATGAGTTGGGTATTTTTTGGATGTTAAAAATTGAAAAATGGTTTGATGTTGTGTAGTTGTTTGTTTGATGTTAAAAGGAGTATTTTTAAAAAATATATATATAACCGTTACCGACGGTCCATTTTTCCTCTTCTTCTCGTGCGGGATGTGATACCGTATTTCCCATACCGTGTGGGATACCGTGGGGAAGGCGGCGGTGTTCCCACACGGTATGGGGTTCATACCGTGTGGATCTCGTGTACGTTGCCAACCCCCTTAAAAATTAATTTTGTCTCCAAAAATCAATTCTGAAATCCGTACGCATTGATTTTAACATAGCATCTTCTGTCCAAACGAAATAAAATCATTCCTAACCGTTGGTGCTTATTAATTTTATCATTAGTAAGTAATAAAATATTTGTCAGCTTATTAATAGTAATATATATTGATTGCAGGAGAATTTTTAGGTTATCTTGCGGGTGCAAATATATTAATGGAGTATGTGTTGTCAAATGCGGCGGTTGCTAGAAGTTTCACAGAATATCTGTGTGCTACTTTTGGGCAGGAAGATCCAAATGCGTGGCGAATTGAAGTAGATGGCCTGGCGAAAGGTTACAACATGTTGGATTTCCCAGCTGTTGCCCTCATTGTTCTTCTTACTCTTTGCCTATGTCGGAGGTTCGAATTTGTTAAACTTTATCTTATACATTTGTGCCCTATACCAGTCTGGAAATGAATGGTTTTCCAGTGATGGATGCTAGTAATTATAACATAACTTTTTTTTTTTTTTTTTCCTTCTCTCACGAACTGGATTGTCTACAAATAGTTTAAACTAGCAGAAAGAACAGACCTTGAGGTTGATGTTGTGATTATTACATTGTTTTTATCATCTTCACTAACCTAACCTAATGACCAATGCAAGGTTTAAGTATTCCATGCTACATTCTAAATTTTTTTCGTTAATTGTCTATGATTATCTGAAAATAGATTCCTAATCTTTAGAGTTCATTCTTAATTCCAAAAGTTGAGAATAGATTCCCAACCTGTATATATGTGTATGTTTTGGTACACGTACTTAAATTGATTTTTCCCTAATAATGTTCCATATACATGATCCAATAAGTTTAGTAGGGTTCAGTCATATTTGAAGACAATGAGAATTATAGGAAAAACCAGTTATAAAGGCTGTGTCTCCTTCAATTCGTAAATATAATATTACATTGGTTATTCAAAAAAATAATTTACAACGAGCTGAACTGACTTGGTATTCAGATATGCTGATACGTTTGTATCAAATATAGATCTTTATGGACTTTATGAATTTAATTGGAGGGTTTTTTTTTTCATATATATAATATGATCCAAATCATTAGAGAAAAAACAATTAAAATGGAAAAGGTATCTGATATGATGGGTAATACTTAATATGTTTGTGTAATTAAAGAATCAAATATATTATCTTTCTGCTAGACAATGAACTAGTGGATATTGTGATAGTGGCTTGTGAAAATGACACAAACATCATTTTTTTTTTTTTCCCATATTGATTTTGAATAATTCATTAATTATGTGTTAATTTTTCAAATTTCAGCACCAAGGAAAGCTCCATGCTAAACATTATAATGACGGTATTTCATGTGGTGTTCTTTGGATTCATTATAATCGCTGGTATATGCTACGGGAACACAGACAACCTAATCCAGCCAGAAGGGTTAGCTCCTTATGGTGTCAAAGGTGTCATCGATGGAGCAGCCATCGTTTACTTTAGTTACATCGGCTATGATTCTGTCTCCACAATGGCCGAAGAGATTAAAAACCCTTCAAAGAGCCTCCCATTGGGCATAGTTGGTTCAGTTCTGATTGTTTCAGTGATCTATTGCCTTATGGCTTTGTCTTTGTGTATGATGGTTCCATATAACCAGGTAACCAATTCTCTATTTTGTGAAAAATATATAGAACAAATTAAGTAGATGAAAGAAAAACAAGATAACTATTAGTCTAAGTTATTCCAGTTGGATTTTCTGTCTTATAAATAGGAATTCTTCAAATGATTATTCGTAGATATCGAGTAGTGCGTCATTTTCGGTCGCTTTCCAAAGCATTGGGTGGAAATGGGCTGGCAACATTGTTGGAGCAGGTGCTAGTTTGGGAATTGTGGCATCTCTTCTGGTAGCAATGCTTGGCCAAGCTCGGTATTTGTGTGTCATTGGTAGAGCTCGGCTAGTGCCATCTTGGTTTGCTAAGGTGCACCCTACAACTGGTACCCCTCAAAATGCAACAATCTTTTTAGGTAAGTAAAAGTTTTTTTTTTTTTTTTTTTCTTTCAGAAGTATTTATAACATACATGAACAGTAAAACAGAATGAGTGAATATATATATTCCATTAAATAACTGTCAATAGGAGCGTTTAACAAATCATTTTGTAGTCAAGAACGATTTCAAGAATCTTAAAGGCTTTATGTTTCTTTAAAGGGTTCTGTCAAGCATCAATAGCACTCTTCACAGAACTCAGCATTGTACTAGAGATGATCTCAATTGGCACCCTATTGGTGTTCTACCTAGTGGCCAACGCGCTGATCTACCATCGTTATGCCATCAACACCAACAATCCGCCACTCTACACACTCATCTTCCTCTTTGTTCTCTCAAGCGCATCCATCGGTTTCTCTATTTGTTGGCACTTCAACCACTTACAAAAGTGGGGATTGCCACTATTTGGCATTTGTATGATCGCTGCTACTGCAATTTTCCAATATTTTTTGCCTACTGGTGGTGGCCAAGACCGGCCAAATCATGAGTGGCAGGTACCATTCATGCCATGGCCTGCCGCGCTTTCCATTTTTTTAAATTTATTTCTTATGGCCACTTTGAGAAAGTTGTCATATGAGAGGTTTGGTGTGTGGACTTGTTTGATAATTTTGTTCTATTTGTTGTATGGAGTTCATTCGACGTATCAAGCTGAAGAAACGGAAACAGAGGGTGATGATGTTTGTGATATGAGAGTGCATTGTCCGAGTTCAAATAGAGAACAAGCTAAGCTTGATATTCAAGTGCTTCAATAAAGATTATGAGGGTGCATGCGAAATTTTGCTGTATTAAGATATATTTCTAGCATCTAAGGCCAATTGTGTAGACAAGGTTAGAAAAGCTAAGTTGTTAATTTCAAAAGAATGTCAATTTTGATGTCCAGCCTCAAATTTTCAAAAGCAAAAAGAGGATATGGATTTATTACCAAGTTTATTGAACAAAGAACTCTTTTGGACCTGTTGTCATCAGATGTCCATTTCAATGGAGGACAACACAAAGAGCAAACATAACCGAAGCTCTTATTTGTATTCAAGATTACATATTATCAAGTACCAATCTCTCAAATGTAAAGTTTCCGGAATAGCTTATTGACAAAATAAGATAAACCGAAGTCCAAAAACCAAGCGGTAGCAAGTGCCACCATGGTCATGGGTTAAATGCCCGGTATTTGCCGTAAAGTTTTTAGCAGATAATAAGATACAATCGCTCAATGTTGGCCATTCTTGTTGACTCGTTGAGTTGCTAAAAGCTTATTAGCCTATTAACTTCTTGACTTTGGATTCGATTGATGAGTTGAACCGGGCAACGGGAAGTTACATTAAAACTCAATTTTTAAGCACATGACCAGCAGCCCAACAAAAATTAGACAAAGCTTTATTCAAGATGAACTATCTTTGCCATGAACGAAAACTAGAGCTGAAAAACAAAACAACTATGATGAAAATGTAATAAGAACAGAAAGCCTATTTAAGACTCGATATATTTTCACATCTAACAAAGTTATGAGGCAGAACTATGTTAACCTTCCAACTAAAAAAACATCATTATTGAATACAAGAACTAATCACATATCTCAAACACTAAGAATCCGCCACAGTTTCTCCTCTTGGCCGCTTCCTTGTCTCTATCAAACCTTTCACAAACGCATCCACAATCTGTTTCTGCGACTCCAAGATCAACTGATTCCGTTTCATCTCACTTTCCATCCTCATCCTCTCAATCTCTCGCGCCATATCAATCTTCATCTTTTCCATCTTCATAAACCCGTCTCCCAACATCTTAATCGACGCAACAACCTCATCAATCCCAGTCTCCCCTCTCTTCATCCCCTGCTTCAAACCCGTGTTATAAATCTCATTCACATTATTCCCCTGATATGAATTCGTGTCCCTAGGCATTTTCACCCACATTTCGCCCTCCTCATCAACTTTCCTAACCTTTCTTGCCGCAACCGGGATCATGGGTTTCGCCCTAATCCCGCCGACATACCCCGAATTCTTATACGGGTTCCCATCAATAACATAATTCCCATCATCATCGCCATCTTCTTGATTCCCCCAGTTATTCACATAAGCATTATTAGCAGCTAAAGTCACCAAATTGTTACCAACACCAGACGGCTTAAACCGGATCCCACGACCCGGGTTCAAACCCGGTTGACCCGAAGTATTCGGGTCATTGGATCCTGACCCGGGTTCGGATCCGGGTCCGTTTTCCATTTTTTCCATAGCATCGAAATAAAACCAAGAAGAGAAAAACCTTCCACCAGGGAAGGAGGCGGCGCGTTGCTTCTCAGCACGGTGGCGTTGCCGGAGCTTCTCCATCTTGTGACGGCACTGAGCGGAGGTTTTGGGTGGCGTGACGTCAGGACAAGCGGTTGTCACCGTTTCAGCCACCGCATCCCAGTCAGGGTTCCTTAAGAAGGCGCGGTGAAGCGCGTACCATCTTTCACGATAAGCTTCGATTAAAACCAGTGCTTCGTCGCGTGTCCAACACGGCGGTGGGAATTTGCGCGTGGGTTTCACTGTTGCTACCGTAGTTGACATGGGTTTTCAATTTTTAAGCCAAACACTCAACTTTTATATAAAAAGATCAAATTTTGATCAATATTTTATGGTTTTTTTTGTGGGTTTGAAATGGGTTTTCAATCTTTAAGCCAAAAAATTGAATCTTGATGCGAAAAAATCAAATCTTGACCAATTTTGATCAATTTTCATGGTGGTTTGTTATGTTTTTTGGGTGGGTTTGATTTATGCTATGGTTAATTAAAATGGGTTTTCAATCTTTTCTTGAAGCCAAAAGATGAAATCTTGATGCCAAAAAGATCAAATCTTTTAAGAGAGAAAAAAAAAGGGATCTTGATGATGGTTTGTTATGAGGGTATGTATGGTTAATGTTTGTGTGGTGGAGAGATGATAATAAAAGGTGACGGTGGGTGATAATGACGATGGATGGGGGGAATGCGATGGGATGGTATGGTAGGTGTGAGTGTGTTTGGATGACGTGGAAGAAGGTGGCCACTAGTAGTAGTCCACCATACCCATACCTTACCCATTTGACTTTGTAATTATGTGCTCAACCAACCACACAAAGTGAAAAGCGTGTGATAATGGGTGTGGGTTGGGTTGGGTAGGGTGAGGTAGGGTGGGGTGGGTTGGGTGTGGGGTGGATAAGGGTTGATGGCTGGTTGCCCCACTGACTTTAGCTTCTCATAACAATTTATGGCTATCATAATGGTATAAATGGTCCGTAAGATCTACAGTAAGTTTAACTATCACTGGTTATTACAAGTTTAACTTCTGAAAGTTATTATAAACTAGATAACATGACATGACATGTAAGGTATAGACGAGAATATATGCGTGATATAAGTGTATTATCTTACTTTTCGTCCATGCTATCACAAACTGTAACGTGTAATCAAATACAACACGTAAGACAACCATCGTTGTCTCATCATCTATTCTCTTCATCAAAATCAAAACACCAACGAATACTTGTAGTGGTGACTACCAAACTAACCACAAAAATATACTCCGCTAAAACACGACTGTACCCCACAATACACTCACACAAAACAAAAACAAAAAAAACAATTTGGTCATGGCATGACCATATCACCACCAAATTTTAGTCATAACGCGTGGTTGAGGTGCCGTAACGATGGTTGACGCGCCATTGGCTTGTATCACGCATGGAACAAGACTGCATTAACGGCAGTCTAAGAAAAACATGATCGTTCTTTTGATCGAGAATGTAAGTTTGGGCAACACTATGTCTTGAAGTGGTTATCATTTAACTTTAGACGAAGAAAGCAATTTTCTTACGCACACTAGACAATTACTGAATTACGTAGAATATTGTTCCAGATACATTCACACAAAGCTTGTGGAGCTTTTAGTTTTACTTTAGCTATATAAAACTGTTGTATATAGTAGTTTTCAGTTTTCAATCATAAGATTTTCGGGTTGTTAAAGGTAAAAATGAAGAACTTATCAATGTTCAGTTTCCTTATTCTGTTTACTTTAATGGCCACAGGTATATTATCAACAGTTTTCCACAAAAATCATATGTCAATATATGTTGTAGTTTGCAATTATAATTCTCGAAAATGGGTGTATATTCGTCTTATGTGACACATTGTTAATCACTAATTCAAAATGAATGTATACTCTTGTGAATTTGTGATTGCTAATAATTCGGCTAATCCAGTTAGCCAAAAGATTAAATAAATAACATCAACTGATCAGATTTAAAGTTGCTACAATATGGTATCCCAAACAAAGCCTTAACTTTTAGTGCGTAAACTCTCTATGGTGTGGAAAGCCTTTTGTTCTATTCCGTATTAAACATTTGGTTTCCAAGGGAATTTGGATTAGCTTATTTTTTGAAGCTTTTACTTAATTTGCCTAGAAATATTCTTTGGAGCTGTCTAACTGCATAATCTCTTCTAATTACCTAATCCAAACATCTCCCTTCATTTATTACAGATACCATTCTCAATTAGTTTTGACATTTTAACAGGTAATAAACAGATGATGGTATCTGCGTTAGAGTGCATAGAAGAGCATCAAGTGTTCAGCTGTGATGGCTGTAACACTGTGTGTCAAGTAGCACACTTTCGTACAGCTGCTACCGGCCGTTGCTACTCTGTGGAAGGCGACCCTGCCGCCATTAGATGCTTTTGTTTTTACCAATGCTAGCTTAATAACTCTTCCTAATGGAGATTACTATCAACTGATCTAAAGATAAACCTATTTATGCATTACATGTACAAACACTTGCAACATCACTTTCACTCAATTTGGTCAACTACCACAAAATAATTTCATGGTACACATTCTGAATCGCATTGATTTGTTTTCTAATTTGTATAGGTAATAAACATCAAGACAGTAAGACAGTTAACAGCAAAAGCGTTATGAGAAACATGTAAATGCCTTAAACACAATTTTCCATAAACAAAATATGAAAGCCTTGTAAGCAGTAAAAAAAGTCTCTAACCAGACTAATGAGATCATTTTTATCAGATAAGCAGATCGGATAAACAATCCTAAACAGCTAACTATTGTATCAAGGCGCACTAACCAGATAAGCAAGTTAATTAAGCAATCCAAGCTTCACTTGAAAGAAGTCTCTTCATTTATTCACATTATATCGGATCTCAAAATGAACATGATAGTAATAGCATGAAATATTGGTTACATATTCTATCTCACTTATATAAAGACCCAAAAACACAAAAATCACCTTACTTTTTAGGATTCTCAACTAAACCTTTAACAAACGCGGCAACCATCTGCCTCTGCGACTCCAACAACATCTCATTCCGTTTCATCTCAGCTTCCATTCTCATCGTCTCAATCTCACGAACCATATCCATCTTCATCTTCTCCATCTTCACAAAACCATCCGCCAATACCTTTATCGACGACACAAGTTTCCCTAGCGGATCATCACCACTTTCATCATCCTCATTACTTCTTTTCACCCCTCTTTTCTCACTTTCACTATATCCCACCAAACTCCTTCCGTTTCGCTCACCATACCCCGAACCCCTCTCTTCCTCATTCCCATTCCAATAACCATAACTCGAATTCACATTCGACCCCGTCTTAATAACTTTCCTAGGCCTAGCCCCTAAATGCTCCAATTCTCGGTATCTTGGCGCATAACTTTGCGTTTTACCTAAATTCTTATTAATAGGCGTTTCGTAATAACCATCCTCAAACTCCTCCTCATCATTATCATCATCATTATAATCATCTTCCACTTGTGTCACATAATTCGAAACCCGAACATTACTATTATTCAACGGCAAACCTACACTTGCCGAATTCGGCTTAAACCGAATCCCTCGGCCAGGGTTCAAACCCGAATAACCAGAACCCGAATACCCCGAACCCGAACCAACTACTTCTATCTCATCATTCCTCTCCAAAGCTTCCATAGCTTCAAAATAAAACCAATTCGAAACGAACTGACCACCACCAAACGACATCTCCCGCTGCTTCTCAACCCGATACCGTTGCCGGAGCTTCTCCATCTTATGACGGCACTGAGCGGAGGTTTTGGGCGGCGTTACTCCGGGACAGATCCGGCCGAGGTCTTCCGCCACCGCGTCCCAGTCAGCAGTACGGAGACATCCACGGCGGAGAGCGTGCCATCGGTCACGGTAAGCTTGGATTAGAACAAGAGCTTCTTCTTGTGACCAGCATAACGGCGGGAACTTTCTGGGTGGTTTGGTGTCTCCGCCGTTGCCGGAGATGATGATGCCGTTGCCGGACATTGAGATTTAGAAATTAGGGTTAGGGTTAGGGTTTGGTGTGTGTTTTTGTGTATGTGTTTTTAATAAACTTTGGGGTGTGTGGTTAAAAGAGGGCCACCGGGTGGGTGGGTGGATGGTGATCATGGGATGACGGGGTGGGTGACGCGCCGCGTGTGGAACGTGAAGTGCACGCGACCCAACCCGTGGTAGTTGATGTTGTTGTTTGCCACCGTGTTGTTGTTGGACTGTTCCCACCATCTCTCTCTCTTAACCTTTTTTTTTTTTTTACTTTGATATATACTTTTCGTTTAAATTCTAGTACTAATTTGTCATTTGGGCTTTCTTAGTCGGGTGTTTTTTTTTTCCCTTAACTAAGGGATGCAATTTAATATTATTACTTTTTTTATGGGGCCCAAAAATTCCCTTATTCCATCTTAATCCACAAGGCTTAATTTATCAACCCTTCCCCATTAAAATGCTTATATAGTAGTAGGACCCACATACATCCTTAGCTAAGAAAAAAAAGAAACACTTTCTTAGTCGAAATAGGAAAACTCCCGAATGGGTTACGAAGGTTGCGTTTAGTTAGAGAAAAAAAAAATTTGTTTTCTATCTTTAGTTTTGTAAAAATTTGAAAGAGAAATTTATCTCCACAAAACACTTGAAAATATAAAAAACGTGTTTAGTTGATGTTTGTATTTTCTATTTTGAAAGAGGGGAAGGATGGTTGTGGGTTACAAAGAAACACAAGGAAAACAACTAAAATCTGTTTTGTAGTTTTCCTTGTTAAGTTCGGAAATAGGGGATTTTGTGTTTTGCAAAACATTTTGTTGAAAAACGTTGATTTGAACGCGATCTCTGTTTTCCTTGTTTTCCACAAAACGTTTTGTAGAAAACAAGGGTGGTTTCCCTCAACTAAACGCACCCTAAAAATCCCGTTGCTAATAAAACCACCCAATTTTTTCTCACTCATCGTTTATCTTTCTCTTTTCTCCAAATCTCAACTACACAAAAAATATACACACACTTCACCCACTTTCTCTCACTAACTATTTCAAAACCTAATATAAAAATAAAAAATCAACCGTTATTAACCATAGAAATCAAATAAAACACATAAAAACAGAAGAACTGAGGCATGCAGAAACGAATCCGGGAAAAAAGGGTTCAAAATGAACCAATTGAAACTTCGGATGATAGTAGAGTTCTTTCGATCCATTATTTTATGTTATTTAACTATTTTTAGTGATTTTGTTCTTATTTCCGTATTTTATATGTGTTTTTGATGCTATTTATAAAGATTTTTGTGTTTTTGTTGTTGTGATAATACTTTAGTTTTTTAGTAGAGTTATTTTACATACCAAACTTATCTTACATAACAAGGGACTCATCCCTACCATCCATTTAAAATGAATCAATGGTTGAGATTAAAAGCATTTTAATATTTCACATATTTTTTATAATTTAATATCTTTTAAACCGTTAATCGTTAAGCGAAAATAATTACACCATCGCGACGAGCATTTAATTATCTTTCTATAGACGGGCACTTTTATATAATTTCGACAAAAAAAATCATTTTTTTCACGTTTTTACTCATTTTTCTTTTTCTTTTTTTTTCTTTTTTTTTTTTTTCTTTTCATTGTTGAAATTTGCATGAAAAATCACATATGATATATAATATCACATGTGATATTAGTGTTAAATCACATATAATTTTTTCATGCAAATTTCGGTAACGAAAAAAACGTGAAAAACATGAAAAATATAATTTTTTCGAAAGTATATCGAAATGCCTATCTATAGAAAGATAATTAAATTCTCGTCGTAACGGTTTTTTCTTTTTTTTTTTTTTTCCATTTAACGATTAACGGTTTAAAGATATTAATATTTGAAGAAAAAAATGATGAAAGTTGGTTTTTTTAATTGTTGGGATTAATCTCATCCATTAGATCAAATAAAGATGGAGGGAGGAGATTAATCCTTGATATGTAAAAAAAAATTTGGTCCTCAAATGATCTTAAATCTTAGTTTTTACTATTATAGAATCATTATTAGTGTGTTTAACTGATTAATTTTTGATATTTTGTGATGATGTGATGATTTTTGTTATAATATGAGAGATTAGAAGTTAGGTTTAACATAACATAAGAGATATGTTGATGCTTTTGTTAGATTTGTGGTGGATTTGTTTATTTAATGGATAGATTGTGAATGTTTCGATAGGTTTTACAGCGGTATTTGAAAATGATATTGATTGGTAGTATATTACGTGTGATATAACAGTTAAATTGTTGTTGATTGGTAGTATATCTAATGTGATGATAAATGGTTTTTTGTTTAACATATGATATTCAAAAAAATGAACTATTTGTACGTTAACAAAAAAAATGAAAATATTTTGATGTAGATTTGAATGAGACCTGTGCAAAAAATGGCTCCATCAAAAGAAAAGAATCAACAACAACAACCGCAAATGTGGTTGAAAAAAGCACAACATCTCAACAAACAAACTGAAGAAGCTCAAACATCTGTGATATCACAGGTAATATCAATTGTTATATCACAGGTTCCTCCATCACCCACACTAATTCAACAAATAGAAGAAAGCTGACACACCTATGATATCACTTGTGATATCAAAGGTTCCGCCAAAAGCTTACCAACATGAGAATGAGATACACTGCAAAGTTCCTTCTTCATGAAACGAATGACCAAAAGATGCTAATAATAGAGTGTGCAAATAGGTTTGCAGCAGAAAACCCATACGAGAGCAAAATGAAGGAGCTGGTTAATGAAGCAATGAAGATTTCAAAAATAATGTGTTTGGTGTTATGTTTGAATTTATGTTTTAACAATTGGTACTATAATCCTTTGGTTGGTAATATACAATACTAATGATAATAGTTTATGTTCCCTAAATAAAGGTGTTATCAATTAGGATACCCAAAAAAGAATGTGACTTATTACAAGAGATAATCAACTTGATATAAAATGTTAATTATTATGGTTTTTGTTCTCCACATATATGTGTTATCAATTTTGATACACAACTAATAATGTGAAATATCACATTCTAACCATATGGGATAATGAATTTCATATTTTACCAAGTGTATATGAAAGAAATAATAAACATCACTTGTCATATTTTATCGCCGACTCGATCTTCGATTTCAGCATCGCCTGAAACTTAAACACTTTTCTTTACCTTTAGAGTGTAGTACCACAAGTGATACATAAAAGTGAAACTCATGTAAAATTGAAAGTATTTTAACATCTATTCAAATCTTTGAAAAATCAAAATAGAACACAAATTCCTCAAACACTTATTAAAAAAAATCCTCAAACAATTGTTCAAAATCACCAAACATAGAAAAATTATTGTTGAATATATGTACACACGCGTCCACTAAAGTAGATGCCTCAATTGGAAGCCTCTCAATGATTTCATTCTTATCACAATAACGATTTATTTTCTTCCTTAAATCAGGTGGAATTAAATCCCTTGTCCAACGCCTCAGTATATATTGTTCTGGGATACGTACGACATTACAATTCTTGAGGACAGAAAATATGTGTCGACATAGAATCACACAACGAACAAAAACCTGACAACAACATGCAACTGAACTATCTTGTTTGCTATGCAACACCTTCATCAAAACAAACAAAAACACATAAAAAATAATAAAATAAAATAAAATAACATGACACGTAATATCACAAGTGATACTGCACATATGATAAGGGGTGTTCACGGGGCGGTTCAGTTCGGTTAGTTGAAAGATTTACACTATCCATCGAAGGGCGGGTAATTCCTTTTATTACACGAAACCGAATCGTACTAGGTGGGTAACTGGGTATGCGATTACCCGAAATGAGCGGTTACCCGCGGTTCGGGTCACGGTTAACCATTTTAGACGTTTAAACGAGTTTAATCGTATGAACAATAACATGATCTAGAGCGTAAAATGTCATTTAATAATTAAATAACATTGAGTAAATTAAAGTCATGCTAAATGTATTCCATCACAAAAATTACATTTAAATAAACATACATGACACGTTAACAAAAAGTTTTTATTCGACATTTATAGATTACAATCAAATTAATCAATTTTCACACATAGATGTTTAGTAAATATTTACATTATGTGCAAAAACATCGTTAAACAATAAAAGTAGTGCAATAATATAATCAATACTAGTTCAATTATTTAAGGGCTAATGACTTGAAAATACATCCAACTTGTCACTTTTTGTTGTTCTATGTAGCCTTTTTTTTTTTTTTTTTTTTTTTTTTTTTTTTTTTTTTTTTTTTAACACAATGCTTTCAAAAATCGAATTTTGTGTGTAGTTTGTTACCTGCTAAACCTTTTCGTCCTACGTGGAGCCGGTGACTGCCATGTCATGTTTAGTTTTTTTTTTTTTTTTTTTAATCTTCCAGCCTTTTTATAAGAACCAATCGTTACATTATCTCATTCTACCACTTCCACCCCCCCCTTCCCCTCCCCCCCCCCCCCCTTTTCACTCCACCACAAACCCTAGAAAATGTAATCTTCATCCTATACTTCTAAATAAAAAGAAAGGACCCTTCAAGAAATCATTGATGCTACACATTGTGATTGTCCAGTACCAATTAGAGAGCAAATCGCTTGGACTTCCACGAATCCTGGTAGAAGATTCAAGGCGTGTCCAAAAAGGGAAAAGCATAAAAATTGTGGATTTTATGGGTTTTTAGACCCGGAGCTACTAAGTGAGTATTACAAAGCTGTGAGGACCTTGGATACACGGTTAAGGTGGTTAAACCTTGTGTCTTTGTGTATGTGATATATTGAGTTAATATGATCAAGTACGCGGAATTTACTTAACCATACTTAGAAGGTTATGTATGTTGTGGAAATGGAAGTATTATATGTGTTACTTGATAATGAACAAAGAAAGTTTATCACCAAAACGATTCAATATTATTCAAGAAATAATATGAGTGATCTTCACTATCACTAGGGTTACAAAACCTTGAATCTTATGTTACAACTTGTGATTTGTGTTTGTTCAATATTCTTAACAGTTCTAAGTTCTTAGTTGAAGTGTGTACACAATATCAAAGTCTAAGATCTCTTTTATAGTTTTAAGAGAGCTTTTACAACAATCTATGTTAAAGTCTTTTAGCTATTCGATCTAGCTTACAAGAGTCACTTATACAACTTGCATACTAAGAAGTATACAATTTGAACACTTAACTATGACACAACAAAAGATATTTTATTTTGTATCTTTGACTTTCTTGTACAAAATATCTTGTTCGTCCTTATCTTCTTAAGCAGCACTATGAGTCACTGATCAGCAGCACCTTGTTTGTTCTAGCAGTACCTTTGAATAAACCAGCAGTACCTTCTTGTTCTTGACCTAGCAGTACCTTTGTTGTTCTAGCAGTACCTTTATCTTGAACTGGCAGTACCTTTGACTTAGAGTATTTTCTAATACTCTAACTTCAGAATATTTAATTCCCAACAATCCTCCCCTAAACATGTGAATCAATTCAAACATGTTTTTCTGAATTAAATAAGGACTTGTGAAGATCTTTCAAACACTTCATGAATCTGAACAATTCTTCTATTCTGAACTCATCTGCTTTGCTCTTTCTGACTTTAACAATATCAAAACATTGAACCAAAAGATGGTGCAATTTCCTTGGATGGAGGAATTATAAGAGGCAATGATGCTGTGTATCTTGGATGCTTGTTTCAACAAGTGAAATCATCTAACCAGCATGTCTTTGAAGTGAAATTGAAACTTTTCTTCGTTTGACCTAGATAGAACTTTCTCCTTTAGGAATGCTTCATCCCTTCTGAATATATGATCTATTCTTGTCATTTTCAACCTCCATGTCATCATCTTGTATGCTCTTATCTTCTCCTTCCTTTTATTGGATTATCTTCCTTTTCTGGGCAATTATTTCCTTCCTTGAGATTGTAACCTCCCCTGAAGCAAATAACTTTTGTTTCCTCCCCTTGTTTGGAAGATCTCACTATGTACCTTTGACTGATCTATCAATGTGAACTTGTTGTCAGACAATATTGTACATGAAGCCATCAATTCCTTAAGAGTTTAAGTTACTGTCCTCATCACTTCTAGGTGTGTTAACTCCTATGAGAGGTGAATCAGTGGACATTTCGATTCATGTTCCATTAATCAAATGGTTCTTGTGAATCCTTGAAAATCCTTTTAAGAAATCATTTAACTTAGTAGTATGTTGATGCGTGGTTTTGCAACCTTACAACAGGTTTTACCTCTCGAGGGATCTCAAGAGGCTTACAACCCCACCAGGCAGTGTACCTGACCGATGTAGTATAGTGTAGTGGTAAGTACGGGGGATTGATCGTTCTCCACAGGGAATAGTGTTCGTTAGGTGTGAAAGGCTACTCTAATTAGGTCTAAGGGTTGAGGAAGATTCTTTTTATGTTTTTATATTTTATAAAAGCAAGTAAAATCTCGGGTTTTGAAGGAGTGGGCGGAATTAGTTGCTAGTCAACTAACCCAAATTACTACAAATGCAAATAAAATAAAATAACAAAAATGAAAAGTGGTGAGAAACTTATGTGTAGAGAAATGTGTTTACTTAGATTTCCTTACTCCCTAACTATCTTTTACCGGTTAATTAGTGTGTATTAGTCGCGTGGATGACGGGTGTATTCCTTAATACCATTCGTGGGGTGGCGTACTTACTTCCCCAAACTCTACAAGCTCCTACTTCACTCCTATGTCGAGCCGGCTAGGAAGCTCCTAACATGGGATCACTAGAATTCGCTTGTGCATTAAATACAACCATAAAAACCTTTAGTACGCGTTTGGTTCATGTTTCTTAAGACGTTCAAGCAAGTTACCGAATAGGAAGTTAGCCAGTTTTCTTAAGCCTAACATAGATAAACAATATCCAATACAACTAATAACACACTAACAACCAATAATCAATAGCTAGGTTTCATTAGATCTAAGCAAACACAAGATAAAATTAGCCTAACATGTTAAACAAAAGACAAGCATAAGATAGAATCAAACAACACATAGACATATTGAATGATTAATTGATAACTTATCTTTCAATGAAACATGGAAGATCTCAAGGCAAAAAGCCCTGAAAAAGTAGCTAAAATCGTCTTAGGGTTTTATCCCAAAATTCCACACACTAAGCTCTCTCTTAATGACAAAAAATTAGAAAACTATATATAGACTTTGACATCTGACGGCGTCACCTTATGCATTGTGACGCCGTCACCTCGCCGCTTTTAGGGTTCCCGGATGACCATCTTGACGCCGTCCCTCTTTAGCTCTTCAAAAATCCATTCTGGCTTATCAATGTTTGACGTCGTCGGATCCTGAACGTGACGCCGTCCCCTTATGATTTAAGCCGTGACGCCCTTGATTTAGTTAAAGCGTGACGCCGTCAGAATTCTCATGCAAACTCACTGGCCCGTCATGAGTAAATTTCACATCCAACTTTTCTTGCCAAGGCATGACGCCGTCCCATGTTAATTGTGACGCCGTCAAGAGTAACTTTTAGCCGATTCTTGAGACTTTGCCGTTTTCTTCACTTTAATGCTCCAAAAACGTCCAAAATGCCTCCTTTTCCAGATTTCTCCTCAAAAGTACCTAAAATGACAAAAGGAACGATTTAGGGCAATATTTGATCAAATAAATACGATTTCGGGCTTAAATGACCCTTAAAAGCGGTACACTTTTCGCCTCATCAAATACCCTTACACTTGAGATTTGCTTGTCCTCAAGCAAATGCGCTTTTATTCTAATCAAAATACAAGTTAGGGGTCATTTAATGCAAACATAAAAGTAATTACAACAAATAATCGTTCCACTTCAATCATAATAAGCACGGAGATTACATACTAGCACCTCACAAGTAGTGTTTAGATACTCACATCTCTCAAGTGTCATCAAAATAAATCTCATAAATGAAAACGGAAAATATCTCTCACTACCTGTCATAGCAAATAGATTACCATAGGCTTGGGAAAGGATCGAAAACCTCCTCCACTAGGCGTAAGCACCTAAGATAAACTATCAAAGAGGGCTTTTAAATGGGTTATAACGTTAGGTGTAGGGAAAAGGAAAACACGGTTTTGTTGGATAAAGGATATTTTACTGGTGGCGAGTTAAAGATCTTGATCAATCACATGTACTATACAACGTTGCTAAGCCAAGACTAGACTCGATCTTAAGCTAATGAAAGAAAATAACAAAACATAAACATAAAATAAACATAAAATGAAACGGGATGGTAGTCCGTATGTTTTTTCTATTTTTCTTTTTTTTTTTTTTTTTTTTTTTTTTTTTTTTTTTTTTTTCTCATTTTTTTGTATTTTTCTTGATTTTTTTTTTTTTTTTTTTTTTTTTTTTTTTTTTTTTGCATACACTTTTACCCTACCATCCAAAATAATACATCATAGGGGCGTTGCATCCCCTTACACTTGAACTTTTACATAACTTTACAAATAACTATTCTAATGACTCGAATTAAGATAATTGAAAAACTTGGAGTACTTTTAAAACATTTAGCACATATGGGGGTAATAAATGATGTTCTTCCCCATTACTCCATTACACTAGTACTTTACCCACGAGTCCCAATCGTCCCAAAACAATATGTACAAGGATATGACTCGACTTAGCAACCATGTAATCAACTAGATAATTAACTTGGGTTTAAACAAATGTTGTCACAATAATGCACTAAAGATGAGTGCATACAAGGTAGGCTAAGGCGATTTGGGTGTACATTTAAGTGGGGTGTAACAAATTCTTCCTTTAAGTAAAATGCTTAAAGGTCGAAACGAAAAGATAGGCTCTGAGGGGTGTACTAGGGGTATCGTGTACTAAAAATGAGTACAACGCAAAGGGTGTGGGAGAATTACTTGACCAATGTAGCCAATGTAATTATAACAAAAACACAGGTGTAAAACAATGGGTTAATCCTAATGCCTCTTATCATGTAGTAAATCTAACTACACGAATGTAGTCTCACTTGTGGCCTCGGAATGGTCCTAACGCAAGTTCTAGAATCTAAGTGTTACCGGTACACACATCATAGCATAAATGCTTTTCCTACCAATTCTAGGGGCGAACCTCACATATTTGGGGGTGGAAAATTTTTTAGTGGTACGGTTTTGTGCTAGTCATATAACTCCTATCCATGAGACGCTCATTAAGATCAAAGTTTCACTCCTATATGTTGTAAAAAATTTTAAATTTGGCACTAAAATTACCTTAACAAGTATTTCTCTCAGTTTTATTACACATCTACCATCAAACAAACAAAAATCAAGCGCAATTGTATTCTCAAAAATCGTACTTTTACCCTCCCCTTACACTTAAGATGAACATTGTCCCCAATGTTCAAATGACAAATGTAAAAGCATAAAGTAAAAGAATGAAATCAAATACTCCCCTGATTCGCTCGTTGGATAATGAAATTACACGGTTAAATCTTCCTCCAAAGAGAATGTTGAAGCTCCATGACTAATGCATCGCCATAAGCTTGATTCAAAACATTTCCTTGTCCAAAATAACCTGTTGAACCTGAGAAAACAAACACGAAAACCTGCATAACATCGGCGGGATAAAATCTATATATAAGGATATAATGCTTGTGGAATGATAACTTTGCAGATTCCTGGAGATTATAAGTTGGAGATTTTAATAAAAACTTTTTATGAAAACAAAATTTTCAAAAATTTCTGGAAATTAAATCTGACGCCGTCAGGTTATAACCCCTGACGCCGTCAGAAATGACCTGACAAAAATTTTCATTTTAAGTTTCCGGAAAATTTCTGGAAAAACCTTTACCTTACTTCCTGGAAATTCTGCAAAACATCATTATGACTCGATACAAGCATTTGACTCAAACAAATACGAATATGTATGCTAACTTATTATTATTATGATTCATGTTCATTTGTGTTCTAATAAACCGATTTAGATTTCCCTTACACTTATCTTTTGCAAAATTCCTTTATATGTAGTTAAGACGAAGTTAAAAACAAATAAAGCATTTTCACAATTAGTTTTGAACATGAATCAATAAGAATAAAAATTACACACACATACGAAACAAATAAAACAAACACACAAACAAATGAACACACAAAGCAAATAAAATAAATAAAGCTTGGGTTGCCTCCCAAGAAGCGCCTTTCTTTATTAACGAGTCTTGTAGCTAGACTCAAAGTCACGTATATTACGTGATCCCATCATTCATAATGACGTATCCCTGATAGATATGATCCTTGTTATCAGGGTGGTGGTGTCTCAATCGCTCGACATTCGCGGTCACTTCACCTCCTCCTTTGCTGGTCAAGCTTACTATCCCATCTTGGTGTAAACTTTTAATTATGAATGGTCCGTACCACCAGGGACTTGGTTCATTAGTAGGTGCTTCAGTTGCTGAATGCCTTAGGAGCACTAAGTCCCCTTTTGTAAATTCAACGGGGTTATTGGTTTGCTCATCAGCCTCAATGTAATTGTTATTTCCACCTTTACATTCTCTAATCTCATTTTCCATATAACTCTTAATCCTCGCCTCCCATGCAAGAATTTTCTCTCGAACATTACCACGGATTATATTGGGGTTAGCCTCCATCTTCTTCTGCAGAGCAACATCTCGTATATGTCGTGGGATCGTTGGGAAGTTTATTGTTTTCTTCCCCTTCTTCATTTGGATGGTGCTATTTTCGTAATTGATTTGTGCTCTAGTGGTAGCGAGAAAGGGTGCCCCAAGGATTATTGGCATATTCATATCATTTCTCTCAATGATCATGAAGTCGACCGGATACAGGAATCCGGCAACGTTGACCAATACATCTTCTGCAATTCCTAACGGGTACTCATAA
Organism: Artemisia tridentata subsp. tridentata; assembly: GCA_021014915.2. Classification (NCBI taxonomy): domain Eukaryota; kingdom Viridiplantae; phylum Streptophyta; class Magnoliopsida; order Asterales; family Asteraceae; genus Artemisia; species Artemisia tridentata. Next base: position 305,755,307 of record CP139501.1, on the reverse strand, counting down.
GAATGTTTCGCAAAGGAGAGTTTAGTATGGGTGATGGATGGCAACTCATCGGTTAACTGGACATAAACGGATAAAGGCATCAAATTTACGTCGGAACCTTGGTCAGCTATCGCATCCAGATACTTATGTTTTCCAATGCTGCATGGTATTTCAAAGACCCCGTAGAATTTCTGCTTTTCCACTAACTTTTGTCCTATGAGGCATTCATACAATTGCCCACCGGGTAATGTGTCAGATTTGTCATCCGGTTCCACCTTCTTGGACTCCTTGTTGGGTAGATGAGTACGTCGATAGTTTCTCACCCAATCGTTTATGGTCTCCTTGTTTATTTCGTGCTTCAAGTAATGCTTCACTTGTTGTGACACTGGCGGTTCAACCAATTGGCGCTCCTCAGAGGGCGCCTCCTCTCCCTTGTCGGAATCGCATTTGTAAGCATTGGTGTTTCCCTTATTAAGTGGGATGAGGTCAATTTTGTTAACTTCCATAGTTATGGATTTTCCTCTTCCATCATTTCCGCCCTCTTGGACGACGGAGGTGGCCTTGACAAATTCAGTGTTAGGAACATCAGCGTCATTCCTCACCAACACTTTTTCAGGGGCTTTAGTATTTGTGTATTCTTTCAAAAGATTCATCATCTCCGCCATTTTCTCTTCCATTTCCTCCTTTTGTTTGTAGACGGCTTCCTCAAATTTAGCCAACCGTTCGGAGTGTTTCGACATGTACTCTCTCATTCGAGCTTCGAATGTTGGACTGAGTTCCTGAGGTGGTGAGTTGGGTGGAGCGTGCTTATGGAAGGGTTTAGTATTTTCCCTACGGGGTGATTCGGACAATGGTATTTGCTTAACGCTTAAGACTGAGTTAATTGTTGCTTTTTGTGGACTTAAGGGTCTCTTTTGCTTTTCCATAAGATATGCAACCCTTTTCTCAAGTTCACTAACGCTTTCCTCAGTGATTTGATTGGCTGTATCGGGCGAAGAATATGTCATGACTGCCGAGCGCACGTCGTGGGAGACTTGCCACAGTTCATCATCGTCGGATGCAAGCTCATCAATGATCTCCCATGATTCCTCGGCGCTTTTGTCGCGCAATCTGCCCCCGGCGGCTCGATCGATGGCACGCTTGGTGTGGTAATCAACATGGTCATAGAAGATTTGGATTTGAAGCCATAGATTTATGCCATGATGAGGGACTTTTTGAAGTAAGTCCTTGAATCGAATCCATGCCCCGTAGAGGGTTTCGCCTCGACGTTGTTCAAACATCAAGATATCCTTCCTTAGCTTGGTAGTTCTCCCCGGTGGGAAAAACTGAGCAAGGAAACGAGTGGTGAGATCATCCCAAGAGGTGATGGATCCTGCGGGTTGACGTTCTAGCCACTGACTAGCTTGGTCCCGCAGAGAGAATTGGAAGAGACGCAATCGGGTCGTCTCTCGAGTGGCAACATCAAGGTCTATAGAATCAACGATTTTAAGAAAGTCCTTGAGATGTTGATTAGGATCTTCAGAACGAAGTCCATGGAATGCGCATCCGCTTTGCACCAACGGATGGTGTCGGATCGCAAGGGTGTGATATTGGCTCCTTGAGTGAGCTCAATGGTGTTTCGATAGCCGTGGTGGCTAGGACGGGAATACTCTCCTAAAGTACGGGCTCTAGGAGGTGGTGGTGGTTGTTGTGGTGGTGGGTTGTGTGGGTTAAGGATATTACCATCTTCCATGATGTCGGACGGTAATGGTTACGAACAAAGACACGAAGAAAATAGATAGACTAAAGAAAACCTAGAAAAATAAAATAAAAATCTCACTAGAAAGGAATCTAGTGAGTAGACCTAATAGAAATAAAAATTCAACCTAAACAATAACTATTCCCCGGCAGCGGCGCCAAAAACTTGATGCGTGGGTTTTGCAACCTTACAACAGGTTTTACCTCTCGAGGGATCTCAAGAGGCTTACAACCCCACCAGGCAGTGTACCTGACCGATGTAGTATAGTGTAGTGGTAAGTACGGGGGATTGATCGTTCTCCACAGGGAATAGTGTTCGTTAGGTGTGAAAGGCTACTCTAATTAGGTCTAAGGGTTGAGGAAGATTCTTTTTATGTTTTTATATTTTATAAAAGCAAGTAAAATCTCGGGTTTTGAAGGAGTGGGCGGAATTAGTTGCTAGTCAACTAACCCAAATTACTACAAATGCAAATAAAATAAAATAACAAAAATGAAAAGTGGTGAGAAACTTATGTGTAGAGAAATGTGTTTACTTAGATTTCCTTACTCCCTAACTATCTTTTACCGGTTAATTAGTGTGTATTAGTCGCGTGGATGACGGGTGTATTCCTTAATACCATTCGTGGGGTGGCGTACTTACTTCCCCAAACTCTACAAGCTCCTACTTCACTCCTATGTCGAGCCGGCTAGGAAGCTCCTAACATGGGATCACTAGAATTCGCTTGTGCATTAAATACAACCATAAAAACCTTTAGTACGCGTTTGGTTCATGTTTCTTAAGACGTTCAAGCAAGTTACCGAATAGGAAGTTAGCCAGTTTTCTTAAGCCTAACATAGATAAACAATCATCCAATACAACTAATAACACACTAACAACCAATAATCAATAGCTAGGTTTCATTAGATCTAAGCAAACACAAGATAAAATTAGCCTAACATGTTAAACAAAAGACAAGCATAAGATAGAATCAAACAACACATAGACATATTGAATGATTAATTGATAACTTATCTTTCAATGAAACATGGAAGATCTCAAGGCAAAAAGCCCTGAAAAAGTAGCTAAAATCGTCTTAGGGTTTTATCCCAAAATTCCACACACTAAGCTCTCTCTTAATGACAAAAAATTAGAAAACTATATATAGACTTTGACATCTGACGGCGTCACCTTATGCATTGTGACGCCGTCACCTCGCCGCTTTTAGGGTTCCCGGATGACCATCTTGACGCCGTCCCTCTTTAGCTCTTCAAAAATCCATTCTGGCTTATCAATGTTTGACGCCGTCGGATCCTGAACGTGACGCCGTCCCCTTATGATTTAAGCCGTGACGCCCTTGATTTAGTTAAAGCGTGACGCCGTCAGAATTCTCATGCAAACTCACTGGCCCGTCATGAGTAAATTTCACATCCAACTTTTCTTGCCAAGGCATGACGCCGTCCCATGTTAATTGTGACGCCGTCAAGAGTAACTTTTAGCCGATTCTTGAGACTTTGCCGTTTTCTTCACTTTAATGCTCCAAAAACGTCCAAAATGCCTCCTTTTCCAGATTTCTCCTCAAAAGTACCTAAAATGACAAAAGGAACGATTTAGGGCAATATTTGATCAAATAAATACGATTTCGGGCTTAAATGACCCCTTAAAAGCGGTACACTTTTCGCCTCATCATATGTTCATGATTTTAGAATTGAAAAATCATACTACTTCCAACCATTTTGAAAGGATTTAGTGTGTAACAGACACTTAATCAAAATTTCGGTTTAAAGCAACCTCTGGTTGTGTGAGAACCAATGTTTTTTAGTTATAAATAACTGCCTGTGTAAAGATAAACCTATTCAAAAGGCTTTCTTGACAGGGTTTCCAGCTCATAGTAATTGTTGCCTCTAACACAAGTGTTAAATTCACTTTTACTAGCTGTTCTTTCTATCAGATGTCCTCAGACTTGCACATTATACTTAAAAGTATAAAATGATAGAAAGTGAGTTGTATCAGTTACTATCTGATCAACTAAGTCATCAATTCAATGTGAAATATCATAACTAGATTTCAAGAAATAAGTTTTAAGGAGCTTTAAAGTCCCAAACTCAGTCCATCATAAACCTATTATGGTCAGCAGCTAATATCTCAATTCTGCTGTTTCCATTTCACTTGAAAAACATCCTTTGTGTTTACATATTCATACTTGAAATTGTTAGTCTAAAACCAAAAGAACAATGTACAAAGTACTTGTCTTGCATTAGTATAATCATAAGACCAACTATATGAATAACACAATTCAAATTTTGTACTAGCAGCACCTTGTGTGCTTAGCAGTACCTTATGATATATTAGCAGTACCTTATAAATCAGTAGCAACAACAAAAATTTATTTACATAAACACATTATTTGAAAAATTCAAAGATTAAGCATTCCAATACTTGCTACCAAGTACTAAAACCTTGAAACATCAAAAGCTTTTGTTAGCAGATCTGCAAAATTATGTTCTGAAGCAATTTTAAGAACTTGAATTAATCTTTTCTCATTGCAGTCTCTTATAAAGTGATGTCTAATTTCAATGTGTTTTGTTTTAGAATGTTGTACTGGATTTTTAATAATACAAATTGTACTACTATTATCAATATGAATAACAGTGTTTAAGAAATTGTACCCATAATCAAGGAGTTGGTTTTGAAGCCATAGAACTTGACTAGAGCAACTTGCAGCAGCTATGTATTCAGCTTCAGTTGTTGAATTTGCCACACTTGTTTGCTTCTTACACTGCCATGAGACAAGTCTACACCCAAGGAATTGACATCCTCCAGTTGTTGACTTTCTGTCCAAGCTAGCACCAGCATAATCACTATCCGAATATGCTACCAAGTCAAAAGGAGAGTCTCTAGAATACCATATACCCAACCGTGGTTGTCCTTTGAGATATCTAAAAATTCTCTTGACTGCTGTTAAATGAGAAACCTTTGGAGTAACTTGAAATCTTGCACAAACACAAACAGGAAACATGATATCAGGTCTAGATGATGTAAGGTACATCAAAGAGCCTATCATAGATCTGTAATTGTGTACATCTACATTTTCTCCATCTTCATCTTTCAGAAGGTGCTTCTCAGAGTCCATTGGTGTGCTTGCTATTTTTGAATCAACAAATTGAAATTTTCTAAGTATCTCTGCAACATATTTGTCTTGACTAATAAATATGCCTTCAGATGATTGCTTAACTTGCAAACCCAAAAAGAATGTAAGCTCTCCTATAGAACTCATCTGAAACTTATCTTTCATAAGCTTCTCAAATTCTAAACACATTTCCTTCCTTGTAGATCCAAAGATAATGTCATCCACATACACCTACACTAACAGAAGATCCTTCTTGTGCTGTTTGCTGAAAAGTGTCTGATCAATCTTTCCTCTTTGAAATCCATTTTCTAATAAGTAGGAAGCAAGTGTTGCATACCAAGCTCTTGGTGCCTGATGAAGGCCATATAGAGCTTTCACTACTCTGTACACTTTGTTTGGATGTAATGGGTCAATGAAGCCTGGAGGTTGTGAAACATACACCTCTTCTCCAATTTTACCATATAAAAATGCACTTTTGACATCCATTTGGTAGACTGTGAAGCCTAAAAATGAAGCATAAGCTAGAAACAGCCTAATTGCCTCAATCCTTGCTACTGGAGCATAAACTTCATCATAATCTATCCCTTCTTCTTGTGTGTACCCTTGCGCTACTAATCTTGCTTTGTTCTTAATCACAATTCCTCTTTCATCCCTTTTGTTCTTAAAAACCCATCTAGTGCCAATTACCTTCACTCCTGTAGGTAAATCAACTAGCACCCTAACCTTTTGAATCTTGAACTGAAGAAGCTCTTCTTGCATAGCCTCTAACCAGCTTGAATCATCTAGGGCTGTAAGAATATTCTTTGGTTCCTTTTGTGAGAGAAAACATACAAACAAGCAAGAGTTTGAAAGCTCATGCTGTTTTGAAGCATAAAGGGCATCAAGAATCCCTTGTTGGTCTAAAGAGACCAGTTGTCTCCTTATCTTCACACCAGATTGTATATCTCCTATCACATTTTCAAGGGAATGAACTCTGTGAATTCTTGTGTGTGGGGTAGTAGGAACATGATAAGATGGTGGAAGATTACTCAAATCCACTTCATCTTCTTGGAACTCTACATCTTTTGAGTGTGAAGGACCAGCAGTGCCTTCAACTGAACTAACAGTTCCTTCAAATGAACTACCAGTACCTTTAGAAGTACTAGCAGTACCTTGCTCTGTCTCGGCAGTACCATCAATATTTGAAATATTGTGTTGTTCCTCTGTTCCAACATCTTTGCTTTGAGCTTCAATACCTTCTTTTGCTTTACCAGAAGAAGATTCATCATTGTTTGAAGCTGATTCCACACTTGTACTTGACCACAATGGCATAATAACATCAGATTGATCTTTATCTAACTCCACCTCATTTGTTGCTTGTGAACCTGAAAAATCATTAGTTTCTGCAACAACAGGTATATAATTCATAGAATTTGTTAGATAATCAAGATCAAATATCCATTTTGGTCCTTGACCTACTACATTGGATTTGTTTTCCAGAAACTCCACATGTAGTTCTTCTTGTACTTTCTCAGTTCTTAAGTTGTAAACTCTAAAAGCTTTGCTAACAAGAGAATATCCAACTAAGAAACCTTCATCTGCTTTACCATCAAATTTTCCTAAATGGTCTAAGGTATTGAGAATTGTCACATGACATCCAAAAGGTCTAAGAAATCCTATTGCAGGAGTTCTACCATTAAAGAGTTCATATGATGTCTTATTGTGAGGCTGCACAACTAAAACTCTATTTTGAACATAGCAAGCAGTGTTGATTGCCTCTGCCCAAAAGATTATAGGTAGCTTAGAATCAGCTAACATTGTTCTAGCAGCTTCAATTAGTGTTCTATTCTTTCTTTCAGCTACTCCATTCTGTTGTGGAGTTCTAGCAACACTATATTCTCTCCTAATACCTTTTTCTTTGCAGAAATTATCCATAACTCTATTTTTGAATTCTGTCCCATTATCACACCTAATGACCTTTACTTTCTTGCTTACTTGGTTTTCTATTTCTGTTATGAAAGTCTTAAGGATGCTTGATGTCTCATCCTTTGAAACTAAGAAGAAAACCCATGTAAATCTGCTATAGTCATCAGTTATAACAAGACAATATTTTTTATGTTGCATACTCCTTACTGAAACAAGTCCAAATAAGTCCATATGAAGCATAAACAATGGTTTATTGATAGAGTTAAAAATTTTGGGCTTACAAGTGGCTTTGTGTTGTTTGCCTTTAAGACAAGCAATGCATGTTTGATCATTTTCAAATCTTTTGTGAGGTAAACCTCTTACCAAACCATTCTTAACAATTTTATTTATGGTTTTGAAATTAATATGACCAAGCCTTCTATGCCATAACATTGATTCATCCAATGTGGCTTTTGCAACAAGACAAGTTAAATCCTTTTTAGGAATAATGTTCTTCATATCAACACTATACATATTGGCCTTTCTAGGAATTCTAAGAAGCACTTGACTTTCATCAGGCATCTTAAAATCCTTAGATAGAACAAGACATTCAGTGTCAGTAAAAAGGACATTGTTCTTTTTGTCACACATTTGTGAAACTGTAGGGTATTCACAATGCAAGAAACACTTGTTTGAGGCCTTGATATGGATCGAATAGACAAGAACTAGAGAGAGAAAGTGGGAACTTCTAGAGAGAGAAATACTATGTGTATATTAGCTTGAAGTAAATGAGAGTTCCAACCCTTCCCTTGCTAGGGAAGGGGTATTTATACTTACTACATAATATGCCCCTAGCGGGCTGTGGAGAGAGCTGACAGAGGGTAAAGACCCGACCCACTCCACAATACTAATTAATAACTAATCTACTAATAATATTACTGATAATCCTACGAGCTATGATGTGCTAATAAGTACTCGGGGTGACCGAGTCTTCAGCTGAATATTCATATTCCTAACAATCTCCCCCTAAGGGAGGTCACCCCAAAAGTAATGTTCTGAATTTCAGCACTTCTTCCTTGGATCTTGACTTCATAGCTCGTAACCATTGATTCTTCAATTTCATAGATCGTTGTGCAAACATCCGTGATCTTCAGATGACTTCTCTTTTGTCTTAGATGAACTTTGAGTAATCTTTGAAAGTATCATCCCACTTGAGTCTCCAAGTCATCTTTCAGTAGTAGGTCTCCATGTGATGAAGTATACTTAGAGCCGACATGCTCACACTAATCAGGGTCATGATCTTCAGCATCAGAGTTAGCAGAAGCTGTGTTGAAGGTCTTTTGGTTGATCATGACTTTGTTGAATTATAGTGATGATGTAGTGTAAACATGTGGTACTGGATTGGCATCTTTTCTGCAACCAGCTACAACAGCAACCAGCTACAGCATTCCTCAGCTACAATCGCCAGAAGTTCCTGCATACGACAGTTAGCAACAAATCGACCGGTACTTACAGGTTCAAACTTCGAGATTGTTAACAGCATAGTGTGAAAACTCTCTCTAATCCTTACCAAGACCGTTCCTAATCGAAAACCCACAGAGGGCTTTTTAAGACTATGCCGTAGCATTTCAACGATTAGGTGAGTCACTGGAGATCACTCCACGACTATAGACCGTTTGAAACCGCCGCGACCACTAAGCGTAATCCACGAGGAATTACCGAAGTGACCTGCTTTCAGGGCTGCTTGATGATGACCCTGGCATGAATTTCTATTCAATCATTGAGAATTACATTTGTAAAGTCTCTCATGAATGTTCTGGCAGATTGCTAAGATCTGCGTAGGACTCATAAGTTTACAACTGTTGTCCTTAATGATGAACAACCAGTGTAGAAATAATCCGTGTTCCTATGAGATCTTATTATGCATCTCGTGGCTCTAGACTCGATAGTGCGTTTTGATTTAGTGAGCGGAGGCTGGAGAGAACTGCCACCTTTTCAATATCATCTAACTCGGAGTGAGAGAGACGATAGGAATGTATTGAACTCCGTGAAAATTGAAACAAGAATCCTTTGAGGGACCTTGAGTGGCTAGGGAGGGTTGTGCAGCGTATCACTGGGTCCATGATACTTTGTCTTCAATGCCAGCAATCAACTAAGTGATTCTGACAGCATATGTATTGACCCGGTTTCTGCCTAAGTTGTAAGGAGGGCTATTTCTTTTCACCCTTTATCTTTACAATTCTTTTTCATTCTTCAACCCCTTCAGTGCTTACCGAGACTTCATAACTAACACCTTGTTGGGTTTATTCCAGTGTTAGCTCCATCTCAGTCGGCACTCTTCCCTTATACACATTTCTCCTTTTTAATCATACCTAAGGACTTCTACACTAACTAGTGGATTGTCCCTGGGTAGATCCCTCCGGCTCTGGCGGGATCGTGGGAACTTGAACCTAACCTAACCATCCTTATAACTCCATGCGTTAATTAAAATGGCCGGTCTTTAGTATTCATCCACGATTGCCAAACCAAATCTTTGAAAAATCTCTCAAAGTGTTCATGATTCTGAAACACATTTTTGCAAACACTTGAGAGTTTTATATTTTTCAAATGCTCCCCCTCAACATGTGCTCGAGTGATAGTTTTATAAATTTGCACATGTTAGGTAGAGCTCACACTTTTTGAATTGATCCACTTTCAGTGAACATGACCAATTCGAGACACGCTTACATCACTAGTTAGACTAGCTTGAAATTATTACCCGGCCTGGTCAAATCCACAGAAAGTTTCTCGAAATGGTACACTCTACTCAGATTCATCTTTTTCGAGACACGCTTACATCACTGGTTAGACCAGCTTGAAATTATTACCCGGCCAAGACGAATCCTTTTGATTGATGACAGTTCAAGTTTCGTCAATTCATTGGTTAATTCTGAGTCACGTTCACATGAGATGCCAAATCCTTTGCTCCCCCACAATAAGTGCATTGACGTACAACTGAGCACTTATGGGAGAGTTTACTTCCTCATCCAAAACATTTTGCTCCCCCTCAATATGTACCTTGATATACAAAATGGTTTAGCACATACGGGAGAGCTTACATTTACTTCCAAATCATCACATTTTATCAGAATTTCATATTTAAATCACATTCTCTCCCCCGATCAAAAATTTCAAACCATTTGAGATTTGTGATCCCAATTGATTTAAATACGTTTAGAAAATTTGGGAGAAAATGTGGTCAGGTTTAAATGTATTCTGATTTAGGAGCATACTATGCTCCCCCTATACCACAAGGGAGATTCACTTGTTAATATACACAGATCACACATAGAGTATTACAAGATAAGTGGAGAGTACATCATATAATTACAAGTGTCCAACAAAAGGATAACATCACAACAAAGACCACTTATGGAGAGAATCAGCTCATGTCGTTCTTTCCAGCAATCTATAATCTCCTTCACGAACTCTACCACCAACGAAGCTTTCCAGGTTGCGAAAGATCCTTCTTATTTTCATCCTTCGCTCTATAGCTCTTATGAACTCCTTACTTCTCCGTATATCCACATCAGTCCAGAATTGAGTGTTCAATTGTGGGTTGTTAGGATTGATCTTGAAATCTTTAACTCTGAAGTCCAGTGCTTCATCGATCATTCTCAGAGTCCCATCGCTAAACTTATGAATCTCGCTGAGTTGCATCATCATTGGAGTTCCATGCTGGTCAGTGAACTTGACTGCTCTTGGGGATTCGATCACCTTGAAGTCGTGAATGAACTCGAGACCCTTACGTTCCCAATTTGGCTTGGTGAGATTAAGTTTTGTCTGGTAGCTCTCAATCCCCAGTTGAAAGTCACTAACCCTTTGCCTGATGACCAGACCCCTGATCAATAAGTTGACAGCAGCAGAAAGGGCCTTCTTGTCACGAGGAGGAAGATGATCCAGGTGCCCTTGAAGATTCAGAAGGAAGAGATCCTCGAAGTCACTTGGAAGTAGATGTTTGAAGTCGCCTTCAGCAATAACATACTCCTTTTGATCAGCACGACGAAGCACTATCCTTTTTAGATACTCATACCCATACATCGGGTGAATGTCAACTTTGATAACACTCAAGATTCTTAGATGTGAGCGTATACCCTGACGACTACCCTCGCCCGCGTGCCGTTCAATGTAGAACCGTTTCTTGTGGAACCACCAGTGTGTGATCCCATAAGATGCGGTTAATTCAAACTTGTGTTCTTCATTTGACCATAACTGATCAGGCACCATTTGTTCTAGTCCAATATCAGGGTAGTGAGCTGCCTTCATCTTGGTAATGGATAATGCCAGTCTGCCACTTTTATCTTCGAAACGGAGATAATCTAGATCGTTGTTGAAGAAGAGATCAGCTTGAATGTTAACCTGACCTGGTGGACCATCAAAGGGAAGAGGTCGGTTGACGTTGTAGGAAAGGATTCGGTCATCAACTTGATCAGTAAAGAGTCTGTGACATTCTTCCATTTGGTATTGAAGATGATGCACATCAGGATAAAACACTTTGACAATTTCATACGCAGGACCTTCTAGATCATGAGGAGTGAGACTTGTGATGCCTTTCTTCTTACAGAACCAAGTAATAAATGCCCCCATGTCATTAGTTTTAGCCAGCAATGAGTTCTCAGGAGGTGGGGTGTGTTGTGATGCAATAGCAGCTGCCCAATTGTTTTCAGGAACACTTGTGTCTGATGATGAGATAGACCAATCTGGTTCAGGAATTGGATCTCGATCTTCCTCAGGTACGGGTTTCAACCAAGTTTCCATGTCTTCCTTGGTGGGGCGCTTACTATTGGAGTCAGAGTCATCAGGTGTATCTGTGCGTAAGAATTCCAACCACCATTTTTTACTAGGGTCAACTTTTGGGATATTGGTGTTAGCTGTGTCTTCTTCTTCATCAGTTTGAGAGGTCAGAGCTTCTAGAACTGATTCCTCATTCATGACTAAGTCCTCAGGAACTGGTGAGAATGAGGGCTTAAATTGGGTATCAACAGTTGTCCACGCAATAGATCCATCCATTGAAACTCTTTTAGATGTGCTTGGGCCAGACGAGGTAGTGGCTTGGTCTTTTCCCCCAGAAGACGCAGTGGGGTGATGATGAGATTGAGCTTGGGTGGACCCTGAAGCTCCTGAAAACCATGCTGCTCCAGAGTTACCATCTGGTGGAGGAGGTGGAGGAGGATGCGGTGGAGAACCAGGAGGTGTACAGGGTTTATCTTGTCTCCTTTTCTTCCTCTTCCGTTGTTCTTTAAGTTCAGCCATGAGGAAATCCTGATTATCACGATCCATCGACTTTTCCAAGGCTTCATAAAGCCTTTGATGATCTTCGTGGCCTTGAAACTGACCACATTCAAACATTCTGTCATAGAGGATTGATTTCATATCAGTTGTAGGAAGATCTCTGAATCGTGTTTTCATAGGAGCTTCCATTGCCCATTTGACCGCTTCTTCTACATGAGCATTCACAGCTTGTGCTACCTTTTGTTCAATATTAAGCTTTTCCACCTTCAGCAATCTCTGCTCATAATTTTTCATCTTCCGTGACATGTCATCAATGAGCTTTATGGCGGCAGTTAGTTGTGATGCTAAATTAGATGGTGGTTCCGGAGGGATGGGTGTAGCTGGGGTTGCTTCTGGTGAGGGATTTACTATGATGGTTGCTGTTGTGGAAACAGGAATTGTTATAGGTCTAATACCTGACATGTCTTGTTCAATTGGTACAGACACCATCGACTCAACTTCCTTATCATCTTGTGGTATGTCAGTCTCCGTGGCGTTGTCGTTGGCTTTATCCAGGATGAATTGATCACCATAGTTGAAGTCGGTTTCAAGGTTCTTCAGAGAAGATAGAGTGCCAGTAGACCCTGCTGGTTCATTCAGGTGAGACTGCTCATCATCTTTCATTTTCAGATTTACATGAACCCCAGGGTATGTAGAAGCCACGAATTCTTCATGTTGTATTTCTTGTGGAGGTTCTGTAATGGTTGTTGTTATCTGATCATGAGTTTCCTTAATGATGTTTTCAGACTCAGCTTCTTTATGAACTTTATCATCTTGGATATCACCTTGGTCTTGTGGATCCTCTATTTCAGTATGTGTGATCTCCATCTCCAACTTCTTCTCCTTGTACAACTGTTCATCGCTTTCAGTATCACTGGAATCTTGAGCAACTTCTAAGCTTGGTGACTCTTCTTGCGGTCCTTCAGAAAGATCAAGTACTCTGGAGGATCCCTGATCACGTTTCCTTAGTACAAATTGTGTTGTTGTCTTGGATGCCGGAGATGATATGGTAAGAAGAGTCTTAGCAGCTTGCACTGCGGTAGCTACTCCTTTTCCTTTGCCCTCTACTTCAGGTAATGGTTTACTGCTCTCAACAACAGGTTCTCTAAGGACTACTCCTTTCGTAGCATTCCTTGTTGATTCAGCATGTTCTTTAGCACTGAGCTCCAAGCCTTGTTGTAAAACCGGATCTTCTTCATCTCTTAGACCTAGTTCAGGTACCACCACCTCTTCATCATCAACTTGACCTTTTGTCTTGATTTTCTTAGATCTCAACTTCTTGATTGATGCCTTCCTTTTGATTTTCTTAGCTTTCTTAGGGCCTCAACTTCAGTGGGTGCATCCTTTCTTTTCCTTGATTTTGATTTAGATTGGGTTTGTTTGATGGATTTCTAGGTTTCTGGTTCAGGGGTTTCAGCTTCACTTCTTACCTTATCAGAGAGAGACTTTTGATATTCCTCTATTTTGCTCAGATAATCCTTATAATAGGAGGCTTGACGAATATCATCTGAAATAAGGAACTCAGGAATAAGCCTTCCAAAGACTTCTTGTTTGGCCCCTTTAGCAGCCCACTTGAGATTTCCCAGAACAAATTCTTCAGAGGACAAATGGAGAGGAGAATCAGTTCTAGGATGGAACTTGTGAAGAGAGTAGAGGTGGTGGATTATCATTTTAGTGAATCTGATGCTAGGAATTAACATCTTTCTAACTGTCTTCCTGCTGGCCAGATTAGATTCCAGTTTTGCTTTGTCTTCTAGGAAGGTGTGAATGGAGTGAATGAATTCTTCCCAGATCCTTTCAGCGAAATCTATGTTGGAACGTTTTACAATTCCCCATAGTATTTGAAGCACTGGAGCCCTAGGTCTTTCAAAAGCAGAAGTCTTCCCAGTAAGACATAAGTTGAGGATGGTGACGATTGTTCTCCATGGTTGATACATTTCACTGGTGACTACTGCTGACACCTTGAGGATGGTTGAGGGATAACCCAGATCATTTACGAAGTGGACGAGAGCCTCGGATGTAGGAGGTTGAGTAAAGGGTTTATCAATGACAACAGGTGAGATCTGAAGAGCCTCTCTGAGGGTGTCTTTGGTCAGCTCATACCATTGTTCATCTAACTGACAATGGTAATTTCCAGTGTCTTTGTTGAGTTGAATCGTATTCCAGAACTGCTGAATGTATATAGACGGAACGGTTGCACATGCTGTGAATGCTCTGAAGAAAGTGGTTTCCTTTAAGATATCAACAGATATCTTGTAAATAGGATTGGGTTGAGGTCTTATCACATCGATATAACAGTTGCTCCTTCCAATAGGGATCCATTTGTTCTTTGGAAGGATTTGTTCATCTGTGCGAACAGGTGTTGAGACCGCGGGGTTTGGTTCAGAGGAAGTAGTGATCTCAGTATCTGTCATTGTATCTACACACACACATTCACAGAAAGACAGTATGCCAATGCAAGTTAGATGGGAGTCAATCCTCGAGGTTAGCACATAGCCTACGTGAACATTACAAAAGACTACAGTAAATCAAGTAGCACTCAATTGTGAGAGACCAAATATGCAGCATACATAAAGCACATTATAAAGTATCAACTGCACAGCTCAAATGTATACAAACTTCAACTTTCACAGATAAGGACAAGCTGCAACCATGGAGGGACAGACAACCGAAACCATGATCAGACAGACAAGCCGCATCAGTGTGCAGTTAGACAAACCGAGTTCGTGAGCATATAGACAAACCGAGTTCGTGAGCATATAGACAAACCGCATTAGTGAGTATATAGACAAACCGCATTCATGACTATACAGACAAACCGCATCCATGACTAAGTAGACAAACAGCATCCATAATCATACAGACAAACCGCATTCATGATCATTCAGACAAACCGCATTCGTAAGCATTTAGACAAACCGCATTCGTGATTATACAGACAAACCGCGTCCATGAACATACATACAAACAGCATCCATAATCATACAGACAAACCGCATTCATGATCATTCATACAAACCGCATTCATGAAAAATAGACAAACAACATCTATCATCATAGAGACAAACCGCATTCAAGAACATTCACACAAACCTCATCCATGAATATACATACAAACCGCATCAATGAACATACCATCAAAACATACACCCTTGATCATTTTGAGAGCAATAATTTCAGATCATACATTTTACTAACAACTCTTGACATGCCTAATCACTTCTCAAAAGGATCAATAATTCCATACAGGGTTTTTACACCACATATTGCAAACTCTTGACCTAGAACAGACAAACCGCATCGTTGAATGTGACCCCACGAAATCGTTTAAGCACTCATTACTTGAAGAATGTATATACATACAAAGAACAAGACGAGAGCTTATTGCAATCAAACCTATCTTTATCCAGATTCACTCTAAACTAAACCTGCTATCAATCGACTTAACGCATCCAATCATGAAAGTGCTAACTACTTATCAGATCAGATTCCTCATCTTATTAGTGAAAAATAATTCACTCAACCCTAGAGACATACTAAATTGTTAACCATACGAACAACTCCTAGACTCATGAACGATTTTGACCTTTTTGGAGTCAAACATCATTCGAAAAGTCATAACAATCCAAATCATAACTTGAAAGATAAAGCAATAAAAGCATATAACAAGTATCATTACACACATAGATGAGAATCCCATCAATCAAAAGCAAGTAACAACAAACTAACCTAGGATCGATTGAGGAATCGTACGAATCAACCTAGAAAAACCAAATGAAACGTTTAGAATCTAGGAATGATACAAGTAATAGCCTACTGATATGGGTGAGGATCGTTAATTACCTAGGAAGAAGCTCGTTGGATGGATTAAAATGGCGATCGTGGGTTTAGATAGAGAGAGAGGTGAGTTCGTGGTTTGATTTAGAGGAGAGAGAGAGTGTTTGGAGACAAACCGCATGTATTTTGAACCTTAAATATCTTCACCTAACATTCCAATTTTACTAAATGACACATTTGGTCCCTGACTTTCCTATCAATAGAAATTCTAACACTCATAGGCATCCAAATTTTTCAGATACGACACACTAAATCCCTAAAGACTTAATGATAGCCCAGTCAGATGCCATAGATTCAGATATTACACTATGAGTACTCATAGGCAAGTTTAAATTGCTATTGCTCTCCCCCTCAATCAATGACTTAACTTCTGTATAGAAATTTAGACATTGATTGAACAGCAATTTATCACTTGGTGAGATCAACCGTGAGAGCCTTTAAGACAACGTAGAATCACCAGTATGAATGAACATGAATATGAAGTAATCCATGCTCAGGTGAACATCACCTTGAAGAATAGTTGTCATTTTGGTGACAATCTGTCTTCAACTGGGAACGCGGGTTGCTATCTAAAGTAATAGCAAGCCTTAGAGACATGATTTACTTATTAGGAACAACTTCTGTTCGAGCTTCATTTAAAACCCCGTGTCATTATTGAATGACATTTCTAGGGTCGTAAATGTTATCGATATCCAGAAGACATGCCTCTCCCTATCTAAGAACACATATTACTATATACACAATAAACATGTACCTATAGAATAAGAGAAACTATACACAACAAGAAAAAGGATACTTGAAATTCTCTTCATAAAATCAGTACGAGTTTTGAACTGAGTTGTTCAAAAGTCATTGTCACCGTACATCACAGGTGGGTTTTCCGAACCTCCTCTTTGGGAGTTGATATCCCCTTTGGTAGCCACACCTTGAGTTTCTTCTTGACGCATTCTGTGAGAGTAGCTGCACACAGAAACCGTCTCCCTGCACTATCATAAGGATTCTGTTCGCATATGTATTGGTTAGTGACTATGGGGTCCTGCCTCTGTGGTTTCTTGCAAACATTCTTAGAAGCATTTTCTGTGTCAGTAGGTACCCACTGAAGACCAACTTTCTTAAAGATTCTACCAGTTGGCAACCATCTTAGGCACTTTCTAAATATGCTATGTTTCTGAGGCACCTTAGTGTTTTTACAAGAGAAAATTTCTTGTCTTTCAGCACTAGATCTATTAGGCTTCCTAGGGTGCTTCATCAGTTCTACAGGCCTATTGTGATTGTTGGTCGTAGTAGAGAATGCAGTGACATGATCATTAACTTCCTTTGTTTGTGTCATGTGAGACTTATCCTGAAAGTGACTCTTAGCTAATTTTCCCTTATGTCTATGTTGTGAAGTGACTGATTTTGGCAAACTCTTAGTCTCACCAACTTGGGGAGCACACCTTGGATAAGGGGCAGGTGTTTCCAAGACTGATGGTTTGACAAACTTAGGATTCACCCTGTTCTTGGCCGACTTCTTAAAGTCATCCCTATGAGAAGCTAACGAGAAACTTTTCCTTAGATTTTGTGCTTGGAAGTGATCATTTTCAGCTATCAAGGATTTGTTGGGTCTTTCCTCTTGGATTTGATATCCTTGACTGAACCATACAGTTTTTTAAATTGTAATTTTAGTGTTTCATTCTCAGCCTGTAACTCAACTGTTTTAGCGTCATGTGTGGTTTTATCATCATTGACCTTTTCTTGCAATTCACTTAGTTTGGTTCTTAATTTGTTAATAGTCGCGTTCTTGGCCACTAGCTGATCTTTCAACTCATTTATCATAAAAAATTCCCGAATGTCAGGTAATTCCGGATTTTTTGTTGGAAGGTTAATTTGAAACTTTTCTTTTATTTGTTGCATTGAAATTTCAAGATCAACACAATGCTTTTCCAGTTGTGAAAATCCTTTTAAAAGTTCATTGTAAACCCTCTTTTCAATCATATCATGTGATTTGAAAGACTCAGCCGTAGGCAAAGAACTCGACGAATTATCATGTACAAGTTCATTAGAAACAGTATTATCTAGATAAGACAGATGTACCACAGTAGACTGTGCTTGGTGATTTTCAGGTTCGTAGGATTCCTTCTCACATCTTGTGAAGTCACTTCCTGTGCTGACACCATCATCAGTCTTGTCTGATTTTGTTCCATTCCTACCCTGTTCACCTTTTTCCTCAATGAACCCATGGACATCCCTTATCAGCAGTAGCAGTGTCGTTTTGTACATTTCAATCTCTGACCCAGTATATTTAGCGAAACACTCTTTAGTCATTTGGCAGTCATAATTATAGTCCAGAGTGTATTGAGAGTTGATGAACACTTGGAGTTGATTGTTGATCACATTGAGAGCGGCTCTGGATTTATCTTCAGAATATTCTTCCTTGACCAGCTCCTGTTCTAGTTGATCCAGATATAATGTCATTTTGACTGTGAAATCACAAATTTCCTGACCAAAGAGTGAAGCGAAAGCCCGTGTGTACCCCATCACGTATTCAGATTTACCAAACAGAGCCTTAATGTGTGATAGAAGTGAACGGAAGCATGCTACTTGACTTTCCTTTGCATTAGCTAACTGCATAACCTGAAGGCATTCATCCATGTGTGACTGCGAGTGTGACTCATCAGTTCCAGCAGAATCAGTATCATTTGTTTCTGTTAGAGATGTGTAATTATAGTTCCCATGATCCTCATTAGCATCGTACAGTTTGAGAACCTCCGATATGAGGGAGTCTGAGTTAGTTGTCATAGTGAATACGGGATTTTACTGATCTTGTGATTTAACCGAGAAATAGAATCTTTCGCGGGAATTTCTAAAATCACCAAGACACAAACCGCATAGACAAATAGCACCCTTGAGGATACAAACCGCCTAGACAAACCGCATACACGCTGCAGAGACAAACCGCGTAGACACAAACCGCATACACGCTGCAGAGACAAACCGCGTGGACAAACAGCACAGACAAACAGTCTAGACAAACCGCATACACGCCGCAGAGACAAACCGCGTAGACACAAACTGCATACACGCCTCAGAGACAAACCGCGTAGACACAAACCGCATGCACGCCTCAGAGACAAACCGCGTAGACACAAACTGCCAAACACGTCGCTTTCAATGCTTTTTGTCCTTTTGTCTAAACTAGTAATAAGACAAACCGCGTCTTCGAAATGACACAAACCGCATCCAAGAACTTGTCCAAGGCACACAAACCGCAGCGAAGAACACTTAAATAAACACCCACGAATCACCCACAATCACCACATAAGTCTTAAATCTGTGAATTCAAGCACCAAATACTACTCTTATACTGTTCCTAAGCTAGAAAGTACAAGGTATAACAACTTCTAATCACTAAACAAGGCACAAAATGAAATTTTTGTTACTTTTCTATTCGAACTAAAAAACCCCAAAAACTAAGCAAATCCGTGAATACCAACTCTCATGGACCTAACCATGGCTCTCTGATACCAATTGTAGGGTATTCACAATGCAAGAAACACTTGTTTGAGGCCTTGATATGGATCGAATAGACAAGAACTAGAGAGAGAAAGTGGGAACTTCTAGAGAGAGAAATACTATGTGTATATTAGCTTGAAGTAAATGAGTGTTCCAACCCTTCCCTTGCTAGGGAAGGGGTATTTATACTTACTACATAATATGCCCCTAGCGGGCTGTGGAGAGAGCTGACAGAGGGTCAAGACCCGACCCACTCCACAATACTAATTAATAACTAATCTACTAATAATATTACTGATAATCCTACGAGCTATGATGTGCTAATAAGTACTCGGGGTGACCGAGTCTTCAGCTGAATATTCATATTCCTAACAGAAACACTAAAAAGATTGTACTTTAGCTCTTGTACATAGTACACATCTTCAAAATCTAAATTTCCGGTTTTAATTGTACCTTTACCAGAAATTTTGCCACGAAAACCACCTCCAAAGGTAACATATCCTCCATTGAAAGATTGAAAATCCGAAAGATAAGACATGTTGCCTGTCATGTGCCTTGAACATCCACTATCTGAGTATCCTTGATCTTCTTGTTTATTAGTTGAATGTTCCTGCACACAAATAAGAGTGTTAGTTTTCTTTGGGGATCCAAGCCATTACTGACTTGGATCTGCCTCTTGCATCAATAAAGTGTAATCTTTTGAGAACTGTTGATGCAACATTGGATTTAAGAATCCAACATGCTGAGGCCTTAACAGCATTTGCCCTATTACCCTTAGCAGCAGGGTGAGTAACATGCTTAGCAGAAGTGACTGCTAGCTTTGAAGTCACACCCTTTGGTCTCCAAATTTGTTTGTGAACCACTGCTTTTGTTTGAATGGGCCTTAGAACAGTTTTAGATGCATGTATGAAAGTTGTTTTTGCATCATTTGCTGTTGATTTTGGGTTAACAGTCTTAAATGGTCTAGTAGCAGGCCCTTTTGGTCTAGCAGGACCTTTTGACAAACTAACAGTACCTTGCTCTGAGTTGGAGCTGTACTTGTTAGAGACTGTTTTGGGCTTTGTTCTATGAGTGTTAGAGTGAAAGTGATTTTGTGGAATTTGCCTTTTGTGGTTCACTCTATTTTTTTCATACCCAGTTATCCTTTGGTTGCAGAAAGCTGCAAGATGGTCAAAACTACCACATGTATAACAAGCTTTGTTGTAAAATTCAAAGTCATCACCTAGTTGATGAGACTTAAGGCCATTCCAATTCCTTTGGTTGCCTTTGGGCTTGTTTGTAGTTCTATATTGTTCACAATATCTAACTGGTTTCCTAACAGTCTTAACATTTGACTTAGACCCCAACCCGGCAAGGGTAAGGATATCACAACAATGGCCTCATATCAGATTACAAGTATAAAATCCAAAACATCATAAGTCCATAACATTAAAGATCAAGGGGAAATAAGTCAACATAACTTATGCCCAAAACAGAAATAAACTGAAGTACATAAATCCAAATGCCTAAACAATGGCATAACAGAAACAGAATCCAAATGGCACAACTAGAAAGTCTAAGGTCTAAGCTTCACACAAGTTGCTCTCATCCCAAAGCTAAAACCCCGCTCCTAGCTTAGATACCTGCCGCAGGAAAAGAAATGCGGCTGAGCTTAAAAAGCTCAGTGAACAGATACATATACAAAGCAATAATAATGAAACAGAACTGAAAATATGGTGCATGGGGAAATATCATGAAGTATAAACAAAGAGACAGAAATATAAGAAGAATAGGATAGTCCTCCACCACGAGCCCAGAACATAACAGATAGTGACCATCATAATCTAGAGGGGATGCCTCTTAAGTAACCAGATAATATGAGGGGTGTCCTCATGTATCAAATGGAGTGATCAGCTCCCAGATAAATGTGAAGGGCATGTATAGCACACAGTACCAATCACCAGAACAGAAATCATATCATATATAGTTAAATCCACTAAACAGAACAGATCTAGGATGCATCCATACGCCCCCCAGAAACATATATAATCCATAATCAAAATAATGCGCATATCATAATCAGAATGGGGACGTGGCGGAACATCACTCTACCGCCCTAGAGTCATGCCATTGGTGCATCAATGACACGGACATGGAACCCCCATGCCTAGTGAAATGGCTCGGGTATCAAACTAAGAGTCAGATATCATATCATAATCAGAGTGTCATATATCAAAGGTCAAATCAGATGGTCCATAACAGATGGTTCATAACAGATATATCAAATGAAATACCACAGGTCCAAATCAGAGTGTAATCAGAAAGATTCATAATAAAAGGGATCATAGCAATGGCTTTGGGAAATCTTAAACGAATCAGAATCAGAATCATATCAATGAGATAGGACACCCTTACTGAAAAAGGGCAGAGTATCTGTACCTTATTGCAAAGCAAAACAAAAACCAGAAATAGCAAACACTGACAGGCTCAGGACCTCTCCTTCTTCACACCTAAGAGAGTAGAAGAGTATTACAATAGGTTTAAACTGACTTTCCATTTTAAGTAACTTCCCTTTTTAGCAGGTTTCCAAATTTAGTAAGTTTCCTTAGATAGAAAGATTAGACATTAGAGACTAGGTTTATAGAACAATATTATGGACATAAGGTATGTTTTAGCAAACTACTATAGTTTAGGGTAAAGATGATAACTTTACATAATTTAAGGTTTTTTTATTGTAATTAAGTCAAAGTTAAAGGTCAAACGTGAAAATATTACAATTAATCTGTTTTGAATCCATATTTACGATTTCAGTCCCCCAAGTTTACCAATATTACACTTTACACCCTTAAGTTACATAAATTACATATTAAACCTCATATTTCATGATTTTACATTTAAACCCCTTTTCATGACCATATTAACACAACAAACCCTTAACCTTTTGAAATTACCGAAAATAACCCATATTCTATATGTTGTACGAATTGGTCCTCAACTTTTCATAAATTGCACATTTTGTCCTTTAATAAAATAAAACTACAATTCGATCCATAATTATTTTATTTACACTTTAAATCCATTTAATACTCAAAGTTACACATCAAGTCCCTCATAAATATATTTATACGATTTACCACGAGTTTCCCAAAATTACAAAACAAGTCCTCCTATTTTAAATAAATTCAATTCGATTTATATACTTTCCATAATTTACAATTTAAATCTTCTACGTCTTATATTTACACAAAGACCCTCCATTTTATATTTTATTCACATTATTCACGGTTTAATAAACCTTACAAAAATGACCCATAAGTTCCAGAAATTACCGAATGCACCCTAGAGTTTTAAAAGTTCAATTCGCATATATAACTAATTCGAAAACCCTAATCTACTTTAGCAAAACATGAACCAATCATTTACCCATCATTAGTCTATCATTTTACTGCATTAATTAACCCCAGAAAATACTCCAATCTTAACCCTAATCGAGATTAGGGTTTTTATTCATTCGATCCAACCCTTTCCATTTTTGCGATATGAACAAAATTAGACCACGATCAAACCCAGTTTCTAATATTCAAATTCTTATTTTTCCCAGGTCACATGGGTCGTATAGGGTCTAAGAAAAATGGTTACAACATCAGAAAAATTCGCATACAATATATTATGTTTTATATGCATTTTAATCATTTTAATTCATGCGATTTGTTTTGGGTTGCATGGATCGAATTTCATATTTTATCTGAGTCATACGAGGTTGATAGATCATAGGAAAAATACCGAATCAAAGGATGAACGTGTGAACGAGTCAGAAACGATTTACACCTTAGCGAATGGACTTGAGAACCAAAAATCCCTAGCGATCAACCTCGGCCTCCACGACCTTAGAGCAATTTTATACAGAGCATACATGACGTAAGGAACATGAGAAAATTGATAAAAAGATTTTAGATAGCCGTATGAATTGGTTTGGGATTTTTACCTATCGGATGCAAAATAATTGCTAGCGATCAAAAGAGTGAGACCCATGACCAAAACCAATTTTTATAATCTTCCTTAGGCCACGAACAACACCAGAAAAATGCTCCTTGAGTTCCAGAAAATCGGATGAAGTTGCAATGTATTTTAGTGTGTGTTTTCTTTTAGTCGGCAAATAGGATACTAGGGTTTTGATGAGATTAATTATATTGGGGAGAATAGCCGAGTCATATGGGAGGAGAAATAGCCCAAAAATCACGGAAAATTGATATGGCAATCAATGGGATTTATTTTCTCATTTAAGTGTATTTTTATTACCTTTTAAAATCTAAATAATTGCTCTTTATCCCATTCGGTTCATCCAAGGGTATTTTGGTAATTTCGTAACTTATATAAATATTAATCGAAGTTGTTAAAATTATTTTAAATCATATCTTGTTCTTATCCAGAAGTTTAGGATCGATTCGGCACTTTATAAGCTTTTAAATGATTTTATAACTTGCAGGGGCAATTTGGTCATTTTACACATTTTGGATTTTTAGGTGTTACAGTTATGATTGACTATCTTAGGAACACTTGTTCCTACTTTCTTAACCAATACAGGTTTAGACATAACCTGTTCTTCATCATCATCACTATCAGTTGTACAATCTTCAACAACTATAGCATCTCCTTTCTTAACAAAGGACACCTTGTCCTGATAAGATAAAGTTTTATCTAAACTTTTACTTACCGTTTCTATCTTAGGACTCTTAGTGGCCTTAGAACCATATTCCATGATTGGTTCTTGAAACTCAGCTAATCCTGTGTGTGCTAAATCAATACCTGGAGGTGAATGAACACCTCTGTATGGTGGGGGGACAGACTTAAATCCAACACCAGAATTAACCTTATCAATTACTTGAGCTTCCCAAAGCTTATTGAATCCATCTGAGGCATGTGCTAAGACATTTACAGTTGTATCAACATTTTGTTTTTCATTTTTGTGTCTAGCTAATGAATCATTCAACTCAACAATACACTCATCTCTGATCTTAATGTCATTTTTTAGTATATTGATGTCATTAGCATAACTAGATTCATTGCTTTTAAAATGTAAAACTTGTTTTTCTAGAACACCTAGACCTCTTTTGTGATTAGCCAAATTAAAAAGGGAATCAAGTAGCTCCTTTTTATGAGCCTCAAATCTCTTACTAAGGTCTTCATAAGCTTTAAGATTAGGACATGATTCAGTACAAGTTGTAATATTGTTTACCTCTGAATCAGAATGAGCCATTAGAGCAAACTCATTGGCAACAAAAGCAGCATTTGGTGGTGCATCCTCTTCATCAGCCATAGAGCTCCAATCATAACCAATACCATCAATAGCCAACATAGCCTTTGGCTCTTCAACAGTAACTTCCTTTTTCCTATCTTGCTTATACCATGTGTTTCTATTTTCCTGCTTTCTTGGGCTTCTACACTCCTTAGCAAAGTGTCCCAACCTATGACAGTTGAAACATTCCACTTTCTTCTTATCAAACCCAGCAGTGTCATTACCATTTATGGTAATCTGCTTCCCAGTTCTTTGCCAATACTTCTTAGCCCTCATGCTAAGCAAAGCAACCTGCCATTTAATATCCATAGCTTCCAAATCATCACCATCTACCTGCTCAAGGTCTTCATGGTTGAGAGGAGAGCCACTAGATTGACTGGTAATAAAAGCATAGAATGTTGAATCTCCAAGACCAGCAACATCCTTTTGAGAACTTGTAGAAAGAGCACCATAACTTGCATTAGAAACACTTTCACCTTTATCTACCTCTTCACTCTTACTAATACTAGGAACTGACAAGAGTGCAACATTCCCAGAAGTAGTACCATAATGACCAGATTTCTTTAGACTTTGTTCAACAATTTTGAAGTTGTTGTACAAATCATTGAGCTTCATGGTTTCAATGTCTGGTTTGTTCATCCAGACAATAACATGAGTATGGAACTCATCAGGTAGACTTCTCAAAAACTTCATGTTGAGATCTTCCTTCTCTGTCTCAACACCCAACACAGCTAACTGACTGACAAGCTTGAGCAACCTAGAGAACAGCTTATCAAGAGTTTCATTGCTAAAAGCAGTAAATTTTTCAAATTGTTGCTTCAGCAGTGTCTTGTTGGTCTTTTTGGTAGATTCATTACCACCAAAATATGCACAAATCTCTTCAAAAAGAGTTTTTGCATCTAGATACTTGTTAAATGATAGCATCTGCTCACCAGGAATGGTCATAAGCAGCAAATTTCTTGCTTTCAGATCATTTCTTTTCAGTATCTTTTCTTCATTGGAAACGGGTCCAGTATTTCTTTTCCTAAGTGTTTTACCTTCTAGGACAACATCTGAATAGCTTGGTGAAAAAGAATCACCATATAGAATAATTTCCCAAAGAGTATAATCTTGAACCATAAAATATTACTCAATTCTCATCCTCCATAACTCAAACTCATTCTGTTTGATCATGGGCAACTTTGCAGCAACATTTGTTTGAGCATCTTGTGGTTCCATTTCTATTTCTTCTAAATCAATAATATCAGCTCTAGCTCTGATACCAACTGTGAGGACCTTGGATACACAGTTAAGGTGGTTAAACCTTGTGTCTTTGTGTATGTGATATATTGAGTTAATATGATCAAGTACGCGGAATTTACTTAACCATACTTAGAAGGTTATGTATGTTGTGGAAATAGAAGTATTATATGTGTTACTTGATAATGAACAAAGAAAGTTTATCACCAAAACGATTCAATATTATTCAAGAAATAATACGAGTGATCTTCACTATCACTAGGGTTACAAAACCTTGAATCTTATGTTACAACTTGTGATTTGTGTTTGTTCAATATTCTTAACAGTTCTAAGTTCTTAGTTGAAGTGTGTACACAATATCAAAGTCTAAGATCTCTTTTATAGTTTTAAGAGAGCTTTTACAACAATCTATGTTAAAGTCTTTTAGCTATTCGATCTAGCTTACAAGAGTCACTTATACAACTTGCATACTAAGAAGTATACAATTTGAACACTTAACTATGACACAACAAAAGATATTTTATTTTGTATCTTTGACTTTCTTGTACAAAATATCTTGTTCGTCCTTATCTTCTTAAGCAGCACTATGAGTCACTGATCAGCAGTACCTTGTTTGTTCTAGCAATACCTTTGAATAAACCAGCAGTACCTTCTTGTTCTTGACCTAGCAGTACCTTTGTTGTTCTAGCAATACCTTTATCTTGAACTGGCAGTACCTTTGACTTAGAGTATTTTCTAATACTCTAACTTCAAAATATTTTAATTCCCAACTACTAAGTGAGTATTACAAAGCCAAGTTTTTCAGTTTGTATTTGGAAAAAGAGAAATACCTGGCCATCTTAAACGGGAATGGATCTAAAGAAGTCAATGAAGTTTCTAATAGTCAGATGCAACAAGTGAAGGAGGAAGCTACTTTTGAAGTTTTAAAAGTGCAGATGCAACAAATGAAGGAGGAGTTGACTGTTATTAAGTCAAAAGTGTCTGTTAATGATAAATTTTTAATGTTCCTGAGTTTGGTTGTTGTGGTGATTGGTATTGTTATTGCAATCTGTGCAATGAACTAAATTCCTCTACAACTGTGTAGGGATGCAAGTAGTTGTAATGTTTATCAGTTGTAGTTTAGTATGATGTCTGTAATGTTGCCCTTGTTTGTAAGTTTCTTTAATCAATGTTAATGTTTCTTAGTTTTTTCAGTTTTGATGGTTTGTAACATTTGTTATGTGTGCAATTTGTGTATGCAATGATATCATGAAATATCATTTATGCAACCTGTGAATGAAAGACACCATGTATATATATAAAGGATACCAGTCATAGCTGGTAATCATGCATTAAAGCCATTGAAAATTAGACACAATGGTCACAGTACTTCGATACAATATCCTACAACATAAGAAGTGCACAACACTAAGATACAAAAGAAGTGCAGTTATGTTTTTTAGTTGCATAACACTTGCATATTGTTTTTCTGCACAACACTTAGATACAAAAGAAGTGCAGATAAGTGTTTTTAATAGTTACATACATAATAAGTGCAGAATGTGTTCAATTGGACAGTTAATCCAACTCATGAGCATTGGAACATGATGAACCCATTCCTGGATGATTCTTGGCCAACTTCTTTTTGGGAATTCTTTCACTTCTTCCTCTTTGTCTGATGAAGTTTCTTGGTCTTGGTTCTGCTGCAACATTGTCTTGTTCTTGTACAACAAGTTGTTGGCTTGGTGTTTGGCTGCTTTGAGTGGCTGCAAATGCTCTAGTGGCTACAAATGTTGTAGTGCTTGTAGTATGCCTGGTCTGTGTTGTTGTTGCAGTCTCTGGTTCTTCAATTGGATCAGACTCCATTTCACTTTCCCCCAAACCAAACCATCTACCCAATCTGGAAAACCTAACAGATGGTGCAACCCTACCTCTATTCCCACATACAAAACCTCTATTAGTTTTGGTCTTTCCCCTTTTACTGGCCTTTTGTTTGTTAACTCTACCATCACTAGACCCACCAACTTCAAAATGACTAGAATTTTCCTCTATAACTTGTTCATCTACAAAGACCTCATCTATAAGTGAAGTAGCCCCTACTTGTGTCTTTTTTGGTCTGCCTTTCTTAGCTGGTGGTTTGGGAGGTTTCACACTAGTTTCATTTTTACAACCTTTCTTGTTGTGACCTTTTTCTCCACAATTGGAGCATGTCATAGTAATGCCAGACCTACAAACCCTGTTTGGGTTCTTGTTTTCATGGGGAGCCCTGATTCTTTTCTTTCTAGGTCTACCGGGCATTGATTTTGGTATTTGTGGCAAAACGTTTGACATGTCACTGCAGTCTGGCCAAAATGACATTCCACCAACTGGTGTCAAGTATTGATTGTATGCATCATAAAAACTTTGTCGCCTAAAAAATGCTGGAACATATTCCTCAACCCTCCTATTCAATTTGAATATTACTGCTATATCATGAGGACAAGGCAAACCTGATAACTTTCATAATCTACATGAACATGTTCTACGCATCTCATCTACACCATATGCTTCAGATCCATTTCTCACTTCAAAAAGTTGTCCACCAGTTGGTATAACATGCCAAAACCTAAATTAATTTAAAAGAAAGTGTTATCTGTTAATTATGTGATATGTTAATCTACATAACCATAAAACAAAGCTTTCCAGTTAAACTTAAATGGAATTGAGCAATACCTGTGTTGATCTTTTGTTAACTCCAATCTCTTCTGGATGTTTGGACATATGTCTTCAGTTCAAGTGTCGTACAATCTCCTCATTGTATTCATTCTTTCTAAGACAATGACCCTGATAGCTTCAAGCATGGTTATTAGTGGCTTGTTTCTAACCCTTAATATGACAGAGTTAAAACACTCACTGAAACCATTTTCGACCGCTTCATAATTTGAACCAATATGGAAATAAGCCCTAGACCAAGTCTTTGGGTCCTTCTTCATGAGATAGTCATATGCATTTCGGTTTGCCCTTGTGATCTTTTCCATTATTTTGTTGAACTGTCCAGGATAGCTAGCCTTAGAAGCTGCCCAAAATAAAGCTCTAAACTCAACACCACTGTAAATTTTCCGAAAACCTTCATAAATGTGTCTAGCACATTGCCTATGTTTAGCGTGTGGCATGACTTCTTTGAAAGCTTCAATGAGTCCCTATTTGACAAATAACCACATCATTATCAAGTTAAACCAGAAATGACAAATAAACGCTAAAAAAAAAAGAAAAAACATATAATTATAACAGATACTCACTTTGTGTTGATCTGACATAAGAGCTAGTCCATTACCAATGGGCATATCCAAATATGTGGAAACCGTAGAGGGGGGTGAATACGTTTCCATTTAAAAACTTAAAAACTTTTGTATCAAACACCCGATCAAGTGTGACGTAATATGAAAAGTGTCAACAATGATCATACAACATCTAGAGATGGTATAAAGTAAACTATAACACAAACACAATCAAACCATGACACAAACATAATCAACATAATATAAGCAACAAACCACACAAACATAAACGCAATGCAAATATAAATATAAAGCGATAAAGACTAAAATAAAAGTAAAGAGATAAGTTAAGAAGGCACAAACCAGACACGATGATTTATAGTGGTTCGGTCACGAAGCTCCTCTTCGCCCTACTCTACTCCGCGAGTACCCAACTCAAGAGTTACTTCACTAATCAACAAGCTCCCTTCAGGTGGAGAAAACCGTACAACGTCGCTTATCCTTATTTCCGACACTAAACTAAATGCCGAGTACTAATCTTAGCTAGTACCAATCTACCATGATCTACCTGATCTACCCTTGATCCACTTGATCAATACACTTGCCCACAAGCTACAAGAGATCTCCAAGATCTCAACAAGATCACAATGATCTACTCCCACTTGACTCGATCTACCCCTGATCTACTTGATCAATACACAAGCCCACAAGCTACAAGAGATCTCAACAAGATCATAATGATCTACTCCCACTTGACTCGATCTACCCGATATACCCTTGATCAACTTGATCTACTCACAAGCTCACAAGCTACAAGA
Source organism: Artemisia tridentata subsp. tridentata (assembly GCA_021014915.2). Lineage (NCBI taxonomy): Eukaryota > Viridiplantae > Streptophyta > Magnoliopsida > Asterales > Asteraceae > Artemisia > Artemisia tridentata. The sequence goes on along the minus strand of CP139501.1, from coordinate 305,725,393 downwards.
GATATTCAATATCTCTACAAGATCACAATGATCTACTCTCACAAACTCTCAAAAGAGAAATGAAATTGATGTATGCAAAGATACAACAAGTATGTAACAAGTGTTACAAGTGCACTAACTATAGCTACAACACTTTGTATCTTTGTGATACTATTTGTTCTTCTCTTGCACTAGTAGAGGAATGAAGGTGATCTCTTGGTTGGATGAAAGGATCACTTTTAAACAAACTAAGACTTTCTAAATGATCAAAAAAAGTGATCTAAGTAAGAAAGGATTAGACCAGAGAAAACTAACTGGAAAAATCAAGTTGGAAGTGTAAAATAGTCCACTATTTATAGGCAAAGAAAAAACTAGCCGTTACAGAGGGACGACACCACTAATTGTCAGACGGCACCACTAAATTTAGTGGTACCGTCGGTACTTTAGTGGTACCGTGGACGCTCCTTCGCTTGTTTTTAGTGGGGAAGATTTATTTGGGAATGTTTGGAGTTGTTTTGGGGGGGGGAATAGCTGTTACTATTTTTGAAATGATTTTCCCAAATAAAACATTTCTTTCTAATTCAAAAATAATTTGTAAAATGTATTTTTGAAAAATGTTTGTCACATTCATAAATGTGAATTTTAGAACAAAAAATTTATTTCTTTGATCATCCGTCAAGTTTAAATTTGTTTGTTCATACCTTGAGTGATTAATGTCAGGATGAAAATCCACGACTTTGTTGAGCATACTTGATACGTTGGGAGATGTTGATGTAAGTATGCGTTGATGATTTGTGTTTACAAGTAACTTGCGCATTTTACGTTATGCATTACAAGTTACATGTTTGTCATTATTAAAACCGAAGAAACCGTTTAGTTTAAATATCGTAATATTTGCACTAACAATCTCCCCCTTTTTTATGATGACAAATATGTAAACCGTAACACATAGTAAAATGTAAAAGTTACCTGTTTACACTCCCTTCTCCCCCTTTTGTCGAAGCAAAAAGGTAGTTGCGTCGAGCTCTCCCTTGAATTCACTCCCTACTCCCACTTATTGCACTACTTTCCTTTCTCCCCAGAAAGGCGAGCTTGCATCATCCCAGTGAAGTCTTCTATCCCAGTGAAGTCTTCTATCACCACTTATTTTATGCAGATGACGTGATCATTGTGGGATAGCCTAGTACTCGAAATTTGCATGTTATCACTAAGGCTCTCAGGTTTTTTCATTGTGTCTCTAGCTTAAAGATTAATTTCAAGAAGTCTTCCATTATTGGCATTGGGGTGAGCGAGGCCCAAACTACACGTTTGGCAAATTTCGTGGGGTGCAAAGTTGAGAAATTCCCTTTCAAATATCTTGGAATCCCAATTGGTGGAAATTCAAGTCGTGTGGAAACTTGGGATCCGATCATAAACAAATGTAATAAGAGACTTTCTTCTTGGAAATTGTTGGGTCTAAAGATGCTGCTGTTCGAGAAATACACTAAGTATAACTCTGCTGATTAGTTCAGTGACTCTGCTGTTTTGTAACTCTGCTGGTTTGGAAGAATAAGCAAAGTGTAACTCTGCTGCTAGCCTACGAAGACTCTGCTGCTAGACTAGTTACTCTTCTGCTTATTAGATATGTATAGTATGTTAAGGATAAGTATAGAAAAGATACGTAAGAATATTTTTCTTGTATAGAAAGTCTTGTAAACCGACTAGGACTCCTTACGCTATAAAAGGAGGATCTAGGGTTAGGTTAGAGATACGTATCATTATTGTTTTACACTTCAAGGTTTCTTGTAACCCTATTGCTATTGAGCAATCGTATTAATATTTTGAAGTGTTGTTTGAGAATTTGTTTTGTGTTTAATTCTTCTTAAGATCAAATATTAAGTTCCGCATAATATTTGATATACAACTCAGGATCAGTTTCTATACCGATTGCTTTAGGTTTATATCTAAAGTAATTAATAAGATCGTGAAGCTCAACTGGGATCAACAAGTGGTATCAGAGCTTGTGATCTAGAAACTGGTACCAAGAAGAATTACTGCATACAAGATCTGTTAATCATCAAAGTAAGCAATGGAATCCGATTCAACACACATGGTTACTGCATCAAGAGTCCCCATGCTCAAGACTGGAGAGTACAAGATCTGGAAGATGAGAATTCAACAATACATGAGAATGGTTGATTACTCACTTTGGGAAGTTGTTCTACATGGCGACAGTCAACCAGCCAAGACTGCTACTGGGTCAGTCTTGACTCTCAAGACAAGTGAGGAGAAAGCACAGAGAAGATTGGAGGTCAAGGCTCACAGTATTCTCATGATGGGAATACCTAATGATTATCAATTAAGTTTTAATCATATTGAGTCTGCTAAGGAGTTATGGGAAGCAATTGAACTTCGATTTGGTGGGAATGAAGCTACCAAGAAATCAAGAAAGAATCTACTGAAGCATCAGTTTGAAACTTTTACTGCTTTGAGTTCTGAGAATATTGAGGGAACTTATGATCGACTTCATAAGCTAACCAGTCAGATGGCTCTTTTGAAGATTGAGGTATCTCAAGAAGATATCAATCTAAAGTTTCTGAGAAGTCTATCTTCTGAATGGAACACTCACACAGTGATTTGGAGGCACAAGGAAGATTTTGAGAAGATGACTTTGGATGATCTGTATAACAACTTGAAAGTTTATGAATCTGAAGTCAAGGGATTGTCAAGTTCATCTTCTACCACAAACAATCTTGCTTTTGTTTCCTCAAGCAACAAGAATTCTGGTGGTCATCAAGAACAGCACTCTGCTGCTGGTACTTTTGTTCCTGCTGCTGGTTCACATGTCTCTGCTGCTGACTCTACCAACACCAACACCATCAGTGATGCTGCTATTTGTGCTTATTTGGCTGAACTTACTACAAGTACTTCAGTTATGCCTCAATATCTGGATGAACTTGATCCTGATGATGTTGAAGAGATTGATATGCAATGGCAGTTTGCAATGCTAACTATGAGGGCAGGAAGGTTTCTTAAACGAACTGGTAAAGAGATGAAGTTCAGAAGGAACAAGAATGTGGGATTTGACAAATCAAAGGCCGAATGTTTTAACTTTCAAAAGAAGGGACACTTTGCAAGAGAGTGCAGAGCACCAAAAAGAAACAATGAGAATGTCAAGAAGTCTACTGATGAAGAGCCAAATCCTACTACTGCTATGGTGTCATGTGATGGGTTAGGAGAGTATGACTGGAGTGATCATGCTGAAGATGGTCCAAATTGTGCATTGATAGCTGAAGAGGAACCTCAAGTACAACATTTTGCTCTCATGGCCTACTCTTCCTCTGGATCAGACTCTGAGGTATCCAATGAATCATCTTGTTCTTTTAAATCATGTTCTGATACAATTGAAATACTTAAGTCTAGCAATGGAAACCTTAAAATGGAGAATGAAACACTTAAGTTAGACAATCTTAGTTATGAATATGGTTTAAAGAATTTAGAAGAGAAGTTAGAATTTTATAAAAAGGCTGAAATTGAATATCTTGATAAGATCACTATTCTAGAAAATGAGCTTATTAAGAAAGATTGTGAGATTAAGGTTCTTATGGATAAAGTAGAAGAGGCTGAAAAGGCTAAAGATTCAGCTATAAGTGAGACTGAAAAACACATTGTTAGGGTGGAAAAACAACAATTTGCCACTGACATTCTCAGTAAACCTATAGGAAGACACTTTGCAGACTCAGGAAGTAGTCTAGGATATAATGCTGTTGCACACCCTAAGAAACTTAGTGCCAATGCCCCTCCTACTAGGACATTGTCTTTCATACCTGAGTCTGAGGCTAAACCTGTAGGTGAAACTAGTGAAACCAAAATAGAGTCACCTAAGGTTGAGAAAAAGTGGTCTGATGCACCCCTTATTGAAGATTGGGAGTCTGACAGTGATGATGAAGTTGTGGAATCTGATTCAACCCCTAAGAACAAAAAGGAAGAAATTCCTGCTGTTGTTGAATCTAAAGCACCTAAGGCTAAAAAGGTTGAGTTTGTTAAGCCTAAGCTAGGTAAAGGTATCTCTAGGAAGATGGCTGAGTATGAAAACACACCTAGAGTATATCCTAAGAAAACCAATAACTTGCCTAGAGGAAACCAGAGAAATTGGAACAACCTAGTTTCACAAAGATTAGGTACTGATTTTCAATTACTTAAAAAGGCATGTTATAGTTGTGGTAGTTTTGAACATCTGCAAGATGAGTGTTACTACTATCAGAAACCAGTTTGGAACCAATATACAAGGGTGAATCATAGAAACTTTGCTAGAAAGACTCACCCACATCCAAAAAGAAACATGGTTCCCAAGGAAGTTTTGATGAGAGATGGTACTTCTAGAGTTATCTCTCCTATTGCACCAAAAGGGCCCATAAAGAAGGACATAGTTGATTCTGTTGTTAAGGCAAACTCTGCTGCTAAGGTAGACTCTGCTGTTTTGCCTAAAGTTGTTACTGATACTGTTGTGGGCAACCATTTCTATGCTGTTAAGGCCTCAGCTTGCTGGGTCTGGAAACCTAAAGTTAAAGTTTTGGATCATGTTCTCAGACACAGCAGTGCACCAATGCAGTTGAAGAAATTTGACTACTTTGATGCACAAGGCAGATCCAAGTCAGTAATGGCTTGGGTCCCAAAGAGAAACTAATTCTCTTACTTTTTGTGCAGGGCAATCTACAAAAGGAGCTAAAGGATAAATGCATTTTTGATAGTGGATGCTCTTCACACATGACTGGAGACCAAAGCAATTTGGAAAACTTTGAAGCTTTGGATGGTGGATATGTTGCCTTTGGGAATGATCCTAAAGGAGGTAAAATCGTTGGTAAAGGCATCATCAGAACTGGAAAATTGGATTTTGAGAAAGTGTATTTGGTGAATGGTTTAAAGTTCAATCTTTTTAGTGTCTCACAAATGTGTGACAGAAAGAATTTTGTTCTTTTTACAGACACTGAATGTCTTGTCTTATCTCCCGACTATAAGATACCTGATGATAAATTAGTACTTCTTAAAGTCCCTAGAAATGACAACATATACAGTGTGGACATAAAGAACATTATTCCCAAAAGAGGTAAAATCATTGGTAAAGGCATCATCAGAACTGGAAAATTGGATTTTGAGAAAGTGTATTTGGTGAATGGTTTAAAGTTCAATCTTTTTAGTTGATGAAGCAAAAAGTGTACCGCTTTTCGGGGGTCATTTAAGCCCTAAATCGTATTTATTTGATCAAATATTGCCCTAAATCGTTCCTTTTGTCATTTTAGGTACTTTGGAGAAGAAATATGGAAAAGGAAGCATTTTGGAAGTTTTTGGAGCATAAAAGTGAAGAAAACGACAAAGTCTCCAAAGCTGCTGGAAAAGTACACGTGACGGCATCAAGGATTGCTCCCGACGGCGTCACGGCTTGGCAAAAGAGGTGGATATGACAAATACACGTGACGCGCCAGAAAGTTTTACAATGGAAGTCTGACGGCGTCACCCTTTAAGGTGATCAAGGCCGTCACGGTTTAAGTTAAAGAGAGACGGTGTCAAGCACAATTGTGACGGCGTCAACCCTTGACGCGCCAGAGTGGATTTTGGAGGATTAAAGAGGGACGGCGTCAGGAAGACCATCCGGGAACCCTAGCCGCGGCGAGGTGACGGCGTCACCTCCTACAACGTGACGCCGTCAGCCCCCAAATTCTATATATAGTTTTGCAATTTTTAGTCATTAGTGTGCAACTTTGTGAGGAGAAACCCTAAGACGAATTTTCTGCCATTTTTAAGGGTTTTATACCCTTGGATCTCCCATGTTTATTTGAAGATAAGTAATCAATTAATCATTCAATATGTCTATGTGTTGTTTGATTATATCTTGTTCTTGTCTTTTAATTAACATGCTAGGCTAGATTTATCTTGTGTTTGCTTAGATCTAATGAAACCTAACTATTGATTATTGGTTGTTGGTGTGTTATTAATTGTATTGGATGATTGTTTATCGATGTTAGGCTTAAGAAAACTGGCTAACCTCCTATACGGTAACTTGCTTGAACGTCTTAAGAAACATGAACCAATGCGTACTAAGGTTTTTATGGTTGTATTTAATGCATGAGCGAATTCTAGTGATCCCATGTTAGGAGCTTCTTAGCCGGCTCGACATAGGAGTGAAGTAGGAGCTTGTAGAGTTGGGGAAGTACGTACGCCACCCCACGATTGGTATTAAGGAATACACCCGTCATCCACGCAATTAATACACACTAATCAACCGGTAAAAGATAGTTAGGGAGTAAGGAAATCTAAGTAAACACATTTCTCTCCATATAAGTTCCACAACCTTTTCATTTTCAGTTATTTTATTTTATTTGCAATTGTAGTTATTTGGGTTAGTTGACTAGCAACTAATTCCGCCCACTCCTTCAAACCTGAGATTTTACTTGCTTTTATAAAAAATATAAAAATACAAAAAGAATCTTCCCTCACCCTTAGACCTATTAGAGTAGTTTTTCAATCCTAACGACACTATTCCCCTAGAGAACGATCAATCCCCCGGTACTTGCCACTACACTATACTACATCGGTCAGGTACACTGCCTGGTGGGGATTGCAAGCCTCTTGAGATCCCTCGAGAGATAAAACCTGTTGTAAGGTCGCAAAACCACGCATCAAGTTTTTGGCGCCGCTGCCGGGGAATAGTTATTGTTTAGGTTGAATTTTTATTTTATTAGGTCTACTCACTAGATTCCTTTCTAGTGAGATTTTTATTTTATTTTTCTAGGTTTTTCTTTAGTCTATCTTTTTTTCTTCGTTTCTTTGTTCGTAACCATTACCATCCGACATCATGGAAGGTGGTAATATCCTTGATCCCAACAACCCACCACCACAACAACACCCACCTCCTAGAGCCCGTACCTTAGGAGACTACTCCCGTCCTAGCCACCATGGCTATCGAAACACCATTGAGCTCACTCAAGGAGCCAATGTCACTCCCTTGCGATCCGACACCATCCGGTTGGTGCAAAGCGGATGTGCATTCCATGGACTTCATTCCGAAGACCCTAATCAACATCTCAAGGAATTTCTCAAAATCGTTGATTCCATAGACCTTGATGTTGCCACTCGAGAGACGACCCGACTGCGTCTCTTTCAATTCTCTCTGCGGGACCAAGCTAGTCAATGGCTAGAGCGTCTACACGCAGGATCCATCACCTCTTGGGATGATCTCACCACTCGTTTCCTTGCTCAGTTTTTCCCACCAGGAAGAACTAACAAGCTAAGGAATGATATCTTGATGTTCCAACAACGTCAAGGCGAAACCCTCTACGAGGCATGGACTCGATTCAAGGACTTACTCCAAAAAGTCCCTCACCATGGCATAGAACTTTGGCTCCAAGTCCAAATCTTCTATGACCATATCAATCTCTCCACGAGGCAAACCATTGACCAATCGGCCGGTGGTAAGCTACGTGATCTAAGTTCGAAACAATCACGGGCTCTCCTGGAAGATCTTGCTCTTTATGACAACGAAAGTTGGAGTGATCCCCGTGATTTGAATAAAACGGTCAAGGCAATATCTTTGCCTTCGAACAATTCAAGCACTTCCGACCGTAGGATCATAGAACTTGAAGACCAAGTCAAGTTTCTTATGAAATCCTACGAGGCTCCTAAACCTTCAAGCTAAGTGAACAAAATCACTTCTTCATGTGAATTATGTAGTGGTCCCCACGACACTCGTGATTGCGTGGAACTCCCCGAACAAGTTTTTGCGGACTACGCATCCTCGCGTACAGACAGAGCGGGAGACAAGTGGTACACTTTCAAACCCGAGCCAAACCCCTACGATGATTCATACAACCCCTCCTGGAAAAATCACCCAAACCCTAGGTGGAAACAAAACCAAAACGCACAACATACCAATTCTTCCAACCCACCTAATCGTTTCCAATCAAGCGGTTCACCCTCGAACCGTACTTTCAATAACAATCCTTCCAACAATTATGGTAGTACCAATAACTTTGAAGGATTGATGTCCCAATTTATGGCATCTCAAGAAGCTCGTTTGGCCAAGTTTGAATCCGAATTCAATCAACAACAAACGGAGATGACCAATAAAATTGACAACTTATTGAAAGCCCTCAATAACCAAGTGCTATCACCTCCACATAAGGACGCTAGGAACACAAATAGCGGACCCCAAGTAAAAGACCCCTCTTCATCCAAACATGTCCACTTCGTCAACATTGTCACTATTAAACCAATTGATAGGAATGAGGATAATAGTGAACCTGAGGATGAGGTTAAGAAAGTCGAGGTTGATAAAGAAGTTAGGAAAAGTGAGATTGAAGAAGTAGATGATGATGAGGACTACTTAAATAGGCTACCCACTAAGGAAGAGCGCGCATATCATACAGACTTATTCGATGACCCCGAGACACCATACTTCCTAGGTAGACCAATTATAAAAATAGGCGACCCTTCTAATCTCAACATACCATGCAACATCGGACATTTGCATGTGTGGAAAGCTTACGTCGACCTTAGATCACCCATAAACATCATGACTAGAGCCCACTACAACTTGATAATGAAAAAGAAACTTGGGTATAGGATGTTCCCTGATAAGGGTTGGATGAGTAACTTCACGGGAAGAGTTAAGGGATTACCGGTTTATGTAGGAAACTTCACCTATGTCACCGACTTTGTAATTGTAGAAGATATCCGGCCAATAGTCGATGCATGCTTAACTCAAGTAGTTTTTGGAAAACCATTTGTTGAGGTCTCTAGAATGACTTATGAACCTTCCTTAGGGTTAGTTAGATTTAAGGATGAGACCGATGAGGTAAACTACCAAATGCCATATAAGATAGAGCAATTCCAACACTTGTCAAATGTTGAGAAGGAGCTTAAGCAAGCGGTCTACTATAGGAATGATGAGGATAGAAATAAAGGAGTAGACTATGTTATGGAAAGGATATCAGGTTTCTACAAGGATTGTTTGAAATTAGGACCGGAATATAAAACCGGAAATGAGAATGGCCTAGGAACCGTGACCAATGATGGAGTCACGTAATGTACGGTGACTTTGAGTCTAGCTACAAGACTCGTTAATAAAGAAAAGCGCTTCTTGGGAGGCAACCCAAGCTTTATTTGCTTTGTGTGTTTATTTATTTGTTTGTTTGATTTTATTTGCTTCCGTGTGTATGTTTAATTTTTATTATTATTGATTCATGTTCAAAACTAAATTGTGAAAATGCTTTATCTTGTTTTTAACTTCGTCTTAACTACATATAAAGGTATTTTGCAAAAGATAAGTGTAAGGGAAATCCAAATCAGTTTATTAGAACAAATGAACATGAATCATAACAATATTAAATTAACATACATATTAGTAATTGTTTAAGTCAAATGCTTGTATCGAGTCATAATGATGTTTTGCAGGAATTCCAGGAAGTAAGGTATAGGTTTTTCCAGAAATTTTCCGGAAACTTAACATGAGAATTCTGTCAGATCATTTCTGACGGCGTCAGGCCTTACAACCTGACGGCGTCAGGTTTTAATTTTCTGAAATTTTTGAAAGTTTTGTTTTTCTACCGGAATCATAAAAAGTTTTTATTAAATCTCTAACTTATAAACTCCAGGAGTCTGCAAAATAATCATTCCACAAGCATTATATCCTTATATAGATTTATCCCGCCGATGTTATGCAGGTTTTCGTGTTTGTTTTCTCAGGTTTAACAGGTCATTTTGGACAAGGAGATGTATGTGGAATCTAGATTTTGGCGATGCATTAGTCTTGGAGCTTCTACTTTCTCTTGGAAGAAGATCTAACCATGTTACCTCTTTATCCACCAAACGAATCAGGGGAGTATTTGATTTCATTCTTTTACCTTATTTACTTTTACATCTTGTTATTTGAACATTGGGGACAATGTTCATCTTAAGTGTAAGGGGGGGGGGGGGTAAAGTACGATACTTTAGAGAATGCAATTACGCTTGATTTTTCGTTTGTTTAATGGTAGATGTGTAATAAAACTGAGAGAAATACCTGTTAAGGCAATTTTAGTGCCAAATTTAAAATTTTTTACAACATATAGGAGTGAAACTTTGATCTTAATGAGCGTCTCATGGATAGGAGTTATATGACTAGCACAAAACCGTACCATTAAAAAATTTTCCACCCCGAAATATGTGAGGTTCGCCCCTAGAATTGGTAGGAAAAGCATTTATGCTATGATGTGTGTACCGGTAGCACTTAGATTCTAGAACTTGCGTTAGGACCATTCCGAGGCCACAAGTGAGACTACATTCGTGTAGTTAGATTTACTACATGACAAGAGGCATTAGGATTAACCCATTGTTTTACACCTGTGTTTTTGTTATAATTACATTGGCTACATTGGTCAAGTAATTCTCCCACACCCTTTGCGTTGTACTCATTTTTAGTACACGATACCCCTAGTACACCCCTCAGAGCCTATCTTTTCGTTTCTAACTTTAAGCATTTTACTTAAAGTAAGAATTTGTTTACACCCCACTTAAATGTACACCCAAATCGCCTTAGCCTACCTTGTATGCACTCATCTTTAGTGCATTATTGTGACAACATTTGTTTAAACCCCAAGTTAATTATCTAATTGATTACATGGTTGCTAAGTCAAGTCATATCCTTGTACATATTGTTTTGGGACGATTGGGACTCATGGGTAAAGTACTAGTGTAATGGAGTAATGGGAAAGAACAACATTATTACCCCCATATGTGCTAAATATTTTAAAAGTACTCCAAGTGTTTCGATTATCTTAATTCGAGTCATTAGAATAGTTAATTGTAAAGTTATGTAAAAGTTCAAGTGTAAGGGGAATGCAACGCCCCTACGATGTATTATTTTGGATGGTAGGGCAAGAGTGTATCAATAAAAAAAAAATCGAAAAAATCAAGAAAAATACAAAAAAATGAGAAAAAGAAAAGTAGAAAAAAAACATACGGACTACCATCCCGTTTCATTTTATGTTTATTTTATGTTTTTGTTATTTTTTTCATTAGCTTAAGTCGAGTCTAGTCTTGGCTTAGCAACGCCATATTGTACATGTAATTAACCAAGATCTTTAACTCGCCACCAGTAAAATATCATTTATCCAACAAAACCGTGTTTATCATATCCCTACACCTAACATTATAACCCGTTTAAAAGCCCTCTTTGATAGTTTATCTTAGGTGCTTACGCCTTGTGGAGGAGGTTTTCGATCCTTTCCCAAGCCTATGGTAATCTATTTGCTATGACAGGTAGTGAGAGATATTATTCATTTTCATTTATGAGATATACTTTTATGACACCTGAGAGATGTGAGTATCTAAACACTACTTGTGAGGTGCTAGTCTGTAATCTTCGTGCTTATTATGATTAAAGTGGAACGACTATTTGTTGTAATTACTTTTATATTAGCGTTAAATGACCCCTCACTTGTATTTTGATTAGAATAAAAGCGCATTTGCTTGAGGACAAGCAAATCTCAAGTGTAAGGGTATTTGATGAAGCGAAAAGTGTACCGCTTTTCGGGGGTCATTTAAGCCCTAAATCGTATTTATTTGATCAAATATTGCCCTAAATCGTTCCTTTTGTCATTTTAGGTACTTTGGAGAAGAAATCTGGAAAGGGAAGCATTTTGGACGTTTTTGGAGCATAAAAGTGAAGAAAACGACAAAGTCTCCAAAGCTGCTGGAAAAGTACACGTGACGGCGTCAAGGATTGCTCCTGACGGCGTCACGGCTTGGCAAAAGAGGTGGATATGACAAATACACGTGACGCGCCAGAAAGTTTTACAACGGAAGTCTGACGGCGTCACCCTTTAAGGTGATCAAGGCCGTCACGGTTTAAGTTAAAGAGAGACGGCGTCAAGCACAATTGTGACGGCGTCAACCCTTGACGCGCCAGAGTGGATTTTGGAGGATTAAAGAGGGACGGTGTCAGGAAGACCATCTGGGAACCCTAGCCGCGGCGAGGTGATGGCGTCACCTCCTACAACGTGACGCCGTCAGCCCCCAAATTCTATATATAGTTTTGCAATTTTTAGTCATTAGTGTGCAACTTTGTGAAGAGAAACCCTAAGACGAATTTTCTGCCATTTTTAAGGGTTTTATACCCTTGGATCTCCCATGTTTAATTGAAGATAAGTAATCAATTAATCATTCAATATGTCTATGTGTTGTTTGATTATATCTTGTTCTTGTCTTTTAATTAACATGCTAGGCTAGATTTATCTTGTGTTTGCTTAGATCTAATGAAACCTAACTATTGATTATTGGTTGTTGGTGTGTTATTAATTGTATTAGATGATTGTTTATCGATGTTAGGCTTAAGAAAACTGGCTAACCTCCTATACGGTAACTTGCTTGAACGTCTTAAGAAACATGAACCAATGCGTACTAAGGTTTTTATGGTTGTATTTAATGCATGAGCGAATTCTAGTGATCCCATGTTAGGAGCTTCTTAGCCGGCTCGACATAGGAGTGAAGTAGGAGCTTGTAGAGTTGGGGAAGTACGTACGCCACCCCACGATTGGTATTAAGGAATACACCCGTCATCCACGCAATTAATACACACTAATCAACCGGTAAAAGATAGTTAGGGAGTAAGGAAATCTAAGTAAACACATTTCTCTCCATATAAGTTCCACAACCTTTTCATTTTCAGTTATTTTATTTTATTTGCAATTGTAGTTATTTGAGTTAGTTGACTAGCAACTAATTCCGCCCACTCCTTCAAACCCGAGATTTTACTTGCTTTTATAAAAAATATAAAAATACAAAAAGAATCTTCCCTCACCCTTAGACCTATTAGAGTAGTTTTTCAATCCTAACGACACTATTCCCCTAGAGAACGATCAATCCCCCGGTACTTGCCACTACACTATACTACATCGGTCAGGTACACTGCCTGGTGGGGATTGCAAGCCTCTTGAGATCCCTCGAGAGGTAAAACCTGTTGTAAGGTCACAAAACCACGCATCATTAGTGTCTCACAAATGTGTGACAGAAAGAATTTTGTTCTTTTTACAGACACTGAATGTCTTGTCTTATCTCCCGACTATAAGATACCTAATGATAAATTAGTACTTCTTAAAGTCCCTAGAAATGACAACATATACAGTGTGGACATAAAGAACATTATTCCCAAAAGAGATTTAACTTGTCTGTTTGCCAAAGCCACTATTGATGAATCCAAACTGTGGCACAGAAGGCTTGGACACTTGAACTACAAGGCTATCAACAAGTTGGTGAAAGGGAACTTGGTCAGAGGATTACCTTCAAAGGTTTTTGAGAATCCTGAAGTATGTGTTGCTTGTCAAATGGGAAAGCAACATAGAGCATCTTGTAAGTCCAAATTGGTGAATTCTATTACTGAACCCTTGTTTATGTTACACATGGACCTATTTGGACCTACTTATGTGAAAAGTTTGAATAAAAAGATGTGTGCCTTAGTGGTCACTGATGATTTTAGTAGATTTACTTGGGTATTCTTCTTAGCTACTAAGGATGAGACACCTGGCATTCTTAAGGCTTTTATTACAAGGATAGAAAACCTATTTAATCACAAGGTTAAGATCATCAGATGTGACAATGGAACTGAATTTAAGAATCAAGTGATGAATCAGTTCTGTGAGGAAAAAGGGATAACTAGACAATTTAGTGTGGCTAGAACTCCTCAGAAAAATGGTGTTGCTGAGAGGAGAAATAGAACATTAATTGAGGCTGCTAGGACCATGTTGTCAGAGTCTAAGTTACCCACTATCTTTTGGGCTGAAGCAGTCAACACTGCTTGTTATGTGCAAAATAGAAGTAAGATAGTTAAGCCTCACAATAAGACCCCTTATGAGTTATTGCATGGTAGGAAACCTCTGATAGATTTCTTTAGACCATTTGGGTGTCCTGTCACTATCTTAAACACCATTGACCACTTAGGCAAGTTTAGTGAGAAAGCAGACATAGGTTACTTTGTTGGATACTCCACTGAAAGTAAGGCTTTTAGAGTTTTCAATCAAAGGACTGGGCATGTGGTGGAAAATTTGCATGTTAAAATTAGAGAAACCACACCTAATGTTGATGGAAAAGGTCCTGAATGGATGTTTGATATTGATTCTTTAACCAAAAGTATGAATTATCAACCAGTCATTGCAGGTACTACTAACATGTCTGCAGGTACACAAACTAACCCTAATGCAGGTACACAAGCAAAGAAGGATGGATCTGCAGAGGAGTTTGTTTTGATTGAAAAGTGGAAGTTTGATCAGTACTTCTCTCCAATAGATAAAGAGAGAAAGAGTTCAGATGATGATGCTGTTCATAAGGAAGTACCAAAGGTTAATGCAGAAGGTGATGATGAACCTTCTCATGATGATAAGAAAAGGAATAAAGAGTCAGAAGTTGATGGGCAACAAGGGAATTCACATAGCAGCAGTTCTCTCAACTCTGCTGCCAGGCCAAAACACTCTGCTGATAGGCCAAAACACTCTGCTGTTAGGTCAAAACACTCTGTTGTTAGGTTTGGTAACTCTGCTGCTATGCCTAAGGACTCTACTGCTGATAAAGATGATGATTCTCATGATGATTCTTCTGAAGAGATGCTCGAATTAGAAGAAGTATATGTGGATACTGATGATGAAATTGTTGATGTTTTTGGTGCTGAAGCTGATTTATCAAATTTGGAGACTGATATACCTGTTAGTCCCACTCCAACAACCAGAATCCACAGGAATCATCCAAAGGAGCAGATTATAGGTGATGTTCACTCTGCTGTGCAGACCAGAAGTAAATCAAAAGGGTTGAGTGATTTGCTTGATCAGGGATTGTTTGCTCAAACACTTAAGAAGAGGAATAGCCACAAGGATTTACAAAATTGTATGTTTGCCTGTTTCTTATCTCAAAAAAACCCAAAACCATTCACAAGGCTATGAAAGATGAAATTTGAGTTGAAGCTATGCAGAGGAGTTGCTGCAGTTCAAGCTTCAAGAAGTCTGGACATTGGTGGATTTGCCTAATGGAAAAAGAGCAATTGGTACTAAATGGGTGTTCAGATGCAAAAGAGATGAGAGAGGAATTGTTATCAGAAACAAGGCTAGATTAGTGGCTCAGGGATACACTCAGGAAGAAGGAATAGATTATGATGAGGTATTTGCCCCAGTTGCAAGAATTGAGGCTATCAGACTATTTTTGGCATATGCTTCATACAAGAATTTTCCTGTGTATCAAATGGATGTGAAAAGTGCTTTCTTGTATGGAAAGATTCCTGAAGAGGTATATGTGATGCAACCACCTGGGTTTGAAGATCCTAAGTATCCTGATAGGGTCTACAAAGTGAAGAAAGCATTGTATGGATTACATCAAGCTCCTAGAGCTTGGTATGACACCTTATCCACATATTTGTTGAATAATGGTTTTTGCAGAGGAACCATTGATAAAACATTGTTCATTAAGAAAGACAAAAAGGATATCCTACTTGTTCAGGTTTATGTAGATGATATCATTTTTGGGTCTACAAATAAGGTGTTATGTGAAGGATTTGAAAAGCTAATGCACAACAGGTTTGAGATGAGTTCTATGGGTGAACTCACTTTCTTCTTGGGACTTCAAGTTAAGCATAAATAAGATGGGATTTTTGTTAGCCAAGATAAGTATGTGGCTAATATGTTGAAGAAATTTGGTTTCAATGATGTGAAAGCAGCTAAGACTCCAATGGATAAAAACAAAACTTTGCTCAAGGATGAAGATGGGGAAGAGGTTGATGTACATTTGTATAGATCAATGATTGGTTCATTGATGTATCTGACTGCCTCAAGGCCAGATATCATGTTTTCTGTGTGTGCTTGTGCTAGATTTCAAGTGTCTCCAAAAGTTTCACACTTGGAAGTGGTCAAAAGAATTTTTAGGTACCTAAAGGGTCAACCTAAATTGGGCCTTTGGTATCCTAATAATTTACCTTTTGACTTGATAGCATACTCAGATAGTGACTATGCTGGAACTAGTTTGGATAGAAAGTCAACCACTGGAGGCTGTCAGTACCTTGGTCATAGACTAATCTCATGGCAATGCAAGAAACAGACTGTTGTGGCTAACTCAACAACTGAAGCAGAATATGTTGCTGCTTCTAGCTGCTGTGGACAAGTGCTCTGGATTCAGAACCAACTGCTGGATTATGGGTACAATTTCATGAACACCAAAATTTATATTGACAACAACAGCACAATGTGTATTATTAAAAATCCTGTTTTTCATTCTAAAACAAAACACATAGAGATAAGACATCATTTTATTAGAGATTGTTATGAGAAAAAGTTAATTCAAGTGGTTAAAATACATACTGACAATAATGTTGCTGATCTACTTACCAAAAGTTTTGATATAAGTAGGTTTCAATTTTTAGTTGCTAGTATTGGCATGATCAATCTTTAATCTTTAAACATCTTATCTCTGTATGTTTTTGTAAACTTTTGTAAGGATTTGTGCTATTGTTTAGTCAATGTCTGGTGTTTAGTCAAAATTTGTTGTTTCTTAAATTGTTTGCTGTTTAGTTGTTTGTTGCTATGCCTACTCTGCTGCTATTGTGGGATATTCTTGTTTATGTTTGTGGTTTTCTACTAACCTTTTGCAGATATACATGAATACACAATCAAGTAAAGCAAGGAAAGATAAAATCTATTGATCACAAAAGCAAAAGTACATAATAAAGTTTTAATACATCCATTGTTCACAACAAGTTCAAAAGAAAACAAGGCCCAAGGATTCACAACCTAAACACACCTATCACAAATCAAGCTTGTTACTTTCCCTTTCCAACAAAGTCAGGCATGACCTTGCTGCGAGGTCCTCTAGTACCCATGGCCTTTGACACTCTAGGACAGGGAAGTGCAAGTACCACTGGTCTTGATGGTGGACTCTGCTGTTGGCTTGTAGATGGAGCTTGTTTCTTCTGCTGCTTCTTCTTTGGAACAGGGGGTTCCTGCTCCACTGTACTTGGCTATGGACGAGGCAGATTGACACTCTTCGCAAAGGCGGCAGCAGCATTCTCCATTTGTCGCGGAAGCTCGACAGTCAAAGGATGGTTAGGAGGATTGATTTCCCAAAAACCTTGATAATATGTCATGGATTTTGGCCATACTGTTACTTCTTCATCATCGCTAGAATCCTCAAAGGAAGATGGCGTCAATGGAAGCGGGTCAGAATATTCTTCTTCAACAACCGCTTTGCCTTTTTGTTTTGCTGAAGATGAACTTGGAGGAAAGTACTTTGCCCATCCTTGTGAATTATCTGAAGATGAATCTGATGAAATGTCGATGATCGGTGCTTTGGATGAACTCATGGTTATTTGATTTTGAGTTAGGGTTTGTGCAATTGGGGATTTGTTAAGCGATTGAGGGATTTATAGAATTTAATGAGGAGTTGGTAGTGTATTTAAGCTGTTTAAGGGATTAAATTTGGAGATTTTGGGTAAGTTGACTTTTGGTCAAACCTTTCATAACTCTGCTGCTGAGTTTGAAAGTAAAGGGGTTAATATTGAAAATTTTGGCGCGTCTTAAAACCTAATTAGATCAAAACGGTCTCACACACCATTTCGATCTCCTTAACTTTTAATTGCTCAAAATTACATTTGATTCACTCCCAAGAACATTAATTCATATCATTATATCCAAAACCCCCAAATCATAATGGCTCGACGAAAGTTTCTTGATGAGCATAATCAGATTGCGTTTCTTAGTAAGGTTTCTGCAGCTGACGGATTTCATGAAGTTATGGATTTTCTTCGTGCATCTCGATTAAGGTATGCTCTAACAGTTGATCCACCCATTATTAAATCTCATATGCGCCAGTATTGGTCAACTGTTAAGCTAGATACACTCGACGGGGAGGAAAGGTTAATAGGTAGTGTAGATGGAGAGACTATTGTGGTTAGTGAGACAACTATTAAGAGAACCCTTCGTCTATCAGGTGTTCCAACACCCCCAAATTTTACCACTGAGGTTATTTTAACTGAGCTTGAGAGAATTGGGTATGAGAGGCCTGAAAATACTGGAACTTTTTATAAAGGTCTGCTTTGCCCACATTGGAAGTTTTTGTTGCATACTCTTCAACACTGCTTGTTTCCCAAAGTAGGTGGATGGAATGAGTTTAGTGCTCTTCAAGCCATGTCCTTAGTTTGTTTGGCTACTGGACAACCATTTGATTTTTCATCAATGATTTTTGAGGGTATGAAGAAGTTTGTTAAGAAGAAGTTTTATTTGTATCCAAGGTTTTTGCAGCTCATTATCAACAATCAACTAAGAGAACCCTTGGAACATACCCATATTGAGCCTAGTAGCAGAATGGCAATCAAGATGTTTGCTTTTCTGAAGAAGCCTGGGAAAGGTTTTTCTGGTGCTATAACTCCCTAACTGAACATATTTTGAATATTGTGGCTGCAGTGAATGAGGATGAAGAGGCTGGAACTCCCACAGCTTCCCATCACACATCCTCATCTACAAATTTGAATGTATCGTCATCCTCTGAACCCCAACATACCCAATCACCTAGGACTTCACAACAAGAGGACATTGTGACACCTCAGACCAATGTCAGTATGGATGCAGATGAGGCTGGTACAGGTGATGTAGGTACCATGATGGAAGAGGCTGGCACTACTGTTTCCAACTTAGTAGTTGAGCAGGACAGTGCTAACATACTTAAGACCTCAACCATGGCAACATCTATTGTAGAAGGTTCTCAAGAACCTAATACAACTGATGGTAACCCCAGCCAAATGGCTAATATGGGGGGCTCAGATGTTCAACCTAGGGTTGAGACTGAGTTTGTGTCCAAAGATTCATCTCTCGGAGAAGGTCACACATCTCGAAGTGATGAGGACAGGGATGAAACACATGAATTGATGGACACTGATGTACATATTGACAATGCCCATGATACACCTCTCGGACCAGGTAACACAGGTCGAAGTGTTGAGGCTAGCATTGAACTTGAAACAGATGATTTGACGGTTAAAACCCCTGTACAAAATGCCAATTCCAGTGATCAACCTCTCGGGTCAGGTAACACAGACCGAAGTTGTGAGGATATCATGAAACAATTACAGGAATTGACGAATACATGTACAAAATTGTCACAGGAGGTTCTTGGTCTTAGAAAGGAGTTAAAAACAGTCAAAGCTTCTCAGGGTGCTGAGATCAGAAGACTTAAGCTCAGGGTTACAAATCTTGAGGGGAGGTTGAAGAAGAGTTCCAAACCATGTTTGGAAGAGGATGCTTCCAAACAGGGGAGGAATGATCAGGATTAGGAGGTTACAATAGGTTTAGGGGAGGTTGTCAAGGAATCAGGTGAAAATGTTGCTGTTATTGGTGATGAGAGTGAAAAGATTGACTCTGCTGGAGCAGAACACTCTGCTGATGGGTTAAAGGACTCTACTGTTGATACAGAGAAGAGTGCAGGAGAAAGGGAATCTGCTGAATCAGATGATGAAAAGATGACCTTAGCTCAAGTACTTTTGAACATGAACATTGGAACTAAAACACCCACACCATCACAACAACAACCTGCTGCTGAATCTACACATCATAATAAAGAAGCTGCTGAAGAACTTGAAAGGATGCAAAAGTTGAAACCAAAAACTAAGAAGCAAATAGCTTTTGATGCAGAGGTTACAAGGCAACTTCAAGAAAAGGCCTTGGCTGATGAAAAAGCTCAGATTGCTCATGATGAGGAATATGCAAGGAGTGTGGCAGCTGATGAGGAAATAAATATGTTTGAATTTATGGAAAGCTCCAAATCTAAAGAGGTTAATCAAGAAGAGTTCAATGAACAATTGCAATATTTCTTAGATTCTGATATTATTGTAAGAGGTCAAGCTTTCTTGATAACAAAAGATGAGCAGTTGGATTCAAATGAAAGGACAGAAGAGCTTGTGGAGTTTATACTCAGAAAGAATAGAGTAGCTAAGTGGGAAGAGCTGATTCTGAGAATTAAAGAAGGACAGAAGCATGGATACAAACCAAAGTCAAATACAAAGAAAGCATTAGTTAATGATATGAAGTATTATTTGAAGAATGCAAGAAATTATCAGATGAAGGATTTCAAGGGAAAGTCAGATGCCATAATTACAAAGGAATTTTATGAAACCTATGCTATGCTGAATCCAAGAAAAGGTTTCAAAACTGAAAAGAAGAGAAAGCCAGAGGTTATGGAATTTGACAATGTGGAAGCATCTGGAAGTGTTTTGGAGAAACAAGATGACAAGCAAACCATAGAGGTTGAGAGGGAAGAAGTTAAGGAAGTCATTGGTTATAAGAGGACTGGTACAAGAAGTAAGATGAGTGCTAGAAAGAAAAGAAAAGTTCAAACTGAAGATTGTTATAAGAACAAACAAGAAGAAGCTGATGCTATGAAAGCTATTATGGACTTCACAGTTCATAAACCACAACCAGTACCTAAACCACAGCCAGAACCTGAGATAATCAATGCAGTCCCCTTATCAACAAAGTATCCTATTATATCTTATACTGCTGATGTGTTTGATGTCTGTGATGCTAAATGGGAGGTGATGAGATCTGATTTGAAATGTGAAAAATATGTTAGATTTGATCAGATGCTGGAGTACATGGATAGAGAGGATATTGTAAAACTCTGGGAACTTTACAAGGAAAGATATGGTGACAAGAAACCAGAGTCAGTGCCTGAAAGAGTACATTATCTTTGGCTGAGTAACATGTTTGAGCCTGATGCAATGTATTCTGAATGGGAAAAATTAAGAAGATCAAAGAAAGTTGTTAAGTGGTACTTATATCAGTCATGTGGAGTACATGAACTGATTAGAGATGGTGGACTTGGTGTTTACATGTTGATAGAAAAAGATTATCCTTTCTACAACAATGTTGATGTTCTCACTGATATGATGCAACCAGGAAAGTTGATGTTGCAAAGACCATTTGTATCAGATTATCAAGCAGGTGTGCTAATTGAGAAGTATAGAAAGATTCTGCAAGAGAAGGTTTCAAAACAGTAAAGTGTTTGGAAGCATCCTCCTAGTGATTAGCTGGGTTTAAAGGAAACTTGATGATTTTTGAAGAAAAATATCAAGTTTAGGGGAGGATTGTTGGGTCTAAAGATGCTGCTGTTCGAGAAATACACTAAGTATAACTCTGCTGATTAGTTCAGTGACTCTGCTGTTTTGTAACTCTGCTGGTTTGGAAGAATAAGCAAAGTGTAACTCTGCTGCTAGCCCACGAAGACTCTGCTGCTAGACTAGTTACTCTGCTGCTTATTAGATATGTATAGTATGTTAAGGATAAGTATAGAAAAGATACGTAAGAATATTTTTCTTGTATAGAAAGTCTTGTAAACCGACTAGGACTCCTTACGCTATAAAAGGAGGATCTAGGGTTAGGTTAGAGATACGTATCATTATTGTTTTACACTTCAAGGTTTCTTGTAACCCTATTGCTATTGAGCAATCGTATTAATATATTGAAGTGTTGTTTGAGAATTTGTTTTGTGTTTAATTCTTCTTAAGATCAAATATTAAGTTCCGCATAATATTTGATATACAACTCAGGATCAGTTTCTATACCGATTGCTTTAGGTTTATATCTAAAGTAATTAATAAGATCGTGAAGCTCAACTGGGATCAATAGAAATCAAATCTTCTGTCGATTGGAGGTCGGTCCACCTTAATTTCTTCTATTCTTGGTTCTCTTGGTATATATTTTTTGTCTCTTTTTCGTTTGCCGGTAACGGTTAATAAAAACCTTGAAGCTATAAGGTCCCGGTTCTTTTGGGGTGGTAGTAAGGATGTCAAGAAGATTTCTTAGGTTAAATGGGGGGCGGTTCTTGCTTCTAAAAAAGATGGTGGCGTGGGATTTGGAAGTTTGGACTCTATGAATCGTGCTCTCTTATACCGATGGAGATGGAGAGCGATTGGTAACCCGAAGGCCTTGTGGGTTCGTACCATTTCTGCCATACATGGGGAGAATTGCTTTTTTGATATCACGGCTAAACATGGTGGGATATGGAAATGAATTGTGGACTCGATTGGCGATACTCATGCTCGTACCAATTTGGATAAACATGTTATCAAAAGACAAATCGGTAATGGCCATGGTACTAAATTTTGGTTAGATGTGTGGTGTGGGGAGGCTACATTGGCTAAAAAATATCTGAGATTGTTTGCTCTTGAAACGGAAAAACATTGCGTTGTTAGCAATAGGAGGGATGCTATGGGTTGGGTTTGGAGATGGAACCGTCCAATTAGGAATAGCAGGGAAATTAATATTTTTCAAGATATGGTTAATAGCCTTCCATCTAGTCTCAATGATACCGAGGATAAGTGGTTATGGCAATTTAATGGCCACAGCGAGTTCTCTGTGGCTAAGCTTAGGAAGTTTTTTGACCATCAATTACTTCCTTCTTCTTCTAACTTATCGACTCGATGGAATCGTCTTGTCCCAAAAAAGATAAATTTGTTTGTGTGGAGACTCCGACGTGATTGCCTTCCTACTTCCATTAATCTTTTCGTGAAAGGTATTGATATTGTTTCGGTTAGGTGTGGTAACTGTGATGAAGCCGTGGAGTACACCAACCATGTCTTTCAATCTTGTATCTTTGTCAAGCGGATCAAGGTTTTATTGAATAATTGGACTAAGTGTGACATCCCGGACGTCTCAATGGATCGAATTCTCTCTTGGTGTGATTCGCTTAACACCTCGTTGACTCATAGAAATAGACTTCAAGCTATTATTTTTATATGGTGGTGGCATATTTGGAAGGCGCGAAATAATGTGTAGGGTATTCACAATGCACGAAACACTTGTTTGAGGCTTAAATATGGATCGAATGAACAAGAACTAGAGAGAGAAAGTGGGAACTTCTAGAGAGAGAGAACTATGTGTATATTAGCTTGAAATGTAGGGAAGTTCCAACCCTTCCCTTGCAAGGGAAGGGGTATTTATACTTACTAGATAATATGCCCCTAGCGGGCTGTGGAGTGAGCTGACAGAGGGTAAAGACCCGACCCACTCCACAATACTAATTAATAACTAATCTACTAATAATGTTACTGATAATCCTACGAGCTATGATGAGCTAATAATTACTCGGGGTGACCGAGTCTTCAGCTGAATATTCATATTCCTAACAATCTCCCTGTAACACCCCAACCCGACAAGGGCAAAGATGTCACAAATACATGGTTTCATATCAGATACAAGCATTTAAGAAATAAAATAGCGGAAGCCTTAACATTTAAAATCCAAAGGAAAAATAAGTCAACACGACTTATATCAAGTGCAAGACAGGAATAACGAAGTACAAAACAGAATCCAAAATGCCCAAACAATGGCATAACAGAAATAATATCCAAATGGTCACACTAGAATGACAAGGTCTAAACTTCACACAAGTTGCTCTCATCCCAAGCTAAACCCAGCTCCTAGCTTAAAAGTACCTGCCGCAGGAAAAGAAATGCGGCTGAGCTACGAGAGCTCAGTGAACAGATATAACAGAAACAAAGCAATAATATAGAATAAAGAACAGGAAGAGAAATACGAACCGGTCAGAGTCAAGGTACAAGTATAATGTAACAGTAATGAAAGATAAGTGATATCAAGGTCATGTAAATATGTCAAAGTTAAGGAAAGTAATACGGGTAAGTGTAAGGGTAACAGAAATCCACTACGAGCCCAGAAATCAGAAATCATATCAAGTCCAGTAATCAGGGTGTACGGAGGGGAGACCTCGGTACCAAGTACAGGGTGAGGGGTTACCTCTCAGGGTTGGAGTCATGAGCTCCCAGGGGTTGTGAAAGACGTGCATCGCACACACCATCAGTCACCAGAGATAACAAGTCATATATCATATACAGAAAACAGAACAAGTCTAGGATGCATCCATACGCCCCAGGTGGCCAGAGTCTACCAATACACACCATATAATCAAGTCAGGGACGGGATAGGACATCTCTCTCCTACCCTAGAGTCAAGTCATCGGTGCATCAATGACAAGGACATGAACACCTCATGCCTGGTGGGTGGCTCGTAATATCAAACTGTGGGTCAAGGTTAAGTATCAAGTATCAAGTGTCAGGTGTCAAGTATCAGGTGTCAAGTATCAAGTGTCAGGTGTCAAGTATCAGGTATCAAGTATCAAGTCAGAAGGTTCATATCAGAGGGTTCAATATCAGAAGGTTCAATATCAGGAAGGTCAATATCAGGAGGTCAATATCAGGAGGTTCAAAGGTTCATAATAAAGTTCACTTTAAAAGTTTACTATTAAAAGGCCATTTTATAGGTGTCAAAATAATCCTTAAGTACTGGTCTCCATAAAATGATTTTTAAACGGTTTTCATAAAGAAGGTCTTTTCAAAAGGTTTCTATAAAGATAGTCTTCAAAATAGTTTCTTGAAACATTTTCATAATTAATTAAAAAGATTTTCTCATCCAGTTATAACATCAAAAGTATCAAAGTTCAAGTCAATGTTTTATGGCAGGGTTCATATCAAGGTTCATGGCAGGGTTCATATCAAGGTTCATGGCAAGGTTCAGAACAAGTATAAAACAAATATCAAGGCAAGGGTTCAAACAAGAGTCCAAGAGTAAGTACACAGATCAAGGTTCACAATACAAGGGATACATAGCAATGGTTCGGGAAATCTTAAACGAATCTAATAAATCAAGAGAACGAAGGCCCCTTACTGAAAAGGGCAGAATAACCGTACCTTATTCCAATGCAAGCACACAAAATAGAAAAGACTGACAGGAAGTCAAATCACTCCCTCCTCGAACCTAAGGAGTAGAAGACAGAAATACGAAAGGGGTTTAAGTTATCTTCTCATTATAAGTGACTTTATATTTTTAGCAGGTTTCTATTCTTAACAGGTTTCCAGATTTAGTAAGCTTCCATACTTGGCAAGATTCAAGTGATATAATTCAAGTTAAGTCCTTAATGTAGGCTTATTATGGAAGTCATGTTCATTTTGACAAGTTATACAAGTTCAGGGTTAATTATGACAAGCTTTCATAGTTCAGGGTTATAAATGTAAATTTGCCAAAGTTCAAGGTTACAATAGAAATATTATAATTTACCATTCAAATACTTAATTTTCCAGAATTTCACGTTTAGCCTTCAAGTTTCAAATATTTACAAGTTACACCCTTTTAGTTAATTATTTTACAAATTAAACCTTATAATTATGTAAATTACAATTTAACCCTATAATATCCATATTTACCAACCAAGCATATTATTTTACCAAAATTCAGAATGTCACATCCGAGTTTACATTTAGTACGAAACAGCCCCTCATATTTCAGATTTTACACAAATGGTCCCTTAAGTTTACAAAACTTATACATTAAATCATAATTCCATAATAATTACACAATAGACCCATAAATACTCAAAATTACCCAAAACACTCTTAACATTATTATTTACTCAAAATAACTTCAAGTTTCCAGAATTTACCCTTTTAGTCCCTCAAGTTTAATTAATTATAAATCGACTTAATAAATATATATATTTACCCATTTAACCTTTTAAATACAAAATTTATATATCAAGCCCTCATTTTATATTTTATTTGAATTCTACCAGGTCCAAAATTTAACCTTTTAGTCCCTCAAGTTTAATTAATTATAAATCGACTTAATAAATATATATATTTACCCATTTAACCTTTTAAATACAAAATTTATATATCAAGCCCTCATTTTATATTTTATTCGAATTCTACCAGGTCCAAAATAACTTACAAAAATATCCCTTGAGTTTTAAGAATTACAAAACACCCCCTTATATTTTTATTTACAAATCGGTAAATAACAAAACCACCAAAACCCTAATATCAATTCCAAATCATTACCCCATGATTACCAACAACCTTAAACAATCATTAATAACTAGATTTCATGTCATAAACCCTAACCCTAATCGATTTCATTAGGGTTTTATTTTATTTTCTTTCTTTTCTTTAATTTCCAATAAATCCGGTTATACAATTAAATCCACCACGACATTTTTAAGCTTCTAAAATTTTAACCACTATTTTTCCCAGATTATATGGATCGTATAGAGCTCAGAAAAATTTAGCCTCACACCCAAAAAATTCGTACACAATTATTTAGAGTTTTAACACGTTTTTAAGGTTTAATTCTCAAATAATTCGAAGCGCATGCATGGTTCGATTCTATCATTTTATTTAGACCTTATATGATGCAAGAGATGTGAGAAAAATACCAGACAAGATTTAGGACGTGTAGAACAGGTTGCACGAATTAACCTCTCGAATTGAATAATGCGACAACAATAATCCCCCACGAGCACAAACGTGACCAACAGACCTTGTAATCATTTTTCACAGATCATACATGATATGAGGAACATAGGAAAAATGGAAAACGAATTTTACATGGGTCGTACGAATTATAATGGAATTTACCTTACGTTTGGAATAAAAGAAGAAAAATTCGACACCAGGCAAATCCGACCTCTATAAATCGAAGGGCTATTTTTCCAGACCTCTTGAGATGCTAAGGAACACAGGAAAATTGCTAGACACTCTCCAGAAAATCGCAAGAACCAAGGACGAATTTATTTGTGGTTTAGGGTTAATCGGTTTTGTTTTTAAGGAAGAAAATGATAGAATAAATTATATAATGAATTAAAGCTGAGCAAGGAGGGGGAAAGAGGCCATAAAATCGGCCAATTGGTGTGACCAAATCAATTCTTAACTAACTTGATCTCATTCCCATTTTAAGTTGTATTTATCCATTTATTTTATAATTAAAATCAATTTAATAAATAATGTGTATATCATTCGGTCCAAATAACTTCAATAATGTGCTATAAATATTTTTGTGGCATGTACAAACATTTGATTAGTGTCTTATAATTATTTTATGTCATATATAGTTTATTTACAAAAGTTTTGTAATTTATTTGGCACTTATATAAGCTTTAATTAATTTTTTAAAGTTTCAGGGGTAATTTGGTAATTTTTGCATGTTTTAAATTTTCGGGTTTTACACTCCCCCTAAGGGAGGTCACCCCAAAAGTAATGTTCTGAATTTTAGCACTTCTTCTTTGGATCTTGACATCATAGCTCGTAACCATTTATTCTTCAATATCATAGATTGTTGTGCAAACATCCGTGATCTTAAGATGACTTCTCTTTTGTCTTGGATGAACTTTGAGTAATCTTTGAAAGTATCATCCCATTTGAGTCTCCAAGTCATCTTTCAGTAGTAGGTCTCCATGTGATGAAATAAACTAAGAGCCGACATGCTCACACTATATGGCGTCATGATCTTCAGCATCAGAGTTTGCGGAAGCTGTGTTGAAGGTCTTTTGGGTGATCATGACTTTGTTGAATAACAATGATGATGTAGTGTGAACATGTGGTAGAGGATTGGCATCTTTTCTGCAACCAGCTACAACAGCAACCAGCTACAGCATTCCACAGCTACAGCCTCCAGAAGTTCCTGCATAAGACAGTTAGCAACAAATCGACCGGTACTTACAGGTTTGGATTTCGAGATTGTTAACAGCATAGTGTGGAAACTCTCTCTAATCCTTACCAAGACCGTTCCTAATCGAAAACCCACAGAGGGCTTTTTAAGACTATGCCGTAGCATTTCAACGATTAGGTGAGTCGCTGGAGATCACTCCACGACTGTAGACCGTTTGAAACCGCCGCGACCACTAAGCGTAATCCACGAGGAATTACCGAAGTGACCTGCTTTTAGGGCTGCTTGATGTTGACCCTGGCAGGAATTTCCATTCAATCATTGAGAATTACATTCGTAAATTCTCTCATAAATGTTCTGGCAGATTGCTAAGATTTGCGTAGGACTCTTAAGTTTACAACTGGTGTCATTAATGTTGACCAACCAGTGTAGAAGTAGCATGTGTTCCTATGAGATCTTATTTTGCATCTCGTGGCTCTAGACTCGATAGTGCGTTTTGATTTAGTGAGCGGAGGCTGGAGAGGACTGCCACCTTTTCAATATCATCTAACTCGGAGTGAGAGAGACGATAGAAATGTATTGAACTCCGTGAAAATTGAAACAAGAATCCTTTGAGGTACCTTGAGTGGCTAGGGAGGGTTGTACAGCAAATCACTGGGTCCATGATACTTTGTCTTCAATGCCAGCAATCAACTAAGTGATTCTGACAGCATATGTATAGACCCGGTTTCTGCCTAAGTTGTAAGGAGGGCTATTTCTTTTCACCCTTTCTCTTTACAATTCTTTTTCATTCTTCAACCCCTTCAGTGCTTACCGAGACTTCATAACTAACACCTTGTTGGGTTCATTCCAGTGTTGGCTCCATCTCAGTCGGCACTCTTCCCTTATACACATATCTCCTTTTTAATCATACCTAAGGACTTCTACACTAACTAGTGGATTGTCCCTGGGTAGATCCCTCCGGCTCTGGTGGGATCGTGGGAACTTGAACCTAACCTAACCATCCTTATAACTCCATGCGTTAATTAAAATGGTCGGTCTTTAGTACTCATCCACGATAGCCAAACCAAATCTTTGAAAAATCTCTCAAAGTGTTCATGATTCTGAAACACATTTTTGCAAACACTTGAGAGTTTTATATTTTTCAAATGCTCCCCCTCAACATGTGCTCGAGTGATAGTTTTATAAATTTGCACATGTTAGGTAGAGCTCGCACTTTTTGAATTGATCCACTTTCAGTGAACATGACCGATTCGAGACACTCTTACATCACTAGATATACTAGCTTGAAATTATTACCCGGCCTGGTCAAGTCCACAGAAAGTTTCTCGAAATGGTACTCTCTACTCAGATACATCTTTTTCGAGACACGCTTACATCACTGGTTAGGCCAGCTTGAAATTATTACCCGGCCAAGGCGTATCCTTTCGATTGATGACAATTCAAGTTTCGTCAATTCATTGGTGAAGTCTGAGCCTTGCTCACGTGAGATGCCCAAATCCTTAATGTTTTGTTAAAACCATTTGCTCCCCCTCAATATGTGCATCGATATATGAAAGATTTTAGCACATATGGAAGAGCTTGCTTTTATGACCAAAACATTTTGCTCCCCCTCAATATGTACCTTGATATACAAAATGGTTTAGCACATACGGGAGAGCTTACATTAACTTCCAAATCATCACATTATATCAGAATTTCATATTTAAATCACATTCTCTCCCCCGATCAAAAATTTCAAACCATTTGAGATTTGTGATCCCAAGTGATTTAAATAAGTTTAGAAAATTTGGGAGAAAATGTGGTCAGGTTTAAATGTATTCTGATTTTGAAGCATACTATGCTTCCCCTGAAACAACGAGAGAGTGTCACTGCTGATGTTGCACAAATTTGGAAAGGTGTCGGAAATTTGAACAAATATGCTCCCCCTCAATTAATGACCCGTTTTCCATTAAAAGAGCTGTAGTCATTCAATTGAGCGACGGGTATTTGTGAAAATTTAATTCAATTTACCACCTTGTGTAACATCAAGACTCTCTTGAAGAATCAAACAACATAAAGAGTCTGATGAAAAGAAGATTTCTCTTCTTATACACGACATGACGCACTGAAACGTACATCAAGTCGGTGAAACATGGATATGAAGTAATCCATGCCCAGGTGAACATCACCCAGTTGGAGGAACAGCCGTCCTTTGGCGACGTGCTTTCCCCAGAGTGTATCGCGGGTTGCAGTATGAAGTAACTGCAAGCCATTAAGACATGTTTTAACTGATTAGTATAACTTCTGCTCGAGCTTCATTTAAGGATCCGTGTCATTGTTGAATGACATTTCTAGATCCGTAAATGTTATCGATAAACAGAAGACATGCCTAGGTACAACTATTTTTGGTATTTTCTGATTTTTTTTTTCGATTTTTATGGTTTTTATAGGTTTTATATTTTTGTATTTTTCTTTTTGATTTAAGATATATACAACTATGTACAAGGATATAAGAAGACAATCCTTTACTCCTCCTTTTCTTCCTGAAGACACTTGAGGGTTTCAGGAGTCATGCTCTTCATGCCAAGGCGTGGGAGAATAAACTGAAACCTTTCTCTTGGGAGGGCCTTGGTGAAGATGTCAGCTAACTGAAACTCTGTCCTCACGAAGTATAGTTCCACAATTCCTTTTTCAACCTGTTCCCTGATGAAGTGATGCCTGATGTCGATGTGTTTTGACCTGGAGTGCTGAACATTGTTACAACAAAGAGCAATGGCGCTTTTGTTGTCACAATATAGGGGAATTTTGTTGTATGAGAATCCATAGTCCGAAAGTTGTGATCGCATCCAAAGGATTTGTGCACAACAAGCAGACATGGCAATGTACTCAGCTTCAGTAGATGATATGGAAGTACTTATCTGCTTCTTAGAAGACCAACTAACCAACTTTTCCCCTAAAAACTGAGCTCCTCCTGAAGTACTGCGACGAGTGTCTTGACATCCCGCATGATCAGCATCCGCGTAAGCCGTTAACTCCATTGCAGTGTCCTTAGGATACCAGAGACCCATATGAACCGTGCCTTGAAGATATCGGAAGATCCTTTTTACTGCTTCAACATGCTTCTTGGTTGGCCTGGATTGATACCGAGCACACATACACACAGCAAACAGTAGATCGGGTCTGCTAGCCGTGATGTACATCAAAGATCCAATCATGCTTCGATATTTTGTTATATCCACTGGAATCCCTGAAGGATCTTCATCCAGCTTCGTTCTATCAACCATGGGAGTGTCAACAGGTTCACTTGAATAGAATCCAAACTTTTTCAAGATCTCGTTGGCTTATTTGGATTGATTAATGAATATGCCTCCGGGACTTTGAGAAACTTGTAATCCTAAGAAGAATGACATTTGTCCCATCATGGACATTTGGAACTTGGAATTCATCTCCTTTGAAAAACTATCACATTCACTAGGATCTGTTGAAGCAAAGATGATATCATCTACATAGATCTGAACTAGTAGTAGATGGTTTCTTGACTTCCTGGTGAATAGTGTGGGATCAACAACACCCTTGGAGAATCCGTTCACTAGGAGGAACTTGGACAATGTATCGTACCATGCTCTTGGCGCCTGTTTTAACCCATAAAGAGCCTTCTTCAAGCGGTAAACATGAGTAGGATGTTCAGCATCCACGAATCCTTCTGGTTGACTCACATAAACTTCTTCCTTTAAGTCACCATTCAAGAATGCCGTTTTGACATCCATCTGGTAGACTATCATA
This sequence comes from Artemisia tridentata subsp. tridentata, assembly GCA_021014915.2. Taxonomy (NCBI): domain Eukaryota; kingdom Viridiplantae; phylum Streptophyta; class Magnoliopsida; order Asterales; family Asteraceae; genus Artemisia; species Artemisia tridentata. Next base: position 305,694,164 of record CP139501.1, on the reverse strand, counting down.
TTTCGACTAGCAGCATTTGCCAGGAAGATTCTTATAGCTTCAATTCTAGCAACTGGAGCAAACGATTCTTCAAAATCAATGCCCTCTTCTTGTCTGAACCCTTTAGCAACTAGCCGTGCCTTGTTCTTTAGCACATCACCATACTCATCAAGCTTCACTTTGAAGATCCACTTTAAAGCAATGATCATTGCAAGCTCTGGAGGAGGCACTAATTCCCATACTTCAAGTCGATCAAATTCATGGATTTCATCCTGCATAGCCTAGAACCAGCAATCTTTAGTCATTGCTTCTTTGGCATCTTTTGGTTCGACTTTGGACAGTACAGAATTGAAGAAGCACCATAGTGCATCAGTGGCTAGTTGATTACGTGTGGATACTGGACGTGAGGGATTGCCTATGATGTTGTCGATTGGATGATCACTGGTCCATTTTCTGAGATGGTCATGAGGTTGAGGGTTATGAACAGATGTAGCAGTGCTGTGTTCTTCAAGTGAGGATGTGTCTGAAGTATGCTCAGGAGAAAATATGTTTTCAAAAGGAACCTCATCAACAGGAGCAAAAGGGTTAACTTCCAAAGAATGATTATCTGAAGATTCTTGTATTACTGGAGAAGATTGAGCGTTTGATGACGAAGGCGATTGACTGGCAGCTGGAGCGTTGAGACTGACTGATACTGAAGCTATTGGGCCTTCTGAACCTTGTGGGGCTTGAACCTCAGCCATAGGAAGTATAGCAGGTTCACTTGGGATGGTTCCATTCGTTGGCTCAAAGTATTCATCAAACATAGGATCGAATAACTTCTTCAACTCCTCGCATGTAGGTGGCACATAAGAATCTGCAGGCGTGGAATTCTGTACAAGTCCTGAACTAATGGGTCCAGGTGACAAAAGGTTAAGATCGGGTCCAGAACTAATTTGTCCTGAAGCAGGTTGCTCACTCAGCTCATCGAACGTAATATGAATGGTTTCCATGATTTTACGGGTTCTCTTATTGTAGATTCGATACCCTTTACTGTCTGGTACGTATCCAACAAAAATACCTACATCTGCTTTAGCTCTTAACTTTCCCAAGTCTTGACTATCGTTAGTTGGATAGCAAAGTGCACCAAACACACGGAGAAAAGAGAGATCTGGTTTCTTGTTATGAATTAACTCGAAGGGAGTCTTCTCATGAACAGGATGAATTAGGGATCGGTTTTGAGTGTAACATGCTGTTGCAATAGCCTCTGCCCAGAGAAACATCGGTGCCTTTGAAAATATAAGCATAGTTCTTGCAGCTTCCACTAGAGTATGGTTCCTTCGTTCAACCACTCCGTTCTGTTGAGGAGTGCGAGGGATACTTTTCTGATGCGTGATGCCAATACTTTCATAGAAATTACGGAGTTTTTGGTTAACAAACTCAGTACCATTATCAGTGCGGATGATTCTGACAGTTTTATCGAGCCTTACTTGCAGCTGTTTTATCAGTTTAATGATAACCTCTGGAGTTTCGTCCTTGGTTCTCAAAAACTTTACCCATGTGAACCGAGAATAATCATCTACTATCACCAGAACGTACTTCTTTCCATTTATGGTTTGTATTCTCATTGGACCACACAAGTCCATGTGGAGGGTATGAAGAACTTCCAAGTTGGTGTTGATGGTTTTAGGCTTGTGGGTTTGTTTCTTGCTTTTACCCAGTTGACATGCAGAGCAGAGATGATCTTTCTCATATTTCAGTCTGGGCATCCCTCTAACAAGATCTTTACGTGAAAGATTATTTATGGTACCGAAGTTCAAGTGGTTCAAACGACGATGCCACAGCCATGATTTTGTTTAGAGGCTTTAGAAAGCAAGCAAATGGGAGAGGACTTCAACATTTCTTCAATCGATATGGTGTATAGATTGGTGCCCCGACTGCCCTTGAGGAGATCTATACCATCCAATTCTCTGACGAAACATGTATGTTTTATGAAAGCCACTTCCAGATCTGAATCACAAAATTGACCCACAGAAAACAGATTGTGCCCTAGTCCTTCCACATAATATACCCTTGAGATTACACTGTCACCAAACACATAATCTCCATAACCCATAATAGCACCAAAGTGGTCGTTCCCAAATCTAACTGTCCCGATAAACTTTTTCACGAAGTTCTTGAGCCGCGAGCGATCCCCAGTCATATGTTTTGAGCAGCCTGAGTCCAAATACCACAGGACGATTTGTACGACCTGCATTTGAAACCAGACAACAATGGATAACTGAAAAATGTGGATCCCCAAGTGCAGTTGGGGTCCGTTTGGTCAGCACACACATATTCTGGAACCACAGATTTCACAGATGCTACTGTCTTTTCTGAGGAGACAGAACTAGAGGCAGGACAAGACCAAGATGGAAGGCATTGTGACACTAATGACAGGATTCTACCAGTTGGTCTCCATTCCTTATTCTTCACAATTTTATGCTTATTCATTTTAGGTAATGAGCTCTGTTGTCCTAAATTGAATTTCCTTCCAGTGGGTCTCCATTCCTTATCTTTCACAATTTTATGCTTATTCATTTTAGGTAACGTGCACTGTTTTCCTAAATTGAATTTCCTTCCAGTGGGTCTCCATTGATAGCCTACGCTAGCAAATGTTTTTTCCTGTTGCTTTCCAAACTTTCTTGCATGCTTCAGTTATCCTAACATTCTTATCATGGGGTGATGCAGAAGACATCAAGAAAGACACAACACACTATCATGATTAGCAGAAATTAAACAATTGTCGCATGTTTTACAGATAGCATTAGAATTCGAATTAATTACAGTACTTTTGATACTAGAATCAACACGATTCATCCTACTCATTGCAAACTTATTGTTCCTAGGTTGGGCTTCTACATTCTTCAAGTGATCATTCTTAGCTGGCGCAGTCCTATCCTTTCTTGCATTTCCACTAGACCTTGACCCGCTAGCTTGAGTGTCACTTTTTACTCCTGTAGAAGCATCGAAGGGAACATTAGTTTGTTTTTCTGTCACATGCCTTCCTGATAATGATGTGTTGGGTTCTGATGTTTTAGGTGGTAGATCAAAGGCTACATGCTTATTCTCAACAGTAGATGATGATGCAACAAATCTATCTCTATGGCTGCTAAACTTAGGAATTGAGCCTATGGCATATTCTAAGTTTTCCTGAATCCTTTTCGTGAGTTTGCAGGCATAGACAACTGCCCTATCAAGTGGCTTATCAGTCCTATCCTCTTTAACTACCTCACGAAGTGTGTCAAGGCCCTCTCTAAGATGATCGAGATATGTTTGATGGGCAAAGCTGTTATTTCTAAGCTTAAATGGAATACGCCCAACATCAACATCATACTTTTTACCATCAGTAGCCTTTGGTGCATCACAATTACAAGTGGTGCATGGCATTTTACCTTTCACCCGAGCCTTAAGATTCTCAATTTCATTTGTCAAAGAGGTTATTTGATCATTGTGATTGTTTCTTGTAACTTTAATAGAATCATATAACTCTTTGAAATTTTGTTTAACCTTTGAATTTTCTTCTCGATAACACTCATTTTCATAATGTAACTTATTTATGGTGTTTTGATATTGAAAATTCTGAGAATCTGAAGACGAAGGTTTATTGGTGCCATACACTTCACACTTGTTGGATTTCAATTGGGCAATTTGGGCCCTCAGCAGTCGAATCGTGTTCGTGTGAGCTTGAATTGTCTCATCTCGTTTGCTTAATTCAAAATAAGTATCAAATTCAGGAGCATCCAAGGATGTCTTGTCATTTGATATTTTATGTTTTTCATTTAAATGTTGATGTTTCAATTGCAAATTAAGATATTCAACTTCTAATTTTGAAAAACGTTTAACCATATTATCATGGTCATCATTTTGAATTTTTTCAAGCAATTTTAAATTCTCCCCCTCAAGCTCAACAACACGATTCTGGGTGACATTTAACGCAATAGCATACTCATTAAATTGACAAGCAGACAATGCAGAATCAGTGACAGTGTAAAATACATCTTGTGCAATACATTTAGCAATCAAGTTGTCGTTAGTAATGAGTATGTTTTTTCTTTCAATCTCTCGACTCTTAAGTTCTATTGCATATTCATTCACCTCATTTTCTATATCTTTAAACACTACTTCCATTTCTTTTATTTCGGCTTTAAGGGCAGTTTGCAACCCTTTAAAGTGTTCTTTAAGTAGTTTAAAGAATGGCATGACCTCAGTTAAGTAACACCTTTTAGCATGTTCAAAACACCTTTCCCCCTCAGTAATACCGGAGGGTGTGATTCTTTTCTTGCATGTTTTATCGAAATCAGCAAACAGTTGCCAAAGCACATATAAGCTAATAAAGGTTTTACATTCAGTGGGAAGAGATAAAGGCACCAAATTCCTAGGTGTATTGGGAGGATACACCGTTATGGACGCAACTTTTCTAATGAGGGGGGTGTTGGCCTTAAGTTTTTCTACCTTAAGTTTTTCATTATCTTGTTGCCAGAATATCTGTTCAGGTGTTAACTTCTTTTGAGGAGCAAACACAGTCAAACGATTTTCCTCATTATAGTCATGGGGTTTTATTATTATTCGTCTGACTATGCACTCGGGATCCCACATTTTCTCATTCATTCTAACCCTTGTTCTCTCACTTAACTCATCCTCTTCTTCTGTGTAGATATGCTCAGGCGGGTCATGATTGGGCATAAACATCACATTAGAATCATTTAATGCAGGTTGGGCTATCTTAGCAATTTCATGAATAGCTAATTTAGATTTACCTACATTGCTTTCACTATGCTTGTCACTTAACTTTCTGTGCTTATACATCATTTGGGCAGTTTGTCTGGTTTGGTCTTGTGTGTACAACTTATCTTCAAGCTTATTTTTTAACGTCTTGAGTCTAGAGAAATCATTTAAAAGTGTTGTTTCTTTTTGTTTGAATTCTTGCTTAAGTGTAGTTACACACTTTCGTGCTTCCTGTTTCTGTTTGACAGACTGTTCTAGCTGACTTTTCAAAGAACTCAACTCTAATTTTAATGTTTCTTCTCTTACTCTAGACTCTTTAATAAGTGTACTCATTTGACCTTCTAATTTCTGCTCACGTTCATTAAGCTCAAACTTAGCACGCTGTTCATACATAGCCACTTGTTCTTTATAAATGTTAAGTCTAGTGATCAAGTCATCATCAGGGACAGGCAATTTGTTCTCATGGCACTCATATGCATTATCTAAATTACACGCATTATCTAAGGCACCTACATTACTTACAACACAAACATCATTATTTACAAAAGATTCACCATTTGGTACATCAGGCGAGTTGTTGTGATTCAAATACTGTTCATATGAAATAATATTGCTATTTTCCATGTCAACACTACTTGTGTCAGAAACATCTGCCTGATGTACTTCTTTGGGATTCTTTTGTCCCTCGACTATATTATATGTGTCATAAATTTTTAGTACCTCAGATATCACGGATGCATTAGAAGGACCAACTTGACGGGGAGATGAGACCAAAGAAGACAAATTAGCCATGAATATTGTTTGAGCCGTAGGTGCATCATCTACATCCGAGTCAAATGCATCACGGTCATCTGCCTTGAAGATGTTAGGATCATTAAGTGCTAGATCCTGAACTGGTTGCTCATCCACATCTTCATCAAAAGTATTTCCCCCATCTCCTGCCAAGAACAATAACTCTTCCTCATCCAATACAGCTCCATTCTCTTGAGCTTGCATTAACAGCATCTTGTCTTTGAAGTAATCTGAGTTCTGAGGACGTTTAGGTTGATTGCAGTTTCTAGCAATGTGTCCAAGCCCCCCACAATTATAACACTTGATCTGTTTCCCTTGACCCTGATTGGCATTCCCTGCTCTATTCTGCACATAACCTCGACCCATGTTTCTTCCAGCTCTCCCTTGCACATTCTGAACCACAATTTTCCCATCCTCCACCATTGCTAGATTACGTGGGTTGGATGAATTCCTTAACTGATTGTTGGTCTGAGGGAGTGATGCTTGAAACTGTTGAACCAGTAATGATACTTGATTGGTGAGGTTGTCAATCATTTTGTCGGTCTGAGAGTAGCCTGAGTCAAGTTGGGAACTCATAGCAGGTACTTGTGAGTGAAATTGATGATAGCTTGGGTTGGATGATGATTGGATTGTTGGTTGAACATTTTTCATGAACGCCAGTGGATCATTTGTAGTTGAAGGATTAAACTTTTCTCTCAGCACCCGATCGTAGACAGCATGCTTCTCATGTTGTTGCAGATATGCATACAGCTGTTCATAGTTGGTATCCCTTAAACCTTTGTTGAGTTTGACAGCAGTAACAAATCTGTCCCATTCAGGAGTCATGTTGTTCACAAACTTTGAGTTTAGTTGGATATTGGGCATAGTCATTCTGATCATCCTCATATCATTCACCAACTTATGAAATCTCACATAGTAGTCTGTGATATTCTCTCCTGGGTTCATTTTGAAATGCTCGAACTCATCATACAGCTGTGACTCCCGATCTTCCTTTGTGAGTTCTGACCCTGCCAACAACATTTTAACGTTGTCCCACACAGCTTTGGCTTCAGTGTTGAAATTGATGAGCTTGTATACATCCTTTGGAAGACCTTGAATGACTATGTTTGAGGCTCTAATGTCAGCATCATACCTCTTCTTTTCTTCTTCATTAAGATCATTGTAGTTTCTAGGTCTGTCGATGCCCCAAGTTACAGACCCATCTTCACCAGTTGTAACAACATCTCTGGTGGTACCCATCTGATATGGTCCATCGTCAATTGACTTTAGAATGTTAACTCCATTATCTTTTCCCAAGCAGTAAAGTCTTATCCTTTGTGCCCAAGACTCATAATCCGTCCTATCCAGCATAGGTGGACGAGTGTCAGATCCTGCTGCTTGAATATCTTCTGATGATGTGTTTGATGTGGTAGCCATAGTAACTACGGGATTTTACAGATCTTGTGATTTAACCGAGAAATCGAATCTTTCGCGGGAATTTCTAAAATCACCAAGGCACAAACCGCATAGACAAATAGCACCCTTGAGGATACAAACTGCCTAGACAAACCGCGTAGACACAAACCGAGTTCACGCTGCAGAGACAAACCACGTAGACACAAACCGAGTTCACGCTGGAGAGACAAACCGCGTTGATACAAACCGAGTACATGCTGCAAAGACAAACCGCGTAGACACAAACCGAGTTCACGCTGGAGAGACAAACCGCGTTGATACAAACCGAGTACACGCTGCAGAGACAAACCGCGTAGACACAAACCGAGTACACGCTGCAGAGACAAACCGCGTAGACACAAACCGAGTTCACGCTGTAGAGACAAACCGCGCAGACACAAACCGAGTTCACGCTGGAGAGACAAACCGCGTTGATACAAACCGAGTACACGCTGCAAAGACAAACCGCGTAGACACAAACTGAATACGCTCCTCAGAGACAAACCGCGTAGACACAAACCGAGTTCACGCTGCAGAGACAAACCGCGTTGACACAAACCGCGTACGCGCCTTAGAGAAAAACCGCGTAGACACAAACCGCCAAACACGTCGCTTTCAATGCTTTTTGTCCTTTTGCCTAAACTAGTAATAAGACAAACCGCGTTCTCGAAGTGACACAAACCGCGTTCAAGAACTCGTCCAAAGTACACAAACCGCACCCAAGAACACTTGGATAAAAACACTCGAATCACCCAAAAACACCACACAAATCTTAAATCTGTGAATTCAAGCACCAAATACTACTCTTATACTGTTCCTAAGCTAGAAAGTACAAGGTATAACAACTTCTAATCACTAAACAAAGCACAAAATGAGATTTATGTAACTTATCAAATCGAACTAAAAAGCCTCAAAAACTAGACAAATCCGTGAATACCAACTCTCATGGACCTAACCATGGCTCTTGATACCAATTGTAGGGTATTCACAATGCACGAAACACTTGTTTGAGGCTTAGATATGGATCGAATGAACAAGAACTAGAGAGAGAAAGTGGGAACTTGTAGAGAGAGAGAACTATGTGTATATTAGCTTGAAATGTAGGGAAGTTCCAACCCTTCCCTTGCAAGGGAAGGGGTATTTATACTTACTACATAATATGCCCCTAGCGGGCTGTGGAGTGAGCTGACAGAGGGTAAAGACCCGACCCACTCCACAATACTAATTAATAACTAATCTACTAATAATGTTACTGATAATCCTACGAGCTATGATGAGCTAATAATTACTCGGGGTGACCAAGTCTTCAGCTGAATATTCATATTCCTAACATAATGCTATACACAATGGTATTCACGAGTATAGCTTGGATGTATTTAACGCCATTGTTTCCACTTCTTATCTTTGGATTCACAATCGAGATAGGAAGGATAAGACTTCCTGGGATAATTGGAGCGAGTGTCCGTTTGGGTAGTTTTGTGGTTTCGTGGCTCGGTTTCTTGGTGGTCTCCTCAGAACTTGTATGGGGTCGTATCACAAACATCATTGAAGTGAAAACCGGTGGCTCGGACTTCAATGATGAGGTTTTTTCTTATGTCTTAGGTTTTCCTGTAATTGGCATAAGTTTTTTTCAACATTTTTACGACCTTTGCAGTTAAAGTTCTGGGATGGTTATAGAATTTGTAGATTTTTGTATTTCTAGAATTGTTTTGTAATTTTGGATCCTAGTACCTTCCTAGTGGTCCTCATTTATTTATTATATATACTTTTTGCCGTTCAAAAAAAATAAAAAAAAATACAATATAATAATAAGAAAAAGGATTACGGGAATGTGATTCTGAATAGTGACCTTTTAACTCGCTTCTAGTACGATAAAGATGTATGTAGTACTTCACTTTAAGTTTTTATTGTATAACTTTAATATGATAGTATTTCGTTGATTTTTGCATTTCTATAGTTTTCTGAAAAAATAAATTGACCAAAAGATACTTAAGTGGTATGTTTTTTTTTTTTTTTTTTTGAACGGCGACTTTCAATTTTTGGATAAGAGTCACACCTACCGCAACGGCAGGCCCTCATCCACCACATACCAAGACTATGTTGTCTGAACCGGGCCCACGCTGGCGTAGTGGGGATTTTTTAACGGCGTCCATCCGAAAACCGTACCGCCTCCACATGAGTCTTCTTGCAGGAGTAACGGCCGAATGAAAACCGGGGGTGGCTTGGATTTGAACCTGCGCAACATGTTGGAATATGTGAATCATACAACTATAAACATATAAACCAAACATCAAGTACACGAAGCGGAAAAACAAGATCTACAAAACATGTAATTAATTAACTAAATTTAAACGTGATGCGTACCTTTTGGTTTCTAGCAAGAATAAGAAACCGTGCACTCCAAGAACAAGGTAAAACCCAAAATTAGGGTTTAAGATGGATCAACCTATACAAGTCGATTTGGGGAAAAACACAAGCTAAAGGAAGCTTGTTCTTCGTTCTTGTACACACGTATTACTAGCGTCTCAATGTGAAAAGCTAGGTTCATGTATCACAAAGAAAACATCACAACAACTAGGGTTTGATGTTCTAAATAATACATGATCGAGGACACATCATTGTTCGTCAAAACAAGAATAAAAGTAGTAATCTAATATCATGCATATACATATGCATGCATTAATACACGTATTAATGATACAAGCACATGCATAGTATACATCATTACCCTTTTACTGTTTAGTGATTGTATGTCAGTGGGTGGTTGAAGAGAACCGATTAATCATATCGGTTAGGGATATCTTTTATTATTCTTGTCGATCATATGGAGCTATTGAGGTGTTTATATACACTCCAAACTTGCTCTCCAAGTTTGAGTCCAACACCTCCTCAAGTTCCAAAAATCGACACTCAACCCCTTCCACTTTCCTTGTTCGATCATATAAATATTTGTGATTTAATAATTAATCATAAATCATTATATTAATTATTCAAACATTGAGACTCATACGTAATGTGTACAATCCCGAAGTCTCGTGTTCGAAACTGGACATACGTATATTAATTTATATCCACAACTCTAACAGCTCCCACTTGGATATTCATTAATATAGTAATGACATGGGTTAGTCTTGCTTAACACCCCCAATGCCCCCAGATCGACCCTGAGTACGGTTTCCTGGAAAAAACCATGTGATGATTTAATCATCATACTTATCCTTTTGTTTCTAATACCGCGTTAATATGGATATGGATCTAAGTCATTCCATAATTAACTATTCTGTTTCTCGTTATTAATAATTGATCAAGATTACCAAAACATCTGAACGTATTCCAGTTAGACTTTGGGTGCGGCCACACAAACATCTTGTCAACCCTACAAGGGGCCCAGCAGTATTATACTTCAAAACAAATTTGAAGGAACAAATCCTTTCTTGACTAAGAGCATAACCCTTGAACTTTGCATCACCTCTGAAAATAGACCTTATAACTACCAGTTACGGATAACATTAGACTATCTTACAGAAAATGAGCTACATCCTCGGCAGTTACCTGGTATCTCAAGTCTGAGGATAAATATTCATGATTTACTTAATGACAAAGATCCATAAAGTACAATCATGTGGTTGGGATATGTCCTATATTCAATTTATCCAATATTGAATATCATCTGAATTTGGCATGCCCACGCATCAATATACTTTAAGTATATCCTACCAACACTCAGATTTGCCTTAATTCAATAATACTCCCATATTATTGATCGACAACGAACTATTTAGAATAACATAAGTTATTCACGGATTTAAACATGCAAATATAGGATACAATTTATTATTAATGAAAACAAACGTACCACGTACTTTAATTCATTGTAAATAATAATTGCTTAACATCCCTTATCCAAATACTAAATAGATCAATGCATGATTATTCTCATTAATGAATTATGCCACAAGTCATGTTCCACATACTTGTTGACAAGGCATAAATCAACTAATGTTGATCTATCGGAATTTTGAGAATACTTATTTCAAGAATGAAACTCTTGTATGTGTGCATTCATCTATCCAGATATTGCCACATAATATTTCATAAATTGCGTGACATCCTCAACCGCAAATTTATGACAATTAAACTACTAAACCTTTATAGTTTAAAGTATTCTAATTCTTTAATGTATAATGCAACTATGCTCATATTGAGCATAACTAGTATACATGGCCATTTACAAGGATAAACTCCCACCATGACTAGTATTGAGTGTCATCTCAATCTTACTAGCATCATTGTATGCAAACAACAATATGCTATTTTAAAGTTCCCGTAAACTTTAATATCCATTGTGTAATGTTTGATATCTTCAAATCTTTCAAGATTTGTCATCTATATCAACATCTTGCCATATGGTTCATATTTAGAATTTAGGAGCAATTCCAGAATGAGGATGTTAATTCTAAATAATCATATCCATTACACTTAATTATCTAATAACTTACAATTAGATATTAATGTTGTCAATCATCTTTCATCCAAGCATGATACAACAAGCAACATGATGTACATGAAAAATCCTTGTGTCAAACTTAGATTTTTATTCATGTCATATCTTTCCAAAGATATGTTACTATCACTTTCTAATAGTATATCATATTCTTTTAGAATCAATTATTTTACCGCTTATGTTTATAACAATAAACATTCATTTCAAGGTTTTATTTTCTAAACTTCCATGTGAAGTTTCATTCCAAACTAAACCTTAACATATAAATGTTAATGGAATTTTACTTCCTATATGCTATACAACATATATGAAATAAGAAAATATAACACTCCCACTAGCTTTCAGGAATATTAAGAAATATCTTATTTAATTATAATTCAACACTAGATTTAATAACTAAAAACAAGTATATCTTTTAGATGCATGCATTAATCCATTCACAAATGATTCGCATTTTGTATACCTTTAATGATTATTTGAATTCAAATACTCCTTTCAATTACTAATCGTCCTCGCTCAAGTAATTATCCAAGAAAGAGTTTTGATATTCCATTGTTAATTTCATATAAATGAAACTAAGAATGACAATCATAATCTTTATACATTTAATGTGCTTAGAAAGAATCTCAATCACCTTTATTGCTTAAGTGTGATTGATAATCTTTTCACACATTAAATATGTATACAAATTTTGTCCATTATGATTTCTACACCAGAATTTAAATCTCTAGGATTTTCATTCCCTTTGTAGAAACTCATCTTCATTCTATAGTGTAACTATAGAGTTTAAGATCAACTACGTTTCCAAACTAGTTATCTTCTTGGACTGCATTTAGTTATTCATAGCATGAGTAATTTTCCAAATAAAATATTTGCAACTTTATTAACAAGTTTATTAAAATCCTGTAACTCATAATCATCAACATATTCTATAAATATTTGAGATATCCTTGCGGATCTATGCAATGTGAATTCCATCATCTTGAGATTCAACATTAACATGTTTAATCCTCATTATGATTTTGTTAGTGTATTTTTAAAAGATTATGTATCTTGTAATTTTATCTTATTAAGATAAAATCCTACCTCTTACCTTTACAATTTATAGATTAACTATAAATACTTTGCAAATAAAGCAACGCAAACTTGTTCTCTTTTGGGACTTACAAATACATATTGACAGCTCCTAACATTAATTTGTTAATTACCTACTCACAAGCAGTTTAACAAATTTTGAACTTCAATTTTAAGACTTAATGTGATTCATCACATTCCATGATAAATGGTGTCTTATTAATCTTCTAGGTTGGAGTCTAATTGAGTATATCCAATCCATACTCAATTTTCTAACCTTGATATCTTTAGGAAGAATAGAAGATATAGTCATCTTAATCAAACAATATAACAAGAGTTTGATTCTCCTAACTGAACATACCATAAACACTATGTATTTCATTAGGATTAATATTGTAAGTCATTCTTACAATATATAAGATAAATATATATCGTTTTGGCTTACCTATTTCCCAACTAAATCAATTTAATGGTGAAATAGATTTTCAAGCCAATTGCATGCTTTATAACATAAGTACTTATTGACCAAGTCACTTCATGTCAAGTCACTTCATGTCTATGTCTAAAGAAGACATAACTGTTATAATCCCAATCTACGTTATAAGTCATTAATCAATTCAATGACTTCTTGTATATGTCTTAAAAAAAAAACATAACAAGTTAACGTCTTACTTTATTATAAGTCTTATAGCAATAAAAGACTTCATGTTTATATCTTTACAATATATAAACACGTATAACTAAAGTAATCATGAACACCACAATTTGGTTTCAATCGTAATTTCAAGTTAATTTATTACTTCATGTATTTATGTCATTCCAAGAATACATAAACATCTAAATTTGAAGTAGTATTAAATTACTTCATTGTTTTATGTCATTACAACAATACATAAATATTCACATTTGAAGTAGTCTTATTATCATATTGACACTTGTTCTAATAGTTACCTAATTTAGAAACTTGTAAATTAACATAGTTTCATCACATCAGCTATGGCTGCTAGTAATGAAAATATGTAATTTACCTTGTCATTAATATCTATTATCAAGTATACACTGACGCTAGATATTAACTTCAAGTGTTCTATTAATTAGATGTGAATAAAACACATTAGAACATTAATCTCTTACCTTGCAGTCAAGAGAACCCTATAAATCATATTCCTTTATGTTGTTGCTTGCACACAATAAAGATTTCTCCCACTTGTGCATGAAACAACATCATGTATCAAATAAACAACACGTCAATCGTTTGCTTATGTGACCAATATGATTTGTGTCATAGATATAAGTAGATATAGGAACACCTTGTCTAGTAAGGAAACGTACACGACTATCCTTAATACCACAAGTGTCTATAATTGGAAAGTAATCATCTCAAGAGATTCTAGAGATAATCTGGGTTGCTATCAAGATATCAAGACTTGTAGCTCCCACTGAATTAAAGATCACTACATGAACTCATTATTCAGTAATTACAACACAATGCTCCCACTGGATTTGACAACATTGTTAGTGTTGCATAACCAGTAAAAGCAAATAGCGTGCTGTTTACTTTCCTACACTTTTGATGAATCCCTTACGTAACGTTACTAAGGTACTCAAAGAATGTATTCTACTTTGTAAATGATGGAATATCCATCAATGCAATTAACTTGAAAGAATTGGGTATGCAATTTCTTCCTCAATTAGGTCTACCATCCCCATCATGGTATGTAGCACCTTTAAATGGTTAAAGCATAACAACTAGATTAAACATTCTAGTTTGCCTTTTACCAATTATGCGGTAATTAGTCTAGCTTCTAATCTTAATAACTCCTAAACTTGCAATTATGAAACTGCCATGAGTTATTTCTTAGAATTTAAACGATTCTAATTATCTTATTTATACCTTTCTCATTTATGAAAAGGAATAGGATTAAGTCTCACTCTTCACACGAAAAGTAGACTCGGTTTATTCTTTTCATTAAAAATTGACTCTATCCCAAACCTCTACGGGTGTAGATCAATTTACTACTAAAAGAATGTTCCACGTTTACGGTTTTATCATTGCATTAATACATTAAAAGAATTTTCAAAATTCAATTTTAGTATTTTCGATAATTAAACTTTTCAAGAAAATTAAACACCCATGGTAAATTAATATTTAACCATTTAATTTTCACTGAAAACTAGGATCCAAATTGACGTCGTTTCATTACATCAACTGAGGCTGCTAGTAATGAAAGTACTCAATAAGGTACGGGTCAACCCCAATTGCCAATATCCAATTGCAATTCCTAGAATCATGGGACTTACATTATTTTGCCAACATCAGTTGCAAATGTAAGCATGTTTCATCCCATATCTTTATGCCTTGACGCCGTTTTATCACATCAGCTGAGGCTGCTAGTAATGAAAGTGCTCAATTAAGTCAACCAATTTAGAAACATGTAAATTGACGTCGTTTCATCACATCAGCTGAGGCTGCTAGCAATGAAAGTACTCAATTTACCCTTTGATTACCATTCTTTGAATCATCACATCAGCTGAGGCTGCTAGCAATGATAGAATGTAATCTCAGGTGTTTCCGTATTAATTGGGAGGCATATAACTTAAATTTAAGGGTATTAAATTTTTGATGTGTGTAATCAAAATATGTACAAAGATGTCATGCATTCATCTTTGTATCATATGTTTCAAAACCAGTTTACTCATTCGTTACATTTATAAGCTCAAATCATCAAAGTTTTAATTGATGGCGTTGAGAAACTTACAACATTGCCTTAAAATGCTTCGTACGTATTCATGGTGTACTTGGTAAGTCTAATATTGACACACAGACTAGCGGAGAGACAGAATGGAGTCTCTTTAAGACCACAATTTAATGCGAAACCAACCTTATACCCACTTTATAGTTTGTCAATATTAGGTCCGTCGCTTCGACCACTTTTGTACAGTCGCATCAATCAACTAAACACTTATGATTTTCTTGCTTAAAACAATGTTACACCATTATTAAGTCATGTTTATTTTATATTGAAAAATTACCCTTTGTTATAAACATGTCTACAACATATTAAACAAATGCGCAATTAAAAAAAAATAAACATATACAACTTAATAATGAACATGCTAAAAAATCAATTAATATGTATATATTGGTCTTAAGACTCCCATTGGTTTTCGAGCTCATTGTACCCAATGGACCACAGCACCAATTTCTTGGCCGCGTAAGTCTTATGATTAATATATACATAACACACATAATTGATTAAATACGCGATTCTATATGGGGTCTTCCCCAATTTAAGGTCTTCCATAAAAACCTAATTAATTAATTTTAGTAATTCCATCAATTTAATTACTAAAACCCTAATTAATTTAATCGCATACAATTAGCACGTAGAACATGTAACAATTTAGCATCAAATTTCTATGACAAAACATGCATGTTTTTGTCATGGATTCCCCATATTGCACTTATAATCATGTAGCACATATTATCAAGTCAATATAGTACGCATACTAATTAATGACATCTCAAGGTATTCATTAATTAAACACATAAAATTGCATGCAATCCTAGGGTTTCTACAAGATTTTAACAATACATAAAACCCTAAAAAATAATTATTGGTAATCGACCAACAAGAAAAATTAGGGTTTTCATAAATCTTAAACCCTATAATATTTAAAAGCATGTATCTATTCACATAGGTTCAATTTTATGCGTTTTTAGTAATTAATTACACGTTTTAAACGGGCTCTTGATGCCACTGTTGGAATATGTGAATCATACAACTATAAACATATAAACCAAACATCAAGTACACGCAGCGGAAAAACAAGATCTACAAAACATGTAATTAATTAACTAAATTTAAAAGTGATGCGTACCTTTTGGTTTCTAGCAAGAACAAGAAACCGTGCACTCCAAGAACAAGGTAAAACCCTAAATTAGGGTTTAAGATGGATCGACCTATACAAGTCGATTTGGGGAAAAACACAAGCTAAAGGAAGCTTGTTCTTCGTTCTTGTACACACGTATTACTAGTGTCTCAATGTGAAAAGCTAGGTTTATGTATCACAAATAAAACATCACAACAACTAGGGTTTGATGTTCTAGATAATACATGATCGAGGACACATCACTGTTCGTCAAAACAAGAATACAACTAGTAATCTAATATCATGCATATACATATGCATGCATTAATACACGTATTAATGATACAAGCACATGCATAGTATACATCATTACCCTTTTACTGTTTAGTGATTGTATGTCAGTGGGTGGTAGAAGAGAACCGATTAATCATATCGGTTAGGGATATCTTTTATTATTCTTGTCGATCGTATGGAGCTATTGAGGTGTTTATATACACTCCAAACTTGCTCTCCAAGTTTGAGTCGAACACCTCCTTAAGTTTCAAAAATCGACACTCAGCCCCTTCTACTTTCCTTGTTCGATCATATAAATATTTGTGATTTAATAATTAATCATATATCATTATATTAATTATTCAAACATTGAGACTCATACGTAATGTGTGCAATCACGAAGTCTCGTGTTCGAAATTGGACATACGTATATTAATTTATATCCACAACTCTAACACAACATTGGCTAACAGACTCTCCTCTTCATTATGTTAAGTTGTTTTATTAAACTGGATTAATAATACAAGATGAAAACTTTTATGGACTCCATATTTATTATTGAAGAAATCTCAAATTTTAGCTCACGTTTTTTAAGCTACACGTTTAAATCAACTCAACGAGGGTGGGTCGGAATGATGATGGAAGTTATGTGAATGCCAACACTAATAGCTCATCGATCTTCAAGCACTCAGGAAGGCCTCCGGAAACTTGCAAACTTCTTTACTTTAAAGACGAAGTGTACGATGTCGCGATGATATTTGTCCTTCAAATTTGCCAGAAAATTCAACCATTTTAGAAGTGCATCAGTAGCTAGGGCTGTAAACGAGCCGAGCTGAGCCGAGCCAGGGTAGGCTTGGGCTCGGCTCGTTTAAAAATCGAGCCGAGCCGGCTCGGCTCGTTTATTTATACGAGCCGAAAAGTTGAGCTCGGGCTCGGCTCGTCAAATACTCGAGCCAGCTTGTGGCTCGTCGAGCCCGCTCGTTTACATTGAATGGGATATACTTTAACATAAAAAAACAAAAAATAAGCTACACGATTTTAATTCAGGTCAAAATGTCAAATACTAATTCAATTCTAATAAAAATTAGTTCTGCAGTTCTGCAATATGGCCATCAAAGTAATTAACAAAATAACAGACTTGAGTTTCTTTCATCTAGTTGTATATATTATATATTATATATAACTAAAGTTTAGTTTTATATATATATATATATATATATATATATATATATATATATATATATATATATATATATATATATATTTTATATATAAAATATTATATACGAGCCAAACGAGCGAGCTAACGAGCGAGCCAACGAGCGAGCCACGAGCCAAGCCGATGTTGGCTCGGGCTCAGCTCGTTTACAAACCGAGCCGGCTCGACTCGACTCGTTTATAAACGAGCCGATTTCGAGCGAGCTTTTTTCGAGCTTTTTTCGAGCGAGTTTCGAGCAAGCCACGAGCCGCGAGCTTTTTGAACAGCCCTTTTAGAAGTGCATCAGTAGCTATATTTCCTTAACATTTATCGTAATAATTTACTAAAATTCTTTTACCATTCTAAGACCGCAATTATAGCATTTTCAAAGCCGAGTTGAAGGCAGAAGCACCAGATATAACAAATGGTCGACTCATGAAGTCTTGTTAGTATATTAACATTTAAAAATTTTAATCACTAGATGAACAATGATTTAGCATTTGGTAAATACCAAAAAACACCCACTCAAACTTTGGTTATGTTGCTAAAATATATCCTATATTCAATTACATTTATAGTTTAACCCTCATAATATCGAAAAAATACCCCTTTAACTTAATAATAATGAAAGAAAAATAGCCTCTATCTCACTTTCATAAATGACAAAACTATCCCTCCAATTTAGTTACATTTTAGAAACAGTCCTTTGCAAATTGCAAAATTCATCTATGTCATTATATGCGATTACAAAAATAGTCCTTATGTTCAATCTGTGATTGTTTTTGTAACAATATTTACATGAGTAGTCTCTTTTGTTACCTACCGATTTTAGAACGGTTAGTGAATTAAATTTTTGGATAGTTTGCGTTTTAAATTATTTCATAAATAATATATGTAAGTTATCTCACTTTACAAAAACGTCGATAATTATAAGATTTAATCATAATAAAATTGTGTTTATATATAGATTAATTGAAAAAAAAATCGAATACTTATTGTTGATTAATCTTTTATTCCGATGTAATGCGCGGGTAAGTCTCACTCTTTTAAAACATATGTTTCTAACAAAGAAACTTAAATCGACATGTGAAGTTAACAGCCTAACATGAGAACGCAAAAGATAAAAGTGTCGGGGGATTGGCGATGTAATAGAAAGTTTTGTTTTTATATAAAGTATATTGAGAAATTTCAACCATTAGATCTTTCGATCTGTAGTTATTAGCCGGGCATAACTCTTGAAGTAGGCGTTCAAATGAAAAGTGGCCCAAATATATTTTTTTTAAAAAGTGCTCTTAGCATGACATGTGTAATTTGATTCGGTGCGGTTATTGCGTTTTGGTTTTTCGGTGAAAACCGAAACCGCACCGCAAAAGTCGGTTTTTCTATTTTCCAAAACCGCATTGTCGGTTTTTGATGTGCATTGGTTTTTTCGATGTTTTCGGGTTGTGGTGCGGTTTCTACTCACCCCTAAAATCAATTTCACGTATAAGTTTCATGAGCCCATTATTCCTCATACACAAACACAAATCCCTACATATAAGTATAACCACCACCCAAATCACCTTTTTCGGCTATGTAAAAGCCATTGCAGGCGACACTACAGTTGATCTAATAGAAAATAGCCCCAATCATCTTGCTCTCCACCGGTTGCGGCGATAACTTAGTCGATCCAACACCAAATCTTAAAAAATCAAAGATCAACCCAAATAAATCTAAAAAGCGTTGTTATTCTTGTGACATTGTATCCATCTGAAGTGACTCCATGGTTCAGGCGACATGGCAAAAGATTGTGGTGGTTTCTGGTGGTTTTTTGGCAACATGGCCGAAGATGGTGGTGATTAGGGGTGTTATCGGGTCGGGTTACCGGGGTTATCGGGTTTGTCGGGTCGGGTTGAGTCGGGTTTGGATTTTTTAAAAACTCACCCGCAACCCGACTTGATAAGGAATCGGGTTATCGGGTTCGGGTGGTACTCGGGTCGGGTTATGTCGGGTCGGGTGATTCGGGTTATCGGGTGACCCGATTAAGTATGTACAAAGTTTGGGTGTTTTGATTTTGTTTAAGTTTTTGATATTTAGATTCTGTGTAAAGTTAATGTATTTGGATTTTTCATAAAGTATAAAGTCAGATAGTTTTATAAAGTTTAGATGTACTGTTTTTGTATAATTTTGGGTAATTGTAGTTTGTATAAACTTTGGGTATTTACATTTTTTTTTAAATATAAAGTTTGGAGTAATTTGGATTTTGTGTAAAGTTTGTGTATTTTGAATGTTGTAAAAAAACTCATGGTATTTGATAATGTTTTGATTGGGGATGTATTGCTAAGACTTGTAGTGAACTTGCTGCATATTATCTTCAAAAACGACAGTGTACATGATTATAGCAAATGTTGTCATGATTTCTCTTTTAAACAATCGCCAACTTGCATTTACTTAAATTAAGAAAGCTTTGTTAAAGTGTCGTCTGTAGTCAAATATTTAGGCTCCAAACATATGAATTTTCATTAAAAAAAGAATACTTATGTAACTGTCACAGTATGAAATGCATTTGGCTAATTAGTACGTTTATATGTTTGATTCATTTCATTTGCAGTCATAGTTCTATTTGGTCTTAGCAAATAGATGTGTTGAACTCAGTTTACTTTACACTATTGTGATTTAATCTAAACATTACAACATTATCAGTAAAAAAAATAGAACTAAATAATGATTGTCGGGTCTTGTCGGGTTGACCCGATAACCCGACAACAAAATTTTTCTAAACCTAACCCGACCCGATAACAATGTCGGGTTATCGGGTTCGGGTGAAACTAACCCGATAAGCTTTTTCAACTCGATTTAACCCGACCCGATAAGGCTTATCGGGTTTGGGTTCGGGTCGGGTCAACCCGACCCTACTGACACCCCTAGTGGTGATTCACTGTCTTTTTTTTCGGCGACATGGTGGTCGGAAGCAGAAGAAGTCGATGAAACAGGTCTGGGGTAAATGTTGGTGCATGATAGGTTGGCCAGATATTGGCAAGATATTTAGAGAGAAATGTGTAAAAGAGTTTGTGCGAGAGGAAGTCTGCTAGAATTTTGAAAAAAATAATGAGAGTAAAAAAGGGTGGTACTTTTGGTACGCTCACTTTTAATACAACTAATACCCCCATAGCACTCACTTTATTCGTCTACATTTTGGCATCAAATTGGGAATGGTAAGAAGACGATCGTTTAGTTTTATTTATGGTGCGAACAATGCCCCATTATAGATCATTTATCTGTTAGAATTTAACCTCCTTGAACATGTGGCTGACGTGGTTCATTGACAATGAGGATCAGGTTGTGTGGAAAACAAGGGAGGGCAAGTTTGAAAAGTTTGTTGTGAGAATTATGTGGGATACAATACGCCCTCGTCGACAAGAAGTTCCATGGGTTCGTGTTGTATGGTTTGCCTCACCATCCCAAGACATGTGTTTAATTTATGGTTAGTCATGTGTCGTAAACATAAAACGCAAGATAGGCTGAAACAATGGGATGTGGGTGACTCAGTTGATTTAACTTTGCTCTGGTGTCCTTATGCAAGCATGTTCCCAAATCTCACGAGCATTTATTCTTCGAATGCTCTTTTCGGCTAAAGCTTGGAAGCTGATTTCCCTTAAAGCTGGTTTACAGGTTAGTCCGGCAAGTTTAGATGATATTATTGCTTGGTTAATTAGTGCCTCTTTCATTGAAGAATTCCATAGAGAGCATTGTTAGTCGATTGGTTTTTTCTCCTTCAACGTACTTCGTATGGCAAGAGAGGAATAATCGCATTTATTCCAAGGAGTCTAATCTAGAACAGCAAGTGTGTGACGTGATCTTGGAAGTCGTACGCCTAAAGTTGACAACTATTCGGTTTAAGAAGACTCCTAAAGTGGTGCGAACGTTGCTGAAGTGGAAGATCAATTTAGGTTTAAAGTGAATATGGAAGGCATGTGCTTGGCTGCATTTTTTTTGTCCAAGTTCATGTCTTGTTATTCCATGTTTGGTTAGGGGCTGTTATATTCGAGCATGTTCGAATATATAGTTTTGCTTATGCAAGAGTTATAGAGTGGCTCATCACCATTCTCCCATGTAACTAACGATATTTTATTTATTCTATTCACCGAGTATAAAACCCTTTACCCAAAAAAACACTCACTTTATTAACATGAAAAGACAGTTTTTTATGTTTTTTTTAAGGATCTTTTGACTTTTACTATTTTTTACTTGTCAAACTTTAAAATTTCTGTTTTGCATTTTTTTAAAGTAAGATTACGCACTTTTTTTTTTTTTTTTTTTTTTTTTGCAGTTTTATCCACTTTATTAACAGGACAATATAATTTTTTATTGTTTTTTGCTCGGTATTTTTTGTGTTTTACTATTTTGACTTATTTTTTATGACCCTTTTTATATTTCGAAGTTTAATAATAATAAAAAAAAGAAAAAAAAAGAAAAAGAATTAAGAGCAAGAGTAGTGGGGCGTTGAAGCCCCTCAGTTGCCCATTCAACGGTCGTTGAACCACCCCCCCCCCCCCCCCACCACCACCGTTTAAGCCCGTTGAATATGTTTAAAATCGACGCCCGTTGATCCAACAACGGTCGTTGAAGTTTGCATGTTTAATTTTTTATGTACCTTTTATTCTTTAAAATGTTATTTAAAGAATAAAAATATTCCGTTAACAATGTTTATTGAAATAAAAAAACATTCCGTTAACTAAAAAAAAACATTCCATTAAAAAAAAAACATACAATTTATTCAAATTAAAAAAACAAAACAAAAACAAACAACCTAAAAGTTAAAAATATTTTTTCCAACGTGGTGCTTCGCGATTGATATAACCATTGTAAGAATTTCACTATATACTATTCTAATACTTGTCCTTTTTTCTACGTATAATTTTTTTTATTATTTATTATCTTATCATAGTTATTATCTAAAGTGACGTAGATCATATCCTCGATAAACGTGCTCGCACGCAACCCTTAACTTATTTAATGTTTATCTATATAAACACCTTTGACCTAAAACTTTATGATGTCCCAGTTATCACTTTACGTTAATTCGTTAACATACGTTAAAAACTAAACGTTTCTTATCTAATAAGAGTTTTTATGAAACCCTAAACTACCATAACAACATATAGAAAATAACAAAGCCCTAGAAACACTAAAATACAACTTATTTGAGTAATGTACAGGTTACTAAAGCACAGAAACCCTTGATATGTGTCTAAATACACATATATTTCATATTGTTTAACCCCACAAAAACGACCAAAAACACACAAATGACCATATAAATGTTACAAATATCATTAAAATGTGTTTTTGTGTATTTCAAATGCAAAAGGATTAAAAACAATTGAAAAACAATCAATGTTTGCATAATTGGCAAAACTAGTCCCTCGAGTTTCAAAATTGACATAAAACACCCCTGGATATTTAAAAATTGGAAAATTAACATTCAGGGTCCTTTGGTAAATGAAACTTGGCAAGAATACCCTTGGATCATAAGTTTGGAAAATTGGCAAATCAGGTCCCTCAACTTTGAAACCTGACACATTTGGTCCCTGGGAATTTTTAATTTTGGAAATTATCAAATATTGGTCCTTGGGTTATCAAACTTTGGCAAGATTGGTCCTTGTGATAAACTTTGAAAGAGTTACAATTTCAGTCCTTCACAATTCAGAAAATACAATTTTGGTCCTTGTGTTTAATTATTTACAATCCAATCCGGACCCTATTTTATTTAAACCAACCCAAACCAAAATAAATAACAAACCCAGCCCATCCTAAAATGCTAACCCAAGCCCAATCATAAAACCCAAACCCGACCCAATCCAATTTTATTAATAAAACCGGGTCAACTCCAGTCAAACCCACTACCCCGTTTTTCCTTTTCCCTCCTTCTCTCCCACACACTGAGTCACAAAACCATGGTGGTTTTGGCCACCTGCTACCACCTCACCCTTCCACCTCACACCCCCAGTCACTACTCTATCCCTTCCACCTCCACAACATTCCAATTCCCATTAATTTCCCTGAAAATCCTCACAAGCAACCTAGGACTTTTGGCGCGAAAATTACACATGGACTATTGAGATCAATTGAGGAAAACCAAGAGCTGGGATTCGCTGAGAGGGTCCCATGGAAGATTTTGGAAGTGATAAAAGCTCCTTCAACACACAGAGAAGAGTAGTAGATTTTAGGAGTAGTGTAATTTTAATTTTAAATGTCGACTAGATAGTTTTGTTGTAATTTCTTTCTGGGTTTTGTAGTTTTTGAATAATTCAAGTAATTTTAGTTGTAATTTAATCGTTTAATTGAAGTTATTTCAAGTTTTCTTGTTTACCTGAAATTCCCGCCAAAAGTTCTCTTCTTAGTTTTAAAGTTATAAGCTGTTTTACCAATTTAAATAAAGCTCCTAAGAGCTTATTTGAGCTCTTTCAAGTGTACTGGATACCTTCTGTTCTAAATAGCCAAAAGTCAAAATAGTCAAACTTCACTGTAGCAGGGCTTATTATAGCTTATTTCAAATTTTCTGTGCTTATAACTCATTTGGAAGTTAACTCAAGTTATTTTTCTAATCAAAAACTAGTTATGCTTTATTTTCACTCAGAAACTCAAAACAGTCAACAAAGTCAAGGTTTTAGTTAATAGCTTATTTAGAGGTTATTTTAAGTTGAAAATTGCTTATCTCAGTCTAGTTAAGTTAATTGATCAATAATAAGTCAGAAGTATAAGGTCTTTTAGAGTTTTCTGGTTTTAATCTCTAAACAGTCAAAGTAAAGGGGTGTTTGGCTGAGATAGTCAAATGGGTTAAAAAGGGTTGGTACTGTGCATTTGCACTTTCATCAATTTGGATTGAGCTTAATTTGACCTGTTTCAGCTGTTTTTAGCATCTGTTTGTTGTTTTGAAGCTTTTTGCAGGTTTGAGTAAGTTGTTGCAGTCACAAGCCAGTGAGCTGTCACCATAAGCTCATAATGAGCTCTGCTTATTTTGGAGCTATTTTCCCATTTCTCAGGTTCTATATATTCCATTTTCAGTTTGCACTTTAACCCATAGGTCTTGTTTTTAAGATTCCTTAATTTCAGGCATAGTTAGTAGGGTAGTTTGCATCAGTTAATTTCCCTTTTTCTAAGCTTAATATCTGCTCACTCATAGATCCTTTAGGTCTGATTTTTATGATATAGATAGCTTGTAGTATTAGGTTTATCTGTTTCAGTTTGTTGAGAAATTAGGAGCTTATTTATAAGGTCTTATCATGTCTGCAAATAGCCATTTGGCCTGTTCTGTTCCTGCACCAGGGCACTTGTTCATTTAGCCTGATTTCATAAGCTCACACAGAGCTTATTTGTGGACCTCAGGGTTTGCTTCTTGGCTTTTTGGAAAGCCAATAAGCCCATCTTGAAGGCTCAGGGCTTATTTCCTGCTTTCTAGCTTATTTGGTAGGGCTGCTTGCCCCTTTAAGTTTGTCCAATCTCATCTTTATACTGAGTCATCAGCATAAACCACCCAAGTTCATGCCCTCCCCTAGTGCTTATTAGTGGGACCCAGGGGCTGAACCTTGGCTTTTTAGAGAGCTCTTCTGGGTGGCTTTTAGGAATAACTTTTACTTTGGGCTTCCAATCACCCTAGTGGGCCCCACAAGGCCTGCTAGTTGGCCCTTTTTGCCTGTGTTGTACTCAGATTTGGCAAAAGTGCTTATTCACTTATTTCAGCTTATTGCTTGTGCTTTTTCTATTCCATTTTGCTTATTTCAAGTTGTCACATATCTGTTTTAGCTTATTCATTCATGTGTTATCTTTTTGTTGGCTTTTTCAAGATCACCACAGTTCTATTAAGCTTTAAGGACCAAGCTGTTAAGCACTTTGGTTTCCAAAGTGCTTATTTTTGTGATTCAGCCAACATTTCTTTTGTAAAAAGTTCATCATTAGAGTAATAAAAGTAGTTTGTAAAAGAAAATCAAAGAAAAACCAAATATAAAAAAAGTGATAGCTTCTATTTAAGCCATTTGGCTTATTTTTCTGCTTTTTCAATAAGCACTTTTCACTTTTATATTTTTCCTAGCTTTCTGCACTTATATAGTATTTATATAAAAAATTTCAGATTTTTCTTAGCTCATTTAGTATTTATAGTAATTCAATAATAGTTTAATTAGTAATTAATTAATAATAATTAGATAAAAAGTGTAAAAAATATATTTTCAGTTCTAAAATAAGTTTTAGGTTATTTTAGATTTATCTAAGTTTAAATTTTAATTTTCTAGGTTAAATTCATAATTTCTTGTATTTTAGTGTATTATTAAATAGTTAAAAATAGTTATTAATTAATAATAATTAAACAAATAGTCATAAAAATAATTTTAATTTTCCAATAATTTTCTTTTATTATTAGGTTTGTAAAAATATAATTTTCATATTTGTAGGCTTTTTATTTCTCAATTCTCACGTTTTATTTAGTACGTTTACGTAAATTTAAATTTAACGTACGCGTTTTTAGTTTTAAACGTTTCTAAATAAATTGCTCTCACGTACTTGTTCATATAGCTTGTTTAAGCTATTTCCTTTTATATTTCCTTAGTTTAATCTCTCACAACCTTATTCGTTCAATCATCACCCGATCACAAAATCGTTTTACTACAGTGTTCACACCTCGCTGGGACTTAACGACCCGGGGATACACTGTACTCCTTGGTTAGTTGTCTTCAATTGGTTTGACTTTATTTGACCACATCCGTGGTTGATTTAAGTTGACTGTTTGAGGCCGATCAAATTTTGGCGCCGCTGCCGGGGAGGTGTGCTGCGTAAAAACGAATTTGAAGCATTAGTGATTGTTGAATATACATCCATTGTATATTTACCATCCTTGTCCATATTTTCATATTTTTCATATATAAAAAAAAAAAAAAAAAAAAAAAAAAAAAAAAAAAAAAAAAAAAAACAAAATTATCGTGAAGTTAATTCGTTTGACGGATCGATTACCAAAAACATTTTTATTCAAGTTTTCAACGAACAAAAAAAAAAAAAAAAAAAAAATATATATATATATTCATCTTTACCCCTTACCCTTTTTGATTCTTTATCCCTTTACCCTCTATCCATTTGATTCTAAACTTCTTATACCTTTCTTCTATGGCGTCTCTCGGGTACAAATGTTTTGATTGTAAAAGCCCGTTGATTGACAGCCATCGTTGTTCTAAGTGTGCGTGTGAGCGGTGTGGAAAGCATGCACCAAAGGATCGTGGATCTTGTTATTGGTGTGAATTATCCACTAAAGAGTCTCTCAAGGATTCTCAAAGTCCTTCCTACTATCCTCCACAGCCCGAGATACGTGCTATTAATGACAAACCGTCAAGAATCGATCCTAACCTTTCAGGATTTACGGTTAAAAGTTTGTCAAGCAAACGTACAGAACTTAGAACAGTGACTAAAAAGAACGACTTGCCTGATCTTCACGTTTATCAAGAACAAGAACCAGAGACCATAACGGAAGTGGTGGAAATTCCTATCTCTCAGAGCACACCACTTGTCCCACCTCTGGATTTTATTCCTTGTGTTGGTTGTGGTGAGCCGCTTTTTGGTTTACCATGTCGTTGGTGTACATGTGAACAATGTGGTAATGATATTCGAGACGGAAGTTGTTTGTTTTGTGGTTCGAGGAATTCATTTTCTTATGATCCTGATCCGAACTCATTCAACGACTCTTCAAATTTCTCCAACTACCCATCACATTCATACGAGCAAGTATCATATTGTCCAAATCTCAATGATGCATCGTATCAAAATACACCGAACTTTTCTTGTGAGTACTGTGGAGGTCCACATTTTAGCTCTGATTGTCAAACAGGGAATCCATTTCCTTGTAACAATTACGACGATCCATATCACGACCAACCTCCACAGTGCCAAATAACTCAAACTCCTCAGCAAACCCAGCAAGACACTTATCTAGAGCTTCTAGAGTTAGTGAAAAGAGCTGAGGAGTTTAATAAAAAAGCATTTCAGAATGCTCCCAGTTTTTCTTGTGTATATTGTGGGGGTCCTCATGATGATTATCAATGTCAACCTTCCGGTTTTGACAAATCCCCACTCCCACAATGTCCCGTCATTAAAAATTCACATGAGAAATCCATGGTAGAATTATTAGCTGAAGAGTGGGCTGCTAAAATAAATTCCCAAGATGCATTTGAAAAATCTAATAGAGAATCAATTGCAAAAGAAAAAGCAGCCAGTTCTAGCTCTCAATTTCGTTTCATTCCTGATGACAGTGATGATGAAGATATCTTTGATGATGATTCATCAAGTTCATCAGTTGAAACTCAGTCTGTTGTTATCACACCCGAGGTTCCCACTAACTCTCTAAGCATGGGAGACGAGCATCTTGACACTGTTCCTGCAAAGGAATCGGACGAATTCATAAAGTCTAGTGTTGAGAACCTTGTCTCAATCCCAAGTGAGTCACGGGGAACTTTTGATCAAATGTGTGATATCCCTCCTCCTCTTGATTTTTTAAAAGATCATATTGAGATGTTCTCCGATTCCGCTAATGACGATTCTTTATCATGTGGAGACATCATTTATATGGAGGAAATTCCTTCTGAGCCAGTCAGCTTAGAAGAAGAAAATGATGAGGAAATTGACACTGAAATCAAAGATGAAGCTCTTCGAGCAACATTATTGAATGTCAATCTTCTCATTTCTAAAATTGAGGCTTTCAAAGAAAAATCCATTTCATCTCCTATCCCCATAAAGGATAGTGACATTTTTTCCGATGATTCTATTCCGGAAATGGAAGCCTTCCATTTTGATCATATGGGAGAGAAGATTAGTGGCAGTGCCACTTCTCATATTTCTCTCCCCAAATATGAATCATTTGCCTTCGAGGAGTTCTCCGATGAACTCACTCATATCATATCTCCGCCGGAGTATGATAACTTCTACTTTGATCTTGACAAAGATTATCTTTATGTCCTGGAGGGAAATATTCTCAACACTGAGAATTTGATTAATATCAAAATCCCATCCCTCCCACCCAGAATATGTCTTGATCAAATGAGCTTAAGTGATGAGATTTATGATCCAGAAATCATGAATTCTCCTTCTGATGATGATGAGTTAGTCATGATTTTTATCATGACTTTCTTTCTTTTCTTCACCTACACGGTGACTTCTCCTGTTCTTCACTCCTTCGGGAATGAAGACACTATCTTTGATCCCGGCATTTTCATTTATCAATTGTGAGCCGGATCTCTGTGTATATCTCATCGGAGTGGAACTTTCAAGTACTTCAGTATTTATCCAAACATCTTCAACGAAAGTCCGATGGAGATTTTTTGTTCCACGTGCTTCCCCAAGAACCAATGAATGTGGGGTCGAGTCAAGCTAGTGACTCGGTGAACAAAAATATTAGCTCACCATATGGGTTTTCACCCATATTTCTGACTTCTTTCTCTGTTCTACCACCTAAGTGTGGGGGAGAAGCCCCACATGTTGTATATATGTACATTTCAGTAAAAAAAAAAAAAAAAAAAAAAAAAGAAAAAAAAAAATGTAGTATATATAAAATAATGGCTATAGTAATTGCATTTCACTTCTAAGTGTTGTTTAACAATCGTGCTTTGATATTGAGGCAATATTCATTTCTAAGTGTGGGTGGAATTCCTGGCGATTTTGTCACATTATACTTAGTGCACTATTCCCCCATTTTTTGGGCAGAATTTGAAAATTTTTCTTCACTTATTAACATTTTAAATGGTTATCAGTCCGCCATGTCTAACCCACGTAAGGATTGGCTAATCCAGGAGCAAACGGCTCTTGGTAAAGATATATCAAATCCGTTTATGGCTTGCAATTTGCCAAAAATTGTATGGTATTCGACTCACCATATCTTTATAAGTGAAGAGTTGGCTAGCCCGCAAGGTTATGGCTTGTGGTAAAGGCAGTGGAAAAACCATGATTGGTAATCAGCTCACCAAAGATAATAACTGTATTTTATCTAAGAGTTGGCTAGTCCAGAAGCAAACGGCTTCTGGTAAAGACAAATCAAACCCGTTGACAGCTGATGATTTGCTCAAAATCATTTGGTTATCAGTGTACCAAAGTATCACATACTAAAACATTGGCTACTCCAGAAGTGATGGCTTTTGGTAAAGAGATAAAATCCATTAAATTTTCAAAAATATTGCTAGGGACTAGCAATAGTTTAGTGTGGGGGATTTGATATGTGTCTAAATACACATATATTTCATATTGTTTAACCCCACAAAAACGACCAAAAACACACAAATGACAGTATAAATGTTACAAATATTATTAAAATGTGTTTTTGTGTATTTCAAATGCAAAAGGATTAAAAACCATTGAAAAACAATCAATGTTTGCATAATTGGCAAAACTAGTCCCTCGAGTTTCAAAATTGACATAAAACACCCCTGGATATTTAAAAATTGGAAAATTAACATTCAGGGTCCTTTGGTAAATGAAACTTGGCAAGAAATACCCTTGGATCATAAGTTTGGAAAATTGGCAAATCAGGTCCCTCAACTTTGAAACCTGACACATTTGGTCCCTGGGAATTTTTAATTTTGGAAATTATCAAATATTGGTCCTTGGGTTATCAAACTTTGGCAAGATTGGTCCTTGTGATAAACTTTGAAAGAGTTACAATTTCAGTCCTTCACAATTCAGAAAATACAATTTTGGTCCTTGTGTTTAATTATTTACAATCCAATCCGGACCCTATTTTATTTAAACCAACCCAAACCAAAATAAATAACAAACCCAGCCCATCCTAAAATGCTAACCCAAGCCCAATCATAAAACCCAAACCCGACCCAATCCAATTTTATTAATAAAACCGGGTCAACTCCAGTCAAACCCACTACCCCGTTTTTCCTTTTCCCTCCTTCTCTCCCACACACTGAGTCACAAAACCATGGTGGTTTTGGCCACCTGCTACCACCTCACCCTTCCACCTCACACCCCCAGTCACTACTCTATCCCTTCCACCTCCACAACATTCCAATTCCCATTAATTTCCCTGAAAATCCTCACAAGCAACCTAGGACTTTTGGCGCGAAAATTACACATGGACTATTGAGATCAATTGAGGAAAACCAAGAGCTGGGATTCGCTGAGAGGGTCCCATGGAAGATTTTGGAAGTGATAAAAGCTCCTTCAACACACAGAGAAGAGTAGTAGATTTTAGGAGTAGTGTAATTTTAATTTTAAATGTCGACTAGATAGTTTTGTTGTAATTTATTTCTGGGTTTTGTAGTTTTTGAATAATTCAAGTAATTTTAGTTGTAATTTAATCGTTTAATGGAAGTTATTTCAAGTTTTCTTGTTTACCTGAAATTCCCGCCAAAAGTTCTCTTCTTAGTTTTAAAGTTATAAGCTGTTTTACCAATTTAAATAAAGCTCCTAAGAGCTTATTTGAGCTCTTTCAAGTGTACTGGATACCTTCTGTTCTAAATAGCCAAAAGTCAAAATAGTCAAACTTCACTGTAGCAGGGCTTATTATAGCTTATTTCAAATTTTCTGTGCTTATAACTCATTTGGAAGTTAACTCAAGTTATTTTTCTTATCAAAAACTAGTTATGCTTTATTTTCACTCAGAAACTCAAAACAGTCAACAAAGTCAAGGTTTTAGTTAATAGCTTATTTAGAGGTTATTTTAAGTTGAAAATTGCTTATCTCAGTCTAGTTAAGTTAATTGATCAATAATAAGTCAGAAGTATAAGGTCTTTTAGAGTTTTCTGGTTTTAATCTCTAAACAGTCAAAGTAAAGGGGTGTTTGGCTGAGATAGTCAAATTGGTTAAAAAGGGTTGGTACTGTGCATTTGCACTTTCATCAATTTGGATTGAGCTTAATTTGACCTGTTTCAGCTGTTTTTAGCATCTGTTTGTTGTTTTGAAGCTTTTTGCAGGTTTGAGTAAGTTGTTGCAGTCACAAGCCAGTGAGCTGTCACCATAAGCTCATAATGAGCTCTGCTTATTTTGGAGCTATTTTCCCATTTCTCAGGTTCTATATATTCCATTTTCAGTTTGCACTTTAACCCATAGGTCTTGTTTTTAAGATTCCTTAATTTCAGGCATAGTTAGTAGGGTAGTTTGCATCAGTTAATTTCCCTTTTTCTAAGCTTAATATCTGCTCACTCATAGATCCTTTAGGTATGATTCTTATGATATAGATAGCTTGTAGTATTAGGTTTATCTGTTTCAGTTTGTTGAGAAATTAGGAGCTTATTTATAAGGTCTTATCATGTCTGCAAATAGCCATTTGGCCTGTTCTGTTCCTGCACCAGGGCACTTGTTCATTTAGCCTGATTTCATAAGCTCACACAGAGCTTATTTGTGGACCTCAGGGTTTGCTTCTTGGCTTTTTGGAAAGCCAATAAGCCTATCTTGAAGGCTCAGGGCTTATTTCCTGCTTTCTAGCTTATTTGGTAGGGCTGCTTGCCCCTTTAAGTTTGTCCAATCTCATCTTTATACTGAGTCATCAGCATAAACCACCCAAGTTCATGCCCTCCCCTAGTGCTTATTAGTGGGACCCAGGGGCTGAACCTTGGCTTTTTAGAGAGCTCTTCTGGGTGGCTTTTAGGAATAACTTTTACTTTGGGCTTCCAATCACCCTAGTGGGCCCCACAAGGCCTGCTAGTTGGCCCTTTTTGCCTGTGTTGTACTCAGATTTGGCAAAAGTGCTTATTCACTTATTTCAGCTTATTGCTTGTGCTTTTTCTATTCCATTTTGCTTATTTCAAGTTGTCACATATCTGTTTTAGCTTATTCATCCATGTGTTAGCTTTTTGTTGGCTTTTTCAAGATCACCACAGTTCTATTAAGCTTTAAGGACCAAGCTGTTAAGCACTTTGGTTTCCAAAGTGCTTATTTTTGTGATTCAGTCAACATTTCTTTTGTAAAAAGTTCATCATTAGAGTAATAAAAGTAGTTTGTAAAAGAAAATCAAAGAAAAACCAAATATAAAAAAAGTGATAGCTTCTATTTAAGCCATTTGGCTTATTTTTCTGCTTTTTCAATAAGCACTTTTCACTTTTATATTTTTCCTAGCTTTCTGCACTTATATAGTATTTATATAAAAAATTTCAGATTTTTCTTAGCTCATTTAGTATTTATAGTAATTCAATAATAGTTTTATTAGTAATTAATTAATATTAATTAGATAAAAAGTGTAAAAAATATATTTTCAGTTTTAAAATAAGTTTTAGGTTATTTTAGATTTATCTAAGTTTAAATTTTAATTTTCTAGGTTAAATTCATAATTTCTTGTATTTTAGTGTATTATTAAATAGTTAAAAATAGTTATTAATTAATAATAATTAAATAAATAGTCATAAAAATAATTTTAATTTTCCAATAATTTTCTTTTATTATTAGGTTTGTAAAAATAT
The DNA here is from genome assembly GCA_021014915.2 of Artemisia tridentata subsp. tridentata. Lineage (NCBI taxonomy): Eukaryota > Viridiplantae > Streptophyta > Magnoliopsida > Asterales > Asteraceae > Artemisia > Artemisia tridentata. Next base: position 305,660,878 of record CP139501.1, on the reverse strand, counting down.
AATTTTCATATTTGTAGGCTTTTTATTTCTCAATTCTCACATTTTATTTAGTACGTTTACGTAAATTTAAATTTAACGTACGCGTTTTTAGTTTTAAACGTTTCTAAATAAATTGCTCTCACGTACTTGTTCATATAGCTTGTTTAAGCTATTTCCTTTTATATTTCGTTAGTTTAATCTCTCACAACCTTATTCGTTCAATCATCACCCGATCACAAATTCGTTTTACTACAGTGTTCACACCTCGCTGGGACTTAACGACCCGGGGATACACTGTACTCCTTGGTTAGTTGTCTTCAATTGGTTTGACTTTATTTGACCACATCAGTGGTTAATTTAAGTTGACTGTTTGAGGCCAATCAAATTTTGAAACCCTAATGCCACTTTAGTTCCCGATATAAACCCTAATTTCACAAAGCTATGATTTTATGTAATAAAATCACAAACACTAAATAATATTTTTAAAATATATATATGTACAAGTCCTTTACAACAAGGTACAAGTCATTAATGCATAAAAATCATTTATTAATACAAACACTATATAAACTCTAAAAATAATTATTCTAAAGAGCATATTGTGTAATAATCTTATGCATTAATTTTTAAAATAAATTTATTAGATTTACTAATTAATTGTACAACCCTCTAAACCCTTTGTACAACTCCCTAATGCACAAAACCTTAAAAACACATTTAAGTACTTTAAAACCTTAATAAAAAAATTATATAAAAATTATATAAATTAAGGAATTATTAAAATTATATTTTTCTTATTTTCTAAACCTTAGTACAACACCTCTAAGCCTATAGTACAACTCTCCAAAGCACCAAATTATTTTCTTTTGATTTTATGTAGCTCGATATATATAAAACTAATTAGAAAAACCCTAAAATTCATTTCTAAGTAATACATAAACCTTAGGAGCCCTAACTAAACCTTAACCCTAGAGTACCACATGACTAAGCATATAGTACAATCCCCTAAAGCCTAGATCGAACCACACAATCCCATTTACATTAGCCTAGTTCGAATTCAACCAAAACCAAACCAAACCCTATCTTTTTCAAAACCCTAAGTGTCCAAATGTGTAAACCCTAGTCTTCCACATCCCCCCCCCCCTCTTCTAGAACAAGCCCACATGTATGGTAAGGGAGTTTCCACATCTTCTTGTCCCCCTCCACACCATGTGGCGCCACAAATGAGTGACCACATCTCCCTTGTCTCTCCACACACTCCCAAGAGAAGCCCTAGAAACATTTAGAAACCCTAGTTTCCCTTTACTATAAATACACGACCCCTACTCCACTCTAACTCCCACACATCACTCGACACTACCACCACAGCCTTCCTACACCATCACCACTGAACCTACAGCCTTTGTATAAGTCTTAGAGCCCCCTAGGAAGTCAAGGAAGAAGGGAGAACTCTTGTGTTTCATTTTCCAAGCCTTACGCCCAAAACTTGCCCTATTTGATCCATAATTAGCTAGGTAAGTTCCCAACTCATTTCATTTCATCTTCTATACTTTAAATACTCTTAATATCTCTAATGAACTATCCCTAATAATAGTTAAAACCTAAACCTAAAGATTTCCTTTTCTTTCTTTTCTTTTTGGTTTTATCGAATTAAACAAACACACCCTTATATATATATATATATATATATATATATATATATATATATATATTTTACAAGTTCATTAGATATTAAAACATGATAACAATAAGCTTAAACATACTAAATATTAACATATTAAACACTATAAGTTAACTAGAAACCTCAAAGGATCAAAAACCTAAATTTGTTTTCTTTTTCATTTCATTCGAACAAAACAAACACCCTCTTATAATTATTTTACAAACCAAAAACACCTAAAACTACTTAGAAGTTATCTAAATATGTTGTTTATACTAAAAATAATCTAAGATCCCTAGTTAGTAAGTTCTAAAATCGAAAACTAATTTTTTTTTTCTTTCTTTTTGTTTCTGTCGAGACCACAGCAGACCCCAGGTTTGTAACTCAAAATTCAACCACTAAATGAACCTTAAAAGTTCTAGATTTTTGACAGATTAAAGGTCACATAGCTATCTAATTATAGGAAAAAGAACGGAGTAAAACGATTAAGTTTTCATTGAGATATCACCTTTTCTTTTCGCTTGTTTTTCTGCCCACAGATTCGAACAAACGCACCCTTAATAAATTTATTCTGAGCTCGTGAGCTCGAATCACGAGCTGGAACTTTCTAGAAATTAAGTTTATAAACTGATAATTAAGTATACTAAAGAGTCATAAAAAGTTTTGCCATTTTTCGTAAGATATAACGCGTTTTTATAAAATAAGGACGTCGTGTATAACGCGACGGGAGTCTCAGGGGTAATTTCTGCCAAGACTCTATCTAAAATTATAAAAAGGACTTAGTATGCAGTCGACTTGAACCTCAGGGGTAAAAATAATAATTTTATAAAAGTTAAGGTGTAAAAGTTGTCATTTTACGAAAGTTCAAGGGTATAAGTTGTCAATATAGGAAACTTTAGGGTAAAAAGTGTAACATTTTCTATAAAATAATAATAATAATAATAATAATAATAATAATAATAATAATAATAATAATAATAATAATAATAATAATAATAATTAATATTATTATTAGTATTATTATTCTTATTATTAAGAATTAATTTATAAATAAACGAAATATGTTTTCTCCGATAACGAACAAACGAAGTATCTATTTAACGAACGAACGGAACGAAAACTACAGATAAAAGAAATAAGATAAATCTTATAACTTTTGAAGAGACTTCATATTGTCTCAAAATAACATTTAACCGATAACCAAAACGATACGAGGCGAATAATAAAACTTATATATATATTCGGAAACGATTACTAAAACTTGACATAACAAACCAGGTTGCGAGCCGGAGACGTTTATCAACTTTGTTTAACTTTGTTTTCCATCCAGACTGTTCAGGTGAGTTTATAGTCCCACTTTTCTTTATATGTTTTCTAAACTCGTGGGGAGATACATGCTACCAAACTGAGCACAAGTATTTTCTTGATTGTTATTGCACTAGGCTAACTGTCCCTTATTTATGTTATTATTTAAAAGACCCTCATATCATGCACCATTAGTCACCTGCTGGGTGAGTGCGAATATGTGAATAGATCTATTGGCCTGACGACCCATTTGTACTAATCGGATGGATATCTTCGTGGTAGCCGGTTAGACAGATGCATTATATTTGATATCTAATCCTGGGGGCAAACCACTTTCATTTTGTTATGTTAGTGAGACTGGAAACTGTCAACGCATTGCGTGTCATGAGGTTTAGTGCAATATTCCGTATTATGATATAACTGATTTCTCTTATTTTAGCTTGTGTTCAAAACTTATTATAACTTTAAACACTATGGATTCACTCAACCTTTGTGTTGACTTTTTAGCATGCTTTATCTCAGGTAACTAGGAGTATGACTTGGCACAGAGGGACGGAGGACTTTCTTAAAGAGTGTCCATTTTGTTATCATTCAAATAAATTATGTAACTTTTATAACATATTTCCGAACCTCCCTCTGGGACCTATATTATGTACTCTGATTTAAATAATGAATGATAACAATTTTATTTAAAACGTCTTTTTTTGAGTCATTTTCTATTTTCATGACTGTGAACCATGAAGTAATACCCCAAACTTATATTCCGCTGCGTATATCGAAAACGGGGGTGTTACAATTGACCAACTCGCGAGGTGCTTGAACTCGACCCCGTTGTGTCTCTGCTTCCACAGGGCCTTCGCGTCCTCCAGCTGGTCATCCTCGTCATCCAGCTCGTTGGCAGACTCACGATAACAGCGTTCAAACTCAAACATGTCCGCCCGGAGCGCATGCCACTTGGAGGTGATCATGTCCGTGTTCCGGTACTCGTTCTCTCTACCAACCGAGAGGTGAAAATCGCGCTTCACCCGAGCCCAAAAGTCTTTCTTCGTATCATTAGTCTCCGCAGGGATGTCGGAGACGTTCAAGTAAGAATTGACCAAGGCCATTTCTTCGTTTTTTTCCCATGCAGAACGAGAATCGCTAGCCATTTATTTGTGATTGTGGTCATTGACGGCAAGGTGGAATTTAGGGTTAAAGTTTGTGAAGTTAAAAGGTAAAAAGTGTGGTAATTATAACCTAGCGTTAACGTTAAACGTTAGGTCAAAGGGTAATCTTTAACGCCAAACAGGTAAACGTTAACGTTGAATGGGTAAAAAATTGAATGTTAACATTCAATTTCTGACACGTTAACAGTGGTAAAAATGGAATGTTAACAGTCAATCCTTATCTTTAACGCCAGGATTTTTTTATTTTTTTTTATTTTTTATTTTATTATTATTATTTTTTTAAGTAATTTATATCTAATTTTGTATCTTTAACGGTGGAATTTGTATTTTTAAGTGTCAAATAATAATTAAAAAAAAAAAAAAAAAAAAAAAAAAAAAAAAGATGTTAAATAAATAAAAAAAAGTAATCATTACACCCATAGCTTTAACGCCCCAACCAACTACTCCTATTTTGTAAAAAACTTTCATTATGACACATGTGACAGTTGTCGCAATTTGCCTCCACCCACACCCAAACCATGGTCTAAGAGAGGTATTATTTGTACTTTAGGGTGTACCAATAACCAAACTCTAAAAAAATTGTATTGTTACGAAGAGGTTATCTTGTCTTTTCAAGGTAATATTTTCAGTATTTTTTGTTACGGAGAGAAACGAATATTATTGATCTATTTTTGTGTGATTTGGTTTATTCGAAGACAAGGGTCGGTGAGAACATTAAGTAGTAAATAAACAACACTTTGATATTATTCATCAAAATTCTTATGCATTAATGCATACATAATTATATTACAAGGTACAATAATAAAGCTGTCATGACCCAGAAGGCAAAACTAACATGTTACATATATGATGGTAATGGATCTAGACGAGCAATAGGAACGCAAATTAAAGGGTTAGCTCTAGGAAGGGTGATACCAGGTCCTTCGTCCATATCAACATTTGCTAGATTTCCATCTTTTCCAGCCTTCCAATCGAAGCACTGAATCATTGCACCAAGCGTTGTTTGTATAACTTGCAATGCCAGTGATATCCCAGGACACATTCTCCTCCCACTTCCAAACGGTAACATATGAAAGTATTGCCCTCTCACATCCAAGTCGCTTGTTAGGAACCTTTCAGGAATGAATTCAAGCGGGTTTTCCCAATAGTTTGGGTCTCTTCCAAGTGCCCACGCGTTAACAAAAATATTTGTTTTTGCTGGAATATGATAACCTCCCACTATACAATCTTTAGTTGATTGTCTGGGAATCAAGGGCACAGTTGGATGGAGGCGTAAGGTTTCCTTGACAATTGCTTGGAGGTACGGAAGGTTTTGTGTATCTGATTCTTGTAAAGATCTGTTTTTGCCAACAACCTGATCAATTTCTTCTGCCGCTTTCTTCATGATATTTGGATGGTTTATAAGCTCTGCCATACCCCATTCTATGGTACTCGCTGAAGTGTCAGTTCCTCCAGCAAATAAATTCTAAAACAATAAGGAAAGACAAGTTAGTTTTTGATAATTGGGGCGAGCAAAATGTATGAAAAACACCTCAGCATAAAATGGACATAATTTTGACCCGTTTAGAGTTACAAGGCCGTTGCGCATGGTTAGAAAGCTCACAACGAGTCATACATACCAGGATGAGTGCTTTGATGTTCTCTCTTGTCCAATCTATCTCTAAGCTCTTATCTTGTTCGATATCAAGTAAAATGTCTAGCAAATCCTTCACTTGTCGTGTCCCACGCTTTCTCGCTTCCTCATGCTCTTTTATAATCCTTTCTATCAATGCATCAAATCTACCATGAATATCTTTTGACCTTCTCCCAAATCCTTGCAAGTCTACATTCTTAAACAACCATATGTAGTCCGAAAGGTTAAAGTTACCCATCAGTGCAGTTATCTCACGAACTAATTTCCCAACTTCCTTTGCTTCACTTCCATTATCCGAACATCGTTCACTCATAACCATTCTCGTTATCACGTTATTACTCAACTTCAATAACTCGCCACCAAGATTTACAGCCATCCCATTTTTAACTATTCTAGATAATGATGTTATAAAACTGTTAATCTCATCCTGCCTAACTTTAAGGAACAAGTCAAGTGTTGCTCCATTTAGGAGTTGTGACATAACTATTTTCTTCATGAACTTCCAATAAAGTCCATAATTAGCAAACGAGAAATCTTTTGATCCGTACGTTAGATAAGCCAAGGCTGAATTATTTTGTGGTCGATTTAAAAAGGAGCTTTCATTAGTTTTAAGGATTTCTTTCGCGGTTTCTGGTGAGCATATGACCACACAAGGAACATAGCCTAAGAAGAGACGATAAACTGGCTCATGACGTAACGAAAGTTTGTAAAAAGCTTGGTGAGGGATACGAGTAAGGAGGTGAAGATGTCCGACTATTGGAAGGGCGAACGGGCTCGGGGGAAGATGAGACTTAGCTCGTTTAGAAATAAAGAAAGCCCGGATCAAAATGGTGACCATGCATATGAGAAAGATGGTCATGTAAGCATGGAAATCTGCCATTGTGTTAAGAGCAATAAAATAAAAAAGTCTTAATTTTTACTGTATCAATCTTTTCATTTTGGAGAGTACTTTAGTCTTCGTTTGGATAGTACTTTATGGTTTTATTTTTGTGGTCGAGATAAGAATGAAAGGTGTGGCAACATGCCATTTGGGCTCGTGGCAAAATGATATTTCGGTTCCACGGGATGTCACATCATCATTCCGACTTTCAACTCTCATACTCTAACACTCTGTTCTCAAGTATTTTTTTTAGAATGAAAGGTAAAGTAAAGAAAATGATGTGAGAGGAAGTAAATGTAGTGAAAATAATTGTGTTCTTAAGTTTGGAGTGAAAGAAAGGTAAAGTAAAAAAATGTTAGTCACTTTTTATATTTTTACTATAATACCCTTGTACACACATAATAAATACAAATTGGTGAGGGGCACTTTTGTCACAAACATTATTTGATAGTGGGACCAGTCACTTTACTTCACTTGCAGCCCAATTATGTGCTGAAAGTTTGACATGAAAAAAACAAAGAGCAATATGTCATTTTACTTCTATTTACTTTCATTCACTTACTTCAAAAAACTAGAGAACATGATTTTTTTTTTTTTTGATCCTTCATTTACTTCCATTTACTTACTTCCCAAACTCTTGAGAACAGAGTGTAAAACACTCCTTCACTCCCAACGTGCCATTTGGGCCTCACCCACTTACAATTTTATTTTCTTTTTTTCAAACAAACTATCTTCCATTCATTCAAATAAAAATAAAATACGAAACTAAAAAATAATACAAAAAAAAAAAAAAAAAAAAAACGTACGGAAAAAAAATAAAAAAAATAAAAAACATACAACAAATAAAAACATACAAAACTTAAAAAATGAAATATTGCCCGGTCACTCTTGATTATATTTTGCCAGCATTGCTTCTTGTTTCTTTTTTATGATAGCGACTTTGCGTTCCGGCAACCCGTCGTTATTAATCGTGAGAAACTCTAATTCTTTACACTCTATTATTGCCAGTTCTTCTCTCTTCGCCTGCTATAATTTTGCGTCTATAATCCGAAGATAAAATCTCCGATAAAGACTCCGAGCAACATTTCGCGTCAAAATCCACTGTGGTGTGGTTGTTTTTTTGAAGGCTTTGCAATTCATTTTCCTTTGCGTCGTTGTCCACGGGTTTCTTTTGGTGGTGATGGTGGTGGTTCTTTGAATTGTGGTTGAAAGAATTGCGGTTGTGATTGTTGTGGTTGAAAGAATTGTGGTGGCACATTTCTTTGATATTGGTAATTTTGGAATGGGTTGTTGAGTTGTTGGTTTTGATGATACAAAAGTTGTTGTTGATAAAGTTATTCGGGTGTCATTTGCGTACCATACGGAGGAAATGTATCAACGTTTATAAACGTTGATACATTGTCAAATATGTCTTGTCCTCTTATGGGGTATAAACGTTTATTGCCCTCTCAAATAATTCAAGCGGGTTTTCCCAATAATTTTTATTTGATAGGGTTTGTGAAACTTATGGGGTATAAACGTTGATACATTGTCAAATATGTCTTGTCCTCTTAAAGAATGAGGGCATGTTATATCAATCATTATTTATACGTCTTTATCAAACTACCAATTGAACTTCTAGTTGAGTTTTTATGAGTGTTTATATGTAAGTTGAGCAGGTCCTTAACAAAAAGGATGAATACATATGTATTCATGTTCAATATTAACGCAAAGAAACTAAAATAAATAAAATTAGAATAATAAGAAGGATTTTGAGCCACATATTTCCAATAAAAGAGAGAATTTTAGAGAAAGATGCATCTCTTTTTGTAAGTATATCTGAAATGTGGTATATTATATTATATAAAGTATTAATATTGTGTATTATCTCTTATATAATTAGAGATTTTCAAAAAGTGATAAAAGAAGTTTGAAAATTTCAACTGGACTAATGGGAGTGCAATATTTCACTTGTCTGGCAAAATTGAGAATTTCTATTAGTCACGAAAAGTCAAAATTTGCTTCAATTTTGTCAAACTTATCTAAATTTTATCCAGCAAAATAAATATGTATAAAAATACATGTGTCGATTTAAAAAAAAAAAAAAAAAAAAAACTTATAACATGAGGGGGTAATTAATAAATCTTTAGTTGTTAAATTTTAAATAAAATATATAGACTTGCGTATATTTATCAATTTACATGTTTTTTAGTAACTTTTTAAATTTAATAAATACTCCCTATACTTTATATTTTATAGAAAAATAATACAACAATATGTTGTTTGTATCCATAAATATGAATACACAATATTATACATATACAAATGACTCATTTTGTTCTTCTTTATGAGATTAAGTAAGGATTTCCGGAAATATATTCTTTTTTGACGTACTCTCCACATTCAATAAAGACTCACTATTCCTCTTTATAAGTTTAACCCGCGCACGGGTTTGAACATCGGCTCAATTTTATTAATAGGAAAATAAATATTAAAATGAAGGCACGACCTCACACGTTAGTATGAGATAAAACTAAATAGACGAGATTCCACATATAACAACGATACATATTTTTTCAAGGTCGTTATATTAAACACACAAACTACATGATAGCAATGGTTAAATTTAGAAAGATCAACCTAAACATCATGTTAGTTAAACAAAGTCAAAAACTTTGTGCAACAAAAACATATACAACATATTAGTTGATACTAATACATAATGAAAAAACTATATAAAAACTCGTGTGTGCACGGGTATTCTAACTATATAAGTATTAAAAATTATTATAATTTTATAGTCTTAAACATTACAAAAGTATGGGTTTGTAAATTGTCACAAGTCACAACATTTAACTTCAAAACAAAGTTATTTAAATATTATTACCCCGTTATAATATCTACTCAAACCTGTGTGTGCACGGATTATGAAACTAGTATTATATTATATTAATATCAGTGTTGCAAAGCAAGGCCTACAAGGCCGATCAATCGCCGATTAGGTGCTACAAGGCCACCAACCTTTCCGATTTGTGTAAATCGGTCAAACAACTCGGTCAACCATGGTCAATGATGGTTAATGACGGTCACCGGTGGTCAAGCTTTCCCGACACCTTCAAACCTTACTGGAAATACCCAAAATTCGCCGTAAAATTGTTTAATAACTTATACTTGTTTTTTATGTCTATTTTAAGATGTTTTTTTAAGAACAATCTTGCTAGTAATACCTAAAATTTACTGGAAATACCTAAAACTTACCGGAAATACAGAAAACTTGTAGAAAATGCCAATCCGATTAATCACCGATTAATCCCGCCTAGACCGATTAAAAGCTACTGGGGGGTCGACCGCCCGACTACCGATTCACGATTTTTGCAACCTTGATTAATATTGTAATTAGTTTTTAACCTAACGTAACTCGAACTGATCACATGCAAATGCAGTAACGTTTCATGAAGTTAGTCGATAATAAATCTATGCCTAAGTCGTTTATAAATATTTATTGCGAAATTTTGTTTCATACGTAGAGTTGGAATGAACTTCTGACTAAACGTGCTTATCTCTTCTTCGTTGACATGTAGGTTAACCTTAATCTGTTGGCCTCGAGTTGTTTCATTGTCAGTAACATATGTTTCTTTTGGTTGAAACATATTCTGGGATATAAGAAGTTGAATGTATAAATCATTTTTAGTCTTTCACATACTTTTTTTGAAACGGAAATGATATTAAAAGCCATAAGGGCGAAAAGAAGAAAGATACAAACATAAGGCTCCGAGCTAGAGCGACAAAAATAAAACGAGAGAAAAAAACAACAAAAAACAAAACACCAAAAAAGAGTCTTATAAAAGCTATGTAGGTCTCTTTTCTGTAGATGAATGTATCCACCGTTTCCATAAAAACTGATACTTAGAAGCCCTTTTTTAAATCACATACCAGTAATCTAGTAATTTTACCTTAGCTTTAAAAAAAAAAAAATAATAATAAATAAATAAATAAATAAAAAATAAACCTTGTGTGCTGGTTGTTTATAGGAGTATCATTGTCATAGAGGTACTACGTAGTACATATTACTCGAGTCACCATGCTACATAAGTATGCAAGCTGCTTTACATTAACACGTTTTTTTTGTGTGTTTTTTTTCTTCTCTCTTTTTGGTTATAAAGAAGTGTATAAAATTTACTTTAATGTTAGAACTCGATTAAAAATATATATATATATATATATATATATATATATATATATATATATATATATGGGCGGAGGTACATAGAGCCCAGGGGTAGCGGTCGCTACCCTGAACTTTTACCCGGTAGTGGAATTTTTGGCGATTTTTGCGATTTTTTAGCGATTTCGCTACCCCTGAAACAAATTTTCGCTACCCCTAAACAAATTTTCGTATTTCGCTACCCCTGAAACAAACTCCTAGCTCCGCCACTGTATATATATATATATATATATATATATATATATATATATATATATATATATATATATATATATATATATATATATGATAACATAAGAGTTATAAGGTAAAGATTTTTCTCTCTCATTAACGCGGTAACTAAAGAGATAGTCTTAGACATAAAAACAAGCAAATCTTATTACACATTCATTAAAGATTACATGAAAATACAACAAAGATTTATTTCAACAATCCTAACGCAATACTATTACCCCCATATCTTATCCACGCCGATGGCTAAACCCACAAGTGGTACGAGAATCACTAGAACACTGACCAAAAATTCACAGTCTTCATCCGGAACGTAGGCCAAGTAGATGGCGGCGACAACAACATACACAATCGCAAGAATGGTAACAAGGTGCGGAATTTTGAGAGAGATTAATGAGAGAAATATGGGTGGTGGAAGAATGAAAATTTAAAATGAGGTATTTATAAAAAGGAAAGTAGCCGTTTGGCTACTATTCATAACCGTTGGGTTCGCTAGGTGGCGAGACATTCAAATTGTTTCATTTAATGTGAGTGATCAAACGACTTAAGTAAAGTCGCATCCCTATTAGCCAAAATTCATTAGAACTTTCAGTAAGAACTCGAATTCACGAGGGAAAGTGAAGATGAATTCAAGGCCAAATATCCCCATATTTTTGCATCTTCACCTGATAACACAAAGTGAATGTCGGGACGACATTCAAATAAGGTTGGGAGACTGTGACAAATGGTAATTTTTCATTTTAATAATTATGATTAATTATCAGAAAATGCGCATTATTTGTTTATTGACATCTATGAATGAGAGGTTATCTCATTAATTTAGTTATTACACTACGATAACTCAAAAACGTTGATACGTGATTCATCAAACATTGGAACGAGCTCACACGTGAACCACAACGAAATAAACACACTAATATAACCAAACGGATCCTTATTTTAATTCACAGCCCAATTTTCCCTTGGCCTGTTACTATTCATAAGCCTAACTCAATTCAATAATTTTTATTTATCTCTTATTATCACTCGATCAACTCACCCTCTCACTTGGCCGTGATTTCTTCTAAATTCGACACATGAACTATAATACTTTTTACATCATTCGAATCTCTACACACCAACCAATCAAGACGTCGAGTTTCACATTTTATTTCGAATGTTTGATCGCTAAACGAGAGGCAAAGTAAGTCTCACTCGAGACTTGTATCAACTCACACATAAATTACCAAACTAGACAAAACTTAATCTCACCTATGTCTTTTATTTATTTTTGGTCGAGTATGAGTTTTAAACATTATTCCTCACCTTTTCTCACCTTGGCACTCAGTATCACACGTTATATATTGTTTTGAACCTTTATAGCATGTCGACACATGCATATATATATATATATATATATATATATATATATATATATATATATATATATATATATATATATATATATATATATATACAAATCGACTCATAACAAATCCTACACATAAACTCTTCTCAAATATCTTGTAAATCTCTTTAGAGTCACCATATTCTCTGCTATATTCTGATCAAACAAGTTGAGAGCAATATTATACAATATAAATTCATATATGTGTCCATATATATATCGAATATACATGCACATATACATTTGCATTAACTTCCATTCACACAAGTAATTTTCATATATCTCTCTCAAATATTTTACTCCCTATTCGACCTCTGAAGACCAGGAACAATTTCACAAGTCATTCGAGCCTTTATTCAAGTGTTTTAAGTTGAACTCGATTCATTCGTATTCATTTTAGCAAGAGACGGGTTTTTCATTCAATTTCTAGCCCATTCGAACGTATAAACACACCACCTTTGGGTGGTGTAAGTCTTTTAAATCCTTTTCCTACTATATTACATGTTTCCTATATCACCATGCATCGTACATAATTTATTTCGAACGTATTTTAATTACTTTTGATTTATACGAGTTCTATTATTCATTTTCACGTAAATATGATTTGCCTCCTATTGATGGGAGGCTAGAAATCATTGTTACACCATCACACGACATTTACATAATCATTTTTATGCATTTCGAACACCATTTTAATTATATGTTTCATCGTATAAATTATAACTCATATATAAGTCATATTTATTTTATTGAACTAACTCATTTAATCGACTAAGAAATGGCTATATAAAATCCAAACCATACGCATAACATATAATTTTTATTACACATCTCGATTCTTGATAAGCTCGCCTAACAAGTTGATGTTATAAGTTTTCATTGATAAGATAATATAAGCCCTTTTTAAAGCCACAAGTAAATGCTACTCGGACTGTTTTTAAATATATTCATTTTGTCGATTGGGCTTAAACGCCCAATAAGCCATTTTTAAGCACTCTGTATAAGCTGGTCGAATAAGCTATTTGATTATGATTTTGTAACCTTAAAACAAGCCCAATGATAAGCCCAACTTGTCTTAAAACCCTTTGGATCGTAAAACGTTAATGGGCTTTTGTTTAAGTCTCGTTAAAGCCCATTAACTGAAAAATAAGCACTTATCGAGAATAAGAAGTTGGATTTAACTTAAATAAGCTTTATTAAGTTACTAAAACTCTCGGATAATTTTTCCTACCTTTTTTGTGATTTTTGGACTAGGTTTGCAAAGCATATTTACTATTAGGGTTAAAATTGTAACTTTCAGAAAAATAGGGTACAAACTGTCAAATCAGTAACTTATGGGTATAAAAGGATAAAACAATAACTTGAAGTCATAAAATGTAACATTTGACCCTTTTTGGACAAAAAATATAACCAATGACTAACGGTGCAAAGCTAACTCCGTTAGGGTAAAAAGTGTAAAAATTGTATAAATACAAGGACCAAACAGTAACTTCATACCATTTTCAATTCTATTTCATATTTTACACTTTTTCACTCAATCACGTGCATTTGTACTATTCTTTTTAATATATTTAAACACGTTACGTTATATTTATATAACGAATTTTAACGATTTAACTTAACGTTTCGTTTTACCACTTTCGAGGAAACGATATTTATGGATTAAATGACATAAAAACAAGATAATATTATATATAATGTTATTTTTGAACTTTAAGCATTTTAAACATATCACACACTCACATCACAAACCAAATCGTTATCCGTTACTCATTTTCACAATCATTATTCATATTAAGTCAAATTCTCAGACTTTACCATTATTCAGGTCGTATGTTGGAGCCGTTCCCATAATTCACTTGATTTCATATTTCACCTTGTCAGTTACGATCAAGGTGAGTCATAGTCCCACTATTACTTTATTTCTCATTTTAAACTACTTGGGGTGAAAAACATGCTTACTTTTATTGGACTATTTAAACAATGCTTTTGTTGATAAAACTATTACCTGCTTGCCTAAGTACTGTATCCCAAATTATGCCCATGCTCATGTACCGTTAATTCCTGCTGGGAAGCACGAGTGATATAAATAGATCTATTGAGGGTGACACCTCCATCCGTGTTGGGATTCAACAGTCCGGATTGGACAAACGGATGTATACCATGTCGAATTACAGTGTCTAGGGATAGAACACTTGTCGGGCCTTATTATTACATGACTCATTTCATGCAAACTGTCATAGCTTCAATAGCATGAAACTTAGCGCAGCGTAATAGCACTTTTGTATACATTTCGAAATTGAAATGTTAACTCATGAACTTACTGGTCCAACATTACTACTTTATGTAAACCTATGAACTCACCAACCTTTGTGTTGACACTTTAGCATGTTTTTCTCAGGTGTTTAGTTGTTGATATATGATGATGCAAGACAGTGCTTGGCAGGGGCATAGGTACACTTTTGGAGTATACACATAACACTCATGACCAGAGTTTTTATACTATTGGACAACTAATAATTATTATGGGCCTTGTTTTCCGCATTTCAAATTATGTAAAACTTATGTTTTAATTAATGAAGCTTTTAAAACGGATTTGATAAATTCGTTCTCTATTACTTGTGTTGTGATCCAATTACGTAGCACACCAGATATTATTTCCGCTGCAATCTGATTTGGGGTGTTACACAAATCCACTCAGTCTCAAGCCCCGCCCAGACAAGACTTGCAACCTGTGTGTTTACAACCCACTGCTAACGTATGAGTAGTACAGATGTGTATACGATTACTTAAATAAAATCACACAAAAGAGCCTTATGCACGCATACTAGGAGCCTCTTCCCAAAGATTACTACTAGTCACTAAACTGCACATACTGGGAGCTTTTTCCCAAAGATTACTGGGAGCAACTTCCCAAAGAATTACTGGGAGCCACTTCCCAAAGACAAGTATAAAAGCGTATCGTATCATAAAAGTATAGATATTTGAGTACTTGCATCACAATGCCAATCATGTATTTGATAAACAAGTAAAGTGTTTCTAAGCATGTATCTCCCCCAAATAGTTTAAAATGAATATAAAAGAGTAAGAATGGGGCTATGACTCACCTGAGCTGTAAAGGTCAAAGTAATGCTATGTCAAATGTAACACGGGAACGGACCTAAAACACGACCTGAATAATAGGGAAGTCTGAGAATTTGATGGTTTACGATTGACAGGATGTGAATAATGATTGGGAAAAAATATTGGATAATGAATTTGTTCGTGATGAGAAAGGATGATATGTTTAAAATGCTTAAAGTTCAAAAATAATATTATATATATAATATTATCATGTTTTTATATTTATTGAATCAGTAAATATCGTCTCTTCGAAAGTTGGTGGATGATAAGTTATGTTTATTCGTTAAAATTACGTTATATAAATATAAACGTAACGTTTGTTAAATAACGAGTACGAAATGTAAAAAGGACTGGTTACGAACGAATATGCATCAAAACATTGGTGGAAAAGTATATGAAATAAGTTATTGGTTGGTCCTTGAAATTATAGTGAATTTTCACTTTTAACCCTAACGGTAAAACATTTGCACTGTTAGTCCTTCGTTAGAAAATATTCACATATTTAGTCCAAAATGTTCCAATTTGTCATTTTATGGCTTCTGGTTAATTTTTAATCCATTTCAACCCTAAAGTTATAAAAATGGCAGTTTGGTACCTAATTATCCGAAGGTTACAATTTTAACCCAAATAGTAAATATGTTTTGCATTTTTAGTCCAAAATTCACAAAACTTATATATATAAATTTCTGAGAGTTTTATAAGCTTCAATTAGCTTATTTAAAATTAGGAAACTGCTTATCATTCAAAAAGTGCTTATTTATAGCTTATTGGGCTTTAACGTGTTAAATACAAAGCCCAATAAGAGAATTCGATCCATTGGGTTTCTAAAGGGTTTGGGCCTGGTATTGGGCTTATTTTATGGTCCTGAAATCATAACCAAACTGCTTATAAAGACAGCTTATTCTATGTGCTTATTTTGTGCTTAATGGGCTGAAAAGCCCAATCGATATATATATATATATATATATATATATATATATATATATATATATATATATATAAGTTTTAAAAACAGTTCCGATAGTGATTAAGTTGTGCGATTAAAAAGGTGGTATATGAGCTTATTAAAAGGGCTTATTGGCACAGCTTATTAGATGAGTTTATGGACAAAACGAGAGATGTATCTTACTCGATATGTTACATGTATAAAAATGGATTTATGGGGCTGTTTCTTAGTCGAGTAACAAGGTCCAAAAATGAAATAATAACTTATATATGTTCGATGTGTAACACGAGTGCAAAACAAGTCTCGTTAAGTGTCAAAACGATGAAATAAATGTTAAATAAATATAGAACTCGATTATCTAGCCATCCATCGAATAGGAGGTCATAAATATATGCAAATTTAATAACGAATGCTCGAATAAAATAAATGAAAGCTAGTAATGAATGTCGAGTGGATTAAAAGTGTATGAACATAGGTATGAATAGATATAAGTTCGAACAGCCTTACGACACCAAAAATGGTGGTGATATCACGTCGAGATGGACTAGAGACCGAAGGTTTTAGTATGAACTCGATAGAACCAACACCAAAGAATTGAGATCAACATTTTATGTTGGGTAAATGAGTTCTGATGACTAGAAAAATGGTCTTGTCTTCTTCGAATAAGCTTGGCAAGAGAGAATACTTAGAAAAATAATTGAGGGTGAATGAGAAGATGTGAGAATGAAAATGTGTGTGTTGTATACGTATGTGTATGTATATATGTCGAACATATTGTATTTTATGGACAAGTTGATTCGAATGGATAGATAAGGGGACACAAGGAATAAAATTTGCTAGGTAAATGATTGAACTAGTCAAGTGGTATAGGTATGTTTCGGTTATGAATCAAGTTGCATGGTTTGTGTTCTACTCGACATATATTGGGTCCATGTAACATTTTAACGTGACCAAAGAATAAGAAAGGCGTGAAAAATATTTATGGAAGTTATTAGGCCAATTACAAATATAAATCACATAGGTAAAAATATGTTTTGGTCGAGTTGGTATATATTCGAATGAACATGAATGAGTTTGTAGTTGAGTTGAGTTGCGATAGCTTTAGGCCTTGTTTATGATTCAAACTTCGAATTAAGGGAAAAGGTGTGTCATTCCTGAATCTTGAGAATATTGAGATTTGATCCATGTAAAATTTGATATGGGTTGTGTGTCGAATTATAGAATAAAAGATGCCAAGTAAATGAGGTTGGATCGACAAGAATGAAAGAAAAATAGAAAGTTGGGCTTGATTTGTGTTGGGCTTGAATAGTGTTGGGTTTAAAAATAAGAGTTAAGGATCTGTTTGGTGTTTAATTGTATACTGGACTGTTGTGGTACGTGTGTGAGCTCGTTCCAAAGTATCGTGAATCACGTAACAACGTTTTTGAATAGAAATGTAATAAACAAAATTTTTAAATTTTGCTCGTAAAAAGGTTAAGTGAACAGTGATAATGGGTTAATACTAGATTAACGTTCACTAATGACTAGGGAATTCTACGGGTTGCTACAGTACCTACCCCTTATCTTGAATCTCGTCCCGAGATTCAGCCTGTGTTATCACCAAAGTTGGATAATATGATGGAATACTAAGTGTCTAGGGAAAACGTACCCCTTATTTGTTAGTTGCATCCAAATGACCCAAATAGAATGCTCTACCACGAAGTGGACTGAGATGGACTCCAGGATTTGGGTTATTTCCTTCAATTGCCAAAGCTAGATTACCCTGTCTTTGTCTAGGTGCTCTATTCAACTTAGGACACGTATTCATGAGGTGATCCTGGCTGTTACACTCATAGCATGCCTTCTTTTTATTTTTCATGTTGCTTGCATTCCTTGGTGCTCTACACTGATTTGTAAAATGACCCAACTGATTGCAGTTTGTACACTCACGGCAGGGTGCAGACCCCGGGTGATGATAAGCACATTTAGCACACTTGGGATGTGGACCTGTATATCCTCTCTGACCAGTACCAATGGCTATAAAGGTTCTTGTCTTCTTGTTGTCAATCATGGGGACCATCTGCTTGTCTGACTCATTTGCCCCTTTTCGTTTATCACTGTTCCTCAACATTTCAGTCCTAATCATCTCATCTGTTAGAGTCCCTGCTCTCAACATTGCACTCTGAATTATAGCCGGCTCAGTTGCTTTCACAGTTCCATGAATTTCGGGGACAAGACCATAGATGTACCTCTCGATCCTCTTCGATTCAGGGGTAACCAGATGAGAAACTAGTTTTGCTAACTCATGAAATCGATCTGTGTTGGCTGCATGACCAGCCCCTATCATAGTGTGATGCCATAGTTCGCCTTCCAGCTTTTGCATTTCATTGTCCGGACAGTATTCCTCTTTCAGTAGTGCCTTGAAGTCATCCCACTTCATACCTACAGCTACTTCTCTACCCCTGGCTTGAATCTGTGTGTTCCACCAGGTTAATGCTTTTCCTGACAGGGAGCATGCAGAATACTTTACTTTCTGATGTGTTCCACAGCTACTAATGTCTATTACTGACTCCATCTTTTCAATCCATCGGGTATACTCCAACGCACCTCCTTTACCGTCAAACTCCATTGGCTTGCATGTCGTAAATTCCATATACGTGCATCCAGTTGTGTGGTTGTTAGTATCATTCCCACCTACACCATTAATGTCGTTATTTCTGCTTCCGTGGTTTCCCGAGTTATTGATATGATTCCCAACCTGGGTGATAATAGTAGGAAGCAAGTTTTGAATTTGTTGAACGATGATGGCGGAAAAATCAGGATTCCCACCGTCGTTGTTGTCATTATTACTAATGCCTCGACCACCTCCTCTACCTCCACGTTCACTAGTCCTTCCACCCCTTAGTGTTGCACCTCCTCGATTAGCGTTGCGGGCTGATCTCCTTGATGCCATTTGTCTCTATATTGAAGGACATTTAGCGAACGTCAGAGATGAGGGAAAACTGTTGACTATCCAATCTATACTTAACGTTCTCACAAAACCATATCACTAGCTGTTTTCCTAAAGAGTGTCAATGTCGATTAATGTAAGCATGGTTACATATGTCCACATGAGTTGTGATGCATTTATAATTATGTTGGCGACCATAATTATAATTGCCTCCTTTCACACGTGTACATATCACCAAACACACATATCTCAACGATCGATGTTACTTAAATGGTGAAGGAGTAGGGTGATTATCCCTCAAAAGTATCCTCAAGAGAAATCCCATCTTTGAGCAAAATCATCAAATTTATGCGGCTAAGTAATAACCTTTATTTAACTCAACCTCATGTCTCATCAAACAATAACTGTCACAAGATCAAGTTAAATAGCTAGTTATTACTGAGCTCCACACTTTTGATGACTCGACTAAATTCTGAGATTCCCCTATCAGTACAAATACTATAACATCAAACAGCGTGGATAATAACGGAAAAAGTTCTACGTATGCAAGGCGATAGGGATGAGAGTCTCAATGTATATGGTAGTTATAGTCTAGGCACTAAATGCAACCTAGTTCTCTATAACCAAGTCTCGGATACCAATCTGGAACACCCCCAAATTACCGCAGCGGAACGATAGTGTCAAGGGGGTATTACTTCATAATATAGAACAAGGTATAGAAAACGACCTCTAAATGAGACGTTTTGAAATGTTACCATTCAAATTATTTAAATCAGAGTTATAACAAGAAGTTCCAAAGTAAAGTTACATAGATGCTTTCAAGATATATCGAATGGTAAAAGATAAGTGCATAAGTCTCCAAGTAAGCAAATGACTCTAAGATCCATGCATCCACTATCGCCTTAATAACCTGAGATAAACATGCTAAAAAGTGTCAACCAATGGTTGGTGAGTTCATAGAGTTTAGTTTAACAGTAAAGCATTTGAATAAAGATTTCACAGCAAAGGCATTGCAAATCCACTCAGTCCCAAGCCCCGCCCATTGGTATGTGCTCAAACACATACCTTTTCTTGACCAAATTAAGACCAAAACGACCAAAAACTAACCAAATATGCCAAATATATCATGTTTTTGTGTTTATGCATGTACAGGTACGGATATTGAGGAAATGGACAAAAATCAAGGAAAAACCGGCAAAAACCGAGCACGAGATTTGGAAAGAGTATTTAAAGCCGAAGCCGGAAAGTCATTTTTCATTTGGATTTAATTCGAGCTCAAAAATCCCAAAATGGCCCTTGGATAATTTTTAGTTGGCAAAATTGGACCCTAGTTGAACTTTGCGAAAATGACAAGAATGGTCCCTACAATTTCCTAGTTTACAACTTGGGTCCCTAAACTAAAATCCTAAACTATCTAAACCGGATCCAAGTTAATATAACCCTATCCCAACATCAGCCCATTCCAAATTAAAAGCCCATCACCACCCCTTAACTAAATAACGGGTCAAAGATAGGTCAAAATCTACAAAAGCTACTGTTTATCTTCCCTAAACAAAGTTATCCCGCCAAATCACCATTAACCTCTTCCCCGTCCCTTTCCTGCTTTCCACCTCACCACACCAGTCCAAGATAATCACATGAGCATGTCTCCCCCCTCCTCCATGCCACATTGGCAATCTATGGCTCTAGAATTGATCAGACGGCTCAGATTAATGGGATTGGGGACCAAGAAATATCCAAGGGCTGGAATTAAAGAGAAGAAACACAGAAGAGAAAAGGAAACCCTAGCTGAAGGCCTTTAAATAGCAGCTCTCTCCTCAAAGCACAACTTTGTCCAATTTTTCATGTATTAGAAAAGTTTAGACCATTTTACTTATTGTCTCTTTACTTTCAGTCATTAGGATTAGATTTAAGCTTTGCAACTCTTATTTCAGTCTTGTAATTTACATTTAGTTAATGAAATTTAAGTTTTTCTCTTTTAGTAACAAAAGTCAACTGCTTATTTCTGTCTTATATTAGTGCTTATTTAGTATGTTTTCTGCTTATGTGATCTCCTTGATGAAATTTAATGCATATTTGAATAGCTTTTGTAGCTTAGTCTAGTTTTGCCTTTAAAATCATCAAAAAGCTCAAAACAGTCTAGTATTAGGGGTGTTTGGAATTGGACTGAAAGTGGGTAAAAAACTTAGGTACTGTTCATTTGCTAGTTCCCTAATCTTGATTAGCTGTTTTTTTAGCCATATTAGTTAATCTACTGCTAATATTAGTGCTTTTATTAGGTTTGCAAGTATTGAGTTAGTTCTCCTATTTTTTGAATGTCAAAACTGCTTAACTGTATTGATGTTGAGAAATCAGTACTTTGGATTATTAGATGGTAGTTTTGCGTTGAAACTAGTCTTATAAGTTGTTGTGAGTAATTTGGAACAATCTTGTTTAAGTTTGTAGTTTTAGTTGTGGTTAGAACTGAGCTAGTATGATCTGCATACTTTTTGAACTTCCCCATTTGCAGCCCCTTTTGTAGATTTTTCATTTGTTCAATTTCAGTTGTTATAAGCTGGATTTTTGCACAGATTTAGTTGGCCAGCTTATATAGTTTTTAGTATTTTTTATATTTTTTTAGAGGAGCTTTTACTAGCTTGTGAGCAGCTTGAAAACACCCTTTTCTGCCCTGCACCCAAAGGCATCAGCAGACCTTGGTTCATTTTTTTGCTTAATCATTGCTTATTTGTTTTATTGTTAGCTTAATTTGTGTTTCTTGGCTCCTTTAGATTATTCTCATTTTTTTTTTTTTTTTTTTTTTTTTTTTTTTTTTTTTGCTTTTGGCTTATTCAGCTTATCAGTCCTTAGGTTAGATAGTTTTAGCTTATTTACCTTTATATTGCTTCTGTTCTGATTTAGCCTCTTTGCTTAGCTTATTTCCTGTTTTTTTTGTTGCTTATTTTGCTCCCTTTAGCTTTTTTAGTCTGCTCTCAGTTAGCCTTAGCTCAGCTTATTAGACCTAGTTAGCTTAACTACTTTTTAAGCTATAGCCTTAGTTTTTTTTTTCCTTCTTTAGCCTACTGCCCAGTTTAGTTTGCTTATTTCTAGCTTATTAGTTACTTTTAAATAAAAGTTGTTTTACAGAAATTTGCTTATTTACATCAGCTTAATTAGTTTTAAAAAGAAAAAGTAGGAAAAAATAATTTTTCAAAAAGGTCAGGAACCAGATTCGAACCCTAGTCTCTTGCCTAGCACAGCCTCACAAACACACACCCTTCCCAACTCTGCCCTTGGGACTTTCTTGTCTAAACCTTCTTCATTAATCCCTTTAAGCCATTTTTAGTCCTTGTTGCTTATTTCCCCATTTTGCTTAAAACCAGCTTATTCCAATAAGCTGGTATTTCATAGTTATTTTTTCTTGATTCTAATCAGCTTAAAGTAGTTTCCTGCAAATTTTCAGATTTTTCTCTTTTCATTTAATATTTTTAATCATTTAATTTGTTTCAATTAGTTTTTAATTCATAGAAAATCAAATATTATTCAGAAAAATATAATTCTTTTTTCTAAAATTTTATTTTATTAATTAGGACTTAGGAAAATTAATTTGGCATTTCTAGGGTTAAAATTCCATTATTTCACTTTTCAAGCTCGGGATTAACCCGGGTTTCGCGCGTTTTAAGGTTTCCTTTGCGTTTCTAGTTACTTTAGCTATAGTTTATCGCTTTTCTTGCTTATTAAATTGTTTTTAGCTTTTGTTTGCTTATTTTAGATTAATAATCCACCTTCTCTCACTTTTATATCCATTCACTACACGTTTCACGAACCGATATCACAAGTTCCATTCACACCTTCGTCGGGACAACGAACCGGGGTTACACATATTTCCTTAGTGTGTAATTTCCTTTTTGGAACAATAATTGTTATATAATCACCCATACAAGACTTGCAACCTATGTGTTTACAACCCACTACTAACGTATGAGTAGTACAGATGTGTATACGATTACTTAAATAAAATCACACAAAAGAGCCTTATGCACGCATAATGGGAGCCTCTTCCCAAAGATTACTACTAGTCACTAAACTGCACATACTGGGAGCCTCTTCCCAAAGATTACTGGGAGCCACTTCACAAAGAATTACTGGGAGCCACTTCCCAAAGACTACTGGGAGCCACTTCCCAAAGACAAGTATAAATGCGTATCGTATCATAAAAGTATAGATGTTTGAGTACTTGCATCACAATGCCAATCATGTATTTGATAAACGAGTAAAGTGTTTCTAAGCATGTATCCCCCCCAAATAGTGTAAAATGAATATAAAAGAGTAAGAGTGGGGCTATGACTTACCTGAGCTGTAAAGGTCAAAGTAATGCTATGTCAAATGTAACACGGGAACGGATCCAACACACGACCTGAATAATAGGGAAGTCTGAGATTTCGATGGTTTACGATTGACAGGATGTGGATAATGATTGTGAAAGAATATCGGATAATGAATTTGTTCGTGATGAGAAAGGATGATATGCTTAAAATGCATACAGTTCAAAAATAATATTATATATAATATTATCATGTTTTTATGTTTATTGAATTAGTAAATATCGTCTCTTCGAAAGTTGGTGGATGATAAGTTATGTTTTGTAAAACCCAAAAATTCGTAATAACACTTATTTGAATATTTGAACATTTTACCTAAGTATGATATAAAAAAAATTCTCACATTTAAACTATATGTCATACACTTAATTTAATATGAACCATAAACTATAAAATATAACTTAATTACAAAATAAAATCCTATGCATGTTCTAAGCCTAGTAAAATCGGCCTACATCCTTTCCTTACATAATGTACACGTTTTATTTTCCTCCTTGTAATTCTAGAACCGAAAATGTGGTCACTTTCCCTCTTATCACACGCCTAAAGTCAACAAGAGATAAAAACAAATTGATTTTCAACATTAAATGGGAGATTTGGCTTTCCATCTTTTTAGCATAAATCAAGGGATTCCTCTACAAAATATATACGTTCTCCTCCTCTCCTTCTATTCACATTATACGGCCTTAAATGCCCTCCATACCGATTCCCTTAAAACCCTAGCAGCCTCTTTATTTTTCTGTCGTCCAGCCCTTGAAGATCGTGGGAAAAGGAAGCTTTGAAGCTTGTGAAATCGGATAGTCTTTGGTGTGTTTCTTGTTCTTGAGTCTCTCGTCCATCTTTGTTCTCAGCCAAGGTACTCCTCTCGTTATGATAAATATTGTACGCCTAAAATTGTAACTAAAACCTGATCATGAACATACTTGTTACTCATTATAATCTTTTGATTCGTTGTTGTGTCGTTAATATGTAAGTATATGTATAAAGAGAATTTATCACCACATTAAAATCAGTACTAAACATGTCATGCAAACTATTAAAATCATGCTAAATAAATATTGGTTTCCTTGTTGAATCGGTGGTCCATATAACACATGAAAATCACACATGAAAATCATGATTGTATGCGCCTATATGTGGACTGTTTTTGTGTCGCTCTTTATAGCCCTAAGTTATAACTTGTCAATCCCTAGTAAGATCATTAAAGATGCATTTAATATGTGTTAAAACCTGGAAAATAAGCCCTAGAATTAATTAATGCACGATTAGGGTTTATAAGAGGGTTAAGGATTTGTTTTCTGTCTCAACTGCATGCTGTTCAGAAAAGTAGGTCGGGTTAAAGGGGTCATAAATTGATGATGACAACGTATTTTTGCAAGATTTTTGAGCCTAAAACTAAGTTCAGGTTGTTTAATATCTGCATATAAAATTTCAAAATTTTTGGAGGCGGGGTAGATGACTTTTCGATTTTTAGAACATTAGATGTCAATCCTGAGTTTAGGAGTCTGGAAATTCAGCTGGAGTTTTTCAATTTTAAATTCCAATCAGTAAGGGATTAGGAGATCTCCTTTTACAGGTAGAGTATCTAGGATGTATGGGACTTACTGGAATTTTTATAGATTTTTATGAAGGGTTCTCATGGGGTATGAAAATGCAAACTTTCTGGGTGTCTGTGCAGTTATCTTTCTGGGCAGGTTTGGGAAAACAATTTTTGAAAGGGTAATATAACTTTGAAATAAAATCTGAGAAAATTATAGTAAGTGTCCAATGTGTATAGTTATCTTTGATAAAAATCTTAGCTTCCCAGTAGACACTTAAATATGGTTTAAAATTCATAAATATCAGGACCAGAATGGGATAAAATCTGAACCGTCTTTCAAGTTAAGAATTTAGTATAACCTAAACCCATTGAATGTGTTTTGACCTTAATAACATTGTAACATTAATTTGGATACTCTTAAACGTGCATTAACCTACTTTTAACCTAACCCTATATTTAATTGATCTTGCTTATATTGGTCATCAATATAAATTAAATACGATGTAAATCCTAATTAACTAATACTTAAACCCTAACCTTGTTATATATTGGTTTTAGGTGCATTCAAACCCTAGACCTAACTGATTATCATTTCAAAATCCCTAATTTGACCAATTAACGGGAAGTTACTAAAAGTGGTAAGTTACTAAAATCAAAAAGTTAATAAAATCGAAAAGTTACTAAAAATGGAAAGATACTAAAAATGGTAGAAAACCCTAAATAAATATAGTAACTGATAAATAATAATTGATCAATAATTCATTTAGATTCTCTGAAGAAGGAGTGATTCCCTTCCCCGTGTTCATTCCTTTCGTTTCCATTTCATTGCCTGCTAAGGTACGGATATTCTACCCTTTCTCAGTAAGGGTTTCGCATTAACTCTTCGATACTTGGCTTTATTTCATTCGATATGATATTCGTTGGTGATTTCCGTCCGACATGATTTCTTATGATATGATATTTAGTTCTGTGTCATTTAATATGACATTCATTTCAGTTAATATTCTTTTGTTTAAATATACTATCATTAACTCGTTATGATGTGATATCTTGTTTATTCATTTAACCGAGCTAACTAGACATGGAGGTACCATGGCCATGTCATTAAGGCACCAATGGCATGACACTATCTGTGGCAGTGTGATTGGACCACGGCGTTCCCTTGTGATGTGTATAATATTATTGAGCACGTGCATTTAGTTGCCATTTTGGTACGCCAATATATTTGTCTGAGTACAGGTGTATGGTGGTGTACATAACTTTGTTTTGCAGGGAGCGTATGGATGCATCCTAGGTAAGTTTTGTAATATGTTTCTGATATGGCTTTGTAGTGAATGGTTTGTGTGTGTCATACACCCCATGTCACTTTTGGGAGCCGTACACTCCATTTGTTATGATATGATTATGTAGTTAAGCAGGTGGCTTGCTTTGTGAGCTCGTGGATAATTACTTATGATTCGCTGACTTCATTATCTTTCACTTGATTCATTATTCACTGATTCTCATGACCTGTGACATCTTGTTCGGCAGATTCTTTCGATTTCATTTCATATACTTATTTATATTCAGTTCATTATTCGTTTATATCTGTTCGCTCGGCTTTTTAAGCTCAACCGCATTTTCTTTTCCCTGCGGCAGGTATTCAAGCGAGATGCTGGGATTTGAGTGATGAGAGTTGGAGCTTTTAGTGGACCACCCTGACGATGGTTTCTGTGGAGATCGTTATGCTCGAGGTTTGTTAGACCTCATATCTAGGATAACAACAATAACAATGAATAAATCAATACTACGCAGCGGAATAAACACAAACTTCATTATTATTGCTACCAGGTATTCCTCGTCATCATCTCTACTCTAACCATACAAACACCAAACCTAGGCATCCATTGTAGGAACTTGATGCCTAGAACCCGACCTTTACCTTTTAGTCGACTACATTATTGACACACACATATAAAACCAATACCCTGTATCTCTTTATATACTAGAGATACCTAGGGTTTACAAAGAATATTCCTAGAATAATAAAAGATTTGATGTAATCTTTTCTATCTTTGAAGTTCCATCCTTTGTCATCTTTAGTCCTTCATCTTTCATCTTTTGTCCATATCAACTCTAAATTATAATTCCTAACAATCTTCCCCTAGTTGATATGACAAAACCAACGATATGAAAGATGATCTTCCCCTTAATCCATGCATATCATCAAGGCTCTTCAAGCTACAATCTTCAATATTCTCTTCTTCCCCTTTTTGTCATCATCAAATAGGGAACAAAAATGAGCAACCTTGATTTTTACACCACGAATCAATATTACACGTCCAATCCATCTTTCCAATGTTTCAAATTACCCACCATTAAGTTTTCCGCACTAAAAATGAATTTGAAACAGTAGAAATCAACACCAACAGTAGTAATATCAACTAGCAGTAGAAAAACCTTCACCTTGATGTAACATAACCTCGATTTATGGAAGAAGAAAACTAACCATTACCAATTCGATGCTGAAGTAGAATAAATCAACCTTATGTCTTATGCCTTGTACTAAATACGACTTCGAACGTATACTCAATAGTATAGGGAGACCGCAATCCCTTGACAACAACCACTGAGCACTACAATGTAACTCCTTCAAGTGTTTTGTCAATTCGTAGTCTTGAACGAGCGAATAAATTATCTTTAAAGTGCTAACCCCACCTTAAGATATAATAAGAACACAATGTTAAAAAATGTCACTTCACCGTCAAATAAGTAATAATTAACCTTCATCACCAATAAATAAAAGCCATAAAAACTTTAACGAACCAAAAATCAAATAACCATCATGTGTGTGTGTTTCTTCCCCTGTGTGTGTGCTCTCTCCAAAATCAACTGAATATGCTTCCCCTCACTTTTAGAATTCCATGCTCTAGCAGTACAAACTAGCAGTATAAACTGTTCAACCTCCAAAGCTAGTAGTACAAACTGTTTTAGAGCAGTACTAATTTACTGAACCAACAGTACAAACTCGAAATCTCAGCAGTACAAACTGCTACGTATAAACCAATCAACAGTACGAATTTTTAAAGTAAGCAGTATAAACTGTTAAACCAATAACCATCAGATCAGTAACCCATATCAATACCATCAGCTACCAAACGAATCAATCCACTGACCTGCGATATTAAAGACGAACAACCCCACATATTCCATTTATCCACCAATCAATTGCAGCAGCAGCGCACATTGAATCAAAGTACACTGACCCATTCATAAATATACCAAATAGTGAATCACCAACCAATTTAATTCAATATAATGTTTGACCTTTCCCACATATGTATAGCAAATCAGTAAACGACAAACAAAAAGTATTAATCCTTGAAGACCACCGTTAAAACCACCAATCAGATCGAATTCACAGTTGCACGTCAGACCCATGAATTGAACCTTTCACCGACAACAATTAATTAAATAACAATTCGATAAGCGACAACCTATTTTGATAATTCCATACCGACAATTGAGCCAATTTATTTGTACGAGAATTACCCAATCAACAGCAGCAGCAAATACGAAACCCATTAAATAATAGCCAATCAGTACGAGGTTTATTAATGCCCTTGACTAAACTCACCTATCACCTCTCCACTTTATTCAGATCGAATATAATCGATTGGGCTCCACCAATCACAAAATCAGTAATGTATCAAACGTTGTATCAATCACGTGCGCCACATATTAAATCAATTACTCTTTTAAGAAAAATAACGATTGATCAGAATACCTTTTACCGATTATCAAACCGTCTTTAAATCTGCATCCGACTTCAATGAAAACCTTGTAACATCCTAGATATCAAGAGCAACCTGTCTCTAATAACACTTGTGGAGATCGTTATGCTCGAGGTTTGTTAGACCTCATATCTAGGATAAAAACAATAACAATGAATAAATCAATACTACGCAGCGGAATAAACATAAACTTCATTATTATTGCTACAAGGTATTCCTCGTCATCATCTCTACTCTAACCATACAACCACTAAACCTAGGCATCCATTGTAGGAAATTGATGCCTAGAACCCGACTTTTACCTTTTAGTTGACTACATTATTGACACACACATATAAAACCAATACCCTGTATCTCTTTATATACTAGAGATACCTAGGGTTTACAAACAATATTCCTAGAATAATAAAAGATTTGTTGTAATCTTTTCTATCTTTGAAGTTCCATCCTTTGTCATCTTTAGTCCTTCATCTTTCATCTTTTGTTCATATCAACTCTAAATTATAATTCCCAACAGTTACCCAATTTCTTTTGGATTAGATTTGGAGTTATCCTTCATTTAGACTTCAATTGGAATTGTATTTCATTTAGAAGTTATTCTGTTTCAGACTTAGTATTTTATTATTTCCTTAGAAGAACATATTTAACCTTATTATTAATAAAAGTTTTTTGCTTGCGTATTTTATGTTCTGATTGACACCATGATATGACATTTCTACCCTTGTCGGGTTTGGGGTGTTTCAATTATGGTATCAGAGCTTAGGCTTCGACCTGTAGTACCTTAAGTTATGACCTGTGAAGATGTGGCCCTTAGGATTGCACTATAGGAGCTTATGAATTGACCCTTGAGAAATTTGCTTTAGGTTTCGCCAGTGAAACTTAAGTTGTGACCGGTGAGGATTGGGTAGACTATAAGATATTTGTTTAAGTATCACTCTTTCGCATCACTTTGATTCATATTTTTGCCTTTATTTGAGCCCCTGTTAAGATCATTCTTTCCGGAGATTTAGAAAACCTGTTAGAATACGCAACGTAAGTTTAGTGACCAAATAAGTTAGAATGCCTTAAGAGTTTTGTAGTAATGCCTTACACTATATAGGTTTCACTTTATGATTCCGAGCTTGATGTCTGATTCGTTTATTAACCATTTAGATGTCTCTTCGTCCATCCTGTAAGAGAAGCTTAAGAAATTAATTCCGGGATTTTGTATTTCTTAAGTATTTCCATACTGAGGTATTAGACGTTTTGGTAAATTAGGGGTTTTAGATCCGCGATTCGTTGGTTCTTTATTATGTTCCTTATCTGTATGGTTATTCCACCCTTCTCATTAGGCATTTTTGATACGTTTGATATGCCGATATGTGCTTCTTGGGTCGTTGGTACGTTTTCTTGGTCCGTTCGAAATTTTAGACACAATAGATGAGGTTTTCTATCGTTATCTCCGTATTTGTTTCATATTCATGTTGTGCTTTATGCATCTCTTTCAAGAGGTTACACTATCATCCGTTACATATATGTTTCGCATCCGAGAAGATTTGTCATTTGTTGGTGAGCCTGAGGCTGTTTTGGATCTTCAGGATCAAGTCATGAGAAACAACCTATCCGTTTGTTGAAATCGTTTTCATTCCTTTCGTGATCTGGTACGTTTCCGTTTAATCTTTCATGTCAATTTCGTTGACGAAATTTTCTTTTTAGAAGGGGAGAATTGTAAAACCCAAAAATCCGTAATCACACTTATTTGAATATTTGAACATTTAACCATAGTATAATATATAAAAAAATAAAAATAAATAAAAATAATAATAATCTCACATTTAAACTCTATGTCATAAACTTAATTTAATATGAACCATAAACTATAAAATATCACTTAATTACAAAATAAAATCCTATGCATGTTCTAAGCCTAGTAAAATCAGCCTACATCCTTTCCTTACATAATGGCTATGTTTGGCGCGAAGCTTTTTGGAGCTTTTTTGGGGCAATGAGTGGTGAGAATGAGCTTTTTTAATTTTGATGTTCGTTTGGTAAGGGAGCAATGAGTTGTAGCAATTTTTTAGGAAAGCCTTTTTCCCAATGCTTCCTTTTGAAGTTGTGGATATTTACAAGAGATGTGGATATTTATAGCTATGTTACCAAACGCTTTTATTTAAAAAATAGCTACTGCTCATGGCTACTGCTTACAGCTACCGCTCACAGCTACTGCTCACTGCTACTGCTACTTTTACCAAACACAGCCAATGTACACGTTTTATTTTCCTCCTTGTAATTCTAGAACCGAAAATGTGGTCACTTTCCCTCTTATCACACGCCTAAAGTCAACAAGAGTTAAAAACAAATTGATTTTCAACATTAAATGGGAAATTTGGCTTTCCTTCTTTTTAGCATAAATCAAGGGATTTCTCTACAAGATTTGATGTTTTTAGTATATTATTTCCAAGGGTAAAACTCAACGAATGCGTTTTCCCCGGGTCGTTTCCCAACGAAGGTCGAATATCGAGTTGTCGTTAACGTGTCGAATATGTGTGGTGAATGAGTGAAAAAGAGTGATTGATTTGTGATTTTATACTACGAACAATTAAATATGAAATAAAAACAACTAATTAATCTAATTAAACAATTAAACTAAGCATGTAAAAAAAATGAAAATTTGAATTTAAAAACGTTACGCGACGAATTATAAAACGTAAATAAAAATGATTTTGTGAAATTTAAAACCTAAAAATATAAAAATAATTTTCCTATATTAACTTTGATAAAAGAAAATTTTTGGAAAAAGAAAAATATTTTTTTGACTTTTTAATAATTTTTTATGAATTAAAAACTAATTAAAACTATTTAAATGATTTAAAAATAGTAAAACAATTTAGAAAAATCTGAAAAATTCTGAGTAAATCTAAAATTAAGTTTGAAATCTAAGAAAAATGGAAAAAGTAGAAAAATAAGCTGAAAAAGTGCTTATGGCTTAAAAAGCAGTTTGGATAAGTGCTTATAAATAAGCACTTATCACCAAAAGTGTAAAAAACTTTGCAGAAGGTTCAAAGTACTTTGTTAAGCTCAAACAAACACAGATTAGTCCAATTCACATAATGGATTACTCAAATAGATCAATAAGCAGATTCAATATGAGCATAAAATAAGCACAAATGATCCAGAATAAGCCAGAGGTATAGAAACAATGAAATATACTTAAACAAACTTAAAACTACTCAGATATATCAAATAGGCTCAGTAAATCAACACAAAAGTAGAAATGCAGGCCTATACTAATTATCATCAAACAGGTTCTAAAACCTCAACTAGCAGGCTTGATTAAGCACTTATGATAAGCTCTAAAGTGGAAACTTAAGGGGGCAAAAGCACAACTATACTACTGAGATCCTTAAAAACCAAAAAACCCTATCAGGAACTACCAATTGCTACTCTAATAGAAGCCTAGATCAGCAGGTACAAACTTGAGTCTGCACAGCAGACTTGACAGCAGAAAATGGGATTTTTGGCGCAAAAGTGGGACAAAACTTGACACACTCAACTTAGCTCTTGCAAACTAATTTACACTACTTTTTGGGACTCAGGAGTGCAAAATTTTAGGTCTAACAAGCTCAGCTTATTGAAAGGCTTATGAAGGCAGTTAAGTGAGGACTATAGCACCTATGATTAATAAAACTCAAAACTCAACAATTTCACTTAAGACATATCACTAATAGCTTATTTTACCTTAACAAAACTCAATCAAATCTATCACACCTGCAATGGAACAGTAACATCACTTAATCAAATCCTATCCTAACTTAAACTGATCTAAAACAAATACCCTTTACCTATATATATTTTTTTTTTTACTTCTACACTTTAATTTTCTAAAATAAGCTATGAAATCCAATGACTACTGATTATCTATCTATATAATCACTTATTCAGCAATAATCAAACTCTAAATAAACATTAACTGATAAAATAAGAAGTAGCACAATAAGAAAAAAATGATGAACCAATTGAACTTACAAGCTAAACTGAAACAATAAGTAACCAGGTCTGAATCTCACTAAACCATACCCAGGCTTATAATAAGCCAACTAACAACACAGATCAGCTCATATACTCAGCTTATCCAAAGCTTAATCCCACAGTTGACTTCTGTTGACTTTTGGATTTTTGTGTATCAAAGACAGAGGTGAATTCAAACAACACTCACAGTAAGCTCTCAAAGCTTATATGAGCTTATGCAATATGAAATTAGCTTATTGAAGCTAGAATTGTAAATATTTTTGTGTTTTTTTCAATATATTTGGAATTATATATATATATATATATTTTTTTTCAAGAGAGATTTAACAAAAATATTGGATTAAAACAGATATAAGATTGAAATTAACTAATAACAACTTCAAACTACTAAATTCAGACAAACAAACGAATTAAAATCGAATCAAATTTAAAACTAAAATGAAATTTTCATTAATAAAACTCAAAGGTTACAATAGAAATTGAAAATTTACAAAACATGAAATAAAAATGGCAGAGTAACATTAACTAAAAAATTAACTAACCCATTACATGAGAATCGAAGTCCTATTTATAGCCGAAAGGGGAACCTTCTGGGATGTCCACCTTGGCAATCCGCGTGAACCTTGAGCCTTCCATCACCCTTGGATCAGTCCTTGAGCACCAATCCTCTAATCCAAGCCGTACGATCAAATTTGTGACGCGTCTTGTCCAATCAACAGCTGCCACGTGCCCATTCGTGTGTTTCTTTGAGTCTGACACCTCTGATTTGACACTTGTACCCTTAATTGGGTAATTGTTGTACGGGTAAAAGAATTAGGGTTCGTCTGGTGTAAAAGGGGGAAGAACACCAAGGCGGGTAAAATAAGGAGTGTGTTATTTTATTTTTTCATTGACCAAAGACATTTATCTTTTGACCGGGTTTAAGTGGGTATGGGTCGGGTAATTTAGTTAATGATGGTTGGGCTGGGTAAGGAATTAAGGGGGATTGGGCTTTTAGGATGGTGTGGGCTAGGTGGGTTATTGGGTAATGTTTATTTAGTTAAGGGTTTGTGTTTGTGGACTTATACATGGATCCGGATTAATTATTTTTAAAGGGTTAAGGGATTTAAACATAGGGACTAAAGGTGTAATTTCTGGATTTTTGAGGGACTGATCTTGCCACTTTCTCCAAGTTGAATCCAAGGGCTAATGTTTACAACTACTGATAGATGGAGGACTTGGGTTGACTTGTTGACCATAATTTCTTCCCGTCATCGGCTAAAAATAACACTTCCATATCTCGTGCTCGGTTTCCCGGTTCTTTGCTTGATTTTGTCCTTTTCTTCGATATCCGTGCCTGCATATGTAAAAACACAAAAACACAATATATTTGGCATTTTGGTCGGGTTTTTGGTCTTTTTGGGTCCGGTTTTGGTCGAGAAATGGTATGTGTTTAAGCACATACCAAAATTCCCCCAGACTAAGTATTGCAATGTCCTCATGCAATGTTATAAAAACTCCCCGATTTTCCTTTTTATTCTATTTTTGGATTTTTCTTATTATTCAAGTGACAGCTTTGTTGACAATCATTATCTTTCGATAACTTTTAGGATCACGGAGCAGGAAACACGACTCATAAAGAAGTGACCATACGGATAAAATTCGTCGTTCCTGATTTTTCACAAGTCCCCAAACTAAGCTTAAAAACGAAATCATTGTCATTTACAAGTTAGATTACCAACACTACTCAGAAAGCTAATTGTGGACTTCTTGTTCCCAAATTCCTATTTTCCTCTATTTATTTTATTTTTGGTGAGAAATGAATTTCTTCAAGTTCTCGTTTCGATAATTTCTTAGTCCGATAAAGATACCTAATTTAGACGCTAAGTAGTTTCCAAACCTTCCCTCGAAAATCGTTGCATACAAAAATGAGGTCCACATCAAGGTCTCTGATTTAACACGATTTTGAGAATATCCCTTTTATTTGCGACCGAAACAACTCATCTACGAGTCCAGAGACAGAAGCCTTTATTAGGAAACCCCCGGAGTCAAAATTTGGCATTTTTAACATTATTAAGCACATATTATTAATCCTTGGCCCTTTATAACAATCACAACATCGGCTGCGAACCGGCAAGATGTGATAGTCTATTATGACCTTGGAATTTTTCCTCTGCCTTTATTAGAAGTCTACAACATCGGCTGCGAACCGGCAAGATGCAGAAAACTTTTTATGGCTTTGGATTATTATTAATATTCATTATTCATTATATATATTTTGCCAAATCCCGAGTCCTACGGCTTTTATAACAATCCCAACATCGGTTGCGAGCCGGCAAGATGGAATAGTCTATTACACCGTAACACTGACAGTACCTTGATGTGTACCCGACTCTTATAAGCAAGGATTCTCTTAAGAAGGATTAAAAACTAAATTTCGCCAAAACCAAAATAGCTTTAATTATTCCTAGATTTCTATTTTAGAGTGAAACAAGCTTATGGGAACAAAAAACCACAAATAACTTCGATGAGCTTTAAAGAGATCCAACTACTCCACGTTTAGCAATCTAACTTATAGACAACTCTATCATTTCTCATTCTTCGCAAATTTAAAATCTTAAATAATAAGATCCGCGAATGCTTAGCGAAATAATCAAGCCATGCATATATAAAGTCAAATACGGGAACTTGCAAACTCTTAAAAAGAATTCACGTTTTCTAGCTCCTTGTGTAAAAGACTAGCACGAGCTTATGGATTATAAATGGTTAAGGGGACAAGCTAGGGCTCAACACGCCCGGTCAAGTCAGAATTTTATTCCTACTCTCTCCAGCGGAAAATCAACAAAAATGTCAAAATTTATTATATTTTTGTAAAAATTTTTTAAAATTTTTCTCATTTTTTTGGATTTTTTTAAATTTTGGAGGAAAAACGGGGTTGCATGAGAAAATGGAAAAAATGCAAGGCAAAAATCAAATCGAAAGATCACCCCCCCAGACTAAAACGAGACATTGTCCTCAATGTCTTAAAGGTAAGGGTTCTCCTACATAAATCTAAGGCCGTTTATTAATTATGCCAAAAGATAGATGCAAAACGATAAGATTTAGGATATCGGATAAGCAGCTGATGATGAAACTCGATTAGCGTGAAGGAAACTACGAGCACGAGAGTCTTCATCATCGGGCATTCCTGGACATATCACAGAAAACACGAAACACAAGATACGGAAGAGGGGATCCCTTCTCATGGTTTATTAGAAATAAGATAAAAAGATAGATAGATAAGCATGGGGTGCCTCCCACGAAGCGCTTGTTTTTGGTAACCGAGTCACATGAGCTTGACTCGACCCCGAATTTATTTGTCCATGGGGGAGCAAGTGGAAGAAATAATCTCAATCGGACTTTCGTTCAAGATGTTTGGATAAACACTGAAGCACATGAAAGTTCCACTCCGATGAGATACCCGCGGTTTTTTTTAGAAAGAAGGACCAGAAATGGAAATACCGGGGTCAAAGGTAATATCCTCACTCCCGCAGGAGTGAAGGATGGGAGAAGGCACGACATATGTGATGAAGAGCATAAAGATTTTGATGATGATCATAATAAGCTCTTCATCATCAGCAGAAATTTTGTCAAAAGTCTCGGGCGGGAGGGTCGGGATTAAATCTTCATGAGAAGGGACACCTCCCCCCAGACTAGAATCTTCCTCCAGATCAAAATAGAATTTATCATATTCTGGAGGAGATAGAAAGAAAGAAAGTTCATCGGAGAACTTGTCGGGATAAAGATCATTCATCTCAAAATGAAATGATTCATATTCGGGAGGAGAGATATGAGCATGAGAAGTGGTACTGCCACTACTCGTCTCCTCCGAATGATCAATATCGAAGAAGAAGGTTTCAAAAGATGGGATAGAAAGATTGAGATCAGATGTGGGATTGCCACTAGCCGTGTCAAACGTAAAATTCTCATATTCGGTACAAGCATCCTCGAGCTCGAGCTCCAGAGGATCTGACGGCTTTTCTTCAAGAATAACTTCTTCATAAACTTCCTCCAGGGGAAAGGAAAGGAACGGTTCATCAATTATTTTTAATGAATCATCTTCCCCCAGATCACTGTCAGTCTCAACAATTTTCGGCGAAATTGGAGATTTATCAAAACACACCTCGACCTCTTCCCTAGATATATCACTTTCTTCCATCGTAGGAGAAAGATGGGAAGAGTCGGAATTAAGAATCTTGATGTGATAAACTTGTTCTGGAGGTGGGACGAGAGGTGTGCTCTTAGAGCTAGCAATTTCCACCTCTTCCGTTGTAGTCTCCGATTCGTCTTCATCATCGTCGTCAAGAACACTCTTAGAATTTGCAGCACAACACTCAAACCATTTGCTCGATCCAGGATTGATTTTCATAGCCTTGAGCTCAGCACGTTTTTCTGACATGCTCTTGACCGTGAATCTCGAAAGGTTTGGATCAACTCTTTTAGGAGCAATTACGGGATCGGACTTTTGATCAACCGTAGCGACATTGCATTTGTCGGTTTGAGGTTTCGAGTTCGGATTAATATTGAACGTGACTTTTTCCTTATCGACCCGCAAAGTAATTTCTTCACCATATACATCGATCAAAGCACGCCCGGTCCTCAAGAATGATCTTCTTAGAATGAGAGGAACCCGGGGGTCGGCGTCAAAATCAACTACCACAAAATCTGCTGGAAAATGGAATTGCCCCACTTTTACAAAGACATCCTCGGCTACACCTTTGGGAAGGGTTATGGACCGATCCGCAAGCTCGAGGGTCATGCAAGTGGGGGTGAGATCGGGTAGAGAAAGTTTCTTCCAGATGGATAACGGCATTAGGTTGATGCTCGCACCAAGATCGGCCAAGGCGTGACATGCAACCTTTCCCGGAAATTCACATGGGATGAGAAATTTTCCGGGGTCTCCAAGCTTCTCCAGAAGCTTTTTGAGAATTGCCGCGGAGCAGTTTTCGTTCACTGGAGTTTTTGTCATTTCAAATAATTTTTCCTTATTGCTCAACAAACTTTTGAGTGTGGAAGTGAATTTAGGCATCAAGAGCAAAGCATCCGCGAAGCTTATGTCGAAATGTAATTCTTGGAATATTTGAAAGAATTTTTCCATTTGACTCGAAGCTTTGTCACGGAGCTTTTGATCACTCAATCTCGAAGGATACGGAAGATTGGTCTTAACGGGAGCTTCTTTAGGAGCTTTTTCTTTTGGTTCAACATTTTTCGGTTCAGATGGCTGGATGACCGGAGGTTGGACGTCTTTGGTTCCTCCGTTGTTAGTAGGAGGTTCCGTGTCCTTGGTCACCTCGGTCTCACGGACGACTACCTTGGGAGGTAGAGAAGAAGAGGTAGTCGGAGCCGTGGGTCCATCATATGAAACACCGCTCCTAGTCGTGATCGCCTTAGCATCGCCCCTCGGGTTGGCGATCGTGTTACTTGGAAGAGTAGTAGTACCCGAACCCGAGGGTCGATCATTTAAACGTTTGTTCAATTCGGTTATCTGATTAATCATCATTCTATTCATTTCCTCTTGTTTCTTTTGTTGTTGTTGGCTTTGAAGAATGAATTGCTTTAATAACTCATCCGAGGGCGATGGGTTTGGCACAAATCCTTGATTTTGATTATTTGGAAGATTTGGCCCTCGGTTGTTTTGAACAAAACCTTGATTGTTATTTTGAAAATTTCCCTGATTAAAATTTCCTTGATTCGGGGCTTGGTTATAATTCCCTTGGTTTTGATAAACTTGATTGCCCCGATTTTGATTTTGATTGTTTGGAACATTACGGTTTTGCACTTGCTGATTTTGATTTGGTGGGAAACCGGGTGGTCCGAGGAAATTGTTAGAACGGTAGCTGAGGAGATTACGGTCTCCTTGAGGTTGGTAACCGTTACCACCTTGATTGAAATTTCCAGAAGCAGCATACACATTCTCTTGAGTGTAGCCACCGGAGGCTGGGCACTCGAAATATTGGTGAGGACCACCACAAGTTTCACAACTATGGTTAACAACATTGACTTGATTGTTGTTGTTTTGAGTTGAAATCTGATTTTGATGAATTCTCAAGATAGCCGTAGACAAATCATTCATTTGTTTAGAAAGAGCGGCTATCTCGGAAGTAGATGAATCAGTGCTAGATTTTGTTGTCTCATTCCTCTCGGCAGAGGAATCCCAGAAATTATGGTGGGCGGTCATGTTTTCAATAAGATCATAGCACTCTTCGGGTCGACGTTTCATAAACGTACCACCGGCAGCAGCATTAATCGTATCACGGTGTCGTAATGTCAAACCGTTATAGAAGGTATCTATAATAGTGACCAATAACATATTGTGGTTCGGACACCGATCAATCGATAACTTGTAGCGTTCCTATGCCTCAAACAACGATTCATCGGGAAGCTGACGGAAATTGCTAATCTCATTCCTTAATTTCGTCACCATCGACGGTGGGAAATATTTCGCCAAGAACTTCGTAACCATTTCGTCGAAACTACGAATGGAGTTATTGGGAAGACGATCAAACCAAGCGGTGGCATGATGCGTCAATGAATAAGGAAAGAGATATAGACGGAGGGCGTCATCGGAGACCCCATGTTGTTTCATACTTTGGGTGATGGTTATGAATTTATCAAGATGCTTGTTCGCATCATCACCAGGCAAGCCATGGAATTGGCACGAATTTTGGACTTGTTGAATCATATGATGCTTAAGTCCAAAATCGGCGGCTTGAATATTGACGGGGGCAATCGGGCCACCACGTCCGTGCATTGTGGGTTGGCACAGCTCCTCCATCGTTCGGAGATCGGGAGCTGGCATGTGATTATCACCACCCACCGGCGGGTGTTGATTATTTTGGTCTTCGGCCATTTCTTCAACGGTTGAGAAATGAACACTGTGATTGTGACGAATAATCCTCTCGGGATTTGATAGTGGTGAAAGAAGTGGGTGAGAAGTAGAAGATCGGGTGTGCATACACCAAAAACAAACAAAAATGAAAATCAAAAATCTTTTTGTATTTTTGGTTGGGAATTATTTTTGGCTTTTTAAATATATTGAAAAACAAAAGACTTTATTTTCTTTTTGGTAACCGTTACGTTAACCGTAACCGTTTCCTTTAAAACTACGCGCAGCGTGGCGGGAAGGCAAAGGTAGCTCCGAAGATGCTTAAAAACCCGCCTTCTTCAGCTCGACAATTTAATGTCAAGCTTCCTTAAACCCCGTAATTAGGTTGTAGTAATAAAGTAATCCGATAACGATCAATTTCACGATTTGTTTTGTTGTAATTTGGAATGGTTTACAACCGCCCTCCTTCAACGGAAGACCGATGATTTATTATTAATGGTGAAAACACTTTAGGAAAAGTGTTTTTTTTTTTTTTTTAATTATTATATTTTTGTATTTTTTTTTTTTATGAAAACGAAAACTTCCGAGGAAGGATCTTCAAAACACGATTCTTATGGCGAAACTCCAACTCTTTTCAAGCCTTCCCCGGCAGCGGCGCCATTTTTTGATTTGATGTTTTTAGTATATTATTTCCAAGGGTAAAACTCAACGAATGCGTTTTCCCCGGGTCGTTTCCCAACGAAGGTCGAATATCGAGTTGTCGTTAACGTGTCGAATATGTGTGGTGAATGAGTGAAAAAGAGTGATTGATTTGTGATTTTATACTACGAACAATTAAATATGAAATAAAAACAACTAATTAATCTAATTAAACAATTAAACTAAGCATGTAAAAAAAATGAAAATTTGAATTTAAAAACGTTACGCGACGAATTATAAAACGTAAATAAAAATGATTTTGTGAAATTTAAAACCTAAAAATATAAAAATAATTTTCCTATATTAACTTTGATAAAAGAAAATTTTTGGAAAAAGAAAAATATTTTTTTGACTTTTTAATAATTTTTTATGAATTAAAAACTAATTAAAACTATTTAAATGATTTAAAAATAGTAAAACAATTTAGAAAAATCTGAAAAATTCTGAGTAAATCTAAAATTAAGTTTGAAATCTAAGAAAAATGGAAAAAGTAGAAAAATAAGATGAAAAAGTGCTTATGGCTTAAAAAGCAGTTTGGATAAGTGCTTATAAATAAGCACTTATCACCAAAAGTGTAAAAAACTTTGCAGAAGGTTCAAAGTACTTTGTTAAGCTCAAACAAACACAGATTAGTCCAATTCACATAATGGATTACTCAAATAGATCAATAAGCAGATTCAATATGAGCATAAAATAAGCACAAATGATCCAGAATAAGCCAGAGGTATAGAAACAATGAAATATACTTAAACAAACTTAAAACTACTCAGATATATCAAATAGGCTCAGTAAATCAACACAAAAGTAGAAATGCAGGCCTATACTAATTATCATCAAACAGGTTCTAAAACCTCAACTAGCAGGCTTGATTAAGCACTTATGATAAGCTCTAAAGTGGAAACTTAAGGGGGCAAAAGCACAACTATACTACTGAGATCCTTAAAAACCAAAAAACCCTATCAGGAACTACCAATTGCTACTCTAATAGAAGCCTAGATCAGCAGGTACAAACTTGAGTCTGCACAGCAGACTTGACAGCAGAAAATGGGATTTTTGGCGCAAAAGTGGGACAAAACTTGACACACTCAACTTAGCTCTTGCAAACTAATTTACACTACTTTTTGGGACTCAGGAGTGCAAAATTTTAGGTCTAACAAGCTCAGCTTATTGAAAGGCTTATGAAGGCAGTTAAGTGAGGACTATAGCACCTATGATTAATAAAACTCAAAACTCAACAATTTCACTTAAGACATATCACTAATAGCTTATTTTACCTTAACAAAACTCAATCAAATCTATCACACCTGCAATGGAACAGTAACATCACTTAATCAAATCCTATCCTAACTTAAACTGATCTAAAACAAATACCCTTTACCTATATATATTTTTTTTTTTACTTCTACACTTTAATTTTCTAAAATAAGCTATGAAATCCAATGACTACTGATTATCTATCTATATAATCACTTATTCAGCAATAATCAAACTCTAAATAAACATTAACTGATAAAATAAGAAGTAGCACAATAAGAAAAAAAATGATGAACCAATTGAACTTACAAGCTAAACTGAAACAATAAGTAACCAGGTCTGAATCTCACTAAACCATACCCAGGCTTATAATAAGCCAACTAACAACACAGATCAGCTCATATACTCAGCTTATCCAAAGCTTAATCCCACAGTTGACTTCTGTTGACTTTTGGATTTTTGTGTATCAAAGACAGAGGTGAATTCAAACAACACTCACAGTAAGCTCTCAAAGCTTATATGAGCTTATGCAATATGAAATTAGCTTATTGAAGCTAGAATTGTAAATATTTTTGTGTTTTTTTCAATATATTTGGAATTATATATATATATATATATTTTTTTTCAAGAGAGATTTAACAAAAATATTGGATTAAAACAGATATAAGATTGAAATTAACTAATAACAACTTCAAACTACTAAATTCAGACAAACAAACGAATTAAAATCGAATCAAATTTAAAACTAAAATGAAATTTTCATTAATAAAACTCAAAGGTTACAATAGAAATTGAAAATTTACAAAACATGAAATAAAAATGGCAGAGTAACATTAACTAAAAAATTAACTAACTCATTACATGAGAATCGAAGTCCTATTTATAGCCGAAAGGGGAACCTTCTGGGATGTCCACCTTGGCAATCCGCGTGAACCTTGAGCCTTCCATCACCCTTGGATCAATCCTTGAGCACCAATCCTCTAATCCAAGCCGTACGATCAAATTTGTGACGCGTCTTGTCCAATCAACAGCTGCCACGTGCCCATTCGTGTGTTTCTTTGAGTCTGACACCTCTGATTTGACACTTGTACCCTTAATTGGGTAATTGTTGTACGGGTAAAAGAATTAGGGTTCGTCTGGGGTAAAAGGGGGAAGAACACCAAGGCGGGTAAAATAAGGAGTGTGTTATTTTATTTTTTCATTGACCAAAGACATTTATCTTTTGACCGGGTTTAAGTGGGTATGGGTCGGGTAATTTAGTTAATGATGGTTGGGCTGGGTAAGGAATTAAGGGGGATTGGGCTTTTAGGATGGTGTGGGCTAGGTGGGTTATTGGGTTATGTTTATTTAGTTAAGGGTTTGTGTTTGTGGACTTATACATGGATCCGAATTAATTATTTTTAAAGGGTTAAGGGATTTAAACATAGGGACTAAAGGTGTAATTTCTGGATTTTTGAGGGACTGATCTTGCCACTTTTTCCAAGTTGAATCCAAGGGCTAATGTTGACAACTACTGATAGATGGA
Source organism: Artemisia tridentata subsp. tridentata (assembly GCA_021014915.2). Taxonomy (NCBI): domain Eukaryota; kingdom Viridiplantae; phylum Streptophyta; class Magnoliopsida; order Asterales; family Asteraceae; genus Artemisia; species Artemisia tridentata. The sequence goes on along the minus strand of CP139501.1, from coordinate 305,617,434 downwards.
GGACTTGGGTTGACTTGTTGACCATAATTTCTTCCCGTCATCGGCTAAAAATAAAACTTTCAAATCTCGTGCTCGGTTTCCCGGTTCTTTGCTTGATTTTGTCCTTTTCTTCGATATCCGTGCCTGCATATGTAAAAACACAAAAACACAAAAACACAATATATTTGGCATTTTGGTCGGGTTTTTGGTCTTTTTGGGTCCGGTTTTGGTCTAGAAATGGTATGTGTTTAAGCACATACCAGGATTCCTCTACAAAATATATACGTTCTCCTCCTCTCCTTCTATTCACATTATACAGCCTTAAATCCCCCCTCCATACCGATTCCCTTAAAACCCTAGCAGCCTCTATATTTTTTTGTCGTCCAGCCCTTGAAGATCGTGGGAAAAGGAAGCTTTGAAGCTTGTGAAATCGGATAGTCTTTGGTGTGTTTCTTGTTCTTGGGTCTCTCGTCCATCTTTGTTCTCAGCCAAGGTACTCCTCTCGTTATGATAAATATTGTACGCCTAAAACTATAACTAAAACCTGATCATGAACATACTTGTTACTCATTATAATCTTTTGATTCGTTGTTGTGTCGTTAATATGTAAGTATATGTATAAAGAGAATTTATCACCACATTAAAATCAGTACTAAACATGTCATGCAAACTATTAAAATCATGCTAAATAAATATTGGTTTCCTTGTTGAATCGGTGGTCCGTATAACACATGAAAATCACACATGAAATCATGATTGTATGCGCCTATACGTGGACTGTTTTTGTGTCGCTGTTTATAGCCCTAAGTTATAACTTGTCAAGCCCTAGTAAGATCATTAAAGATGCATTTAATATGTGTTAAAACCTGGAAAAGAAACCCTAGAATTAATTAATGCTCGATTTGGGTTTATAAGAGGGTTAAGGATTTGTTTTCTGTCTCAACTGCATGCTGTTCAGAAAAGTAGGTCGGGTTAAAGGGGTCTTAAATTGATGACGACAACGTGTTTTTTTATGATTTTTTAGCCTAAAACTAATTTCAGGTTGTTTAATATCTGCATATAAAATTTCATAACTTTTGGAGGTGGGGAAGATGACTTTTTGATTTTTAGAACATTAGATGTCAATCTTGAGTTTAGGAGTCTGGAAATTCAGCTGGTGTTTTTGAATTTTAAATTCCAATCAATGAGGAATTCGGAGTTCTACTTTTAGAAATAGAATAATTAGGATGTATGGGAATTACTGGAATTTTTATAGATTTTTATGAAGGGTTCTCATGGGGTATGAAAATGCAAACTTTCTGGATGTCTGTGCAGTTATCTTTCAAGGCAGGTTTGGGAAAATGATTTTTGAAAGGGTACTATCACTTTGAAATAAAATCTGAGAAAATTACAGTAAGTGCCCAACATGTGTAGCTATTTGTGATAAAAATCTTAGTTTTTCAGTAGACATTTAAGTATGGTTTATAATTCATAAATATCTGGACCAGAATGGGAAAAAATCTGAACCATCTTTCAAGTTAAGAATTTAGTATAACCTAAACCCATTGAATGTGTTTTGACCTTAATAACATTGTAACATTAATTCGGATACTCTTAAACGTGCGTTAACCTACTTTTAACCTAACCTTATATTTAATTGATCTTGATTATATTGGTCATTAATGTAAATTAAATACGATGTAAATCCTAATTAACTAATACTTAAACCCTAACCTTGTTATATATTGGTTTTAAGTGCATTCAAACCCTAGACCTAACTGATTATCATATCAAAAACCCTAATTTGACCAACTAACGGGAAGTCACTAAAATCGAAAAGTTACTAAAATCGGAAAGTTACTAAAAATGGAAATATACTAAAAGTGGAAGGAAACCCTAAATAAATAGATTAACTGGTAAATAATAATTGATCCATAATTCATGTAGATTCTCTGAAGAAGGAGTGATTTCCTTCCCCGAGTTCATTCCTTTCATTTTTATTTCATTGCTTGCTTAGGTACAGATATTCTACCCTTTCTCAGTAAGGGTTTCGCATTAACTCTTCGATACTTGGCTTTATTTCATTCGTTATGATATTCGTTGGTGATTTCCGTCCAATATGATTTCTTATGATATGATATTTAGTTCTGTGTCATTTAATATGGCATTCATTTCAGTTAATATACTTTTGTTTAAATATACTATCATTAACTCGTTATGATGTGATATCTTGTTTATTTTATTACCCGAGCTAACTAGTCATGGATGTACCACGGCCATGTCATTAAGGCACCAATGGCATGACATTATTTGTGACGGTGTGATTGGCCCACGACGTTCCCTTGTGATGTGTATATCATTATTGAGCACATGCATTTATTTGCCATTTTGGTACGCCAATCTTTCACTCGATTCATTATTCATTGATTCTCATGACCTGTGACATCTTGTTCAACAGAGTCTTTCGATTTCATTTCATATACTTATTTATATTCAGTTCATTATTCGTTTATATCTGTTCGCTGGGCTTTTTAAGCTCAACCGCATTTTCTTTTCCCTGCGGCAGGTATTCAAGCGGGATGCTGGGATTTGAGTGATGAGAGTTGGAGCTTTTAGTGGACCACCCTGACGATGGTGACCCAATTGCTTTTATATTAAGTTGTGTGTTTCATTTAGATTTGGAGTTATCCTTCATTTAGACTTGAATTGGAGTTGTATTTCATTTAGAAGTTATTTTGTTTCAGACTTAGTATTTTATTATTTCCTTAGAAGAACTTATGTAACCTTATTATTAATAAAAGTCTTTCGCTTGCGTATATTATGTTCTGATTGACACCATGATGTGACATTTCTACCCTTTTCGGGTTTGGGATGTTTCAATTATGGTATCAGAGCTTAGGCTTCGACCTGTAGTACCTTAAGTTATGACCTGTGAAGATGTGGCCCTTAGGATTGCACTATAGGAGCTTATGAATTGACCCTTGAGAAATTTGCTTTAGGTTTCGCCAGTGAAACTTAAGTTGTGACCGGTGAGGATTGGGTAGACTATAAGATATTTGTTTAAGTATCACTCCTTCGCATCACTTTGATTCAAATTTTTGCCTTTATTTGAGCCCCTGTTAAGATCATTCTTTCCGGAGATTTAGAAAACCTGTTAGAATACGCAACGTAAGTTTAGTGACCAAATAAGTTAGAATGCCTTAAGAGTTTTGTAGTAATGCCTTACACTATATAGGTTTCACTTTATGATTCCGAGCTTGATGTCTGATTCGTTTATTAACCATTTAGATGTCTCTTCGTCCATCCTGTAAGAGAAGCTTAAGAAATTAATTCCGGGATTTTGTATTTCTTAAGTATTTCCATACTGAGGTATTAGACGTTTTGGTAAATTAGGGGTTTTAGATCCGCGATTCGTTGGTTCTTTATTATGTTCCTTATCTGTATGGTTATTCCACCCTTCTCATTAGGCATTTTTGATACGTTTGATATGCCGATATGTGCTTCTTGGGTCGTTAGTACGTTTTCTTGGTCCGTTCGAAATTTTAGACACAATAGATGAGGTTTCCTATCGTTATCTCCGTATTTGTTTCATATTCATGTTGTGCTTTATGCATCACTTTCAAGAGGTTACACTATTATCCGTTACATATATGTTTCGCATCTGAGAAGATTTGTCATTTGTGGGTGAGCCTGAGGCTGTTTTGGATCTTCAGGATCAGGTCATGAGAAACAACCTTTCTGTTTGTTGAAATCGTTTTCATTCCTTTCGTGATCTGGTACGTTTTCGTTTAATCTTTCATGTCAATTTCGTGGACGAAATTTTCTTTTTAGAAGGGGAGAGTTGTAAAACCCAAAAATCCGTAATCACACTTATTTGAATATTTGAACATTTAACCTAAGTATGATATATATATAAAAAAATATATATATATATATATAAAAAAAAAAATTAAAAAAAAAAAAAAAAAAAAATCTCACATTTAAACTATATGTCATACACTTAATTTAATATGAACCATAAACTATAAAATATAACTTAATTACAAAATAAAATCCTATGCATGTTCTAAGCCTAGTAAAATCGGCCTACATCCTTTCCTTACATAATTTACACGTTTTATTTTCCTCCTTGTAATTCTAGAACCGAAAATGTGGTTACTTTCCCTCTTATCACACGCCTAAAGTCAACAAGAGATTAAAACAAGTTGATTTTCAACATTAAATGGGAAATTTGGCTTTCCATCTTGTTAGCATAAATCAAGGGATTCCTCTACAAAATATATACGTTCTCCTCCTCTCCTTCTATTCACATTATACGGCCTTAAATCCCCACTCCATACCGATTCCCTTAAAACCCTAGCAGCCTCTTTATTTTTCTGTCGTCCAGCCCTTGAAGATCGTGGGAAAAGGAAGCTTTGAAGCTTGTGAAATCAGATAGTCTACGGTGTGTTTCTTGTTCTTGAGACTCTTGTCCATCTTTGTTCTCATCCAAGGTACCCCTCTCATTATGATAAATATTTTTTCGCATAAAACTATAACTAAAACCTGATCATGAACATACTTGTTACTCATTATAATCTTTTGATTCGTTGTTGTGTTGTTAATATGTAAGTGTATGTATAAAGAGAATTTATCACCACATTAAAATCAGTACTCAACATGTCATGCAAACAATTAAAATCATGCTAAATAAATATTGGTTGCCTTGTTGAATCGGTGGTCCGTATAACACATGAAAATCACACATGAAATCATGATTGTATGCGCCTATATGTGGACTGTTTTTGTGTCGCTGATTATAGCCCTAAGTTATAACTTGTCAAGCCCTAGTAAGATCATTAAAGATGCATTTAATATGTGTTAAGACCTGGAAAAGAAACCCTAGAATTAATTAATGCTCGATTAGGGTTTATAAGAGGGTTAAGGATTTATTTTCTGTCTCAACTGCATGTTGTTCAGAATAGTAGGTCAGGTTAAAGCGGTCATAAATTGATGATGACAACATGTTTTTTCATGATTTTTGACCCTAAAACTAAGTTCAGGTTGTGTAATATCTACATATAAAATTTCATAATTTTTGGAGGTGGGGAAGATGACTTTTTGATTTTTAGAACATTAGATGTCAATCCTGAGTTTAGGAGTCTGGAAATTCAGCTGGTGTTTTTGAATTTTAAATTCCAATCAGTGAGGAATTAGGAGGTCTCCTTTTACAGGTAGAATATTTAGGATGTATGGGACTTACTGGAATTTTTATAGATTTTTATGAAGGGTTCTCTTGGGGTATAAAAATGCAAACTTTCTGGGTGTCTGTGCAGTTATCTTTCTGGGCAGGTTTGGGAAAATGATTATTGAAAGGGTACTATCACTTTGAAATAAAATCTGATAAAATTACAGTAAGTGCCCAACATGTATAGGTATCTGTGATAAAAATCTTAGCTTCCCAGTAGACAATTAAGTATGGTTTAAAATTCATAAATATGAGGACCAGAATGGGATAAAATCAGAAACATCTTTCAAGTTAAGAATTTAGTATAACTTAAACCCATTGAATGTATTTTGACCTTAATAACATTGTAACATTAATTCGGATACTCTTAAACGTGCGTTAACCTACTTTCAACCTAACCCTATATTTAATTGATCTTGCTTATATTGGTCATCAATGTAAATTAAATACGATGTAAATCCTAATTAACTAATACGTAAACCCTAACCTTGTTATATATTGGTTTTAAGTGCATTCAAACCCTAGACCTAACTGATTATCATTTCGAAAACCCTAATTTGACCAATTAACGGGAAGTTACTAAAAGTGGTAAGTTACTAAAATCAGAAAGTTACTAAAAATGGAAAGATACTAAAAATGGAAGGAAACCCTAAATAAATATAGTAACTGATAAATAATAATTGATCTATAATTCATGTAGATTCTCTGAAGAAGGAGTGATTCCCTTCCCCGTGTTCGTTCCTTTCGTTTTCATTTCATTGCTTGCTAAGGTACGGATATTCTACCCTTTCTCAGTAAGGGTTTCGCATTAACTCTTCGATACTTGGCTTTATTTCATTCGTTAAGATATTCGTTGGTGATTTTCGTCCGATATAATTTCTTATGATATGATATTTTGTTCTGTGTCATTTAATATGGCATTCATTTCAATTAATATTTTTTTGTTTAAATATACTATCATTAACTCGTTATGATGTGATATCTTGTTTATTATATTACCCGAGCTATAGTCATGGAGGTACAATGGCCATGTCATTGAGGCACCAATGGCATGACACTATCTGTGGCGGTGTGATTGGCCCACGGTGTTCCCTTGTGATGTGTATATTATTATTGAGCACGTGCATTTAGTTGCCATTTTGGTACGCCAATATATTTGTCTGAGTACAGGTGTATGGTGGTGTACATAACTTTGTTTTGCAGGGAGCATATGGATGCATCCTTGGTAAGTTTTGTAATATGTTTCTGATATGGCTTTGTAGTGAATGGTTTGTGTGTGCCATACACCCCATGTCACTTTTGGGAGCCGTACACTCCATTTGTTATGATATGATTATGCAATTAAGCAGGTGGCTTGCTTTGTGAGCTCGTGGATAATTTCTTATGATTCACTGACTTCATTATCTTTCACTTGATTCATTATTCATTGATTCTCATGACCTGTGACATCTTGTTCGGCAGATTCTTTCTATTTCATTTCATATACTTATTTATATTCAGTTCATTATTCGTTTATATCTGTTCACTGGGCTTTTTAAGCTCAGCCGCATTTTCTTTTCCCTGCGGCAGGTATTCAAGAGGGATGCTGGGATTTGAGTGATGAGAGTAGGAGCTTTTAGTGGACTACCCTGACGATAGTTACCCAATTGATTTTGGATTAGATTTGGAGTTGCCCTTCATTTAGACTTCAATTGGAATTGTATTTCATTTAGAAGTTATTATGTTTCAGACTTTGTATTTTATTATTTTCTTAGAAGAACTTATGTAACCTTATTATTAATAAAAGTCTTCCGCTTGCGTTTATTATGTTCTGATTGACATATGCTGTGACATTTCTACCCTTGTCGAGTTTGGGGTGTTACATGTTTATTCGTTAAAATTACATTATATAAATATAAACGTAACGTTTGTTAAATAACGAGTACGAAATGTAAAAAGGACTGGTTACGAATGAATATGCATCAACACATTGGTGGAAAAGTATATAAAATAAGTTATTGGTTGGTCCTTGAAATTATAGTGAATTTGCACTTTTAACCCTAATAGTGAAACATTTGCACCGTTAGTCCTTTGTTAGAAAATATTTACATATTTAGTCCAAAATGTTCCAATTTTTCATTTTATGGCTTCTGGTTTATGTTTAATCCATTTTTACCCTCAAGTTATATAAATGGCAGTTTGGTACCTAATTATCCGAAAGTTACAATTTTAACCCAAATAGTAAATATGTTTTGCATTTTTAGTCCAAAATTCACAAAACTTATATATATAAATTTCCGAGAGTTTTATAAGCTTCAATTAGCTTATTTAAATTTAGGAAACTGCTTATCATTCGAAAAGTGCTTATTTATAGCTTATTGGGCTTTAACGTGTTAAATACAAAGCCCAATAAGAGAATTCGATCCATTTGGTTTCTAAAGGGTTTGGGCCTGGTATTGGGCTTATTTTATGGTCCAGATATCATAACCAAACTGCTTATAAAGACAGCTTATTCGATGTGCTTAACGGGCTGAAAAGCCCAATCGATATATATATATATATATATATATATATATAAGTTATATATATATATATATATATATATATATATATATATATATATATATATATATATATATATATAAGTTTTAAAAACAGTTCCGATAGTGATTAAGTTGTGCGATTAAAAAGGTGGTATATGAGCTTATTAAAAGGGCTTATTGGCACAACTTATTAGATGAGTTTATGGACAAACGAGAGATGTATCTTACTTGATATGTTACATGTATAAAAATGGATTTATGGGGCTGTTTCTTAGTCGAGTAACAAGGTCCAAAAATGAAATAATAACTTATATATGTTCTATGTGTAACACGAGTGCAAAACAAGTCTCGTTAAGTGTCAAAACGATGAAATAAATGTTAAATAAATATAGAACTCGATTATCTAGCCATCCATTGAATAGGAGGTCATAAGTATATGCAAATTTAATAACCAATGCTCGAATAAAATAAATAAAAGCTACTAATGAATGTCGAGTGGATTAAAAGTGTTTGAACATAGGTATGAATAGATATAAGTTCGAACAGCCTTACCACACCAAAAATGGTGGTGATATCACGTCGAGATGGACTAGAGACCGAAGGTTTTAGTATGAACTCGATAGAACCAACACCAAAGAATTGAGATCAACACTTTATGTTGGGTAAATGAGTTCGGATGACTAGAAAAATGGTCTTGTCTTCTTCGAATAAGCTTGGCAGGAAAGAATACTTAGAAAAATAATTGAGGGTGAATGAGAAGATGTGAGAATGAAAATGTATGTGTTGTATACGTATGTGTATGTATATATGTCGAACATATTGTATTTTATGGACAAGTTGATTCGAATGGATGGATAAGGGGACACAAGGAATAAAATTTGCTAGGTAAATGATTGAACTAGTCAAGTGGTATAGGTATGTTTCGGTTATGAATCAAGTTGCATGGTTTGTGTTCTACTCAACATATATTGGGTCCATGTAACATTTTAACGTGGCCAAAGAATAAGAAAGGCGTGAAAAGCATTTATGGAAGTTATTAGGCCAATTACAAATATAAATCACATAGGTAAAAATAGGTTTTGGTCGAGTTGGTATATATTTGGATGAACATGAATGAGTTTGCGTTTTAAATTATTTCATAAATAATATATGTAAGTTATCTCACTTTACAAAAACGTCAATTATTATAAGATTTAATCATAATAAAATTGTGTTTATATATAGATTAATTGAAAAAAAAATCGAATACTTATTGTTGATTAATCTTTTATTCCGATGTAATGCGCGGGTAAGTCTCACTCTTTTAAAACATATGTTTCTAACAAAGAAACTTAAATCGACATGTGAAGTTAACAGCCTAACATGAGTACGTAAAAGATAAAAGTGTCGGGGGATTGGCGATGTAATAGAAAGTTTTGTTTTTATATAAAGTATATTGAGAAATTTCAACCATTAGATCTTTCGATCTGTAGTTATTAGCCGGGCATAACTCTTGAAGTAGGCGTTCAAATGAAAAGTGGCCCAAATATTTTTTTTTTAAAAGTGCTCTTAGCATGACATGTGTAATTTGATTCGGTGCGGTTATTGCGTTTTGGTTTTTTGGTGAAAACCGAAACCGCACTGAAAAAGTCGGTTTTTCTATTTTCCAAAACCGCACTGTCGGTTTTTGATGTGGATTGGTTTTTTCGATGTTTTCGGGTTGTGGTACGGTTTCTACTCACCCCTAAAATCAATTTCACGTATAAGTTTCATGAGCCCATTATTCCTCATACACAAACATAAATCCCTACATATAAGTATAACCACCACCCAAATCACCTTTTTCGGCTATGTAAAAGCCATTGCAGGCGACACTTGATGTGGTGTTTTTTAGTTCTAATTCTTTTATCTCCTCGGCAACGGTGCCAAAAACTTGATGGAGCGTGATGTGTCGTTGCGGTTTAGCAGTATTAATGCCTACTCAAGTTTTAAATTTATATTTAGCCGACTTATCAATAACACACACACTTAACGAGCAGTGTACCCGGTCAGTATGAATATAATGGTAAGTAGAGTGTCGATCACTAAGAGTGGAACGTATTATCTAGTTATTCTAATTAGTATTTTAATATCCTAAGTTAGCTATACAACCTAATCTAACGCAAGGGGGTTCAGCCTGAGAGACTGGCACGGTTTGGTTATGATTAAATAGTAAACTAAACTAATGAGCACGAATCAGCGATTAGCACACACGTACACAGATAGATACTTGAGACAATAAGAAGACCTGTCCTGATAATTAAGTAGCTTGTCACTTGTTTTATTGCTAGTTTTATATGAAGTGTATATAATTAACCCTTTCTCGTTGGCTCTAATCTTATCGGCGAGTAAACCCTTAATGATCACTTATGTCTATCCCACTATCCTAGAATATTGAGCATTTGTGATACCCACGTTTTGTATACGCTAGAATAGATAGGCGAGGAAGGGGCATGGCGACCCAAGCAATGCTCAGCTAGACACAGAGGTTATCAATGCACTAATAAAAGTCACCAAAGACATCAACATATAAACTTTAATTAATGGGAAAGCAATTTTAAGGGGTGCGCATGATATTCCGTAGTCACATGACATCAGCCCATCAATCCTGATGAATTAAAGTGTACTAATACAATAAAACAAAACTACTTAATGAATTGAATACATGCAGGACCTTCTTACAGCTCTTGTATCTTCGTTCAGGGTGTGTCTTGTGCTGCTAATACGTCTGAATTCGTCTCTGGTTTGGTACTCGTACGTATGGTATCTTGCACACAAAATTCGTCTGACTTTGGGATATTTATAGTTTCTGTCTGAGGGTTAGATGCGGCGCATAGGATAAGTAGATGCGGCGCATTGACATAACTTCGCGTGGGGTCCAAGATTAATATATTCAGGAATATTCGTACACCGCCTTAAGATGCGGCGTAACTCCATTTCTCTATGCGGCGCATGTCCTTTGTTGTCTAGGATTGTAACTTGTGAAATCTTGATAGTGATACGCCGTATGTAAGAAGTATGTTGCGGCGTATCTGGAGCAGAATGATCTTGATCTTGTACATTTCAGTAGACTCTTAACATCTTGCTTGTTTTGCTCCATAATTAGTCCAAAATCGCCAAGTTTCACATAATACTTGTTTTTTACCTGAGAATTATAAAAGTAAACATTAACGTATCAATTCTCATATATAATATAATAAAACAAGTCAAATAAATAGGATAAATGATGATAATAAAATGTACTTATTTGAGTTCATCAAATATCCCCCCACTTAAACTTTACTTGTCCCCAAGTAAACCTTAGAATAAATCTTATGAAAATGTATCCTAAAAGATATTAGGATTTATTTTTATATTTAAGCATGTATTCGTTTTGTCATAATTGCACAACCAAACACTTAACGAATTAGAAATAAAATAAAATATTTCGATAAAAGCAAATCTAATCGTTTAACTGTCCAGTCGTGACAAATATTCTATCATAAGCTTGGCAAGTATACGCATCTCCCCCACTAAAGCCAAGGAATGACAAGTCTAAAGCGGTAAAAAGGGTTTGTTGGTTAAGGGTTAATCATTCTTCTTAATCTCTATCGATCTCACATTCCAGAAAAGGCGACAAAATCACAAATACATGATCGAATCCACGACGACGATACTTGCAATTGCTCAAATCCTTAACTCGAATGGGCTAAAGATATGACCAAGTAATCTTTACCAATAATATTATATCAAAAAGGGCGACAAAATCATAAATACATAGCCGAATCCACGACTACGATACTTAAGATTGCTCAAATCCCTAATCTCAATAAATCAAAGGTTTGGATAAAGAATAATGTAGGGTATGGATAATATTTGGGATATAAATTGGTGTAAAATGAAAAATAAACAAAACAGATAAATTAAAATCCTAAGTGTGGTAAATTACTTTCCCAACCATCCCATGAATAAGACTCATATCATTGAATAACTCACGCTTTAACACTTGAAACACACGCTTTAGGTAGACACGAATTATACTCAACAAGATCTCAATCAAAGAATAACCTTAGTTGGCGTTCCCATAACGGCCAACTCCCATTCAATCCATAAATATAATATACAACAACTAGTGGTGATATCTCCCACTTAATACAAAACTTTACATAAGTTGGTTAAAACAAACTTCCAACTTTTCTTTTTTCTTTTTCTTTTCTATTTTTTCGATTTTTTTTTACATCAACATATATGTGTAAAACTTCACAACTTTTCTATCACTATTTTTCCGGATAATTTTTTCATACTCTTCATACTTTCAGAAATAACTGTAATAGTGAAAGTAGTAAATACACGAAAAATAAACTCAAAGATATACAATATTTACTTTCATACCAATTGCATTGTGCAATTTCCTGACCTAACCCAAGATAATGAATTACGCACGCGAACACAGGTAATGTAAGGAAACACACTTTGCCTAAAGCAATTAACCACGGATTTTAATCTACAGGGTAGGCTAAGGTGTAAGGGTATATCGAAACATTATAACAAAGGTGTAAGAAACGAAAGGAATGGCTCTGAGTGTTTTTCTAGGGGTATCTTACTCTAAAAGTGAGAGTAACAAAGGGTTTATACGGGGGTTAACTAACCAGTGTAGTTAGTTAATATCACATAACATATAAAGGCTATTTGGGTGTAATCCTAGAAATTACCAATTTAGACAAGTCACTCCAATTATATAGATAATACTTATTATGGTGGTCTCGAATAGTATACAAGCCAAGTTCTAAAGTTTACAAGTCACCGGCACACTCATAGATTTGTGAATTTTGATAAGTTCACAATTTTTGGAAATAATGTCATGTGTGCAGCTATGTAATTTAGACTTTAAAAAAAAACATGCTATAAAAATGTTAAAATTTAAGCATATTAAGTATATTTTAAGCATATTTTGAAAAAGTTTAGGACAAGTAAGTGTTCTAATTCTCCAATCCCCCCACTTAAGTTAAACAACGTCCTCGTTGTTTGTGTCAAAGGTTAAAAACTGAAAAATAAAAGAATTAGAACAGAAAAACTCCCCTGAGATTTGCTCGGTATGATCCTCCATTATTCGTATAAGAGCAAAAATCAACTTTCTTGTGGATTAGAACGTTTAAGCTTCATAGATGATGTATCCACAAAAAATGCAGGAATCTATAATACCATTTAGACTTTAACACACCTGAGTTAAGAAAGTTCAAACTTGCATAATACATTAGTAGTTAGTAAAAATAAAACTAAAAAATTAAAATGAAAATCATCAGGTCAGTCGATACGCCGTATCTTATGGAAGAAGATACGCCGTATCGAGCCTGGAATAAATACGAATCAGAATAAAAGATGCGTCGCATCCTTAACCAGGGATGCGCCGCATTAAATAAACTGACAGAAAGTTTTAAAGTCAAAAATAAAAATGCAGAAAATTAAATAAGATATGACCAGTGCAGGTGATGCGTCGCATCTTATGATGGAGATGCGCCGCATCTCATGCAGGTCTGACAGACTCGACACAGAACAGAATGTAAAAAAATTTCTTCCGGGTTGTCTCCCGGTCAGCACTTGTCTTTATTCCAGAGTCATCAAGTTAGACTCACGTTCAGCTCCTTATTTCCAGTAGTTCTGGTTCAAACTCGACAACTTCGTTATCAGCGTTGTCGATGTAATTATCAAGGTATTTCCCTTTAGGTCGTGCCTTTGGAACAAAACTCCTTTAATTACCCTTGACAATTGGTGCACTTCAATCGTCACTTCTCTAATCATATTGTTTTGTTCTTTCAGCAATAGTTCCTTTCCGCTTTCTTGGGAAAACTTTGATATAATCTCGTCGATTGTAAGTTTGATCCTTGATCCTCCGAACCAGCTTGGGAAAAGATCAATCATCATTCCTGAAACATAGAACAAATAGGCTTCGAAGTAAAAATTTTCTAAGAGACAGGAAAGTTGATTAGAATTTCTCAGTTCGGGATAAATAAAATTTTGCTGATATCTGCAGATGATGCGCCGTATCCAGAAAGATGGATACGCCGTATCTTATTTCGTTAAAATTTAATCAGACTTTTATTCAGAAAATAGATACGCCGCTTAGAATTAGAATGCGCCGTATCAGTTTTAAATTATCAAAGATCGTTTATATTTATTAAAATTAAATGCGTCGTATTAACAAAAGCTAATGCGCCGTATTTTCGTTACGTTTCAAAATACAAGATTTTTGATTTAGTAGATGTGTCGTATCGATAAAAATCGATGCGTCGCTTTTGTTTAAAAATTCGAAAAAACTGTTTTTAATTTAAATAGAAAATACGCCGTATCTGTTAAAACAGATGCGTCGTATGGCGTTAGGGTTTAGAAAAATTTCTTATTAAAAACAGAATACGCCGTATCTTGGGGAAATATGCGTCGTACTCGAATTTATTAAACGCGTTGTATTTTATAAAAATTAAACGCAATACGCCGTATCTGTGAAAACAGATGCGCCGTATCGTTTGTATCAGCTCAATACAATGATAGCAGAATGCAGAAAATAGAAAAAGAAAAACAAAAATAAAATCAAACAAAAAGAAACAAAAATTAAAGAAAACAAAAACACACAAAAACAGAAAATATGCAAACTATACAATGAATGCAATCTATCTAATATATAACAGGGTTAGTAGTTAGAATCTAAAAAAAAACCTAATTAAAATACTAATCAAATTAACAGATAATAACAATTCACTCCCCGGCAACGGCGCCAAAAACTTGATGGAGCGTGATGTGTCGTTGCGGTTTAGCAGTATTAATGCCTACTCAAGTTTTAAATTTATATTTAGCCGACTTATCAATAACACACACACTTAACGAGCAGTGTACCCGGTCAGTATGAATATAATGGTAAGTAGAGTGTCGATCACTAAGAGTGGAACGTATTATCTAGTTATTCTAATCAGTATTTTAATATCCTAAGTTAGCTATACAACCTAATCTAACGCAAGGGGGTTCAGCCTGAGAGACTGGCACGGTTTGGTTATGATTAAATAGTAAACTAAACTAATGAGCACGAATCAGCGATTAGCACATACGTACACAGATAGATACTTGAGACAATAAGAAGACCTGTCCTGATAATTAAGTAGCTTATCACTTGTTTTATTGCTAGTTTTATATGAAGTGTATATAATTAACCCTTTCTCGTTGGCTCTAATCTTATCGGCGAGTAAACCCTTAATGATCACTTATGTCTATCCCACTATCCTAGAATATTGAGCATTTGTGATACCCACGTTTCGTATACGCTAGAATAGATAGGCGAGGAAGGGGCATGGCGACCCAAGCAATGCTCAGCTAGACACAGAGGTTATCAATGCACTAATAAAAGTCACCAAAGACATCAACATATAAACTTTAATTAATGGGAAAGCAATTTTAAGGGGTGCGCATGATATTCCGTAGTCACATGACATCAGCCCATCAATCCTGATGAATTAAAGTGTACTAATACAATAAAAAAACTACTTAATGAATTGAATACATGCAGGACCTTCTTACAGCTCTTGTATCTTCGTTCAGGGTGTGTCTTGTGCTGCTAATACGTCTGAATTCGTCTCTGGTTTGGTACTCGTACGTATGGTATCTTGCACACAAAATTCGTCTGACTTTGGGGTATTTATAGTTTCTGTCTGAGGGTTAGATGCGGCGCATAGGATAAGTAGATGCGGCGCATTGACTTAACTTCGCGTGGGGTCCAAGATTAATATATTCAGGAATATTCATACACCGCCTTAAGATGCGGCGTAACTCCATTTCTCTATGCGGCGCATGTCCTTTGCTGTCTTGGATTGTAACTTGTGAAATCTTAATAGTGATACGCCGTATGTAAGAATTATGTTGCGGCGTATCTGGAGTAGAATGATCTTGATCTTGTACATTTCAGTAGACTCTTAACATCTTGCTTGTTTTGCTCCATAATTAGTCCAAAATCGCCAAGTTTCACATAATACTTGTTTTTTACCTGAGAATTACAAAAGTAAACATTAACGTATCAATTCTCATATATAATATAATAAAACAAGTCAAATAAATAGGATAAATGATGATAATAAAATGTACTTATTTGAGTTCATCAACACTACAGTTGATCTAATAGCAAATAGCCCCAATCATCTTGCTCTCCACCGGTTGCGGCGATAACTTAGTCGATCCAACACCAAATCTTTAAAAATCAAAGATCAACCCAAATAAATCTAAAAAGCGTTGTTATTCTGGTGACATTGTATCCGTCTGAAGTGACTCCATGGTTCAGGGCGACATGGCAAAAGATTGTGGTGGTTTCTGGTGGTTTTTTGGCAACATGGCCGAAGATGGTGGTGATTAGGGGTGTTATCGGGTCGGGTTACCGGGGTTATCGAGTTTGTCGGGTCGGGTTTGGATTTTTTAAAAACTCACCCGCAACCCGACCCGATAAGGAATCGGGTTATCGGGTTCGGGTGGTAGTCGGGTCGGGTTATGTCGGGTCGGGTGATTCGGGTTATCGGGTGACCCGATTAAGTATGTACAAAGTTTGGGTGTTTTGATTTTGTTTAAGTTTTTGATATTTAGATTCTGTGTAAAGTTAATGTATTTGGATTTTTCATAAAGTATAAAGTCAGATAGTTTTATAAAGTTTGGATGTACCGTTTTTGTATAATTTTGGGTAATTGTAGTTTGTATAAACTTTGGGTATTTACATTTTTTTTATAAATATAAAGTTTGGGGTAATTTGGATTTTGTGTAAAGTTTGTGTATTTTGAATGTTGTAAAAAACTCATGGTATTTGATAATGTTTTGATTGGGGATGTATTGCTAAGACTTGTAGTGAACTTGCTGCATATTATCTTCAAAAACGACAGTGTACATGATTATAGCAAATGTTGTCATGATTTCTCTTTTAAACAATCGCCAACTTGCATTTACTTAAATTAAGAAAGCTTTGTTAAAGTGTCGTCTGTAGTCAAATATTTAGGCTCCAAACATATGAATTCTCATTAAAAAAAGAATACTTATGTAACTGTCACAGTATGAAATGCATTTGGCTAATTAGTACGTTTATATGTTTGATTCATTTCATTTTCAGTCATAGTTCTATTTGGTCTTAACAAATAGATGTGTTGAACTCAGTTTACTTTACACTATTGTGATTTAATCTAAACATTACAACATTATCAGTAAAAAAAATAGAACTAAATAATGATTGTCGGGTCTTGTCGGGTTGACCCGATAACCCGACAACAAAATTTTTCTAAACCTAACCCGACCCGATAACAATGTCGGGTTATCGGGTTCGGGTGAAACTAACCCGATAAGCTTTTTCAACCCGATTTAACCCGACCCGATAAGGCTTATCGGGTTTGGGTTTGGGTTCGGGTCGGGTCAACCCGACCCTACTGACACCCCTAGTGGTGATTCACTGTCTCTTTTTTTGGCGACATGGTGGTCGGAAGCAGAAGAAGTCGATGAAACAGGTCTGGGGTAAATGTTGGTGCGTGATAGGTTGGCCAGATATTGGCAAGATATTTAGAGAGAAATGTGTAAAAGAGTTTGTGCGAGAGGAAGTCTGCTAGAATTTTGAAAAAAATAATGAGAGTAAAAAAGGGTGGTACTTTTGGTACGCTCACTTTTAATACAACTAATACCCCCATAGCACTCACTTTATTCGTCTACATTTTGGCATCAAATTGGGAATGGTAAGAAGACGATCGTTTAGTTTTATTTATGGTGTGAACAATGCCTCATTATAGATCATTTATCTGTTCGAATTTAACCTCCTTGAACATGTGGCTGACGTGGTTCATTGACAATGAGGATCAGGTTGTGTGGAAAACAAGGGAGGGCAAGTTTGAAAAGTTTGTTGTGAGAATTATGTGGGATACAATACGCCCTCGTCGACAAGAAGTTCCATGGGTTCGTGTTGTGGTTTGCCTCACCATCCCAAGACATGCGTTTAATTTATGGTTAGTCAGGTGTCGTAAACATAAAACGCAAGATAGGCTGAAACAATGGGATGTGGGTGACTCAGTTGATTTAACTTTGCTCTGGTGTCCTTATGCAAGCATGTTCCCAAATCTCACGAGCATTTATTCTTCGAATGCTCTTTTCGGCTAAAGCTTGGAAGCTGATTTCCCTTAAAGCTGGTTTACAGGTTAGTCCGGCAAGTTTAGATGATATTATTGCTTGGTTAGTGCCTCTTTCATTGAAGAATTCCATAGAGAGCATTGTTAGTCGATTGGTTTTTGCTCCTTCAACGTACTTCGTATGGCAAGAGAGGAATAATCGCATTTATTCCAAGGAGTCTAATCTAGAACAGCAAGTGTGTGACGTGATCTTGGAAGTTGTACGCCTAAAGTTGACAACTATTCGGTTTAAGAAGACTCCTAAAGTGGTGCGAACGTTGCTGAAGTGGAAGATCAATTCAGGTTTAAAGTGAATATGGAAGGCATGTGCTCGGCTGCATGTTTTTTGTCCAAGTTCATGTCTTGTTATTCCATGTTTGGTTAGGGGCTGTTGTAACGCCCAGTACCCGTTTAGACTGAAATTTAAAACTTTTTGCGGAAACGACTTAACTTTAATGGACCTTTCGTTACTCTTTTACAAACTGACGATGTTACATTATAAATCAACCCATGAAACCACTTTTAAAAGATACTAGACTCAATTACCTTTAAAACGGTAGGTGGTACAACCACCAACGACTTACGGTTTGTTTTGTACGACATTTAGAAAATTACCAAAACTGTTGGATAGATGCGCCGTATCTCAAAAAGAGATACGCCATATTACATGATACGCCGTATCCTTTTGAGGGATACGCCGCATCAAGGCTGAGAGGCCATACGCCGTATCAAACTGAAGTGATACGGCGCATTTCCTTTCTGATACTCCGCATCTAATATATTAGATACGCCGTATCTACCCATCCGACACAGAACATCAGCAGAAAGACCTGCATAAACCCAAATACTCACCCACAACTCAATACAACACTATAACTTGTATCAAAATGCTCACTTTACATTCAAAACCATAACAAACTGTAATACACGGCAATTGACTCGTTTACAACCCAAAATGGGTACAAACACACTTAAATCCAAACGCCCCTTAAACATTTACCAAAAATACTTAAAACACATTTGACAACTCGTTAGACTCACAAACCGTTACCCGACTTTGACACACTTTATACGACTCATAAAATAGACTCTCGGGGTACAACTTTGACTCGAGCTCGGTAGTCTACCTAGCTCCTAATGCTTGTTATCTTCCAAATTCATTCCAAATCCTCATGTTACAATCCAAGCCTTCCATTCTGCCGCACTTAAGCCTACAAAAACATTAACAACTAAAAGAATAAGCTTACGCTTACTAAGTAACCCGTCATAAAACATATATCATACACATTTTCTCACATAAGCGTCATAATCGCATAAAAGCCTCTAAACTACCACATATCACTCATATCATTCACAACTTCATAACATAACCACATTCATTCATCACAACCATAACCAACAACATACCTTAACTAATCCAAAGCCGATAACTAACATACTCCTATCCAAGGTCACTAGCCATCCATCCTTAGCTTACAACCATACTAACCCATCTCTTATACACTTATACAACCACAATACATACATGATAATAACACATATAACACATGTTTTAGGGAGAGTTACTTACCTTAGCTCCACGCTAAGCACATAATTAATATCATCATCATCTATATCATCAACATCATCATCATCCTCATAAGCATCCTAAAACACATAATCATACATAACATATAATACATAATCATTAACTATAAACATGGTTAATACAACCATAACTAACCTCTAAACACTTCTAATCATCATATAATCATATATTGATTATATGATACTCAATCCCATCATTTACTAACTTAAACCCATTATAAACTCATCACATAATCATCATTACCTCTTAATTATCTTAAAACACCATTTACCCTTTAATCCCAAGTTAGGGTTCACAAACCCTAAATCCTTAATTCATAAATTAACACTAATTAAGCATCATTACTTACTTGATAAACATGCTAGGAACAAGCTATAGACTTAACCCTTGAATTATCACCATTAAACCATCATCATCTCATCATCTTTCCCTCTCTTTCTCTTTTGGTTCGACACCCACAGAAAACACACTCTCTTTTACAGGAGAGTGTGAAAACTTATAGATAAATGGGGAAGTTTCTAGCTACAAGGGCAATTCTGTCAATTCTGCTTATTTAAGGTCGATGCGCCGTATCTATCTGCATAGATACGCCGCATCCATGCTACCCCTTATATACGCCGTATCTCTTTCTCCAATACGGCGCATGGACTATAACAAGTCGGTTCTACTTTCCATTCTACCATACGCCGCATGTAACTTCTTGGATGCGCCGCATCTAGGCTATAACAGACTAACACTTAACACTATAACCATTTGCCCTTAGACAACCACATACTCTTAGTCAAACATACTTAGGCTCGAGTCAACTTCATCTAGGGTGGGGTCCCAATACCCGGGAAACGGGTCTAACAATTCTACCCCCTTATTTAGATTTCGTCCCCGAAATCTCTCGTCTAAAACTATCCAAAACTAAATTCACGACATAAACATGTCCTTGTTCTCTTGCTTTCTAAGCCAATTCCTTGCAACGATCTAAATGATCACGCAATTTCTAAACTTGCTATACATAACCATAACTCATAATTTGCTTAAAACACACTTTTCATCGCAAACTTATCCAAGATTTCCAGCAATGACGACTTGTCATCCGGAAATATCTACTACTTGACTTTACATAAGTCAAACTTCATTACTATAAACACGCTATCATCAATGTACTAGGCATAACATAACATCATAATTTGGCCAATTTCCTATTCCATATCTTACCAACACATATCAAATCAAAAACCGGCAACTTAACTCAAAATATACAAGGTACCATACAAACGGAACCTTCTAAAATTCTTTCTTATATATCACCTAAGCAATCTATCTTAGCAATTTCTGGGAAAACTTACCCAATTTCTTCTCAACTCGACCTACAAACTCATTTCAAGTATCTATCTTAAGGTTTCACACATGACCTTAACGCCGCTATAAGTTTTATTCATATCTTGCCTTCCTTATGATGTCCAACACATTTATGTTTTCACTTTCTCATTTTATTATCCGTGCTCTCATCATATCCGCTATACATAAGCCTACTTATTCATTCATGCCATTTTCGATTGCCTTCTAAGGCTTATGGAGATATTACAGGAATCAGCTTTGTAGTGCCATACTTTAACATTATCGCCTCATTACACAGGACATTTATCATTCACTATCTCCGTACTCACATTTGCACCACGGCGTAATTACGCATATAACATTTTGAAACATCATTACGATTCCTTGGTTACGCCAACTTAGACTTAACATTCAAAACATAAGTCTTTCATAAGTTCTCGCTACAAGACGTGCTCTAATCTTAATCCTCCTATCTTAGTCCTTACCATTCCTAACTAACTCTAAACTCCCGCTTTCTACTTCTCTAACCCTACTCGTGCCATGTCGGCAACACATAGCCCACTCGTTTATAATTCTTCATTTACATGGAGAGGCGTCCCAATCGATGTAAATCAAGAAATATAAACTAGTGGTTATGTACTCCCGACATAACACCACTACTCCTAATTCCCAATTTAACTTTTATTATTTCATCATTTTTCTTTTTATTACATTATTTTTACTCTTCTTAGACTTGGATCCTTCACATTATCACATTCATCTTGGGGATACTTTTATATGTCATGGACGTAGGCAACCCCTTGCCGGTGAAGGCAATACTTTTCATCCCGAAGGATCTTTAACATTCATCCTGAAGGATTCCTTAACATTCCTTTAATTGGTCATCCCGAGGGATACCACATTTAACATTCATCCCGAAGGATCATTACATTCACACTTTATCACCTTAACAACGGATCCAAGTCATAAGCACCACACACACATTATTACATTCGTTTATTATAGTAATTACCGCTAATCGCCTTAGCAGTAATATGATAATTTCAGAACAACGCCTTTATCTCATACACACTCCTTACATTCTTAATCCGCTTTAGTTATTTTCACATCTTTACTTTACCTCTTGCATTCTTAGCCTTCATTAATCATTTTCACACTCTTACATTACATTTTAGTCCACTCGACTCATTTACATCTAGACTTCTCACATTTTACCAACCGTAACTCATGCATTCATTATGGTGATTACAGCTAATCGCCTTAGCCGTAATATAATTATTTCATGGCAATACCTTAGCCTCATACACGCCTATCTCATTATGGTTATTAGTACTTAAGAAATTTCGCTCTATTTCATTCTTTCTTATATTCTTAGCTCGTTGCATTCTCATTCTCATACCTTATCTTATTTCTTAATTTATTTATGTATTTAAGCGATATTATTCTTTCTCGCCATTTACATATATGCCCTTCATAGATTAATAACGTTAACACCTTCATTAGCGTTACCTTTTCTTTTCACGCATTCCATTTACGTAGGTTCGTTACGTTACCGCACAACGTATTATTATGTTATTGCTTGCACACTTGACTCGTCCTATTCGATCATTAGCGTTAAAACGTACTCTTTTTATCTTGTCATTATCTTACCAATAAACCTTACTTCAATCCTACAAATTTTACGTCATGTTAAGTATACCATGTACATTCTTAACTTATCGCATTTAATTTCTGACACTCAAACTTTTTCATTTAATTTCCGTCCGTTATATATCCCCGTTTAATCGCAACTTCACCTTCACGCTTAACTCTTAAGTACTTTACCCTACCGTTACCCCGTCTCTATGCCAATTTAACTTTAGTCCTTAATCACTAAATTTAATGAGACCCTATGTGGGTCACAATTCACGCCATCTCTTTCTATCCTCATTCTTTAATCCTCAAGTTATCAAACACCTTAATATTAACTCATTAGTTTCGTCTCATCTCTTCACACTATACGTTAGTACACCCAATATCATCACGATCCATACTTAAAGCGTCGTTACTAAATCTTATTTGTTTTTCTTATGTCAACAACCCCTAACAATTAGCGTGTCAATTTCATCTTATCATTACACATTGTGATTGAGTACACTTCTCGTCATCACAATCCATTATTTATGTGTTAACACCTTAAGTTACTTATTGATTCCATCCCTAATACCAGTTAGCATCTCTCTTCTTGTCTTGCTATGGCTATTCTTTTATCATACACAATCTTGTGTTGTTTACCCTTACGTTGATCTACTTACTTACACATCTACAATCCAACTATAAACTCATTCTTACGTTCGTCAACAACTCACTACGTGTCATCTTTATTTTATACAAGTTCTATATAATATTTGTTCATTATATTTTACACATTTCTATGTGTTCTTACAACGCACTTTTATTATTGCCCGTCAACCCCGTGTTGTCTACATTCTCAACCTTTACCATTACTTCATTTTAGTCTTTTCAACTTTTACGCATATAAACCTTACATAGGTTTATTCTATCGCACTCACATAAGTCTCATCATACACATTTCAATACAGATATATTGACATGATTATATTCATGTTTTACAATTCTTTCTAGCATATTTCAAGTTACTTTTGACTTCTAGCGGAATCTATATCTCATTCATCATTTCTACCCATTTGGTATTAATATGTTTTAGTTATCATGTTTTATATGATACATGACCTCACCACATCTTATTCATACACCCTTACTTTCTCATTTGGTTTAGCATATAAAAACTCATGCCCCAAGCATGTATTCATTTATGTATTTCCAATCATCAGATTAATAACATACTTCGTTATTCATTTCTTACTTTATATTACACTTTCAAAACATCTATGTTTTCCAAGTACTTACCCTGCTTCTTAACTTATTTCACATATCGATGTGTTCTTTTTAATTTTTATCGACCACAACTAGGTCAACACATAACATGCATTCTAATGCATCTTAACTCATACACTTCTAAGCCATCGTGCTCTCAAGCACACCACATAAAACTTAGACCTATAATGACTTACCATAGACTTAACATCGCATAAACGACAACAATTAACATCATATAAGCAATCACATCATAACTCTTAACACTTATCCGGCAGGTGTTAGAACATTAATAACATAATCAAAACATGAAGCCTATGGCATCATATATCATATCGCATAATCAATCTATGCCTAAGCATCAATATTCTAGCTATTCGCAAGCAATAGCCAACCTTATAACTAAGGCATCATAACCCTTTAATTTACTTACTAGCCCGTCTCTAATACCACTTAGCATTGCTACTCACAATTCATCACTATAGTTCTATCATACATTCACATATCGCAATACGATTCCCGTCACCAACCAAGGTGCACGACTAACTAATCATCTAAGTATCTCAAGTCCCCATGGACTTGTAACTCAAAAACAACAACACTATTATAAGCATACATCACCTACCATCAATAGGCTCAACCAGCATCAAACGTAATCCATCTAACACTTAGCAATTAATTTTTCGTGCAACCAACACTCATGTCCAACGCTTCTAAGAGTGGTTTAAGTCTAGGCAATCCTAAAGAAAACCTAATTCACTTAAACTTGGCTCTGATACCAAGTTGTAACGCCCCGTACCCGTTTAGACTGAAATTTAAAACTTTTTGCGGAAACGACTTAACTTTAATGGACCTTTCGTTACTCTTTTACAAACTGGCGATGTTACATTATAAATCAACCCATGAAACCACTTTTAAAAGATACTAGACTCAATTACCTTTAAAACGGTAGGTGGTACAACCACCAACGACTTACGGTTTGTTTTGTACGACATTTAGAAAATTACCAAAACTGTTGGATAGATGCGCCGTATCTCAAAAAGAGATACGCCATATTACATTATACACCGTATCCTTTTGAGGGATACGCCGCATCAAGGCTGAGAGACCATACGCCGTATCAAACTGAAGTGATACGCCGCATTTCCTTTCTGATATGCCGCATCTAATATATTAGATACGCCGTATCTACCCATCCAACACAGAACATCAGCAGAAAGACCTGCATAAACCCAAATACTCACCCACAACTCAATACAACACTATAACTTGTATCAAAACGCTCACTTTACATTCAAAACCATAACAAACTGTAATACACGGCAATTGACCCGTTTACAACCCAAAATGGGTACAAACACACTTAAATCCAAACGCCCCTTAAACATTTACCAAAAATACTTAAAACACATTTGACAACTCGTTAGACTCACAAACCGTTACCCGACTTTGACACACTTTATTCGACTCATAAAATAGACTCTCGGGGTACAACTTTGACTCGAGCTCGGTATTCTACCTAGCTCCTAATGCTTGTTATCTTCCAAATTCATTCCAAATCCTTTTGCTACAATCCAAGCCTTCCATTCTGCCGCACTTAAGCCTACAAAAACATTAACAACTAAAAGAATAAGCTTACGCTTAGTAAGTAACCCGTCATAAAACATATATCATACATATTTTCTCACATAAG
Source organism: Artemisia tridentata subsp. tridentata (assembly GCA_021014915.2). Lineage (NCBI taxonomy): Eukaryota > Viridiplantae > Streptophyta > Magnoliopsida > Asterales > Asteraceae > Artemisia > Artemisia tridentata. The sequence goes on along the minus strand of CP139501.1, from coordinate 305,592,077 downwards.
CGTCATAATCGCATAAAATCCTCTAAACTACCACATATCACTCATATCATTCACAACTTCATAACATAACCACATTCATTCATCACAACCATAACCAACAACATACCTTAACTAATCCAAAGCCGATAACTAACATACTCCTATCCAAGGTCACTAGCCATCCATCCTTAGCTTACAACCATACTAACCCATCTCTTATACACTTATACAACCACAATACATACATGATAATAACACATATAACACATGTTTTAGGGAGAGTTACTTACCTTAGCTCCACGCTAAGCACATAATTAATATCATCATCATCTATATCATCAACATCATCATCATCCTCATAAGCATCCTAAAACACATAATCATACATAACATATAATACATAATCATTAACTATAAACATGGTTAATACAACCATAACTAACCTCTAAACACTTCTAATCATCATATAATCATATATTGATTATATGATACTCAATCCCATCATTTACTAACTTAAACCCATTATAAACTCATCACATAATCATCATTACCTCTTAATTATCTTAAAACACCATTTACCCTTTAATCCCAAGTTAGGGTTCACAAACCCTAAATCCTTAATTCATAAATTAACACTAATTAAGCATCATTACTTACTTGATAAACATGCTAGGAACAAGCTATAGACTTAACCCTTGAATTATCACCATTAAACCATCATCATCTCATCATCTTTCCCTCTCTTTCTCTTTTGGTTCGACACCCACAGAAAACACACTCTCTTTTACAGGAGAGTGTGAAAACTTATAGATAAATGGGGAAGTTTCTAGCTACAAGGGCAATTCTGTCAATTCTGCTTATTTAAGGTCGATGCGCCGTATCTATCTGCATAGATACGCCGCATCCATGCTACCCCTTATATACGCCGTATCTCTTTCTCCAATACGGCGCATGGACTATAACAAGTCGGTTCTACTTTCCATTCTACCATACGCCGCATGTAACTTCTTGGATGCGCCGCATCTAGGCTATAACAGACTAACACTTAACACTATAACCATTTGCCCTTAGACAACCACATACTCTTAGTCAAACATACTTAGGCTCGAGTCAACTTCATCTAGGGTGGGGTCCCAATACCCGGGAAACGGGTCTAACAATTCTACCCCCTTATTTAGATTTCGTCCCCGAAATCTCTCGTCTAAAACTATCCAAAACTAAATTCACGACATAAACATGTCCTTGTTCTCTTGCTTTCTAAGCCAATTCCTTGCAACGATCTAAATGATCACGCAATTTCTAAACTTGCTATACATAACCATAACTCATAATTTGCTTAAAACACACTTTTCATCGCAAACTTATCCAAGATTTCCAGCAATGACGACTTGTCATCCGGAAATATCTACTACTTGACTTTATATAAGTCAAACTTCATTACTATAAACACGCTATCATCAATGTACTAGGCATAACATAACATCATAATTTGGCCAGTTTCCTATTCCATATCTTACCAACACATATCAAATCAAAAACCGGCAACTTAACTCAAAATATACAAGGTACCATACAAACGGAACCTTCTAAAATTCTTTCTTATATATCACCTAAGAATTCTATCTTAGCAATTTCTGGGAAAACTTACCCAATTTCTTCTCAACTCGACCTACAAACTCATTTCAAGTATCTATCTTAAGGTTTCACACATGACCTTAACGCCGCTATAAGTTTTATTCATATCTTGCCTTCCTTATGATGTCCAACACATTTATGTTTTCACTTTCTCATTTTATTATCCGTGCTCTCATCATATCCGCTATACATAAGCCTACTTATTCATTCATGCCATTTTCGATTGCCTTCTAAGGCTTATGGAGATATTACAGGAATCAGCTTTGTAGCGCCATACTTTAACATTATCGCCTCATTACACAGGACATTTATCATTCACTATCTTCGTACTCACATTTGCACCATGGCGTAATTACGCATATAACATTTTGAAACATCATTACGATTCCTTGGTTACGCCAACTTAGACTTAACATTCAAAACATAAGTCTTTCATAAGTTCTCGCTACAAGACGTGCTCTAATCTTAATCCTCCTATCTTAGTCCTTACCATTCCCAACTAACTCTAAACTCCCGCTTTCTACTTCTCTAACCCTACTCGTGCCATGTCGACAAACACATAGCCCACTCTTTTATAATTCTTCATTTACATGGAGAGGCGTCCCAATCGATGTAAATCAAGAAATATAAACTAGTGGTTATGTACTCCCGACATAACACCACTACTCCTAATTCCCAATTTAACTTTTATTATTTCATCATTTTTCTTTTATTACATTATTTTTACTCTTCTTAGACTTGGATCCTTCACATTATCACATTCATCTTGGGGATACTTTTTTATGTCATGGATGTAGGCAACCCCTTGCCGGTGAAGGCAACACTTTTCATCCCGAAGGATCTTTAACATTCATCCTGAAGGATTCCTTAACATTCCTTTAATTTTTCATCCCGAGGGATACCACATTTAACATTCATCCGGAAGGATCATTACATTCACACTTTATCACCTTAACAACGGATCCAAGTCATAAGCACCACACACACATTATTACATTCGTTTATTATAGTAATTACCGCTAATCGCCTTAGCAGTAATATGATAATTTCAGAACAACGCCTTTATCTCATACACACTCCTTACATTCTTAATCCGCTTTAGTTATTTTCACATCTTTACTTTACCTCTTGCATTCTTAGCCTTCATTAATCATTTTCACACTCTTACATTACATTTTAGTCCACTCGACTCATTTACATCTAGACTTCTCACATTTTACCAACCGTAACTCATGCATTCATTATGGTGATTACAGCTAATCGCCTTAGCCGTAATATAATTATTTCATGGCAATACCTTAGCCTCATACACGCCCATCTCATTATGGTTATTAGTACTTAAGAAATTTCGCTCTATTTCTTTCTTTCTTATATTCTTAGCTCGTTGCATTCTCATTCTCATACCTTATCTCATTTCTTAATTTATTTATGTATTTAAGCGATATTATTCTTTCTCGCCATTTACATATATGCCCTTCATAGATTAATAACGTTAACACCTTCATTAGCGTTACCTTTTCTTTTCACGCATTCCATTTACGTAGGTTCGTTACGTTACCGCACAATGTATTATTATGTTATTGCTTGCACACTTGACTCGTCCTGTTCGATCATTAGCGTTAAAACGTACTCTTTTTATCTTGTCATTATCTTACCAATACACCTTACTTCAATCCTACAAATTTTACGTCATGTTAAGTATACCATGTACATTCTTAACTTATCGCATTTAATTTCTGACACTCAAACTTTTTCATTTAATTTCCGTCCGTTATATATCCCCGTTTAATCGCAACTTCACCTTCACGCTTAACTCTTAAGTACTTTACCTACCGTTACCCCGTCTCTATGCCAATTTAACTTTAGTCCTTAATCACTAAATTTAATGAGACCCTATGTGGGTCACAATTCACGCCATCTCTTTCTATCCTCATTCTTTAATCCTCAAGTTATCAAACACCTTAATATTAACTCATTAGTTTCGTCTCGTCTCTTCACACTATACGTTAGTACACCCAATATCATCACGATCCATACTTAAAGCGTCGTTACTAAATCTTATTTGTTTTTCTTATGTCAACAACCCCTAACAATTAGCGTGTCAATTTAATCTTATCATTACACATTGTGATTGAGTACACTTCTCGTCATCACAATCCATTATTTATGCGTTAACACCTTAAGTTACTTATTGATTCCATCCCTAATACCAGTTAGCATCTCTCTTCTTGTCTTGCTATGGCTATTCTTTTATCATACACAATCTTGTGTTGTTTACCCTTACGTTGATCTACTTACTTACACATCTACAATCCAACTATAAACTCATTCTTACGTTCGTCAACAACTCACTACGTGTCATCTTTATTTTAGACAAGTTCTATATAATATTTGTTCATTATATTTTACACATTTCTATGTGTTCTTACAACGCACTTTTATTATTGCCCGTCAACCCCGTGTTGACTACATTCTCAACCTTTACCATTACTTCATTTTAGTCTTTTCAACTTTTACGCATATAAACCTTACATAGGTTTATTCTATCGCACTCACATAAGTCTCATCATACACATTTCAATACAGATATATTGACATGATTATATTCATGTTTTACAATTCTTTCTAGCATATTTCAAGTTACTTTTGACTTCTAGCGGAATCTATATCTCATTCATCATTTCTACCCATTTTGTATTAATATGTTTTAGTTATCATGTTTTATATGATACATGACCTCACCACATCTTATTCATACACCCTTACTTTCTCATTTGGTTTAGCATATAAAAACTCATGCCCCAAGCATGTATTCATTTATGTATTTCCAATCATCAGATTAATAACATACTTCGTTATTCATTTCTTACTTTATATTACACTTTCAAAACATCTATGTTTTCCAAGTACTTACCCTGCTTCTTAACTTATTTCACATATCGATGTGTTCTTTTTAATTTTTATCGACCACAACTAGGTCAACACATAACATGCATTCTAATGCATCTTAACTCATACACTTCTAAGCCATCGTGCTCTCAAGCACACCACATAAAACTTAGACCTATAATGACTTACCATAGACTTAACATCGCATAAACGACAACACTTAACATCATATAAGCAATCACATCATAACTCTTAACACTTATCCGGCAGGTGTTAGAACATTAATAACATAATCAAAACATGAAGCCTATGGCATCATATATCATATCGCATAATCAATCTATGCCTAAGCATCAATATTCTAGCTATTTGCAAGCAATAGCCAACCTTATAACTAAGGCATCATAACCCTTTAATTTACTTACTAGCCCATCTCTAATACCACTTAGCATTGCTACTCACAATTCATCACTATAGTTCTATCATACATTCACATATCGCAATACGATTCCCGTCACCAACCAAGGTGCACGACTAACTAATCATCTAAGTATCTCAAGTCCCCATGGACTTGTAACTCAAACACAACAACACTATTATAAGCATACATCACCTACCATCAATAGGCTCAACCAGCATCAAACGTAATCCATCTAACACTTAGCAATTAATTTTTCGCGCAACCAACACTTATGTCCAATGCTTCTAAGAGTGGTTTAAGTCTAGGCAATCCTAAAGAAAACCTAATTCACTTAAACCTGGCTTTGATACCAAGTTGTAACGCCCCGTACCCGTTTAGACTGAAATTTAAAACTTTTTGCGGAAACGACTTAACTTTAATGGACCTTTCGTTACTCTTTTACAAACTGGCGATGTTACATTATAAATCAACCCATGAAACCACTTTTAAAAGATACTAGACTCAATTACCTTTAAAACGGTAGGTGGTACAACCACCAACGACTTACGGTTTATTTTGTACGACATTTAGAAAATTACCAAAACTGTTGGATAGATGCGCCGTATCTCAAAAAGAGATACGCCATATTACATGATACGCCGTATCCTTTTGAGGGATACGCCGCATCAAGGCTGAGAGGCCATACGCCGTATCAAACTGAAGTGCTACGCCGCATTTCCTTTCTGATATGCCGCATCTAATATATTAGATACGCCGTATCTACCCATCCGACACAGAACATCAGCAGAAAGACCTGCATAAACCCAAATACTCACCCACAACTCAATACAACACTATAACTTGTATCAAAACGCTCACTTTACATTCAAAACCATAACAAACTGTAATACACGGCAATTGACCCGTTTACAACCCAAAATGGGTACAAACACACTTAAATCCAAACGCCCCTTAAACATTTACCAAAAATACTTAAAACACATTTGACAACTCGTTAGACTCACAAACCGTTACCCGACTTTGACACACTTTATACGACTCATAAAATAGACTCTCGGGGTACAACTTTGACTCGAGCTCGGTATTCTACCTAGCTCCTAATGCTTGTTATCTTCCAAATTCATTCCAAATCCTTTTGCTACAATCCAAGCCTTCCATTCTGCCGCACTTAAGCCTACAAAAACATTAACAACTAAAAGAATAAGCTTACGCTTAGTAAGTAACCCGTCATAAAACATATATCATACATATTTTCTCACATAAGCGTCATAATCGCATAAAATCCTCTAAACTACCACATATCACTCATATCATTCACAACTTCATAACATAACCACATTCATTCATCACAACCATAACCAACAACATACCTTAACTAATCCAAAGCCGATAACTAACATACTCCTATCCAAGGTCACTAGCCATCCATCCTTAGCTTACAACCATACTAACCCATCTCTTATACACTTATACAACCACAATACATACATGATAATAACACATATAACACATGTTTTAGGGAGAGTTACTTACCTTAGCTCCACGCTAAGCACATAATTAATATCATCATCATCTATATCATCAACATCATCATCATCCTCATAAGCATCCTAAAACACATAATCATACATAACATATAATACATAATCATTAACTATAAACATGGTTAATACAACCATAACTAACCTCTAAACACTTCTAATCATCATATAATCATATATTGATTATATGATACTCAATCCCATCATTTACTAACTTAAACCCATTATAAACTCATCACATAATCATCATTACCTCTTAATTATCTTAAAACACCATTTACCCTTTAATCCCAAGTTAGGGTTCACAAACCCTAAATCCTTAATTCATAAATTAACACTAATTAAGCATCATTACTTACTTGATAAACATGCTAGGAACAAGCTATAGACTTAACCCTTGAATTATCACCATTAAACCATCATCATCTCATCATCTTTCCCTCTCTTTCTCTTTTGGTTCGACACCCACAGAAAACACACTCTCTTTTACAGGAGAGTGTGAAAACTTATAGATAAATGGGGAAGTTTCTAGCTACAAGGGCAATTCTGTCAATTCTGCTTATTTAAGGTCGATGCGCCGTATCTATCTGCATAGATACGCCGCATCCATGCTACCCCTTATATACGCCGTATCTCTTTCTCTAATACGGCGCATGGACTATAACAAGTCGGTTCTACTTTCCATTCTACCATACGCCGCATGTAACTTCTTGGATGCGCCGCATCTAGGCTATAACAGACTAACACTTAACACTATAACCATTTGCCCTTAGACAACCACATACTCTTAGTCAAACATACTTAGGCTCGAGTCAACTTCATCTAGGGTGGGGTCCCAATACCCGGGAAACGGGTCTAACAGCTGTTATATTCGAGCCTGTTCGAATATATAGTTTTGCTTATGCAAGAGTTATAGAGTGGCTCATCACCATTCTCCCATGTTAGTTTTATTTATTCTATTCACCGGGTATAAAACCCTTTACCCAAAAAAACATCCACTTTATTAACAGGACAATATAATTTTTTATGGTTTTTTGCTCTCTATTTTTTGTGTTTTACTACTTTTGACTTATTTTTTATGTCCCTTTTTATATTTAGAAGTTTAATAATAAAAAAAATGAAAAAATAAAAATAAGAAAAAGAATTAAGAGAGGTATTATTTGTACTTTAAGGTGTACCAATAACCAACCTCTGAAAAAATTGTATTGTTACGAAGAGGTTATCTTGTCTTTTCAAGGTAAAATTTTCAGTATTTTTTGTTACGGAGAGAAACGAATATTATTAGATCTATTTTTGTGTGATTTGGTTTATTTAAAGACAAGGGTCGGTGAGAACATTAAGTAGTAAATAAACAACACTTTGATATTATTCATCAAATTTCTTAGAGTTTACTACATTTTTGGTCCTCGTGGTTTACCGGGTATAACGGTTTTGGTCCAATAGTTTCATTTGTAACGGATCATGTCCCATTTTGTCTGACCCGCAACGGGTTTAGTCCAATTTCGTTAATGCCGTTAGTCAAACTTAGTTTGACCGTTAAAATAAAGGGTATTTCGGTCATTTCACTCAAAATCATATCATTCATTCTTTCTTTAAGCCAAAACATTTACACACACTCACAGATCTAACACAAAAAATCTACACAAACATGAAACCCGGATCGATCTACACAAACATTTCACTCAAAATCATATCATCATCTCCACAAACATTTCACACAATCAAACTCTCTCATCAAAACCATCATCATTTCCACACATCATAATCACCATCATCATCTCAACACATCTCTTTCATCAAAACCACCATCATCATCTCCACACAATCAAACTCTCGATATACCCAGATCCATCATAATCGCTCGTCAACCAAAACAACCAACACAAAACCTCAAAACCTTTAATCCCAGATGTGTGAACCAGAGTTGAGGTGTATAATTAAATGGATTTGGTAGCCAAGATGTGACATAATCGTAAGTTTAAAAGTGTGGTCTGATTCAAGAAGTGTGTTTGGGATTGTAAGTGTTAAAAGGATTTGGATCAGCTATGTAGTGAATATTTAGTTGAAAAATGATGGTAACGAGTTGTTCTTGATGATAATATATGGATTTGGATTCGTTATAATGTAGGCCGAAACCCTTTTTGTGGAGAAGATGGGTGTGTGGTGATGTTGGTGTTCGGTTTTGGTTTCGAGTTTCTATTGATTGTTCGTGGTTGGTTTCGAGTGATGGTTTTGAGTGGTTGGTTTCGAGTGATGGTTTTGAGTGGTTGGTTTCGATTGATTGTTCGTGGTTGGTTTCGAGTGATGATTGATTGTTCGTGGTTGGTTTCTATTGATTGTTCGTGGTTGGTTTCGAGTGATGGTTGGTTTCGAGTGATGGTGAGGGTCTTGGGTGAGTGATGGTTGTTTTTTTTTTTTTTTTTCGAGTGATGTGGGCTTGTTAAATTTTTTGGTGTCGGTTTTGTGTAAGCGAAAAGAGGGACTTGTGATAGTGGCACAGGTTTTGGTTAAGAGTAAGCTTTGCTGGGAATTTGTCGTGCATTTGCTGGGAATTTTGGTTAAGAGTAAGCTTTGATAGTGGCACAGGTTTTGGTTAAGAGTAAATATAACCCAAATGTGACCCAACAAGTTAGTTGTAAAGGGACTACCATTTCCAGTAGATCCATGGTCACCTACATTTGATTCAGAAAGCATAGCTTCACAATTGTTTGCAGTTTCATTGTTTCCTTATCTTGGTTTTTTGTATTTTATTACAAGATCTAATTCTGCTCTTGGTTTTTTGTTTTTTGTTATTACAAGATCTTGGTTTTTTGTTTTTTGTTATTACACTGGTTTTTTGTTTTTTGTATTTTATTACAAGATCTAATTCTGCTGGGAATCCTTTGTTCAAGATAGTTGTGAATTTGTGTAGTGAATGAAGAAGAAGAAGAAGAAATGAAATGCTGGGAATGGTTAACTTATTTGAACCCATAAATGTGTAGTGAATGAAGAAGAAGAAGAAAAGGGCATTTTAGTCATTGTACATTATAATCCGAGGGTATTTTAGTCATTTCATGTTTTTTTAACGAGTCAAACTAACAGTCAACAAAAATTGGACCAAAAGTGTTACGGGTCAGCGAAAATAGGACAAGATCGGTTACAAATGAAACTATTGGACCAAAACCGTTATACCCGTTAAACCACGAGGACCAAAAATGTAGTTAACTCAATTTCTTATGTATTAAAGCATACATATTTATATTACAAGGTACAATAATAAAGCTGTCATGACCAAGAAGGCAAAACTAACATGTTACATATATGATGGTAATGGATCTAGTCGAGCAATAGGAACGCAAATTAAAGGGTTAGCTCTGGGAAGGGTGATACCAGGTCCTTCGTCCATATCAACATTTGCTAGATTTCCATCTTTTCCAGCCTTCCAATCGAAGCACTGAATCATTGCACCAAGCGTTGTTTGTATAACTTGCAATGCTAGTGATATCCCAGGACACATTCTCCTCCCACTTCCAAACGGTAACATATGAAAGTATTGCCCTCTCACATCCAAGTCGCTTGTTAGGAACCTTTCAGGAATGAATTCAAGCGGGTTTTCCCAATAGTTTGGGTCTCTTCCAAGTGCCCACGTGGTAACAAAAATATTTGTTTTTGCTGGAATATGATAACCTCCCACTATACAATCTTTAGTTGATTGTCTGGGAATCAAGGGCACAGTTGGATGGAGGCGTAAGGTTTCCTTGACAATTGCTTGGAGGTACGGAAGGTTTTGTGTATCTGATTCTTGTAAAAGTCTGTTTTTGCCAACAACCTGATCAATTTCTTCTGTCGCTTTCTTCATGATATTTGGATGGTTTATAAGCTCTGCCATAGCCCATTCTATGGTACTCGCTGAAGTGTCAGTTCCTGCAGCAAATAAATTCTAAAACAATAAGGAAAGACAAGTTAGTTTTTGATAATTGGGGCGAGCAAAATGTATGAAAAACGCCTCAGCATAAAATGGACATAATTTTGACCCGTTTAGAGTTACAAGGCCGTTGTGCATGGTTAGAAAGCTCACAACGAGTAATACATACCAGGATGAGTGCTTTGATGTTCTCTCTTGTCAAATCTATCTCTAAGCTCTTATCTTGTTCAATATCAAGTAAAATGTCTAGCAAATCCTTCACTTGTCGTGTCCCACGCTTTCTCGCTTCCTCATGCTCTTTTATAATCCTTTCTATCAATGCATCAAATCTACCATGAATATCTTTTGACCTTCTCCCAAATCCTTGCAAGTCTACATTCTTAAACAACCATATGTAGTCCGAAAGGTTAAAGTTACCCATCAGTTCAGTCATCTCACGACCTAATTTCCCAACTTCCTTTGCCTCACTTCCATTATCCGAACATCGTTCACTCATAACCATTCTTGTTATCTCGTTATTACTCAACTTCAATAACTCGCCACCAAGATCTACAGCCATCCCATTTTTAACTATTCTAGATAGTGATGTTATAAAACTGTCAATCTCATCCTGCCTAACTTTAAGGAACAAGTCAAGTGTTGCTCCATTTAGGAGTTGTGACATAACTATTTTCTTCATGAACTTCCAATAAGGTCCATAATTAGCAAACGAGAAATCTTTTGATCCGTACGTTAGATAAGCCAAGGCTGAATTATTTTGTGGTCGATTTAAAAAGGAGCTTTCATTAGTTTTAAGGATTTCTTTCGCGGTTTCTGGTGAGCATATGACCACACAAGGAACATAGCCTAAGAAGAGACGATAAACTGGCTCATGACGTAACGAAAGTTTGTAAAAAGCTTGGTGAGGGATACGAGTAAGGAGGTGAAGATGTCCGACTATTGGAAGGGCGAACGGGCTCGGGGGAAGATGAGACTTAGCTCGTTTAGAAATAAAGAAAGCCCGGATCAAAATGGTGACCATGCATATGAGAAAGATGGTCATGTAAGCATGGAAATCTGCCATTGTGTTAAGAGCAATAAAATAAAAAAGTCTTAATTTTTACTGTATCAATCTTTTCATTTTGGAGAGTAAAAGTGAGTGGAGTTTCGTTCAAAAAAAAAGTGAGTGGAGTGCTTTTAGTCTTCGTTTGGACAGTACTTTATGGTTTTATTTTTGTGGTTGAGATAAGAATGAAAGGTGTGGCAACATGCCATTTGGGCTCGTGGCAAAATGACATATGGGTTCCACGGGATGTCACATCATCATTCCGACTTTCAACTCTCATACTCTAACACTCTGTTCTCAAGTATTTTTTTAGAATGAAAGGTAAAGTAAAGAAAATGATGTGAGAGAAAGTAAATATAGTGAAAATAATTGTGTTCTTAAGTTTGGAGTGAAAAAAATGTAAAGTAAAAAAATGTTAGTCACTTTTTATATTTTTACTATAATACCCTTGTACACATATAATAAATACAAATTTGTGAGGGGCACTTTTGTCACAAACATTATTTGATAGTGGGACCAGTCACTTTACTTCACTTGCAGCCCAATTATGCGCTGAAAGTTTGACATGAAAAAAACAAAGAGCAATATGTCATTTTACTTCCATTTATTCAAAAAACTAGAGAACATGATTTTTTTTTGTGATCCTTCATTTACTTCCATTTACTTACTTCTCAAACTCTTGATAACAGAGTGTAAAACACTCCTTCACTCCCAACGTGCCATTTGGGCCTCACCCACTTACAATTTTATTTTCTTTTTTTCAAACAAACTATCTTCCATTCATTCAAATAAAAATAAAATACGAAACTAAAAAATAATACAAAAAAAAAAAAAAAAAAAAAAAAAAAAAAAAAAAAAAAAAGCGTACGGAAAAAAAATAAAAAACATACAACAAATAAAAACATACAAAACTTAAAAAATGAAATATTGCCCGGTCACTCTTGATTATATTTTGCCAGCATTGCTTCTTGTTTCTTTTTTATGATAGCGACTTTGCGTTTCGGCAACCCGTCGTTATTAATCGTGAGAAACTCTAATTCTTTACACTCTATTATTGCCAGTTCTTCTCTCTTCGCCTGCTATAATTTTGCGTCTATAATCCGAAGATAAAATCTCCGATAAAGACTCCGAGCAACATTTCGCGTCAAAATCCACTATGGTGTGGTTGTTTTTTTGAAGGCTTTGCAATTCATTTTCCTTTGCATCGTTGTCCACGGGTTTCTTTTGGTGGTGATGGTGGTGGTTCTTTGAATTGTGGTTGAAAGAATTGCGGTTGTGATTGTTGTGGTTGAAAGAATTGTGGTGGCACATTTCTTTGATATTGGTAATTTTGGAATGGGTTGTTGAGTTGTTGGTTTTGATGATACAAAAGTTGTTGTTGATAAAGTTATTCGGGTGTCATTTGCGTACCATACGAAGGAAATGGTTGCGAGGAAGAAATTGAATTTTGTGACGATGAGGTAGACGGGTTCTTGGAAGACGAGTGTTGTGGGTTGGACATATTGAGAAGAGAAATAAAAAAACCTGTCACTTGGAGCTTGAGACATTTTTTTCGTTTGTGTGTTGAGATATTGGAAGTAATGTGTTTTGAAAATGAAAATGCAGGTGATATATGTAGTGTAAAAAAATGGGATAAATTTTTTTAAAAAAATGAAATTTTAAAAAAGTAACCGTTTGATTCAAAAGATAAGATTTATTATTATTTTTTTGTCATATTCTCGCCGTGTACTCGGCGGCAGTGCAAATGGCGGGCTAAGCCGGTGTCACGGTGTCCATTCGGCGGTGCCGAATGGGGTTCCACGTCGTATCGACGCATATATCCGCCGCCATACCTTGGTACTTGGTACCACCTAATAACATAAATTGTCATGTTTACCAAACAAACATAATCACGTCATTTTACAGGCCATTTGGACGTGTATCTAGTTTTTTAAGATACAAAGTTTATAAAAGAAAAAATTACAGTATTTGATAGGGTTTGTGAAACTTATGGGGTATAAACGTTGATACATTGTCAAATATGTCTTGTCCTCTTAAAGAATGAGGGCATGTTATATCAATCATTATTTATACGTCTTTATCAAACTACCAATTGAACTTCTAGTTGAGTTTTTGTGAGTGTTTATATGTAAGTTGAGCAGGTCCTTAACAAAAAGGATGAATACATATGTATTCATGTTCAATATTAACGCAAAGAAACTAAAATAAATAAAATGAGAATAATAAGAAGGATTTTGAGCCACACATTTCCAATAAAAGAGAGAATTTTAGAGAAAGATGCATCTCTTTTTGTAAGTATATCTGAAATGTGGTATATTATATTATATAAAGTATTAATATTGTGTATTATCTCTTATATAATTAGAGATTTTCAAAAAGTGATAAAGGAAGTTTGAAAATTTCAACTGGACTAATGGGAGTGCAATATTTCACTTGTCTGGCAAAATTGAGAATTTCTATTAGTCACGAAAAGTCAAAATTTGCTTCAATTTTGTCAAACTTATCTAAATTTTATTCAGCAAAATAAATATGTATAAAAATACATGTGTCGATTTAAAAAAAAAAAAAAAAAAAAAAAAAAAAAAAAAAAAAAAAAAAAAAAAAACCTTATAACATGAGGGGGTAATTAATAAATCTTTAGTTGTTAAATTTTAAATAAAATATATAGACTTGCGTATATTTATCAATTTACATGTTTTTTAGTAACTTTTTAAATTTAATAAATACTCCCTATACTTTATATTTTATAGAAAAATAATACAACAATATGTTGTTTGTATCCATAAATATGAATACACAATATTATACATATACAAATGACTCATTTTGTTCTTCTTTATGAGATTAAGTAAGGATTTCCGGAAATATATTCTTTTTTGACGTACTCTCCACATTCAATAAAGACTCACTATTCCTCTTTATAAGTTTAACCCGCGCACGGGTTTGAACATCGGCTCAATTTTATTAATAGGAAAATAAATATTAAAATGAAGGCACGACCTCACACGTTAGTATGAGATAAAACTAAATAGACGAGATTCCACATATAACAACGATACATATTTTTTCAAGGTCGTTATATTAAACACACAAACTACATGATAGCAATGGTTAAATTTAGAAAGATCAACCTAAACATCATATTAGTTAAACAAAGTCAAAAACTTTGTGCAACAAAAACATATACAACATATTAGTTGATACTAATACATAATGAAAAAACTATATAAAAACTCGTGTGTGCACGGGTATTCTAACTATATAAGTATTAAAAATTATTATAATTTTATAGTCTTAAACATTACAAAAGTATGGGTTTGTAAATTGTCACAAGTCACAACATTTAACTTCAAAACAAAGTTATTTAAATATTATTACCCCGTTATAATATCTACTCAAACCTGTGTGTGCACGGATTATGAAACTAGTATTATATTATATTAATATTGTAATTAGTTTTTAACCTAACGTAACTCGAACTGATCACATGCAAATGCAGTAACGTTTCATGAAGTTAGTCGATAATAAATCTATGCCTAAGTCGTTTATAAATATTTATTGCGAAATTTTGTTTCATACGTAGAGTTGGAATGAACTTCTGACTAAACGTGCTTATCTCTTCTTCGTTGACATGTAGGTTAACCTTAATGTGTTGGCCTCGAGTTGTTTCATTGTCAGTAACATATGTTTCTTTTGGTTGAAACATATTCTGGGATATAAGAAGTTGAATGTATAAATCATTTTTAGTCTTTCACATACTTTTTTTGAAACGGAAATGATATTAAAAGCCATAAGGGCGAAAAGAAGAAAGATACAAACATAAGGCTCCGAGCTAGAGCGACAAAAATAAAACGAGAGAAAAAAAACAACAAAAAACAAAACACCAAAAAAGAGTCTTATAAAAGCTATGTAGGTCTCTTTTCTGTAGATGAATGTATCCACCGTTTCCATAAAAACTGATACTTAGAAGCCCTTTTTTAAATCACATACCAGTAATCTAGTAATTTTACCTTAGCTTTAAAAAAAATAAAAAATAAATAAATAAATAAATAAATAAAAAATAAACCTTGTGTGCTGGTTGTTTATAGGAGTATCATTGTCATAGAGGTACTACGTAGTACATATTACTCGAGTCACCATGCTACATAAGTACGCAAGCTGCTTTACATTAACACGTTTTTTTTGTGTGTTTTTTTTCTTCTCTCTTTTTGGTTATAAAGAAGTGTATAAAATTTACTTTAATGTTAGAACTCGATTATATATAATATATATATATATATATATATATATATATATATATATATATATATATATATATATATATATTTTGGAAGGTGACTTTCAATTTTTGGTTTAGAGAGTCACACCTGCCCAAGGCAGGCCCTCATCCACCACATCCCCAGACATTGTTGTCTTAACCGGTACTACGCTGGTTCAGTGGGGATTCAAACGACTTCCGCCCGGAAACCGTATCTGCCTCCACACGAGAATACTCGCTGGAGTAACAGCCGGATGAAAACCGGGGCCTGGCTTGGATTCAAGTCTCCGCAACTAATGGCTCAAAGACTCTCATCTTCATTGCCTAATATCAACAGCGCATGTGGCCCGCTCCCATGTGGAAACTTCCCGGTTGGTCACCCAACCGGGCTGCTCCCACAGGGAACTCCTTAACCCACATACCACTTTACCACTAGACCACATGGTGTTGATATATATATATATATATATATATATATATATATATATATATATATATATATATATATATATATATATATATATATATATATATATATATATATATATATATATTATATGATAACATAAGAGTATAAGGTAAAGATTTTTCTCTCTCATTAACGCGGTAACTAAAGAGATAGTCTTAGACATAAAAAAAAGCAAGTTTTATTACACATTCATTAAAGATTACATGAAAATACAACAAAGATTTATTTCAACAATCCTAACGCAATACTATTACCCCCATATCTTATCCACGCCGATGGCTAAACCCACAAGTGGTACGAGAATCACTAGAACACTGACCAAAAATTCATAGTCTTCATCCGGAACGTAGGCCAAGTAGATGGCGGCGACAACAACATACACAATCGCAAGAATGGTAACAAGGTGCGGCATTTTGAGAGAGATTAATGAGAGAAATATGGGTGGTGGAAGAATGAAAATTTAAAATGAGGTATTTATAAAAAGGAAAGTAGCCGTTTGGCTACTATTCATAACCGTTGGGTTCGCTAGGTGGCGAGACATTCAAATTGTTTCATTTAATGTGAGTGATCAAACGACTTAAGTAAAGTCGCATCCCTATTAGCCAAAATTCATTAGAACTTTCAGTAAGAACTCGAATTCACGAGGGAAAGTGAAGATGAATTCAAGGCCAAATATCCCCATCTTTTTGCATCTTCACCTGATAACACAAAGTGAATGTCGGGACGACATTCAAATAAGGTTGGGAGACTGTGACAAATGGTAATTTTTCATTTTAATAATTATGATTAATTATCAGAAAATGCGCATTATTTGTTTATTGACATCTATTAATGAGAGGTTATCTCATTAATTTAGTTATTACACTACGATAACTCAAAAACATTGATACGTGATTCATCAAACATTGGAACGAGCTCACACGCGGACCACAACGAAATAAACACACTAATATAACCAAACGGATCCTTATTTTAATTCACAGCCCAATTTTCCCTTGGCCTGTTACTATTCATAAGCCTAACTCAATTCAATAATTTTTATTTATCTCTTATTATCACTCGATCAACTCACCCTCTCACTTGGCCGTGATTTCTTCTAAATTCGACACATGAACTATAAAACTTTTTACATCATTCGAATCTCTACACACCAACCAATCAAGACGTCGAGTTTCACATTTTATTTCGAATGTTTGATCGCTAAACGAGAGGCAAAGTAAGTCTCACTCGAGACTTGTATCAACTCACACATAAATTACCAAACTCGACAAAACTTAATCTCACCTATGTATTTTATTTATTTTTGGTCGAGTATGAGTTTTAAACATTATTCCTCACCTTTTCTCACCTTGGCACTCAGTATCACACGTTATATATTGTTTTGAACCTTTATAGCATGTCGACACATGCATATATATATATATATATATATATATATATATATATATATATATATATATATATATATATATATATATATATATATATATATATATATATATATATATATATACACACAAATCGACTCATAACAAATCCTACACATAAACTCTTCTCAAATATCTTGTAAATCTCTTTAGAGTCACCATATTCTCTGCTATATTCTGATCAAACAAGTTGAGAGCAATATTATACAATATAAATTCATATATGTGTCCATATATATATCGAATATACATGCACATATACATTTGCATTAACTTCCATTCACACAAGTAATTTTCATATATCTCTCTCAAATATTTTACTCCCTATTCGACCTCTGAAGACCAGGAACAATTTCACAAGTCATTCGAGCCTTTATTCAAGTGTTTTAAGTTGAACTCGGTTCATTTTAGCAAGAGACGGGTTTTTCATTCAATTTCTAGCCCATTCGAACGTATAAACACACCACCTTTGGGTGTTGTAAGTCTTTTAAATCCTTTTCCTACTATATTACATGTTTCCTATATCACCATGCATCGTACATAATTTATTTCGAACGTATTTTAATTACTTTTGATTTATACGAGTTCTATTATTCATTTTCACGTAAATATGATTTGCCTCCTATTGATGGGAGGCTAGAAATCATTGTTACACCATCACACGACATTTACATAATCATTTTTATGCATTTCGAACACCATTTTAATTATATGTTTCATCGTATAAATTATAACTCATATATAAGTCATATTTTATTTTATTGAACTAACTCATTTAATCGACTACGAAATGGCTATATAAAATCCAAACCATACGCATAACATATAATTTTTATTACACATCTCGATTCTTCATAAGCTCGCCTAACAAGTTGATGTTATAAGTTTTCATTGATAAGATAATATAAACCCTTTTTAAAGCCACAAGTAAATGCTACTCGGACTGTTTTTAAATATATTCATTTTGTCGATTGGGCTTAAACGCCCAATAAGCCATTTTTAAGCACTCTGTATAAGCTGGTCGAATAAGCTATTTGATTATGATTTTGTAACCTTAAAACAAGCCCAATGATAAGCCCAACTTGTCTTAAAACCCTTTGGATCGTAAAACGTTAATGGGCTTTTGTTTAAGTCTCGTTAAAGCCCATTAACTGAAAAATAAGCACTTATCGAGAATAAGAAGTTGGATTTAACTTAAATAAGCTTTATTAAGTTACTAAAACTCTCGGATAATTTTTCCTACATTTTTTGTGAGTTTTGGACTAGGTTTGCAAAGCATATTTACTATTAGGGTTAAAATTGTAACTTTCAGAAAAATAGGGTACAAACTGTCAAATCATTAACTTATGGGTATAAAAGGATAAAACAATAACTTGAAGTCATAAAATGTAACATTTGACCCTTTTTCGACAAAAAATATAACCAATGACTAACGGTGCAAAGCTAACTCCGTTAGGGTAAAAAGTGTAAAAATTGTATAAATACAAGGACCAAACAGTAACTTCATACCATTTTCAATTCTATTTCATATTTTACACTTTTTCACTCAATCACGTGCATTTGTACTATTCGTTTTAATATATTTAAACACGTTACGTTATATTTATATAACGAATTTTAACGATTTAACTTAACGTTTCGTTTTACCACTTTCGAGGAAACGATATTTATGGATTAAATGACATAAAAACAAGATAATATTATATATAATGTTATTTTTGAACTTTAAGCATTTTAAACATATCACACACTCACATCACAAACCAAATCGTTATCCGTTACTCATTTTCACAATCATTATTCATATTAAGTCAAATTCTCAGACTTTACCATTATTCAGGTCGTGTGTTGGAGCCGTTCCCATAATTCACTTGATTTCATATTTCACCTTGTCAGTTACACTCAAGGTGAGTCATAGTCCCACTATTACTTTATTTCTCATTTTAAACTACTTGGGGTGAAAAACATGCTTACTTTTATTGGACTATTTAAACAATGCTTTTGTTGATAAAACTATTACCTGCTTGCCTAAGTACTGTATCCCAAATTATGCCCATGCTCATGTACCGTTAATTCCTGCTGGGAAGCACGAGTGATATAAATAGATCTATTGAGGGTGACACCTCCATCCGTGTTAGGATTCAACAGTCCGGATTGGACAAACGGATGTATACCATGTCGAATTACAGTGTCTAGGGATAGAACACTTGTCGGGCCTTATTATTACATGACTCATTTCATGCAAACTGTCATAGCTTCAATAGCATGAAACTTAGCGCAGCGTAATAGCACTTTTGTATACATTTCGAAATTGAAATGTTAACTCATGAACTTACTGGTCCAACATTACTACTTTATGTAAACCTATGAACTCACCAACCTTTGTGTTGACACTTTAGCATGTTTTTCTCAGGTGTTTAGTTGTTGATATATGATGATGCAAGACAGTGCTTGGCAGGGGCATAGGTACACTTTTGGAGTATACACATAACACTCATGACCAGAGTTTTTGTACTATTGGACAACTAATAATTATTATGGGCCTTGTTTTCCGCATTTCAAATTATGTAAAACTTATGTTTTAATTAATGAAGCTTTTAAAACGGATTTGATAAATTCGTTCTCTATTACTTGTGTTGTGATCGAATTACGTAGCACACCAGATATTATTTCCGCTGCAATCTGATTTGGGGTGTTACACAAATCCACTCAGTCCCAAGCCCCGCCCATACAAGACTTGCAACCTGTGTGTTTACAACCCACTGCTAACGTATGAGTAGTACAGATGTGTATACGATTACTTAAATAAAATCACACAAAAGAGCCTTATGCACGCATACTAGGAGCCTCTTCCCAAAGATTACTACTAGTCACTAAACTGCACATACTGGGAGCTTTTTCCCAAAGATTACTAGGAGCCACTTCCCAAAGAATTACTGGGAGCCACTTCCCAAAGACTACTGGGAGCCACTTCCCAAAGACAAGTATAAAAGCGTATCGTATCATAAAAGTATAGATGTTTGAGTACTTGCATCACAATGCCAATCATGTATTTGATAAACAAGTAAAGTGTTTCTAAGCATGTATCTCCCCCAAATAGTTTAAAATGAATATAAAAGAGTAAGAGTGGGGCTATGACTCACCTGAGCTGTAAAGGTCAAAGTAATGCTATGTCAAATGTAACACGGGAACGGACCCAAAACACGACCTGAATAATAGGGAAGTCTGAGAATTTGATGGTTTACGATTGACAGGATGTGAATAATGATTGGGAAAAAATATCGGATAATGAATTTGTTCGTGATGAGAAAGGATGATATGCTTAAAATGCTTAAAGTTCAAAAATAATATTATATATAATATTATCATGTTTTTATGTTTATTGAATCAGTAAATATCGTCTCTTCGAAAGTTGGTGGATGATAAGTTATGTTTATTCGTTAAAATTACGTTATATAAATATAAACGTAATGTTTGTTAAATAACGAGTACGAAATGTAAAAAGGACTGGTTACGAACGAATATGCATCAAAACATTGGTGGAAAAGTATATGAAATAAGTTATTGGTTGGTCCTTGAAATTATAGTGAATTTTCACTTTTAACCCTAACGGTAAAACATTTGCACTGTTAGTCCTTCGTTAGAAAATATTTACATATTTAGTCCAAAATGTTCCAATTTGTCATTTTATGGCTTCTGGTTAATGTTTAATCCATTTCAACCCTAAAGTTATAAAAATGGCAGTTTGGTACCTAATTATCCGAAGGTTACAATTTTAACCCAAATAGTAAATATGTTTTGCATTTTTAGTCCAAAATTCACAAAACTTATATATATAAATTTCTGAGAGTTTTATAAGCTTCAATTAGCTTATTTAAAATTAGGAAACTGCTTATCATTCAAAAAGTGCTTATTTATAGCTTATTGGGCTTTAACGTGTTAAATACAAAGCCCAATAAGAGAATTCGATCCATTGGGTTTCTAAAGGGTTTGAGCCTGGTATTGGGCTTATTTTATGGTCCTGAAATCATAACCAAACTGCTTATAAAGACAGCTTATTCTATGTGCTTATTTTGTGCTTAATGGGCTGAAAAGCCCAATCGATATATATATATATATATATATATATATATATATATATATATATATATATATATATATATATATATATATATATATATATATATATTAAGTTTTAAAAACAGTTCCGATAGTGATTAAGTTGTGTGATTAAAAAGGTGGTATATGAGCTTATTAAAAGGGCTTATTGGCACAACTTATTAGATGAGTTTATGGACAAAACGAGAGATGTATCTTACTCGATATGTTACATGTATAAAAATGGATTTATGGGGCTGTTTCTTAGTCGAGTAACAAGGTCCAAAAATAAAATAATAACTTATATATGTTCGATGTGTAACACGAGTGCAAAACAAGTCTCGTTAAGTGTCAAAACGATGAAATAAATGTTAAATAAATATAGAACTCGATTATCTAGCCATCCATCGAATAGGAGGTCATAAATATATGCAAATTTAATAACGAATGCTCGAATAAAATAAATGAGAGCTAGTAATGAATGTCAAGTGGATTAAAAGTGTATGAACATAGGTATGAATAGATATAAGTTCGAACAGCCTTACGACACCAAAAATGGTGGTGATATCACGTCGAGATGGACTAGAGACCGAAGGTTTTAGTATGAACTCGATAGAACCAACACCAAAGAATTGAGATCAACATTTTATGTTGGGTTAATGAGTTCTGATGACTAGAAAAATGGTCTTGTCTTCTTCGAATAAGCTTGGCAAGAGAGAATACTTAGAAAAATAATTGAGGGTGAATGAGAAGATGTGAGAATGAAAATGAGTGTGTTGTATACGTATGTGTATGTATATATGTCAAACATATTGTATTTTATGGACAAGTTGATTCGAATGGATAGATAAGGGGACACAAGGAATAAAATTTGCTAGGTAAATGATTGAACTAGTCAAGTGGTATAGGTATGTTTCGGTTATGAATCAAGTTGCATGGTTTGTGTTCTACTCGACATATATTGGGTGCATGTAACATTTTAACGTGACCAAAGAATAAGAAAGGAAAATATTTATGGAAGTTATTAGGACAATTACAAATATAAATCACATAGGTAAAAATATGTTTTGGTCGAGTTGGTATATATTCGAATGAACATGAATGAGTTTGTAGTTGAGTTGAGTTGCGATAGCTTTAGGCCTTGTTTATGATTCAAACGTTCGAATTAAGGGAAAAGGTGTGTCATTCCTGAATCTTGAGAATGTAGAGATTTGATCCATGTAAAATTTGATATGGGTTGTGTGTCGAATTATAGAATAAAAGATGCCAAGTAAATGAGGTTGGATCGACAAGAATGAAAGAAAAATAGAAAGTTGGGCTTGATTTGTGTTGGGCTTGAATAGTGTTGGGTTTAAAAATAAGAGTTAAGGATCTGTTTGGTGTTTAATTGTATACTGGACTGTTGTGGTACGTGTGTGAGCTCGTTCCAAAGTATCGTGAATCACGTAACAACGTTTTTGAATAGAAATGTAATAAACAAAATTTTCAAATTTTGCTCGTAAAAAGGTTAAGTGAACAGTGATAATGGGTTAATACTAGATTAACGTTCACTAATTACTAGGGAATTCTACGGGTTGCTACAGTACCTACCCCTTATCTTGAATCTCGTCCCGAGATTCAGCCTGTGTTATCACCAAAGTTGGATAATATGATGGAATACTAAGTGTCTAGGGAAAACGTACCCCTTATTTGTTAGTTGCATCCAAATGATCCAAATAGAATGCTCTACCACGAAGTGGACTGAGATGGACTCCAGGATTTGGGTTATTTCCTTCAATTGCCAAAGCTAGATTACCCTGTCTTTGTCTAGGTGCTCTATTCAACTTAGGACACGTATTCATGAGGTGATCCTGGCTGTTACACTCATAGCATGCCTTCTGATTATTTTTCATGTTGCTTGCATTCCTTGGTGCTCTACACTAATTTGTAAAATGACCCAACTGATTGCAGTTTGTACACTCACGGCAGGGTGCAGACCCCGGGTGATGATAAGCACATTTAGCACACTTGGGATGTGGACCTGTATATCCTCTCTGACCAGTACCAATGGCTATAAAGGTTCTTGTCTTCTTGTTGTCAATCATGGGGACCATCTGCTTGTCTGACTCATTTGCCCCTTTTCGTTTATCACTGTTCCTCAACATTTCAGTCCTAATCATCTCATCTGTTAGAGTCCCTGCTCTCAACATTGCACTCTGAATTATAGCCGGCTCAGTTGCTTTCACAGTTCCATGAATTTCGGGGACAAGACCATAGATGTACCTCTCGATCCTCTTCGATTCAGGGGTAACCAGATGAGAAACTAGTTTTGCTAACTCATGAAATCGATTTGTGTAGGCTGCATGACCAGCCCCTATCATAGTGTGATGCCATAGTTCGCCTTCCAGCTTTTGCATTTCATTGTCCGGACAATATTCCTCTTTCAGTAGTGCCTTGAAGTCATCCCACTTCATACCTACAACTACTTCTCTACCCCTGGCTTGAATCTGTGTGTTCCACCATGTTAATGCTTTTCCTGACAGCGAGCATGCAGAATACTTTACTTTCTGATGTGTTCCACAGCTACTAATGTCTATTACTGACTCCATCTTTTCAATCCATCGGGTATACTCCAACGCACCTCCTTTACCGTCAAACTCCATTGGCTTGCATGTCGTAAATTCCATATACGTGCATCCAGTTGTGTGGTTGTTAGTATCATTCCCACCTACACCATTAATGTCGTTATTTCTGCTTCCGTGGTTTCTCGAGTTATTGATATGATTGCCAACCTGGGTGATAATAGTAGGAAGCAAGTTTTGAATTTGTTGAGCGATGATGGCGGAAAAATCAGGATTCCCACCGTCGTTGTTGTCATTGTTACTAATGCCTCGACCACCTCCTCTACCTCCACGTTCACTAGTCCTTCCACCCCTTAGTGTTGCACCTCCTCGATTAGCGTTGCGGGCTGATCTCCTTGATGCCATTTGTCTCTATATTGAAGGACATTAAGCGAACATCAAAGATGAGGGAAAACTGTTGACTATCCAATCTATACTTAACGTTCTCACAAAACCATATCACTAGCTGTTTTCCTAAAGAGTGTCAATGTCGATTAATGTAAGCATGGTTACATATGTCCACATGAGTTGTGATGCATTTATAATTATGTTGGCGACCATAATTATAATTGCCTCCTTTCACACGTGTACATATCACCAAACACACATATCTCAACGATCGACGTTACTTAAATGGTGAAGGAGTAGGGTGATTATCCCTCAAAAGTATCCTCAAGAGAAATCCCATCTTTGAGCAAAATCATCAAATTTATGCGGCTAAGTAATAACCTTTATTTAACTCAACCTCATGTCTCATCAAACAAGAACTGTCACAAGATCAAGTTAAATAGCTAGTTATTACTGAGCTCCACACTTTTGATGACTCGACTAAATTCTGAGATTCCCCTATCAGTACAAATACTATAACATCAAACAGCGTGGATAATAACGGAAAAAGTTCTACGTATGCAAGGCGATAGGGATGAGAGTCTCAATGTATATGGTAGTTATAGTCTAGGCACTAAATGCAACCTAGTTCTCTATAACCAAGTCTCATATACCAATCTGAAACACCCCCAAATTACCGTAGCGGAACGATAGTGACAAGGGGGTATTACTTCATAATATAGAACAAGGTATAGAAAACGACCTCTAAATGAGACGTTTTGAAATGTTACCATTCGAATTATTTAAATCAGAGTTATAACAAGAAGTTCCAAAGTAAAGTTACATAGATGCTTTCAAGATATATCGAATGGTAAAAGATAAGTGCATAAGTCTCCAAGTAAGCAAATGACTCTAAGATCCATGCATCCACTATCGCCTTAATAACCTGAGATAAACATGCTAAAAAGTGTCAACCAATGGTTGGTGAGTTCATAGAGTTTAGTTTAACTGTAAAGCATTTGAATAAAGATTTCACAGCAAAGGCATTGCAAATCCACTCAGTCTCAAGCCCTGCCCATTGGTATGTGCTTAAACACATACCTTTTCTTGACCAAATTAAGACCAAAATGACCAAAAACTAACCAAATATGCCAAATATATCGTGTTTTTGTGTTTATGCATGTACATGTACGGATATTGAGGAAATGGACAAAAATCAAGGAAAAACCGGCAAAAACCGAGCACGAGATTTGGAAAGAGTATTTAAAGCCGAAGCCGGGAAAGACATTTTTCATTTGGATTTAATTCGAGCTCAAAAATCCCAAAATGGCCCTTGGATAATTTTTAGTTGGCAAAATTGGACCATAGTTGAACTTTGCAAAAATGACAAGAATGGTCCCTACAATTTCCTAGTTTACAACTTGGGTCCCTAAACTTAAATCCTAAACTATCTAAACCGGATCCAAGTTAATATAACCATATCCCAACATCAGCCCATTCCAAATTAAAAGCCCATCACCACCCCTTAACTAAATAACGGGTCAAAGATAGGTCAAAATCTACAAAAGCTACTGTTTATCTTCCCTAAACAAAGTTATCCCGCCAAATCACCATTAACCTCTTCCCCGTCCCTTTCCTGCTTTCCACCTCACCACACCAGTCCAAGATAATCACATGAGCATGTCTCCCCCCTCCTCCAAGCCACATTGGCAATCTATGGCTCTAGATTTGATTAGACGACTCAGATTAATGGGATTGGGGACCAAGAAATATCCAAGGGCTGGAATTAAAGAGAAGAAACACAGAAGAGAAAAGGAAACCCTAGCTGAAGGCCTTTAAATTGCAGCTCTCTCCTCAAAGCACAACTTTGTCCAATTTTTCATGTATTAGAAAAGTTTAGACCATTTTACTTATTGTCTCTTTACTTTCAGTCATTAGGATTAGATTTAAGCTTTGCAACTCTTATTTCAGTCTTGTAATTTACATTCAGTTAATGAAATTTAAGTTTTTCTCTTTTAGTAACAAAAGTCAACTGCTTATTTCTGTCTTATATTAGTGCTTATTTAGTATGTTTTCTGCTTATGTGATCTCCTTGATGAAATTTAATGCATATTTGAATAGCTTTTGTAGCTTAGTCTAGTTTTGCCTTTAAAATCATCAGAAAGCTCAAAACAGTCTAGTATTAGGGGTGTTTGGAATTGGACTGAAAGTGGGTAAAAAACTTAGGTACTGTTCATTTGCTAGTTCCCTAATCTTGATTAGCTGTTTTTTTTAGCCATATTAGTTAATCTACTGCTGATATTAGTGCTTTTATTAGGTTTGCAAGTATTGAGTTAGTTCTCCTATTTTTTGAATGTCAAAACTGCTTAACTGTATTGATGTTGAGAAATCAGTACTTTGGATTATTAGATGGTAGTTTTGTGTTGAAACTAGTCTTATAAGTTGTTGTGAGTAATTTGGAACAATCTTGTTTAAGTTTGTAGTTTTAGTTGTGGTTAGAACTGAGCTAGTATGATCTGCATACTTTTTGAACTTCCCCATTTGCAGCCCCTTTTGTAGATTTTTCATTTGTTCAATTTCAGTTGTTATAAGCTGGATTTTTGCACAGATTTAGTTGGCCAGCTTATATAGTTTTTAGTATTTTTTATATTTTTTTAGAGGAGCTTTTACTAGCTTGTGAGCAGCTTGAAAACACCCTTTTCTGCCCTGCACCCAAAGGCATCAGCAGACCTTGGTTCATTTTTTTGCTTAATCATTGCTTATTTGTTTTATTGTTAGCTTAATTTGTGTTTCTTGGCTCCTTTAGATTATTGTCATTTTTTTTTAGTTTTAGTTTTTTTTTTGCTTTTGGCTTATTCAGCTTATCAGTCCTTAGGTTAGATAGTTTTAGCTTATTTACCTTTATATTGCTTCTGTTCTGATTTAGCCTCTTTGCTTAGCTTATTTCCTGTTTTTTTTGTTGCTTATTTTGCTCCCTTTAGCTTATTTAGTCTGCTCTCAGTTAGCCTTAGCTCAGCTTATTAGACCTAGTTAGCTTAACTACTTTTTAAGCTATAGCCTTAGTTTTTTTTTTTTCCTTCTTTAGCCTACTGCCCAGTTTAGTTTGCTTATTTCTAGCTTATTAGTTACTTTTAAATAAAAGTTGTTTTACAGAAATTTGCTTATTTACATCAGCTTAATTAGTTTTAAAAAGAAAAAGTAGGAAAAAATAATTTTTCAAAAAGGTCAGGAACCAGATTCGAACCCTGGTCTCTTGCCTAGCACAGCCTCACAAACACACACCCTTCCCAACTCTGCCCTTGGGACTTTCTTGTCTAAACCTTCTTCATTAATCCCTTTAACCCATTTTTAGTCCTTGTTGCTTATTTCCCCATTTTGCTTAAAACCAGCTTATTCCAATAAGCTGGTATTTCATAGTTATTTTTTCTTGATTCTAATCAGCTTAAAGTAGTTTCCTGCAAATTTTCAGATTTTTCTCTTTTCATTTAATATTTTTAATCATTTAATTTTTTTCAATTAGTTTTTAATTCATAGAAAATCAAATATTATTCAGAAAAATATAATTCTTTTTTCTAAAATTTTCTTTTATTAATTAGGACTTAGGAAAATTAATTTGGCATTTCTAGGGTTAAAATTCCATTATTTCACTTTTCAAGCTCGGGATTAGCCCGGGTTTCGCGCGTTTTTAGGTTTCCTTTGTTTTTCTAGTTACGTTAGCTTTAGTTTATCGCTTTTCTTGCTTATTAAATTGTTTTTAGCTTTTGTTTGCTTATTTTAGATTAATAATCCACCTTCTCTCACTTTTATATCCATTCACTACACGTTTCACGAACCGATATCACAAGTTCCATTCACACCTTCGTCGGGACAACGAACCGGGGTTACACATATTTCCTTAGTGTGTAATTTCCTTTTTGGAACTATAATTGTTATATAATCAATTTTTGGCGCCGCTGCCGGGGAAGGTTTGAAGCGAATTTTTTATTCCCGTTCGTCGATTCGTGTTTTGAAGACCCTTCCTCATGGAGTTATCGTTTTCATTTGTAAATATTTTTATATAAAAACCCAAAAAGATTTTCTTTTCAAATTTATTTTCCTTTTTCTTTTGTGTTTTTCCATGTTTCTAAATTTTAAAAATCCAAAAATATTCTTCTCATTCCTCTTATCCGTTTAATTCTTTATCTCTCACCCTCTATCCGTTTAATTCTTCTTTCTGTCTTCATCTTACCATTATGGTTGTGAATGGTGTGGAGGTCCTCCAAATGGTGGAAATTGCCACGGTTGTAGCATTGTAAACTCGGGAAACGGGTTTGTCTATGACCAAAATCCCTACAATGAAACAACCAATTTCTTTAACCAACCCCCACACCATGAGATGGAAACATATTCTTGTGAATATTGTGGAGGTCCACACCCAAGTTTTGATTGTCAAGCAAGGAATACGTTTGTTTATGAACAAGTTCCATGTAATCAAAACTTCGGTTATGACCATTATCCATACAATTCACCGAATCAGTCACAGCAATCATATTGTTGTGAGTACTGTGGAAGTCCGCATTATAACTCTGATTGTCAAACAAGGAACCCGCTTGTCTATGAGCGTGGCCCTTGTAACAATTACGACTATTCTTATCATGACCAACCTTCACAGTATCAAATGATTGAGACACAACCTGAACCACTTCCTCAAGAACTGCTCATTGATATTCTTGATGTACTAAAAGATCTTAAGGATTTGGTTAATAAACGTACCCCAGAAGATCCTCATCAAAAAACTTATGGAGAACTTCTAGCTGAAGAACAAGCAGCTAGAGTAAGTTCCCAATATCGTCAAAATTTCATTTACGATGACGATGATGATGAGGATTCTATTCAAATTGGGACATTTTACACTAATTCATCAGTTGCTATCACTCCCGTCGAAAAGCAGGAAGACAAACGAAGCATGGAAGAATTATTAGCAGAGGAGCGGATGCAACTTATCAGAGCTTTATATTCTAAACATAGGGTCGACGACGATTATGACAAGGAGTGTGCCCCTGAAGATCTTGAAATCTCAGACAGACCTCCGAGTGGCAATCCCACTCCGTCTTCCGAACCTATCATTTCCGACTCTTCCCCTTCCCTCACTCCAGTTGAGGGAGGTGATCCTCTCTTGGAAGAGATCGATGCTTGTCTTCAAGATACTTCAATTTCTCTGGAAATTGATGATTCTTATTTTGATCCGGAGGGAGACATTTTTTTTCTTGAGAAATTATTGAACGATGATCCATCACCTTCTCTCCCTCCAAAGGAAGTTGAAATCAATCCTCCAAAGGAATTTGATGAGCTTGTTTCCGAAACATACAAAACGACTTTCACCAACCCTGTGTTTGATTTCGGATCTGAATTTACTTTCATTTCAGATAACCCAATCTTTGATAGTCAGATGGAGGAAAGTGATGAGTCCGTGACGAAACCTGAGCTCATAGATTATCATCATATGATTGATTCTCTTCATGAGGAGTTCTCCGGTGAACTCACTCATATCATACCTCCTCCGGAGTATGATTACTTTGCTTTTAAGAAAGATCCTGACCCGGGGGGAGATGTACTCTATCGTGAGAGTTTGCTTATCGATGAAATCATCCCAACCCTCCCTCCCGAGGTTTTTGTTAATGAGTCAAAGAGCTTTAATGATGAAGAATGGATTCTCATTCATTATGATAAAGATCTTTCTCCCTTTCTTCACCTATCCGGTGTCTTCTCCTTTCTTTCATTCCTTTGTGAGTGAAGACACCATCTTTGACCCCGGCATCGTCGTTTATACTTTCTATTTAGAGCCGTGGGTATCTCGTCGGAGTGGAACTTTCGTATGCTTCAATGTTTATCCAAACATCTTGAACAAAAGTCCGATTGAGATTTTCTTTTCCACATGCTCCCCCAAGACCAATTAAATTCGGGGCGAGTCTAAGCTATACGACTCGATAAAAAACAAGCGCTTCGTGGGAGGCACCCCATGCTTATCCTTTCTATTTTCTTTCTAATAAGCGACGTGAGGAGGGCTACCTCTTCCATTTCTCGTGTTTCGTGGTTGTTTGTGTTATGTCCAGGATTTGCCCAAATTATGAAGACTCCCGTGCTCGTGGTTCTGCCTTATCTCCACTCGAGTTTCATCATTCGCTGCT
The DNA here is from genome assembly GCA_021014915.2 of Artemisia tridentata subsp. tridentata. Classification (NCBI taxonomy): domain Eukaryota; kingdom Viridiplantae; phylum Streptophyta; class Magnoliopsida; order Asterales; family Asteraceae; genus Artemisia; species Artemisia tridentata. The sequence continues at coordinate 305,561,317 of CP139501.1, read as the reverse complement.
CATCCAATATCCTAATCTTATCGACTAACATTTATCTTTTGGCATAATTAATAAACGGCCTTAGATTTAGTTAGGAGAACCCTTACCTTTAAGACATTGAGGACAATGTCTCGTTTTAGTCTTGGGGGGGGGGGGGTAATCTTTCGATTTGATTTGTGCCTTGCATTTTTTGCCGTTTACTCTTGCAACCCCGTTTTTCCTCCGAAAAAATCCAAAAAATGAGAAAATTTAAAAGAACTTTGCAAAAATATAATAAATTTTGACACTTTGTTGACTTTCCGTTGGTGAGAGTAAGAATAGAATTTTGACTTGACCGGGCGTGTTGAGCCCTAGCTTGTCTCCTTAACCAATAATGACCGAAAGCTTTGGCTTGAAGTTATTTGGCTAAGCATCCGCGGATCTCATTATTTGTGATTTTAAATTTGCGGAGAACGAAAAATGATAGAGTTATTTATGAGTTTAGATGCTAAGCGTAGAGTAGTTGGTTCTCTTTAGAGCTCGTGAAAGTTAATTGTGGCTTCTTGCTCCCATAAGATTAATAAACCCAAAATAAATGATTTTCAATAAATAGAGTTTCACGGTTTTTATAATTCTTAGTTTTTGATTCGTTTCTCGAGGGTCCCCGATGGTGGAACTTGGGGTACATACTTAGATCGTGTCAGTGTCGTGTGCATTAGGCTGCGGTTAATTACGCCTTGGATCCTCATTGCTAAATATAGGAGTTTAGGTCTTGGCTACCCTCTTACACTGGCCTTTGGACCCTTAATTCTCTAAGGCGTTAAGGTCTTGGAACTCTCCGTTGTAACGGCCCTTGGATCCTTTATTCCGAAAATAGGCGGCGAGGTCTTGGATTTCCGTAGTTCCCTGAGTTCTAAAGTACATGGGGTTAGGAGTGAGGCATTAATATAAATATAAAAAAAAATGTATATATATATATATATATATATATATATATATATATATATATATATATATATATATATATATATATATATATATATATATATATATATATATATATATATATTATATATATATATATATGAAAAGTGAATAATAATAAATAACCGATGTCGAAATAAGACTCCCGGTACTGTCGGTGACGCCCGATGTGCAGGTTGTTTAAAGGACGGAGGATCTATAAATAAAGTTGCTAGTATAATAATAATAATAAGCCTCATTTCTAGTCCGGGAGTGTCTAAAAAGCATTTCCAAAATCGTGTTAAATCGGGATCTGAGTGTGGACCTTAATTTTTATCAAAATGGAGTCTTTAGGAATGTTTTGAAAACTATTTATTGTCTAAACCGGGTTTCTTCTATATAATAAAGTTCTTAATCATAGTGGAATAAGAAAAATCAAAATTTTTCATAATAAAATCCTTAGAGGAATTAGGAATAAGGGAGCGAGAAGTAGCTACGCGTACACAATTATCATTTACGGGTAGTGTTAGCATCTAAAATCATACTTTAGCTGTGATTTCGTTTTTAAGCTTGGTTTGGAGACTCGTGAAAAATCAGGAACGACGAATTTTATCCGTATGGTCACTTCTTTATGAGTCGTGTTTCCTACTCCGTGATCCTAAAAGTTATCGGGAGATAATGAAAGTCAACAAAGCCGTCACATGAAAAAGAAAAAAAATATAAAAATAGTATAAGTGTGAACAAATTGGAAAAACGGTGAGTTTTTAAAACTTTTGATTTCTTAATCTCTTTTGAAAATTTTGCTACTTTTCAAAGTTAGCAAAAAGAGGTTGGAAATTTTTTGTTTCAAAAACGTGTTTTTATAACATTGCGTGAAGACACGGCAATATCTTAGTCTGGGGGATTTTGGTATGTGCTTAAACACATACCTTTTCTTGACCAAATTAAGACCAAAACGACCAAAAACTAACCAAATATGCCAAATATATCATGTTTTTGTGTTTATGCATGTGCAGGTACGGATATTGAGGAAATGGACAAAAATAAGGAAAAACCGGCAAAAACCGAGCACGAGATTTGGAAAGAGTATTTAAAGCCGAAGCCGGGAAAGTCATTTTTCATTTGGATTTAATTCGAGCTCAAAAATCCCAAAATGGCCCTTGGATAATTTTTAGTTGGCAAAATTGGTCCCTAGTTGAACTTTACAAAAATGACAAGAATGGTCCCTACAATTTCCTAGTTTACAACTTGGGTCCCTAAACTAAAATCCTAAACTATCTAAACCGGATCCAAGTTAATATAACCCTATCCCAATATCAGCCCATTCCAAATTAAAAGCCCATCACCACTCCTTAACTAAATAACGGGTCAAAGATAGGTCAAAATCCACAAAAGCTACTGTTTATCTTCCCTAACCAAAGTTATCCCGCCAAATCACCATTAACCTCTTCCCCGTCCCTTTCCTGCTTTCCACCTCACCACACCAGTCCAAGATAATCACATGAGCATGTCTCCCCCCTCCTCCATGCCACGTTGGCAATCCATGGCTCTAGAATTGATCAAACGACTCAGATTACTGGGATTGGGGACCAAGAAATATCCAAGGGCTGGAATTAAAGAGAAGAAACACAGAAGAGAAAAGGAAACCCTAGCTGAAGGCCTTTAAATAGCAGCTCTCTCCTCAAAGCACAACTTTGTCCAATTTTTCATGTATTAGAAAAGTTTAGACCATTTTACTTATTGTCTCTTTACTTTCAGTCATTAGGATTAGATTTAAGCTTTGCAACTCTTATTTCAGTCTTGTAATTTACATTTAGTTAATGAAATTTAAGTTTTTCTCTTTTAGTAACAAAAGTCAACTGCTTATTTCTGTCTTATATTAGTGGTTATTTAGTATGTTTTCTGCTTATGTGATCTCCTTGATGAAATTTAATGCATATTTGAATAGCTTTTGTAGCTTAGTCTAGTTTTGCCTTTAAAATCATCAAAAAGCTCAAAACAGTCTAGTATTAGGGGTGTTTGGAATTGGACTGAAAGTGGGTAAAAAACTTAGGTACTGTTCATTTGCTAGTTCCCTAATCTTGATTAGCTGTTTTTTTAGCCATATTAGTTAATCTACTGCTGATATTAGTGCTTTTATTAGGTTTGCAAGTATTGAGTTAGTTCTCCTATTTTTTGAATGTCAAAATTGCTTAACTGTATTGATGTTGAGAAATCAGTACTTTGGATTATTAGATGGTAGTTTTGTGTTGAAACTAGTCTTATAAGTTGTTGTGAGTAATTTGGAACAATCTTGTTTAAGTTTGTAGTTTTAGTTGTGGTTAGAACTGAGCTAGTATGATCTGCATACTTTTTGAACTTCCCCATTTGCAGCCCCTTTTGTAGATTTTTCATTTGTTCAATTTCAGTTGTTATAAGCTGGATTTTTGCACAGATTTAGTTGGCCAGCTTATATAGTTGTTAGTATTTTTTATATTTTTTTAGAGGAGCTTTTACTAGCTTGTGAGCAGCTTGAAAACACCCTTTTCTGCCCGGCACCCAAAGGCATCAACAGACCTTGGTTCATTTTTTTGCTTAATCATTGCTTATTTGTTTTATTGTTAGCTTAATTTGTGTTTCTTGGCTCCTTTAGATTATTGTCATTTTGTTTTTTTTTTTTTTTTTTTTTTTTTTTTTTTTTTTTTTTTTTTTTTTTTTTTTTTTTTTTTGTGGCTTATTCAGCTTATCAGTCCTTAGGTTAGATAGTTTTAGCTTATTTACCTTTATATTGCTTCTGTTCTGATTTAGCCTCTTTGCTTAGCTTATTTCCTGTTTTTTTTTTGTTGCTTATTTTGCCCCTTTAGCTTATTTAGTCTGCTCTCAGTTAGCCTTAGCTCAACTTATTAGACCTAGTTAGCTTAACTACTTTTTAAGCTATAGCCTTAGTTTTTTTTTTTCCTTCTTTAGCCTACTGCCCAGTTTAGTTTGCTTATTTCTAGCTTATTAGTTACTTTTAAATAAAAGTTGTTTTACAGAAATTTGCTTATTTACATCAGCTTAATTAGTTTTAAAAAGAAAAAGTAGGAAAAAATAATTTTTCAAAAAGGTTAGGAACCAGATTCAAACCCTGGTCACTTGCCTAGCACAGCCTCACAAACACACACCCTTCCCAACTCTGCCCTTGGGACTTTCTTGTCTAAACCTTCTTCATTAATCCCTTTAACCCATTTTTAGTCCTTATTGCTTATTTCCCCATTTTGCTTAAAACCAGCTTATTCCAATAAGCTGGTATTTCATAGTTATTTTTTCTTGATTCTAATCAGCTTAAAGTAGTTTCCTGCAAATTTTCAGATTTTTCTCTTTTCATTTAATATTTTTAATCATTTAATTTGTTTCAATTAGTTTTTAATTCATAGAAAATCAAATATTATTCAGAAAAATATAATTCTTTTTTCTAAAATTTTCTTTTATTAATTAGGACTTAGGAAAATTAATTTGGCATTTCTAGGGTTAAAATTCCATTATTTCACTTTTCAAGCTCGGGATTAACCCGGGTTTCGCGCGTTTTTAGGTTTCCTTTGCGTTTCTAGTTACGTTAGCTATAGTTTATCGCTTTTCTTGCTTATTAAATTGTTTTTAGCTTTTGTTTGCTTATTTTAGATTAATAATCCACCTTCTCTCACTTTTATATCCATTCACTACACGTTTCACGAACCGATATCACAAGTTCCATTCACACCTTCGTCGGGACAACGAACCGGGGTTACACATATTTCCTTAGTGTGTAATTTCCTTTTTGGAACAATAATTGTTATATAATCACCCATACAAGACTTGCAACCTATGTGTTTACAACCCACTACTAACGTATGAGTAGTACAGATGTGTATACGATTACTTAAATAAAATCACACAAAAGAGCCTTATGCACGCATAATGGGAGCCTCTTCCCAAAGATTACTTCTAGTCACTAAACTGCACATACTGGGAGCCTCTTCCCAAAGATTACTGGGAGACACTTCACAAAGAATTACTGGGAGCCACTTCCCAAAGACTACTGGGAGCCACTTCCCAAAGACAAGTATAAATGCGTATCGTATCATAAAAGTATAGATGTTTGAGTACTTGCATCACAATGCCAATCATGTATTTGATAAACGAGTAAAGTGTTTCTAAGCATGTATCCCCCCCAAATAGTGTAAAATGAATATAAAAGAGTAAGAGTGGGGCTATGACTTACCTGAGCTGTAAAGGTCAAAGTAATGCTATGTCAAATGTAACACGGGAATGGATCCGACACACGACCTGAATAATAGGGAAGTCTGAGATTTCGATGGTTTACGATTGACAGGATGTGGATAATGATTGTGAAAGAATATCGGATAATGAATTTGTTCGTGATGAGAAAGGATGATATGCTTAAAATGCATACAGTTCAAAAATAATATTATATATAATATTATCATGTTTTTACGTTTATTGAATTAGTAAATATCGTCTCTTCGAAAGTTGGTGGATGATAAGTTATGTTTTGTAAAACCCAAAAATTCGTAATCACACTTATTTGAATATTTGAACATTTGACCTAAGTATGATATCAAAAAAATTCTCACATTTAAACTATATGTCATACACTTAATTTAATATGAACCATAAACTATAAAATATAACTTAATTACAAAATAAAATCCTATGCATGTTCTAAGCCTAGTAAAATCGGCCTACATCCTTTCCTTACATAATGTACACGTTTTATTTTCCTCCTTGTAATTCTAGAACCAAAAATGTAGTCACTTTCCCTTTTATCACACGCCTAAAGTCAACAAGAGATAAAAACAAATTGATTTTCAACATTAAATGGGAGATTTGGCTTTCCATCTTTTTAGCATAAATCAAGGGATTCCTCTAAAAAATATATACGTTCTCCTCCTCTCCTTCTATTCACATTATACGGCCATAAATGCCCCTCCATACCGATTCCCTTAAAACCCTAGCAGCCTCTTTATTTTTCTGTCGTCCAGCCCTTGAAGATCGTGGGAAAAGGAAGCTTTGAAGCTTGTGAAATCGGATAGTCTTTGGTGTGTTTCTTGTTCTTGAGTCTCTCGTCCATCTTTTTTCTCATCCAAGGTACTCCTCTCGTTATGATAAATATTGTACGCCTAAAACTGTAACTAAAACCTGATCATGAACATACTTGTTACTCATTATAATCTTTTGATTCGTTGTTGTGTCGTTAATATGTAAGTATATGTATAAAGAGAATTTATCACCACATTAAAATCAGTACTAAACATGTCATGAAAACTATTAAAATCATGCTAAATAAATATTGGTTTCCTTGTTGAATCGGTTGTTGGGTCTGAAATGCTGCTGATTAGCATAAGAACTCTGCTGTTTTGATAACTCTGCTGTTTTGGTATAATAGGCATATTGTAACTCTGCTGCTAGTTCACGAGGACTCTGCTGCTAGAAGGATTACTCTATTGCTTATTAATTATGTAAAGTATGTTAAGATAAGTATAGAAAAGATACGTATGAATATTTTACTTGTATAGGAAGTCTTGTAAACCGACTAGGACTCCTTATGCTATAAAAGGAGGTTCTAGGGTTAGAGTTAGATGTCGATTGATTAACTATCTTAGCATACGTATTATTGTTTTCACTTCAAGGTTTCTTGTAACCCTATTGCTATTCAGAGCAATCGTTATTAATATAATTGAAGTGTGAAACTAAAACACCTACACCATCACAAACACAACCTGTTGCTGACTCTGCTGAAGAACTTGTAAGAAAGAAAAAGTTGGCTGATGAAAAGGCTCAAATTGCTCAGGATGAAGAATTTGCTAGAAAAGTTGCAGCTGAAGAAGAAGGAAATCAGACTGAACTTATGGAAAGCTCTTCATTTAAAGAGATTAGTCAAGAAGAATTAGATGAGCAGTTGCAATATTTCATTGAGTCTGATATGATTGTCAGAGGTGAAGCTAGGCTGATATCAAATGATGAGCAGTTGGATGGTACTGAAAAGACAGAAGAGCTTGTTGCTTTTATACTCAAAAAGAATGGATTAGCTAAGTGGGAAGAGCTGATTAAGAGGATAACAGAAGCACAGAAGCATGGTTATAAACCAAAGTCAGCTTCAAGGAAAGCATTGGTTACTGACATGAAATACTATTTGAAGAATGCTAGAAACTATCAGATGAAGGATTTCAAAGGAAAGCCAGATCACTTAATTGAAAAGGAATTTTATGAAACTTAGGCTCAGCTTAATCCAAGAAAAGTTTCTGACAAGAAGAGAAATCCAGCAGTTATGGGATCTGACAATCTAAAAGCATCTGGGAGTGGAAGTGTGTCAAAGTCTGTAGTATCTGATGCTGAGAAAGAGAAAGAAGTTGTTGTTGAAACTGAAGAAATGACTGAATCATCTGCTGGTACAAAGAGATATAGAAGGAGAGTAAAGCAGGTGAGTAGGAAGAAGAGAAAAATTCAGTCAGTAGTGATGAGTGATTCTGAGGAAGAGGAGAAAGAAGATAGTGATTCAGGGAATGAAGAAGTGACTGAAGATGAGATGAAAGGGGTTATGGATCTCACAGTTCACGAACCTCAAGAAGAGCCTGAGTTACTTAATGAAATACCTTTATCAGTAAAATATCCAATAATTTCATATTCACATGATATTTTAGCTGATAGTAGTGTATGCTGGATAGTAAAGAGATCAAATGGTTCAAGTGTGGGGTATATTAGTTTTTCTCAAATGCTGCACTATATGGATAGAGATGATATTACTCAACTCTGGAATTTGTACAAGATGAGGTATGGAGATACTAGACCAGAGATAGTGTATGAGAGGCTAAATTATTACTACTTGAAGAACATGTTTGAACCAGATGAGAAAAGTATTGAATGGAGGAAGTTACTGAGCTCTACAGTTCAGAAGTGGTACTTATATCAAAGTTGTGGAGTTCATGTTTTGTCTTGTATAGGTGTGACTGTGTATATGCTTGTGGAGAAGGATTATGTCATCAACAACAGTACATCTATTCTGTATCAAATGTTGCAACCTGGAAAGTTGACACTTCAAAGACCATTTGATTCAGATAATCAAGCAAAAGAATTGATTGAGAAATACAAACAGTTGCTGGTATCACAGGTTTCAAAACAGTAAGGTGTTTGGAAGCATCCTCCTGGTGGTTATCTGAGATTAAGGAAACTTGATGATTTTTGGAGAAAAATATCAAGTTTAGGGGAGGATTGTTGGGTCTGAAATGCTGCTGATTAGCATAAGAACTCTGCTGTTTTGATAACTCTGCTGTTTTGGTATAATAGGCATAGTGTAACTCTGCTGCTAGCTCACGAGGACTCTGCTGCTAGAAGGATTACTCTATTGCTTATTAATTATGTAAAGTATGTTAAGATAAGTATAGAAAAGATACGTATGAATATTTTACTTGTATAGGAAGTCTTGTAAACCGACTAGGACTCCTTATGCTATAAAAGGAGGTTCTAGGGTTAGAGTTAGAGGTCGATTGATTAATTATCTTAGCATACATATTATTGTTTTCACTTCAAGGTTTCTTGTAACCCTATTGCTATTCAGAGCAATCGTTATTAATATAATTGAAGTGTTGCTGAACATGCACAAAGAAACTAAAACACCTACACCATCACAAACACAACCTGTTGCTGACTCTGCTGAAGAACTTGTAAGAAAGAAAAAGTTGGCTGATGAAAAGGCTCAAATTGCTCAGGATGAAGAATTTGCTAGAAAAGTTGCAGCTGAAGAAGAAGGAAATCAGACTGAACTTATGGAAAGCTCTTCATTTAAAGAGATTAGTCAAGAAGAATTAGATGAGCAGTTGCAATATTTCATTGAGTCTGATATGATTGTCAGAGGTGAAGCTAGGCTGATATCAAATGATGAGCAGTTGGATGGTACTGAAAAGACAGAAGAGCTTGTTGCTTTTATACTCAAAAAGAATGGATTAGCTAAGTGGGAAGAGCTGATTAAGAGGATAACAGAAGCACAGAAGCATGGTTATAAACCAAAGTCAGCTTCAAGGAAAGCATTGGTTACTGACATGAAATACTATTTGAAGAATGCTAGAAACTATCAGATGAAGGATTTCAAAGGAAAGCCAGATCACTTAATTGAAAAGGAATTTTATGAAACTTATGCTCAGCTTAATCCAAGAAAAGTTTCTGACAAGAAGAGAAATCCAGCAGTTATGGGATCTGACAATCTAAAAGCATCTGGGAGTGGAAGTGTGTCAAAGTCTGTAGTATCTGATGCTGAGAAAGAGAAAGAAGTTGTTGTTGAAACTGAAGAAATGACTGAATCCTCTGCTGGTACAAAGAGATATAGAAGGAGAGTAAAGCAGGTGAGTAGGAAGAAGAGAAAAATTCAGTCAGTAGTGATGAGTGATTCTGAGGAAGAGGAGAAAGAAGATAGTGATTCAGGGAATGAAGAAGTGACTGAAGATGAGATGAAAGGGGTTATGGATCTCACAGTTCACGAACCTCAAGAAGAGCCTGAGTTACTTAATGAAATACCTTTATCAGTAAAATATCCAATAATTTCATATTCACATGATATTTTAGCTGATAGTAGTGTATGCTGGATAGTAAAGAGATCAAATGGTTCAAGTGTGGGGTATATTAGTTTTTCTCAAATGCTGCACTATATGGATAGAGATGATATTACTCAACTCTGGAATTTGTACAAGATGAGGTATGGAGATACTAGACCAGAGATAGTGTATGAGAGGCTAAATTATTACTACTTGAAGAACATGTTTGAACCAGATGAGAAAAGTATTGAATGGAGGAAGTTACTGAGCTCTACAGTTCAGAAGTGGTACTTATATCAAAGTTGTGGAGTTCATGTTTTGTCTTGTATAGGTGTGACTGTGTATATGCTTGTGGAGAAGGATTATGTCATCAACAACAGTACATCTATTCTGTATCAAATGTTGCAACCTGGAAAGTTGACACTTCAAAGACCATTTGATTCAGATAATCAAGCAAAAGAATTGATTGAGAAATACAAACAGTTGCTGGTATCACAGGTTTCAAAACAGTAAGGTGTTTGGAAGCATCCTCCTGGTGGTTATCTGAGATTAAGGAAACTTGATGATTTTTGGAGAAAAATATCAAGTTTAGGGGAGGATTGTTGGGTCTGAAATGCTGCTGATTGGAGAATTACAACTCTGCTGTTTTGATAACTCTGCTGTTTTGGTATAATAGGCATAGTGTAACTCTGCTGCTAGCTCACGAGGACTCTGCTGCTAGAAGGATTACTCTATTGCTTATTAATTATGTAAAGTATGTTAAGATAAGTATAGAAAAGATACGTATGAATATTTTACTTGTATAGGAAGTCTTGTAAACCGACTAGGACTCCTTATGCTATAAAAGGAGGTTCTAGGGTTAGAGTTAGAGGTCGATTGATTAATTATCTTAGCATACATATTATTGTTTTCACTTCAAGGTTTCTTGTAACCCTATTGCTATTCAGAGCAATCGTTATTAATATAATTGAAGTGTTGTTGGATAATTCGTTTGTGTTTTCTTCTTAAGATCAAATATTAGTTTCCGCATAATATTTGATATACAACCTAAGATCAGTTTCTATACCGATTACTTTAGATTTATCTAAGGTAGTTAATAAGATCGTGAAGCTCAACTGGGATCAACATCGGTGGTCCATATAACACATGAAAATCACACATGAAAATCATGATTGTATGCGCCTATATATGGACTGTTTTTGTGTCGCTCTTTATAGCCCTAAGTTATAACTTGTCAATCCCTAGTAAGATCATTAAAGATGCATTTAATATGTGTTAAAACCTGGAAAATAAGCCCTAGAATTAATTATGCTCGATTAGGGTTTATAAGAGGGTTAGGGATTTGTTTTCTGTCTCAACTGCATGCTGTTCAGAAAAGTAGGTCGGGTTAAAGGGGTCATAAATTGATGATGACAACGTATTTTTGCAAGATTTTTGAGCCTAAAACTAAGTTCAGGTTGTTTAATATCTGCATATAAAATTTCAAAATTTTTGGAGGCGGGGTAGATGACTTTTCGATTTTTAGAACATTAGATGTCAATCCTGAGTTTAGGAGTCTGGAAATTCAGCTGGAGTTTTTCAATTTTAAATTCCAATCAGTGAGGAATTAGGAGGTCTCCTTTTACAGGTAGAGTATCTAGGATGTATGGGACTTACTGGAATTTTTATAGATTTTTATGAAGGGTTCTCATGGGGTATGAAAATGCAAACTTTCTGGGTGTCTGTGCAGTTATCTTTCTGGGCAGGTTTGGGAAAACAATTTTTGAAAGGGTAATATAACTTTGAAATAAAATCTGAGAAAATTATAGTAAGTGTCCAATATGTATAGTTATCTTTGATAAAAATCTTAGCTTCCCAGTAGACACTTAAATATGGTTTAAAATTCATAAATATCAGGACCAGAATGGGATAAAATCTGAACCGTCTTTCAAGTTAAGAATTTAGTATAACCTAAACCCATTGAATGTGTTTTGACCTTAATAACATTGTAACATTAATTCGGATACTCTTAAACGTGCGTTAACCTACTTTTAACCTAACCCTATATTTAATTGATCTTGCTTATATTGGTCATCAATATAAATTAAATACGATGTAAATCCTAATTAACTAATACTTAAACCCTAACCTTGTTATATATTGGTTTTAGGTGCATTCAAACCCTAGACCTAACTGATTATCATTTCAAAATCCCTAATTTGACCAATTAACGGGAAGTTACTAAAAGTGGTAAGTTACTAAAATCGAAAAGTTAATAAAATCGGAAAGTTACTAAAAATGGAAAGATACTAAAAATGGAAGAAAACCCTAAATAAATATAGTAACTGATAAATAATAATTGATCAATAATTCATTTAGATTCTCTGAAGAAGGAGTGATTCCCTTCCCCGTGTTCATTCCTTTCGTTTCCATTTCATTGCCTGCTAAGGTACGGATATTCTACCCTTTCTCAGTAAGGGTTTCGCATTAACTCTTCGATACTTGGCTTTATTTCATTCGTTATGATATTCGTTGGTGATTTCCGTCCGATATGATTTCTTATGATATGATATTTAGTTCTGTGTCATTTAATATGGCATTCATTTCAGTTAATATTCTTTTGTTTAAATATACTATCATTAACTCGTTATGATGTGATATCTTGTTTATTCATTTAACCGAGCTAACTAGACATGGAGGTACCATGGCCATGTCATTAAGGCACCAATAGCATGACACTATCTGTGGCAGTGTGATTGGACCACGGCGTTCCCTTGTGATGTGTATAATATTATTGAGCACGTGCATTTAGTTGCCATTTTGGTACGCCAATATATTTGTCTGAGTACAGGTGTATGGTGGTGTACATAACTTTGTTTTGCAGGGAGCGTATGGATGCATCCTAGGTAAGTTTTGTAATATGTTTCTGATATGGCTTTGTAGTGAATGGTTTGTGTGTGTCATACACCCCATGTCACTTTTTGGAGTCGTACACTCCATTTGTTATGATATGATTATGTAGTTAAGCAGGTGGCTTGCTTTGTGAGCTCGTGGATAATTACTTATGATTCGCTGACTTCATTATCTTTCACTTGATTCATTATTCACTGATTCTCATGACCTGTGACATCTTGTTCGGCAGATTCTTTCGATTTCATTTCATATACTTATTTATATTCAGTTCATTATTCGTTTATATCTGTTCGCTGGGCTTTTTAAGCTCAACCGCATTTTCTTTTCCCTGCGGCAGGTATTCAAGCGGGATGCTGGGATTTGAGTGATGAGAGTTGGAGCTTTTAGTGGACCACCCTGACGATGGTTACTGTGGAGATCGTTATGCTCGAGGTTTGTTAGACCTCATATCTAGGATAACAACAATAACAATGAATAAATCAATACTACGCAGCGGAATAAACACAAACTTCATTATTATTGCTACCAGGTATTCCTCGTCATCATCTCTACTCTAACCATACAAACACCAAACCTAGGCATCCATTGTAGGAACTTGATGCCTAGAACCCGACCTTTACCTTTTAGTCGACTACATTATTGACACACACATATAAAACCAATACCCTGTATCTCTTTATATACTAGAGATACCTAGGGTTTACAAAGAATATTCCTAGAATAATAAAAGATTTGCTGTAATCTTTTCTATCTTTGAAGTTCCATCCTTTGTCATCTTTAGTCCTTCATCTTTCATCTTTTGTCCATATCAACTCTAAATTATAATTCCTAACAATCTTCCCCTAGTTGATATGACAAAACCAACGATATGAAAGATGATCTTCCCCTTAATCCATGCATTTCATCAAGGCTCTTCAAGCTGCAATCTTCAATATTCTCTTCTTCCCCTTTTTGTCATCATCAAATAGGGAACAAAAATGAGCAACCTTGATTTTTACACCACGAATCAATATTACACGTCCAATCCATCTTTCCAATGTTTCAAATTACCCACCATTAAGTTTTCCGCACTAAAAATGAATTTGAAACAGTAGAAATCAACACCAGCAGTAGTAATATCAACTAGCAGTAGAAAAACCTTCACCTTGATGTAACATAACCTCGATTTATGGAAGAAGAAAACTAACCATTACCAATTCGATGCTGAAGTAGAATAAACCAACCTTGTGTCTTATGCCTTGTACTAAATACGACTTCGAACGTATACTCAATAGTATAGGGAGACCGCAATCCCTTGACAACAACCACTGAGCACTACAATGTAACTCCTTCAAGTGTTTTGTCACTTCGTAGTCTTGAACGAACGAATAAATTATCTTTAAAGTGCTAACCCCACCTTAAGATATAATAAGAACACAATGTTGAAAAATGCCACTTCACCGTCAAATAAGTAATAATTAACCTTCATCACCAATAAATAAATGCCATAAAAACTTTAACGAACCAAAAATCAAATCACCATCATGTGTGTGTGTTTCTTCCCCTGTGTGTGTGCTCTCTCCAAAATCAACTGAATATGCTTCCCCTCACTTTTAGAATTCCATGCTCTAGCAGTACAAACTAGCAGTATAAACTGTTCAACCTCCAAAGCTAGTAGTACAAACTGTTTTAGAGCAGTACTAATTTACTGAACCAACAGTACAAACTCGAAATCTCAGCAGTACAAACTGCTACGTATAAACCAATCAACAGTACGAATTTTTAAAGTAAGCAGTATAAACTGTTAAACCAATAACCATCAGATCAGTAACCCATATCAATACCATCAGCTACCAAACGAATCAATCCACTGACCTGCGATATTAAAGACGAACAACCCCACATATTCCATTTATCCACCAATCAATTGCAGCAGCAGCGCACATTGAATCAAAGTACACTGACCCATTCATAAATATACCAAATAGTGAATCACCAACCAATTTAATTCAATATAATGTTTGACCTTTCCCACATATGTATAGCAAATCAGTAAACGACAAACACAAAGTATTAATCCTTGAAGACCACCGTTAAAACCACCAATCAGATCGAATTCACAGTTGCACGTCAGACCCATGAATTGAACCTTTCACCGACAGCAATTAATTAAATAACAATTCGATAAGCGACAACCTATTTTGATAATTCCATACCGACCCATTAATTGAGCCAATTTATTTGTACGAGAATTACCCAATCAACAGCAGCAGCAAATACGAAACCCATTAAATAATAGCCAATCAGTACGAGGTTTATTAATGCCCTTGACTAAACTCACCTATCACCTCTCCACTTTATTCAGATCGAATATAATCGATTGGGCTCCACCAATCACAAAATCAGTAATGTATCAATCGTTGTATCAATCACGTGCGCCACATATTAAATCAATTACTCTTTTAAGAAAAATAACGATTGATCAGAATACCTTTTACCAATTATCAAACCGTCTTTAAATCTGCATCCGACTTCAATGAAAACCTTGTAACATCCTAGATATCAAGAGCAACCTGTCTCTAATACCACTTGTGGAGATCGTTATGCTCGAGGTTTGTTAGACCTCATATCTAGGATAACAACAATAACAATGAATAAATCAATACTACGCAGCGGAATAAACACAAACTTCATTATTATTGCTACAAGGTATTCCTCGCCATCATCTCTACTCTAACCATACAAACACCAAACCTAGGCATCCATTGTAGGAACTTGATGCCTAGAACCTGACCTTTACCTTTTAGTTGACTACATTATTGACACACACATATAAAACCAATACCCTGTATCTCTTTATATACTAGAGATACCTAGGGTTTACAAAGAATATTCCTAGAATAATAAAAGATTTGCTATGAACCATAAACTATAAAATATAACTTAATTACAAAATAAAATCCTATGCATGTTCTAAGCCTAGTAAAATCGGCCTACATCCTTTCCTTACATAATTTACACGTTTTATTTTCCTCCTTGTAATTCTAGAACCGAAAATGTGGTCACTTTCCCTCTTATCACACGCCTAAAGTCAACAAGAGATTAAAACAAGTTGATTTTCAACATTAAATGGGAGATTTGGCTTTCCATCTTGTTAGCATAAATCAGGGATTCCTCAACAATATATATACGTTCTCCTCCTCTCCTTCTATTCACATTATACGGCCTTAAATCCCCCCCTCCATACCGATTCCCTTAAAACCCTAGCAGCCTCTTTATTTTTCTGTCGTCCAGCCCTTGAAGATCGTGGGAAAAGGAAGCTTTGAAGCTTGTGAAATCAGATAGTCTTTGGTGTGTTTCTTGTTCTTGAGACTCTTGTCCATCTTTGTTCTCAGCCAAGGTACCCCTCTCATTATGATAAATATTTTTTTCGCCTAAAACTATAACTAAAACTTGATCATGAACATACTTGTTACTCATTATAATCTTTTGATTTGTTGTTGTGTTGTTAATATGTAAGTGTATGTATAAAGAGAATTTATCACCACATTAAAATCAGTACTAAACATTTCATGCAAACAATTAAAATCATGCTAAATAAATATTGGTTGCCTTGTTGAATCGGTGGTCCGTATAACACATGAAAATCACACATGAAATCATGATTGTATGCGCCTATATGTGGACTGTTTTTGTGTCGCTGTTTATAGCCCTAAGTTATAACTTGTAAAGCCCTAGTAAGATCATTAAAGATGCATTTAATATGTGTTAAGACCTGGAAAAGAAACCCTAGAATTAATTAATGTACGATTAGGGTTTATAAGAGGGTTAAGGATTTGTTTTCTGTCTCAACTGCATGTTATTCAGAATAGTAGGTCAGGTTAAAGCGGTCATAAATTGATGATGACAACATGTTTTTTCATGATTTTTGACCCTAAAACTAATTTTAGGTTGTTTAATATCTACATATAAAATTTCATAATTTTTGGAGGTGGGGAAGATGACTTTTTGATTTTTAGAACATTAGATGTCAATCCTGAGTTTAGGAGTCTGGAAATTCAGCTGGTGTTTTTGAATTTTAAATTCCAATCAGTGAGGAATTAGGAGGTCTCCTTTTACAGGTAGAATATTTAGGATGTATGGGACTTACTGGAATTTTTATAGATTTTTATGAAGGGTTCTCATGGGGTATAAAAATGCAAACTTTCTGGGTGTCTGTGCAGTTATCTTTCTGGGCAGGTTTGGGAAAATGATTATTGAAAGGGTACTATCACTTTGAAATAAAATATGATAAAATTACAGTAAGTGCCCAACATGTATAGGTATCTGTGATAAAAATCTTAGCTTCCCAGTAGACAATTAAGTATGGTTTAAAATTCATAAATATCAGGACCAGAATGGGATAAAATCATAAACATCTTTCAAGTTAAGAATTTAGTATAACTTAAACCCATTGAATGTGTTTTGACCTTAATAACATTGTAACATTAATTCGGATACTCTTAAACGTGCGTTAACCAACTTTCAACCTAACCCTATATTTAATTGATCTTGCTTATATTGGTCATCAATGTAAATTAAATACGATGTAAATCCTAATTAACTAATACTTAAACCCTAACCTTGTTATATATTGGTTTTAAGTGCATTCAAACCCTAGACCTAACTGATTATCATTTCGAAAACCCTAATTTGACCAATTAACGGGAAGTTACTGATGCGCGTGATGTGTCGTTGCGGTTTAGCAGTTTTAATGCCTACTCAAGTTTTAAATTTATATTTAGCCGACTTATCAATAACACACACACTTAACGAGCAGTGTACCCGGTCAGTATGAAGATAATGGTAAGTAGAGTGTCGATCACTAAGAGTGGAACGTATTATCTCGTTATTCTAATCAGTATTTTAATATCCTAACGCAAGGGGGTTTCAGCCTGAGAGACTGGCACGATTTGTTGCAATTAAATAATAAAATAAACCAATAGGCACGAATCAGCAAGTAGCACACACGTACACAGATAAATACTCGAGACAATAAGAGGGCTGTCCTTATGATTAAGTAGATTGTCACTTGTTTTATTGATAGCTTTATATGAAGTGTATGTAGTTAACCCTTTCTCGTTGGTCCTAATCTTATCGGCGAGTAAACCCTTAATGATTACTTATGTCTAAAAGTTATTCCTAAGTGATCAATTTAGTAATAACCGTGGGAGCCACATTATGTCCCGCAGTCAAATGCCCGCAAGCCACTAATAAACACAGAGGTTATCAATGCACTAATAAGTAGTAACCAAAGACATCAACATATAAACTTTAATTGATGGGAAAGCAAGTATTAAAGGGAGTGCAATCTTTCGTTGTCACATTACACAAGCCACCAATCCTGATGAATTAAAGTTTGCTAACACAATAAAACAAAACTACTTAATGAATTAAACACATGCAGCACCTTCTTACAGCTCTTGTATCTTTGATTTGGGTGTGTCTTGTGCTGCCTCCTTGACTGAATTCGTCCTTTGTTTCTCCTGTTCGGACTTCGGTTTTAGGTTTTCCGGGACTTGTAATTCGTCTGGTCTACGGGGTATTTATAGTTTCTGTCTGAGGGAAGATGCGGCGCATCTACTAAGTAGATGCGGCGCATGTACTTAACTTCGCGTGGGGTCCAAGATTATAATATTCAGGAATATTCGTACACCGCCAGAAGATGCGGCGTAACTCCATGATTAGATGCGGCGCATGTCCTCTTGTATCTTGGATCGTATCTGGTGATATCTTGATAGAGATGCGGCGCATGTCGAGAGTGAGATGCGGCGCATCTGGAGCAGAATTGACTTGATCTTGTCCATGTCAGTAGATCTTCAACTTTATGCACGTTTTGCTCCATAATTAGTCCAAAATCGCTAAGTTTCACCAAATGCTTGTTTTTACCTGAGAATTACAAAAGTAAACGATTAAGCATCAATCCTCATACATAATATAGTAAAACAAGTCAAATTAATAGGATAAATGATAGTAATAAAATGTACTTATTTGAGTTCATCAAATATCCCCCCACTTGAACTTTACTTGTCCCCAAGTAAACCTTAGAATTTCTTTTATGAAAATGTATCCTAAAAGATGTTAGGATTTATTTTTATATTTAAGCATGTATTCGTTTATTTCATAATCACACAACTAAACACTTAACGATTCAGAAGTAAAATAAAATAAGTCGATAAAAGCAAATCTAATCGTTTAACTGTCCAGTCGCGACGAATATTCTATCATAAGCTTGGCAAGTATACACATCTCCACCACTAAAGCTAAGGAATAACAAGTCTAAAGCGGTAAAAAAGGGTTTTTAGGCTTAAGGGTTAATTATTCTTAATCACTATCGATCTCAAATTCCAGAAAAGGCGACAAAATCACAAATACATGATCGAATCCACGAACACGATACTTGCAATTGCTCAAATCCTTAACTCGAATAGGCTAAAGATAGGTCCAAACTTCACCAATAATAATATATCAAAAAGGGCGACAAAATCATAAATACATAGCCGAATCCACGACTACGATACTTAAGATTGCTCAAATCCCTAATCTCAATAAATCAAAGGTTTGGTTGGATAAAGAATAATAAAGGGCATGGATAACATTTGGGATATAAATTGGTGTAAAAATAAAAATAAACAAAACAAATAAATCAAAATCCTAAGTGTGGTTAATCACTATCCCAACCATCCCATGAATAAGACTCATATCATCGAATAACTCACGCTTTAACACTTGAAACACACGCTTTAGGTAGACACGAATTATACTCAACAAGATCTTAATCAAAGAATAAACCTTAATTGGCGTTCCCATAACTGCCAATTCCCATTCAATCCATAGATATAGTACAACAAATAGTGGTGATATCGACCACTTACATAACTTTACATAAGTTGGTTAAAATAAACATCCAACTTTTCTTTCTTTCTTTTTCTTTTCTTATTTTTTCGATTTTTTTTTTTTTTTTTTTTTTTTTTTTTTTTTTTTTTTTTTATTAAACATAAACATAGATGTGTAAAATTTCACCACATCACTATAACTTTCTTTCCGGATAATTTTTCCATACTTTTCATGACTTCAGAAATAATGGTAATAGTGAAAGTAGTAAACACACGAAAAATAAACTCCAAAATATACAATATTTACTTTCACTCCAATTGCATTGTGCAATTTCTCGACCTAACCATAGATAATGAATTACGCACGCGAACACAGGTAATGTAAGGAAACACACTCTGCCTATAGCAATCAACCAACCACGGATTCTAATCTACAGGGTAGGCTAAGGTGTAAGGGTGTAACGAAACATTTTAAACATAGGTGTAAGAAACGAAAGGAATGGCTCTGAGGGTTTTTCTAGGGGTATCTTACTCTAAAAATGAGAGTAACAAAAGGGTTTATACGGGGGTTAACTAACCAGTGTAGTTAGTTAATAACACATAACATATAATAGGCTATTTGGGTGTAATCCTAGAAATTTACCAAGTTAGACAAGTCACTCCAATTATATAAATAATACTTATTATGGTGGTCTCGAATAGTATACAAGCCAAGTTCTAAAGTTTACAAGTCACCGGCACACTCATAGATTTGTGAATTTTGAAAAATCACAATTTTTGAAAATAACGTCATGTGTGCAGTTATGCAACTTAGATCTTAAACAAAAACATGCTAAAAAAATTTTAAGTTTGATATATTAAGCACATTTTAAGCATAATTTTTGAAAAAGTTTAGGACAAGTAATTGTTAAGTGTTCTAATTCTCCAATCCCCCCACTTAAGTTAAACAACGTCCTCGTTGTTTGTATAAAAGGTTAAAAACTGGAAAATAAAAGAATTAGAACAGAAAAACTCCCCTGAGATTTGCTCGGTATGATCCTCCATTAGTATTAGAGCAAAAATCAACTTCTTGTGGATTAGAACGTTAAAGCTTCATACTTGATGTATCCACAGGAAATCCAGGAAACTATAATACCACCAACACTTTAAAACACACCTAAGATAAGAAAGGTTCAAGCTTTGCATAATACATTAGTAGTTAGGAAAAATAAAACTTAAAAATTAAAACTGAAAATCATCAGGTCAGTCGATGCGCCGTATCTTATGGAAGAAGATATGCCGTATCAAGCCTGGAATTAATACGGATCAGAATAAAGATGCGCCGCATCCTTAACCAGGGATGCGCCGCATTAAAATAAACTGATAAATAGTTTTAAAGTCGAAAATAAAAATGCAGAAAAATAAAATAAGATATGACCATTGCAGGAGATGCGTCGCATCTCAGAATTGAGATGCGCCGTATCCTCATGCGGCCTGGACTGACTCGACACAGAAAACAGAATAAAAGATAATTCCGGGTTGTCTCCCGGCAAGCACTTGTCTTTATTCCAGAGTCTTCAAGTTAGACTCACGTTCAGCTCTTTAGTATCGATCATTGAAGGAGTCGGAAACATCACGCTCCTTCATCGCCATTTCAGTAATATTGAACACTCCTTGCTTGTCCTTAATTTCCACGCCGTTCCTCTTTAATATCTGTATAAACAAAGTCCTGTCCCTTTCGGGCAGAGATGACAAAATGATAGACGGGAAATTCTTATTATCATATAGGCACAAATAAGCAAGGTGGGGTGGTAGTTCAATAAACACATCATTGTTCAAATTCGTTTTCTCAACTACTCTCCTACGTTTATTAATTACTACACAATCATACCACTCATCATCAGAATCATTAACAACATTGCGTCTAAGTTCGGTAGGTACATTAAGGTCAATGAATTCCTCAAAGTTCTCATGATTAGGATTAGTTGAGTTGTTTTGAATCAATGTTTCTCCCATAAGTCTAGCTTCAAGATCGAGGTCCATACGCTCTCTTAATCCTAGCACATAAACACCTCTAATTATGCTTTTAACCGGATCTTGGCACTTATAGACTAGTTTATTATTCCCTACCCTTAATGAGATTTTTCTTTTAAACACATCAATCTTAGCATGGGCAGTAGACAAGAAAGGTCTTCCGAGGATTAAAGGAATCTTAACATCCTCGGGCATGTCTAGTATAACAAAGTCTACGGGAAAAATAAACTGCTCAATCTTAACTAGCACATTATTAGCAATCCCTTCAGGTCGTTTTACCGTTTTATCAGCCAATTCAATAAGTAACTTAGTTGGTGCTAATTTTCCTAGTCCTAGGGTAGCGAATGTCTTAAGAGGCATAACACTAACACTAGCTCCTAAGTCAGCCAACACATTATTGAAAGATATATTATTAATAGAACAAGGTAGAGTAAAACTTCCTGGGTCTCTTTCTTTATGAGGCAAGGCATTTAAGTCGGTTGCAGAGCTCTCTTCTTTCATTGTTGCCTTGATCTCCTCTTCAATCTTTGTCTTCTCTTTTAGTAGTCTCCTTAAGCTGATTGAAGAATTAAAGAAACATTTGGGTCTTGCACCATCATTACCATTCATCGATCTTCTAGGTATATTAGGAGTGACTTCTTCAGTGGTGCTTATAGCCTTGACATGATCTCTTGGGTTGGTTTCAGTTGAGCTCGGTAGACTTCCATATCCCCTTTCTTGAAGAACTTTGCTCATTTGACCAATTTGTTGTTCCAATGCTTTGATCGAAGCCCCTTGATTTCTTGTAGTAGTGTCCGTTGAAGCTCGGATTTCTTTGATCATAGCAGTATTCTCTTCATGTCTTTTAGCAGCATCGGCCATAATTTGCTTTAAAGTATCGTCTAAAGTCTGCCTCCTTTCTTGATAAGCGGGATTGAAGTTGTTCTTTTGATAGAATCCCGGACTAGCTTCCCTAAATCTTCCTGAAGGTCGGAATGGTTGTCCAAATTGGGTGTAATATGCTTCTTCAAATGTCTCACTTTCATTCTTGTTCGGGCAATCTTTAGTGTAGTGAGGTCCTTCGCATTTTTCACATCCAACTTGGGCAGCATACGCTCTTTCATCTCGCTTCTTCATCTCTCTACTAATTTTATCCAATTGAGCTTGAATAGCAGCAATCCCGTCAAAATTAGTGCTACTCTTAGATCTAGTAGAGGTCCCATCGTGCCATTTTTGGGAATGATCAGCAGCATCTTGGATTGATTTCCTAGCATTGGTTGCACTCATTTGAGGTACAGCTCCCTTAGCATCCAAAATCTGTCTTGTAGGCACGTCCAATCCTTGATAAAACAATATTATTTCCTGCATAGGGGTTAGATAGTGTTGAGGACATTTTATCAATAAATCTTTAAACCGTTCCCAAGCTTGATAAAGGGTTTCATCAGGCTCTTGCTTGAAACTATTGATAGCCTCCATCTTTTTAGCAGTCTTAGCAGGTGGACAATATCTCTTCAGGAATTTGCTCTTCAAACCTTCCCATGTAGTGATTGAACTAGCAGGTTCATTCCTTAGCCACTTGTTAGCAGCTCCTTTTAGTGAGATTGGAAAGATTCTTAGCATGAGTTGATCGGTATTGACTCCTTCTGAAGTAAACAAATCTGCAATCTCCAGGACCTTTTCAACATGCTCATTAGCATCCTCTTGTTCCGTCCCACTGAAAGCATTCTCTCTGAGCTCTTTGAGAAACTGACCCTTCAACTCAAAATTTGACTTGTCATCAAACTTAGGTCTAGCAACTCCTGAAGTGTAATCAGCACGGGTATTGTTCATGTATTCCTCCATAGTAGTGTTTTCGCCCATTGTTTCTGTTTCAACTTCCTCTTTTTCTTCAGAAAAGTAATCAAGCTCGAGTGAACTTGAAAGATCAAAGCTTCTTGTGTTGAAAAGCCTTTTAAGCGAATGTAGGGCTCGTTCAGGATCTTCGAAAGGTTGAATCAAGTTCTTCGTAGAACTCCTGGTCATGCACTTCCTGAAATCAACACAAAAATATCAGTAGGGTATGCTCGAGAAAGTAGTATATCAGAAAATTAACAACGAAAACGGAATACGAAAAATTAAAGTTACTGATATCTGCAGACGATGCGCCGTATCCAAAAAGTTGGATACGCCGTATCTTAATACGTTAAAATTTAATCAGACTTTATCCAGTAAATAGATACGCCGCTTTAGAATTTAAGAATGCGCCGTATCGAATTAATTAATCAAAAATCAGCTTATCTAATTAAAATTAAATGCGTCGTATTAACGAAAGTTAATGCGCCGTATTTTCGTTACGTTTAAAAAAAAATATCGATTTTTGATTCAGAAAGATGCGCCGTAACGATAGAGATCGATACGCCGTATCTGTTTAATAATTCGCAAACTGTTTTTAATTAAAATAATAGATACGCCGTATCTGCTAAAGCAGATGCGTCGTATGGCGTTAACGTTTAGAAATTTTTTTTTTTATCGAAAAACAGATACGCCGTATCTGCTAAAGCAGATGCGTCGTATTACTTTATCGCTTAGAAAAATTTTCTTATTAAAAACAGATACGCCGTATCTTGGGGAAAAGATGCGTCGTATCGAATTAATTAAACGCGTTGTATTAAAAAAAAATTAAACGCAATACGCCGTATCTGAGAGATCAGATGCGCCGTATCGTTTGATTTAGCACAGTACAACGATAGCAGAACAGAAAAAATACGAAAAATAAAAACAAAAATTAAACACACAAACGAAAATAAACACACAAAAATAAAAGAAAACAATTAACACACAATACAACAAATATGCAAAATAATACAATGATGCAATTAATCTAATAAAAAGAAAAAAAAAACTAATTAAAATACTAATTAAATTAACAGATAATAACAATTCACTCCCCGGCAACGGCGCCAAAAAAACTTGATGCGCGTACCGTGTCGTTGCGGTTTAGCAGTTTTAATGCCTACTCAAGTTTTAAATTTATATTTAGCCGACTTATCAATAACACACACACTTAACGAGCAGTGTACCCGGTCAGTATGAAGATAATGGTAAGTAGAGTGTCGATCACTAAGAGTGGAACGTATTATCTCGTTATTCTAATCAGTATTTTAATATCCTAACGCAAGGGGGTTTCAGCCTGAGAGACTGGCACGATTTGTTGCAATTAAATAATAAAATAAACCAATAGGCACGAATCAGCAAGTAGCACACACGTACACAGATAAATACTCGAGACAATAAGAGGGCTGTCCTTATGATTAAGTAGATTGTCACTTGTTTTATTGATAGCTTTATGATCCGTCTGAAAACGGTCGTCTTTTATTTCTCTATCACACAAGTCAACCACTTGTGAATGGTCAACCGTAATAAATGATAAAAGACAAACAGTCTCGGAACGAATGCTCGTGTGTAGTGTGTGAAACCAGGCAAGTGATCACCCGGATCGTTTCCCAACGAGATGTGAATGGAAAACTGTGAAAAGCTAGGATTAGAGTGATTGATGATTTAGATTGCTTTTGATTTTGCTTTTATTTAACAATTCTAAATAACAATTTAAAGACAAATATGCGCAATAAAATTAAGCGCGAATAAAATAAATTACAAACGCGTAACGGGACAGCTAAAATGGGTCAAAAATAAAATTTATGAAAATTTAAAACCTAAAAATGTAAAATAACTTAAAACTTATTTAAAAACTTAAATTATATTTTTTTATACTTTTTATTTAATTATTATTAATTATTTATTATTTAATTATTAATTAAACTATTTTAAATTATAAAAAATACTAAATGAACTAAGAAAATTCTAAAACTTTTTCTAAAAATATTACTAAGTAATTAGAAACTAAGAAAATTATAAAAATGAAATTTACTTAATTAAAATTTAAAAAGATAAATTCTATTAAATAGAAGCTATCACTTTATTTCTATTTTTGGTTTTTCTTAAGGCCTAAAAATATTTTTATATTTTTCCTAGATTACAAATGACAAAAGAAAATTATGAAAATTGGAATTATATTTTTCTGATTATTTTTCTATTTATTATGATTTAATTACTATTAAAAACTAATTAAAAAGATTAAAAATATTAAATGACTTAGGAAAATTATGAAAAATTACAGATAATTCTAAAATATTATTAGAAAGCTAGGAAAATTAAAAGTGGAAGTTGGCTAAGCCTAAAAAGCAGATTTGGGCTACTAAGCAGTTTTGAATAAACCCAAAATAAGCTAATAAGCTAGGAAAATTTACCAAATGATCAGGACAAGTTAAACCAACTTAGATAAGCTTAAAACAACTTATTTCAAACAACCAATCCACAAAATAAGCCAAATGGACACATGGCTGTTGTGGAATTTAAAACAGAAAATGAAAAAAGAGGCAAACTTGCAGACAGCTTAAAGCTGAAAAATAAGCAATAAAGACTAGATATTATGGGGGCAAAAGTGAGCCTATATTACTGGGTTCCCAAAAACACCAAAATCCTTATCAGAAAATGCCCAATTGATGTCCAATTGGACCCTAGATCAGCAGCATCAGCTAAGGGTATGCTGATTTTTGACTTTTGAAGAAAAACAAAAGGGTTGACTTTGGTGATCTTTTGATGGATTCTATGAACTGAAAATGATGTATTGTGATAAAATGGAACTAAATTAAGCTACTAGGATAACTTTTAAACAAAATGGTGGAGGTTTGGGCATAACAGTCCTCCACAGTGGACTGTTATGGTCACTTAGGGTGGGATTTTGACTTTTTAACTCTTGACTACTAATTTTTATACTAGAACTGAGCTAATAAAACCTAGTGAACCATGTTTCAATGATAAACAACAACAAAAACCACTCTTATCAGAGCTTAAACAGCAAATCCAAACAACCCTTTAATATGACTGATTTTTGATTTTCACTACATAAGGCTGAGCTAATAAACAAAAAGCTGATTTAAAACAATAACATGACTAACATAAGCTAAATAAGCATCAAAGAACAAAGATAAGCAGATTATAAACTGAGCTACAGTGAAAATGAACAAAATCCAAAAAAAAAAAAAAAAAATGCTTACAAATGAGTATAGACTGAGAACAAGGACCCAAGGCCAAATTTCACATCCTAAAGCTTACCACTAAGCTCCTAAACCATTTCCATCTTTATGCAACCCTGCTCCTTGCTTCAATGATCATATTTTTTGATTTTTATATTTATTATCTATTTTTCTTGATTTTTAACTAATTAATGTAAACTGAATTAGAGTCCTCTAGATGGCATCCAAGCTTTAAGAAACTTAATAAAGAACTAAATTGAGCTGAAAAGAACACAGATTAACAATAATTAATAAGATTAATTGAATTTGTCAAATTCAATCAAAATTGCTAATATTGATTTATAAAAAGGAAACTTGCAATTAACTGTAAAGATAGCTTTGAATACATGAAATAAACTAAGTACAAGCTTGTAAAATTGAAAACAACAACTGGAATAAATTCTACACTACCTACGTTACACTAAGTTACCTACTCCTAGATAGTTTTTTCATTGCTGCTTCTCTTTGATATATATATGATCTTTTGAAGTCCTAGCAGTCTTTGAAGACTTTCCCAACAATTTCCAACCTTTGATATGGTCAAATTGATATCCACCGTTCAAAACACCTTTTGGCGCCATTTTTGTCCCTTAGATATTTCAGTTGCGTGGAGGGTTTTGAGGGCAATTAATGGGATTTGGGAGGTTGTGTGAGGTGGAGGGACAGAGTGGGGAGAGTAGGTGATGAGGTGGTGGTGAAACCAGTGAGGTGGTGAAGTGGTATCCTGGTATTTCTTTTGGCGGGTTAGGAATAAAAACGAAGAAGTTGACCGGGTCAACCTTAGGGGATTAACTAAATAACGGGTGTGGGTATTTGTTTTTGGGCTTGGGTATATGTTGGGCTGGGGTATAGGATTAGTGTTGTGGGCTTGTTTGTTTGGTTTATTTATTTATGGGCTAGGGGTAAGGGGATGGATTATTTAGTGTTGGGTTGGGTAAATGATAAAGGTTGGATGGGGTAATGTTTAGATCCGGTTTTGGTAGTAATAAAGAGCCCAAGGACCTTAAGTGTATTATTTGGATTTTTGGGGGATTGAA
This sequence comes from Artemisia tridentata subsp. tridentata, assembly GCA_021014915.2. Classification (NCBI taxonomy): domain Eukaryota; kingdom Viridiplantae; phylum Streptophyta; class Magnoliopsida; order Asterales; family Asteraceae; genus Artemisia; species Artemisia tridentata. The sequence goes on along the minus strand of CP139501.1, from coordinate 305,533,964 downwards.
CCTGTAAATATCACAATGTTATCACAAGGACCAATTATGCCATTCATGAATAGTATAAGGCTTAAATTTTAATATTTTTCATTTTTAAAACCTTAAGGACTAATTTTGACATTTTTCAAACTTGAGGGACTAAAGTTGCCATTTTATAATTTTTAACTTCAAAGGACTTTTCTAACAACTTATGAATCCCCAAGGACCTAAAATGATATTTGTACAAGTTTTTAGTGATCAGGGACTAGATTTGACAACTTTTAAAAGTTGAGGGACTGAAACTGCCAATTATGCAAACTTTGTTCGTTTTTCACTTGTTTTTAAGCATTTTGCATCTGAAACATATAAAACACAATTTTGTGATAATTTCAGTATTATGATGCATTTCTGAGTGTTTTTGGATGTTTTGGCAGCTCAGATTAGGTAAAAATGATGAGTATTTAGACACTCATCACTTTATATGAAGTGTATGTAGTTAACCCTTTCTCGTTGGTCCTAATCTTATCGGCGAGTAAACCCTTAATGATTACTTATGTCTAAAAGTTATTCCTAAGTGATCAATTTAGTAATAACCGTGGGAGCCACATTATGTCCCGCAGTCAAATGCCCGCAAGCCACTAATAAACACAGAGGTTATCAATGCACTAATAAGTAGTAACCAAAGACATCAACATATAAACTTTAATTGATGGGAAAGCAAGTATTAAAGGGAGTGCAATCTTTCGTTGTCACATTACACAAGCCACCAATCCTGATGAATTAAAGTTTGCTAACACAATAAAACAAAACTACTTAATGAATTAAACACATGCAGCACCTTCTTACAGCTCTTGTATCTTTGATTTGGGTGTGTCTTGTGCTGCCTCCTTGACTGAATTCGTCCTTTGTTTCTCCTGTTCGGACTTCGGTTTTAGGTTTTCCGGGACTTGTAATTCGTCTGGTCTACGGGGTATTTATAGTTTCTGTCTGAGGGAAGATGCGGCGCATCTACTAAGTAGATGTGGCGCATGTACTTAACTTCGCGTGGGGTCCAAGATTATAATATTCAGGAATATTCGTACACCGCCAGAAGATGCGGCGTAACTCCATGATTAGATGCGGCGCATGTCCTCTTGTATCTTGGATCGTATCTGGTGATATCTTGATAGAGATGCGGCGCATGTCGAGAGTGAGATGCGGCGCATCTGGAGCAGAATTGACTTGATCTTGTCCATGTCAGTAGACCTTCAACTTTATGCACGTTTTGCTCCATAATTAGTCCAAAATCGCTAAGTTTCACCAAATGCTTGTTTTTACCTGAGAATTACAAAAGTAAACGATTAAGCATCAATCCTCATACATAATATAGTAAAACAAGTCAAATTAATAGGATAAATGATAGTAATAAAATGTACTTATTTGAGTTCATCAGTTACTAAAAGTGGTAAGTTACTAAAATCGGAAAGTTACTAAAAATGGAAAGATACTAAAAATGGAAGGAAACCCTAAATAAATATAGTAACTGATAAATAATAATTGATCCATAATTCATGTAGATTCTCTGAAGAAGGAGTGATTCCCTTCCCCGTGTTCGTTCCTTTCGTTTTCATTTCATTGCTTGCTAAGGTACGGATATTCTACCCTTTCTCAGTAAGGGTTTCGCATTAACTCTTCGATACTTGGCTTTATTTCATTCGTTAAGATATTCGTTGGTGATTTTCGTCCGATATAATTTCTTATGATATGATATTTTGTTCTGTGTCATTTAATATGGCATTCATTTCAATTAATATTTTTTTGTTTAAATATACTATCATTAACTCGTTATGATGTGATATCTTGTTTATTATATTACCCGAGCTATAGTCATGGAGGTACAATGGCCATGTCATTGAGGCACCAATGGCATGACACTATCTGTGGCGGTGTGATTGGCCCACGGTGTTCCCTTGTGATTTGTATATTATTATTGAGCACGTGCATTTAGTTGCCATTTTGGTACGCCAATATATTTGTCTGAGTACAGGTGTATGGTGGTGTACATAACTTTGTTTTGCAGGGAGCGTATGGATGCATCCTAGGTAAGTTTTGTAATATGTTTCTGATATGGCTTTGTAGTGAATGGTTTGTGTGTGCCATACACCCCATGTCACTTTTGGGAGCCGTACACTCCATTTGTTATGATATGATTATGCAATTAAGCAGGTGGCTTGCTTTGTGAGCTCGTGGATAATTTCTTATGATTCGCTGACTTCATTATCTTTCACTTGATTCATTATTCATTGATTCTCATGACCTGTGACATCTTGTTCGGCAGATTCTTTCGATTTCATTTCATATACTTATTTATATTCAGTTCATTATTCGTTTATATCTGTTCACTGGGCTTTTTAAGCTCAGCCGCATTTTCTTTTCCCTGCGGCAGGTATTCAAGAGCGATGCTGGGATTTGAGTGATGAGAGTAGGAGCTTTTAGTGGACTACCCTGATGATAGTTACCCAATTGATTTTGGATTAGATTTGGAGTTATCCTTCATTTATACTTCAATTGGAATTGTATTTCATTTAGAAGTTATTATGTTTCAGACTTTGTATTTTATTATTTTCTTTGAAGAACTTATGTAACCTTATTATTAATAAAAGTCTTCCGCTTGCATTTATTATGTTCTGATTGACATATGATGTGACATTTCTACCCTTGTCGAGTTTGGGGTGTTACATGTTTATTCGTTAAAATTACGTTATATAAATATAAACGTAACGTTTGTTAAATAACGAGTACAAAATGTTAAAAGGACTGGTTACGAATGAATATGCATCAACACATTGGTGGAAAAGTATATAAAATAAGTTATTGGTTGGTCCTTGAAATTATAGTGAATTTTCACTTTTAACCCTAATAGTGAAACATTTGCACCGTTAGTCCTTTGTTAGAAAATATTTACATATTTAGTCCAAAATGTTCCAATTTTTCATTTTATGGCTTCTGGTTTATGTTTAATCCATTTTTACCCTCAAGTTATATAAATGGCAGTTTGGTACCTAATTATCCGAAAGTTACAATTTTAACCCAAATAGTAAATATGTTTTGCATTTTTAGTCCAAAATTCACGAAACTTATATATATAAATTTCCGAGAGTTTTATAAGCTTCAATTAGCTTATTTAAATTTAGTAAACTGCTTATCATTCGAAAAGTGCTTATTTATAGCTTATCGGGCTTTAACGTGTTAAATACAAAGCCCAATAAGAGAATTCGATCCATTTGGTTTCTAAAGGGTTTGGGTCCTGAAATCATAACCAAACTGCTTATAAAGACAGCTTCTCCGATGTGCTTAATGGGCTGAAAAGCCCAATCGATATATATATATATATATATATATATATATATATATATATATATATATATATATATATATATATATATATATATATATATATATATATATATAAGTTTTAAAAACAGTTCCGATAGTGATTAAGTTGTGCGATTAAAAAGGTGGTATATGAGCTTATTAAAAGGGCTTATTGGCACAGCTTATTAGATGAGTTTATGGACAAACGAGAGATGTATCTTACTTGATATGTTACATGTATAAAAATGGATTTATGGGGCTGTTTCTTAGTCGAGTAACAAGGTCCAAAAATGAAATAATAACTTATATATGTTCTATGTGTAACACGAGTGCAAAACAAGTTTCGTTAAGTGTCAAAACGATGAAATAAATATAGAACTCGATTATCTAGCCATCCATTGAATAGGAGGTCATAAGTATATGCAAATTTAATAACCAATGCTCGAATAAAATAAATAAAAGCTACTAATGAATGTCGAGTGGATTAAAAGTGTATGAACATAGGTATGAATAGATATAAGTTCGAACAGCCTTACCACACCAAAAATAGTGGTGATATCACGTCGAGATGGACTAGAGACCGAAGGTTTTAGTATGAACTCGATAGAACCAACACCAAATAATTGAGATCAACACTTTATGTTGGGTAAATGAGTTCGGATGACTAGAAAAATGGTCTTGTCTTCTTTGAATAAGCTTGGCAGGAAAGAATACTTAGAAAAATAATTGAGGGTGAATGAGAAGATGTGAGAATGAAAATGTATGTGTTGTATACGTATGTGTATGTATATATGTCGAACATATTGTATTTTATGGACAAGTTGATTCGAATGGATGGATAAGGGGACACAAGGAATAAAATTTGCTAGGTAAATGATTGAACTAGTCAAGTGGTATAGGTATGTTTCGGTTATGAATCAAGTTGCATGGTTTGTGTTCTACTCGACATATATTGGGTCCATGTAACATTTTAACGTGGCCAAAGAATAAGAAAGGCGTGAAAAGCATTTATGGAAGTTATTAGGCCAATTACAAATATAAATCACATAGGTAAAAATAGGTTTTGGTCGAGTTGGTATATATTTGGATGAACATGAATGAGTTTGCGTTTTAAATTATTTCATAAATAATATATGTAAGTTATCTCACTTTACAAAAACGTCGATAATTATAAGATTTAATCATAATAAAATTGTGTTTATATATAGATTAATTGAAAAAAAAATCGAATACTTATTGTTGATTAATCTTTTATTCCGATGTAATGCGCGGGTAAGTCTCACTCTTTTAAAACATATGTTTCTAACAAAGAAACTTAAATTGACATGTGAAGTTAACAGCCTAACATGAGTACGCAAAAGATAAAAGTGTTGGGGGATTGGCGATGTAATAGAAAGTTTTGTTTTTATATATAAGTATATTGAGAAATTTCAACCATTAGATCTTTCGATCTGTAGTTATTAGCCGGGCATAACTCTTAAAGTAGGCGTTGAAATGAAAAGTGGCCCAAATATATTTTTTTTTTAAGTGCTCTTAGCATGACATGTGTAATTTGATTCGGTGCGGTTATTGCGTTTTGGTTTTTCGGTGAAAACCGAAACCGCACCGCAAAAGTCGGTTTTTCTATTTTCCAAAACCGCATTGTCGGTTTTTGATGTGGATTGGTTTTTTCGATGTTTTCGGGTTGTGGTGCGGTTTCTACTCACCCCTAAAATCAATTTCACGTATAAGTTTCATGAGCCCATTATTCCTCATACACAAACACAAATCCCTACATATAAGTATAACCACCACCCAAATCACCTTTTTCGGCTATGTAAAAGCCATTGCAGGCGACACTTGATGTGGTGTTTTTTAGTTCTAATTCTTTTATGTCCCCGGCAACGGCGCAAAAAACGTGATGGAGCGTGATGTGTCGTTGCGGTTTAGCAGTATTAATGCCTACTCAAGTTTTAAATTTATATTTAGCCGACTTATCAATAACACACACACTTAACGAGCAGTGTACCCGGTCAGTATGAATATAATGGTAAGTAGAGTGTCGATCACTAAGAATGGAACGTATTATCTAGTTATTCTAATCAGTATTTTAATATCCTAAGTTAGCTATACAACCTAATCTAACGCAAGGGGGTTCAGCCTGAGAGACTGGCACGGTTTGGTTATGATTAAATAGTAAACTAAACTAATGAGCACGAATCAGCGATTAGCACACACGTACACAGATAGATACTTGAGACAATAAGAAGACCTGTCCTGATAATTAAGTAGCTTGTCACTTGTTTTATTGCTAATTTTATATGAAGTGTATATAATTAACCCTTTCTCGTTGGCTCTAATCTTATCGGCGAGTAAACCTTTAATGATCACTTATGTCTATCCCACTATCCTAGAATATTGAGCATTTGTGATGCCCACGTTTCGTATACGCTAGAATAGATAGGCGAGAAAGGGGCATGGCGACCCAAGCAATGCTCAGCTAGACACAGAGGTTATCAATGCACTAATAAAAGTCACCAAAGACATCAACATATAAACTTTAATTAATGGGAAAGCAATTTTAAGGGGTGCGCATGATATTCCGTAGTCACATGACATCAGCCCATCAATCCTGATGAATTAAAGTGTACTAATACAATAAAACAAAACTACTTAATGAATTGAATACATGCAGGACCTTCTTACAGCTCTTGTATCTTCGTTCAGGGTGTGTCTTGTGCTGCTAATACGTCTGAATTCGTCTCTGGTTTGGTACTCGTACGTATGGTATCTTGCACACAAAATTCGTCTGACTTTGGGGTATTTATAGTTTCTGTCTGAGGGTTAGATGCGGCGCATAGGATAAGTAGATGCGGCGCATTGACTTAACTTCGCGTGGGGTCCAAGATTAATATATTCAGGAATATTCGTACACCGCCTTAAGATGCGGCGTAACTCCATTTCTCTATGCGGCGCATGTCCTTTGCCGTCTTGGATCGTAACTTGTGAAATCTTGATAGTGATACGCCGTCTGGAGCAGAATGATCTTGATCTTGTACATTTCAGTAGACTCTTAACATCTTGCTTGTTTTGCTCCATAATTAGTCCAAAATCGCCAAGTTTCACATAATACTTGTTTTTACCTGAGAATTACAAAAGTAAACATTAACGTATCAATTCTCATATATAATATAATAAAACAAGTCAAATAAATAGGATAAATGATGATAATAAAATGTACTTATTTGAGTTCATCAAATATCCCCCCACTTGAACTTTACTTGTCCCCAAGTAAACCTTAGAATAAATCTTATGAAAATGTATCCTAAAAGATATTAGGATTTATTTTTATATTTAAGCATGTATTCGTTTTGTCATAATTGCACAACCAAACACTTAACGAATTAGAAATAAAATAAAATATTTCGATAAAAGCAAATCTAATCGTTTAACTGTCCAGTCGTGACGAATATTCTATCATAAGCTTGGCAAGTATACGCATCTCCCCCACTAAAGCCAAGAAATGACAAGTCTAAAGCGGTAAAAAGGGTTTGTTGGTTAAGGGTTAATCATTCTTCTTAATCTCTATCGATCTCACATTCCAGAAAAGGCGATAAAATCACAAATACATGATCGAATCCACGACCACGATACTTGCAATTGCTCAAATCCTTAACTCGAATGGGCTAAAGATAGGACCAAGTAATCTTTACCAATAATATTATATCAAAAAGGGCGACAAAATCATAAATACATAGCCGAATCCACGACTACGATACTTAAGATTGCTCAAATCCCTAATCTCAATAAATCAAAGGTTTGGATAAAGAATGATGTAGGGTATGGATAATATTTGGGATACAAATTGGTGTAAAATGAAAAATAAACAAAACAGATAAATTAAAATCCTAAGTGTGGTAAATTACTTTCCCAACCATCCCATGAATAAGACTCATATCATTGAATAACTCACGCTTTAACACTTGAAACACACGCTTTAGGTAGACACGAATTATACTCAACAAGATCTCAATCAAAGAATAACCTTAGTTGGCGTTCCCATAACGGCCAACTCCCATTCAATCCATAAATATAATATACAACAACTAGTGGTGATATCTCCCACTTAATACAAAACTTTACATAAGTTGGTTAAAACAAACTTCCAACTTTTCCTTTTTCTTTTCTATTTTTTCGATTCTTTTTTTTTTTTTTTTTTTTTTTTTTTTTTTTTTTTTTTTTTTTTTTTTTTTTTGACATCAACATATATGTGTAAAATTTTACAACTTTTCTATCACTATTTTTCCGGATAATTTTTTCATACTCTTCATACTTTTAGAAATAACTGTAATAGTGAAAGTAGTAAACACACGAAAAATAAACTCAAAGATATACAATATTTACTTTCATACCAATTGCATTGTGGAATTTCCTGACCTAACCAAAGATAATGAATTACGCACGCGAACACAGGTAATGTAAGGAAACACACTTTGCCTAAAGCAATTAACCACGGATTTTAATCTACAGGGTAGGCTAAGGTGTAAGGGTGTATCGAAACATTATAACAAAGGTGTAAGAAACGAAAGGAATGGCTCTGAGTGTTTTTCTAGGGGTATCTTACTCTAAAAGTGAGAGTAACAAAGGGTTTATACGGGGGTTAACTAACCAGTGTTGTTAGTTAATATCACATAACATATAAAGGCTATTTGGGTGTAATCCTAGAAATTTACCAATTTAGACAAGTCACTCCAATTATATAGATAATACTTATTATGGTGGTCTCGAATGGTATACAAGCCAAGTTCTAAAGTTTACAAGTCACCGTCACACTCATAGATTTGTGAATTTTGATAAGTTCACAATTTTTGAAAATAATGTTATGTGTGCAGCTATGTAATTTAGACTTTAAACAAAAACATGCTATAAAAATGTTAAAATTTAAGCATATTAAGTATATTTTAAGCATAATTTTTGAAAAAGTTTAGGACAAGTAAGTGTTCTAATTCTCCAATCCCCCCACTTAAGTTAAACAACGTCCTCGTTGTTTGTGTCAAAGGTTAAAAACTGGAAAATAAAAGAATTAGAACAGAAAAACTCCCCTGAGATTTGCTCGGTATGATCCTCCATTATTCGTATAAGAGCAAAAATCAACTTTCTTGTGGATGAGAACGTTTAAGCTTCATAAATGATGTATCCACAAAAAATGCAGGAATCTATAATACCATTTAGACTTTAACACACCTGAGTTAAGAAGGTTCAAACTTGCATAATACATTAGTAGTTAGTAAAAATAAAACTAAAAAATTAAAATGAAAATCATCAGGTCAGTCGATACGCCGTATCGAGCCTGGAATAAATACGAATCAGAATAAAAGATGCGTCGCATCCTTAACCAGGGATGCGCCGCATTAAATAAACTGACAGAAAGTTTTAAAGTCAAAAATAAAAATGCAGAAAATGAAATAAGATATGACCAGTGCAGGTGATGCGTCGCATCTTATGATGGAGATGCGCCGCATCTTCTGCAGGTCTGACAGACTCGACACAGAACAGAATGTAAAATTTTTTCTTCCGGGTTGTCTCCCGGTCAGCACTTGTCTTTATTCCAGAGTCTTCAAGTTAGACTCACGTTCAGCTCCTTATTTCCAGTAGTTCTGGTTCAAACTCGACAACTTCGTTATCAGCGTTGTCGATGTAATTATCAAGGTATTTCCCTTTAGGTCGTGCCTTTGGAACAAAACTCCTTTAATTACCCTTGACAATTGGTGCACTTCAATCGTCACTTCTCTAATCATATTGTTTTGTTCTTTCAGCAATAGTTCCTTTCCGCTTTCTTGGGCAAACTTTGATATAATCTCGTCGATTATAAGTTTGATCCTTGATCCTCCGAACCAGCTTGGGAAAAGATCAATCATCATTCCTGAAACATAGAACAAATAGGCTTCGAAGTAAAATTTTTCTAAGAGACAGGAAAGTTGATTAGAATTTCTCAGTTCGGGAGAAATAAAATTTTGCTGATATCTGCAGATGATGCGCCGTATCCAGAAAGATGGATACGCCGTATCTTATTTCGTTAAAATTTAATCAGACTTTTATTCAGAAAATAGATACGCCGCTTAGAATTAGAATGCGCCGTATCAGTTTTAAATTATCAAAAATCGTTTATATTTATTAAAATTAAATGCGTCGTATTAACAAAAGCTAATGCGCCGTATTTTCGTTACGTTTCAAAATACAAGATTTTTGATTTAGTAGATGCGCCGTATCGATAAAAATCGATGCGTCGCTTTTGTTTAAAAATTCGAAAAAACTGTTTTTAATTTAAATAGAAAATACGCCGTATCTGTTAAAACAGATGTGTCGTATGGCGTTAGGGTTTAGAAAAATTTCTTATTAAAAACAGAATACGCCGTATCTTGGGGAAAGATGCGTCGTACTCGAATTTATTAAACGCGTTGTATTTTATAAAAATTAAACGCAATACGCCGTATCTGTGAAAACAGATGCGCCGTATCGTTTGTATCAGCTCAATACAATGATAGCAGAATGCAGAAAAATAGAAAAACAAAAACAAAAATAAAATCAAACAAAAAGAAACAAAAATTAAAGAAAACAAAAACACACAAAAACAGAAAATATGCAAACTATACAATGAATGCAATCTATCTAATATATAACAGGGTTAGTGGTTTGAATCTAAAAAAAAAACCTAATTAAAATACTAATCAAATTAACAGATAATAACAATTGACTCCCCGGCAACGGCGCCAAAAACTTGATGTGGTGTTTTTTAGTTCTAATTCTTTTATGTCCCCGGCAACGGCGCCAAAAACTTGATGGAGCGTGATGTGTCGTTGCGGTTTAGCAGTATTAATGCCTACTCAAGTTTTAAATTTATATTTAGCCGACTTATCAATAACACACACACTTAACGAGCAGTGTACCCGGTCAGTATGAATATAATGGTAAGTAGAGTGTCGATCACTAAGAGTGGAACGTATTATCTAGTTATTCTAATCAGTATTTTAATATCCTAAGTTAGCTATACAACCTAATTTAACGCAAGGGGGTTCAGCTTGAGAGACTGGCACGGTTTGGTTATGATTAAATAGTAAACTAAACTAATGAGCACGAATCAGCGATTAGCACACACTTACACAGATAGATACTTGAGACAATAAGAATACCTGTCCTGATAATTAAGTAGCTTATCACTTGTTTTATTGATAGTTTTATATGAAGTGTATATAATTAACCCTTTCTCGTTGGCTCTAATCTTATCGGCGAGTAAACCCTTAATGATCACTTATGTCTATCCCACTATCCTAGAATATTGAGCATTTGTGATACCCACGTTTCGTATACGCTAGAATAGATAGGCGAGGAAGGGGCATGGGGACCCAAGCAATGCTCAGCTAGACACAGAGGTTATCAATGCACTAATAAAAGTCACCAAAGACATCAACATATAAACTTTAATTAATGGGAAAGCAATTTCAAGGGGTGCGCATGATATTCCGTAGTCACATGACATCAGCCCATCAATCCTGATGAATTAAAGTGTACTAATACAATAAAACAAAACTACTTAATGAATTGAATACATGCAGGACCTTCTTACAGCTCTTGTATCTTCGTTCAGGGTGTGTCTTGTGCTGCTAATACGTCTGAATTCGTCTCTGGTTTGGTACTCGTACGTATGGTATCTTGCACACAAAATTCGTCTGACTTTGGGGTATTTATAGTTTCTGTCTGAGGGTTAGATGCGGCGCATAGGATAAGTAGATGCGGCGCATTGACATAACTTCGCGTGGGGTCCAAGATTAATATATTCAGGAATATTCGTACACCGCCTTAAGATGCGGCGTAACTCCATTTCTCTATGCGGCGCATATCCTTTGTTGTCTTGGATTGTAACTTGTGAAATCTTGATAGTGATACGCCGTATGTAAGAAGTATGTTGCGGCGTATCTGGAGCAGAATGATCTTGATCTTGTACATTTCAGTAGACTCTTAACATCTTGTTTGTTTTGCTCCATAATTAGTCCAAAATCGCCAAGTTTCACATAATACTTGTTTTTTACCTGAGAATTACAAAAGTAAACATTAACGTATCAATTCTCATATATAATATAATAAAACAAGTCAAATAAATAGGATAAATGGTGATAATAAAATGTACTTATTTGAGTTCATCAACACTACAGTTGATCTAATAGCAAATAGCCCCAATCATCTTGCTCTCCACCAGTTGCGGCGATAACTTAGTCGATCCAACACCAAATCTTAAAAAATCAAAGATCAACCCAAATAAATCTTAAAAGCGTTGTTATTCTGGTGACATTGTATCCATCTGAAGTGACTCCATGGTTCAGGGCGACATGGCAAAAGATTGTGGTGGTTTCTGGTGGTTTTTTGGCGACATGGCCGAAGATGGTGGTGATTAGGGGTGTTATCGGGTCGGGTTACCGGGGTTATCGGGTTTGTCGGGTCGGGTTAAGTCGGGTTTGGATTTTTTAAAAACTCACCCGCAACCCGACCCGATAAGGAATCGGGTTATCGGGTTCGGGTGGTAGTCGGGTCGGGTTATGTCGGGTCGGGTGATTCGGGTTATCGGGTGACCCGATTAAGTATGTACAAAGTTTGGGTGTTTTGATTTTGTTTAAGTTTTTGATATTTAGATTCTGTGTAAAGTTAATGTATTTGGATTTTTCATAAAGTATAAAGTCAGATAGTTTTATAAAGTTTGGATGTACTGTTTTTGTATAATTTTGGGTAATTGTAGTTTGTATAAACTTTGGGTATTTACATTTTTTTTTAAATATAAAGTTTGGGGTAATTTGGATTTTGTGTAAAGTTTGTGTATTTTGAATGTTGTAAAAAACTCATGGTATTTGATAATGTTTTGATTGGGGATGTATTGCTAAGACTTGTAGTGAACTTGCTGCATATTATCTTCAAAAACGACAGTGTACATGATTATAGCAAATGTTGTCATGATTTCTCTTTTAAACAATCGCCAACTTGCATTTACTTAAATTAAGAAAGCTTTGTTAAAGTGTCGTCTGTAGTCAAATATTTAGGCTCCAAACATATGAATTCTCATTAAAAAAAGAATACTTATGTAACTGTTACATTATGAAATGCATTTGGCTAATTAGTACGTTTATATGTTTGATTCATTTCATTTGCAGTCATAGTTCTATTTGGTCTTAGCAAATAGATGTGTTGAACTCAGTTTACTTTACACTATTGTGATTTAATCTTAACATTACAACATTATCAGTAAAAAAAAATAGAACTAAATAATGATTGTCGGGTCTTGTCGGGTTAACCCGATAACCCGACAACAAAATTTTTCTAAACCTAACCCGACCCGATAACAATGTCGGGTTATCAGGTTCGGGTGAAACTAACCCGATAAGCTTTTTCAACCCGATTTAACCCGACCCGATAAGGCTTATCGGGTTTGGGTTCGGGTCGGGTTAACCCGACCCTACTGACACCCCTAGTGGTGATTCACTGTATTTTTTTTCGGCGACATGGTGGTCGGAAGCAGAAGAAGTCGATGAAACAGGTCTAGGGTAAATGTTGGTGCGTGATAGGTTGGCCAGATATTGGCAAGATATTTAGAGAGAAATGTGTAAAAGAGTTTGTGCGAGAGGAAGTCTGCTAGAATTTTGAAAAAAATAATGAGAGTAAAAAAGGGTGGTACTTTTGGTACGCTCACTTTTAATACAACTAATACCCCCATAGCACTCACTTTATTCGTCTACATTTTGGCATCAAATTGGGAATGGTAAGAAGACGATCGTTTAGTTTTATTTATGGTGCGAACAATGCCTCATTATAGATCATTTATCTGTTCGAATTTAACCTCCTTGAACATGTGGCTGACGTGGTTCATTGACAATGAGGATCAGGTTGTGTGGAAAACAAGGGAGGGCAAGTTTGAAAAGTTTGTTGTGAGAATTATGTGGGATACAATACGCCCTCGTCGACAAGAAGTTCCATGGGTTCGTGTTGTATGGTTTGCCTCACCATCCCAAGACATGCGTTTAATTTATGGTTAGTCATGTGTCGTAAACATAAAACGCAAGATAGGCTGAAACAATGGGATGTGGGTGACTCAGTTGATTTAACTTTGCTCTGGTGTCCTTATGCAAGCATGTTCCCAAATCTCACGAGCATTTATTCTTCGAATGCTCTTTTCGGCTAAAGCTTGGAAGCTGATTTCCCTTAAAGCTGGTTTACAGGTTAGTCCGGCAAGTTTAGATGATATTATTGCTTGGTTAGTGCCTCTTTCATTGAAGAATTCCATAGAGAGCATTGTTAGTCGATTGGTTTTTGCTCCTTCAACGTACTTCGTATGGCAAGAGAGGAATAATCGCATTTATTCCAAGGAGTCTAATCTAGAACAGCAAGTGTGTGACGTGATCTTGGAAGTCGTACGCCTAAAGTTGACAACTATTCGGTTTAAGAAGACTCCTAAAGTGGTGTGAACGTTGTTGAAGTGGAAGATCAATTCAGGTTTAAAGTGAATATGGAAGGCATGTGCTTGGCTGCATGTTTTTTGTCCAAGTTCATGTCTTGTTATTCCATGTTTGGTTAGGGGCTGTTATATTCGAGCATGTTCCAATATATAGTTTTGCTTATGCAAGAGTTATAGAGTGGCTCATCACCATTCTCCCATGTTAGTTTTATTTATTCTATTCACCGGGTATAAAACCCTTTACCCAAAAAAACATTCACTTTATTAACAGGACAATATAATTTTTTATGGTTTTTTGCTCTCTATTTTTTGTGTTTTACTACTTTTGACTTATTTTTTATGTCCCTTTTTATATTTAGAAGTTTAATAATAAAAAAAAATGAAAAAATAAAAATAAGAAAAAGAATTAAGAGAGGTATTATTTGTACTTTAAGGTGTACCAATAACCAACCTCTGAAAAAATTGTATTGTTACGAAGAGGTTATCTTGTCTTTTCAAGGAAAAATTTTCAGTATTTTTTGTTACGGAGAGAAACGAATATTATTAGATCTATTTTTGTGTGATTTGGTTTATTTAAAGACAAGGGTCGGTGAGAACATTAAGTAGTAAATAAACAACACTTTGATATTATTCATCAAATTTCTTAGAGTTAACTACATTTTTGGTCCTCGTGGTTTACCGGGTATAATGGTTTTGGTCCAATAGTTTCATTTGTAACGGATCATGTCCCATTTTGTCTGACCCGCAACGGGTTTAGTCCAATTTCGTTAATGCCGTTAGTCAAACTTAGTTTGACCGTTAAAATAAAGGGTATTTCGGTCATTTCACTCAAAATCATATCATTCATTCTTTCTTTAAGCCAAAACATTTACACACACTCACAGATCTAACACAAAAAATCTACACAAACATGAAACCCAGATCGATCTACACAAACATTTCACTCAAAATCATATCATCATCTCCACAAACATTTCACACAATCAAACTCTCTCATCAAAACCATCATCATCTCCACACATCATAATCACCATCATCATCTCAACACATCTCTCTCATCAAAACCACCATCATCATCTCCACACAATCAAACTCTCGATATACCCAGATCCATCATAATCGCTCGTCAACCAAAACAACCAACACAAAACCTCAAAACCTTTAATCCCAGATGTGTGAACCAGAGTTGAGGTGTATAATTAAATGGATTTGGTAGCCAAGATGTGACATAATCGTGAGTTTAAAAGTGTGGTCTGATTCAAGAAGTGTGTTTGGGATTGTAAGTGTTAAAAGGATTTGGATCAGCTATGTAGTGAATATTTAGTTGAAAAATGATGGTAACGAGTTGTTCTTGATGATAATATATGGATTTGGATTCGTTATAATGTTGGCCGAAACCCTTTTTGTGGAGAAGATGGGTGTGTGGTGATGTTGGTGTTCGGTTTTGGTTTCGAGTTTCTATTGATTGTTCGTGGTTGGTTTCGAGTGATGGTTTTGAGTGGTTGGTTTCGATTGATTGTTCGTGGTTGGTTTCGAGTGATGATTGATTGTTCGTGGTTGGTTTCTATTGATTGTTCGTGGTTGGTTTCGAGTGATGGTTGGTTTCGAGTGATGGTGAGGGTCTTGGGTGAGTGATGGTTGTTTTTTTTTTCCCGAGTGATGTGGGCTTGTTAAATTTTTTGGTGTCGGTTTTGTGTAAGCGAAAAGAGGGACTTGTGATAGTGGCACAGGTTTTGGTTAAGAGTAAGCTTTGCTGGGAATTTGTCGTGCATTTGCTGGGAATTTTGGTTAAGAGTAAGCTTTGATAGTGGCACAGGTTTTGGTTAAGAGTAAATATAACCCAAATGTGACCCAACAAGTTAGTTGTAAAGGGACTACCATTTCCAGTAGATCCATGGTCACCTACATTTGATTCAGAAAGCATAGCTTCACAATTGTTTGCAGTTTCATTGTTTCCTTATCTTGGTTTTTTGTATTTTATTACAAGATCTAATTCTGCTCTTGGTTTTTTGTTTTTTGTTATTACAAGATCTTGGTTTTTGGTTTTTTGTTATTACACTGGTTTTTTGTTTTTTGTATTTTATTACAAGATCTAATTCTGCTGGGAATCCTTTGTTCAAGATAGTCGTGAATTTGTGTAGTGAATGAAGAAGAAGAAGAAGAAGAAATGAAATGCTGGGAATGGTTAACTTATTTGAACCCATAAATGTGTAGTGAATGAAGAAGAAGAAGAAAAGGGCATTTTAGTCATTGTACATTATAATCCGAGGTTATTTTAGTCATTTCATGTTTTTTTAACGAGTCAAACTAACAGTCAACAAAAATTGGACCAAAAGTGTTACGGGTCAGCGAAAATAGGACAAGATCGGTTACAAATGAAACTATTGGACCAAAACCGTTATACCCGTTAAACCACGAGGACCAAAAATGTAGTTAACTCAATTTCTTATGTATTAAAGCATACATATTTATATTACAGGGTACAATAATAAAGCTGTCATGACCAAGAAGGCAAAACTAACATGTTACATATATGATGGTAATGGATCTAGTCGAGCAATAGGAACGCAAATTAAAGGGTTAGCTCTGGGAAGGGTGATACCAGGTCCTTCGTCCATATCAACATTTGCTAGATTTCCATCTTTTCCAGCCTTCCAATCGAAGCACTGAATCATTGCACCAAGCGTTGTTTGTATAACTTGCAATGCTAGTGATATCCCAGGACACATTCTCCTCCCACTTCCAAACGGTAACATATGAAAGTATTGCCCTCTCACATCCAAGTCGCTTGTTAGGAACCTTTCAGGAATGAATTCAAGCGGGTTTTCCCAATAGTTTGGGTCTCTTCCAAGTGCCCACGTGGTAACAAAAATATTTGTTTTTGCTGGAATATGATAACCTCCCACTATACAATCTTTAGTTGATTGTCTGGGAATCAAGGGCACAGTTGGATGGAGGCGTAAGGTTTCCTTGACAATTGCTTGGAGGTACGGAAGGTTTTGTGTATCTGATTCTTGTAAAAGTCTGTTTTTGCCAACAACCTGATCAATTTCTTCTGTCGCTTTCTTCATGATATTTGGATGGTTTATAAGCTCTGCCATAGCCCATTCTATGGTACTCGCTGAAGTGTCAGTTCCTGCAGCAAATAAATTCTAAAACAATAAGGAAAGACAAGTTAGTTTTTGATAATTGGGGCGAGCAAAATGTATGAAAAACGCCTCAGCATAAAATGGACATAATTTTGACCCGTTTAGAGTTACAAGGCCGTTGTGCATGGTTAGAAAGCTCACAACGAGTCATACATACCAGGATGAGTGCTTTGATGTTCTCTCTTGTCCAATCTATCTCTAAGCTCTTATCTTGTTCAATATCAAGTAAAATGTCTAGCAAATCCTTCACTTGTCGTGTCCCACGCTTTCTCGCTTCCTCATGCTCTTTTATAATCCTTTCTATCAATGCATCAAATCTACCATGAATATCTTTTGACCTTCTCCCAAATCCTTGCAAGTCTACATTCTTAAACAACCATATGTAGTCCGAAAGGTTAAAGTTACCCATCAGTTCAGTTATCTCACGAACTAATTTCCCAACTTCCTTTGCTTCACTTCCATTATCCGAACATCGTTCACTCATAACCATTCTCGTTATCACGTTATTACTCAACTTCAATAACTCGCCACCAAGATTTACAGCCATCCCATTTTTAACTATTCTAGATAATGATGTTATAAAACTGTTAATCTCATCCTGCCTAACTTTAAGGAACAAGTCAAGTGTTGCTCCATTTAGGAGTTGTGACATAACTATTTTCTTCATGAACTTCCAATAAGGTCCATAATTAGCAAACGAGAAATCTTTTGATCCGTACGTTAGATAAGCCAAGGCTGAATTATTTTGTGGTCGATTTAAAAAGGAGCTTTCATTAGTTTTAAGGATTTCTTTCGCGGTTTCTGGTGAGCATATGACCACACAAGGAACATAGCCTAAGAAGAGACGATAAACTGGCTCATGACGTAACGAAAGTTTGTAAAAAGCTTGGTGAGGGATACGAGTAAGGAGGTGAAGATGTCCGACTATTGGAAGGGCGAACGGGCTCGGGGGAAGATGAGACTTAGCTCGTTTAGAAATAAAGAAAGCCCGGATCAAAATGGTGACCATGCATATGAGAAAGATTGTCATGTAAGCATGGAAATCTGCCATTGTGTTAAGAGCAATAAAATAAAAAAGTCTTAATTTTTACTGTATCAATCTTTTCATTTTGGAGAGTAAAAGTGAGTGGAGTTTCGTTCAAAAAAAAAGTGAGTGGAGTGCTTTTAGTCTTCGTTTGGATAGTACTTTATGGTTTTATTTTTGTGGTTGAGATAAGAATGAAAGGTGTGGCAACATGCCATTTGGGCTCGTGGCAAAATGACATATGGGTTCCACGGGATGTCACATCATCATTCCGAGTGTCAACTCTCATACTCTAATACTATGTTCTCAAGTATTTTTTTAGAATGAAAGGTAAAGTAAAGAAAATGATGTGAGAGGAAGTAAATGTAGTGAAAATAATTGTGTTCTTAAGTTTAGAGTGAAAGAAAGGTAAAGTAAATAAATGTTAGTCACTTTTTATATTTTTATTATAATACCCTTGTACACATGTTGAAGCAATTTCTTGCAATCACTTCAGACAAATAAAGAGGGCCTTCCGGTTGAACTCAGCTAGGGTTCTTCCGGTAGGCTTGGGTGCTGATCCCCTCGACTATCTGGGGTCTTCCGGGTATCTGCACACAACAGCACACGTTAGGCTCGCCCCGGGTGTTATCCCAGGACCCACCTCCGGTGTGAGAGTAAGTATCTTATATTCCGAAAGGGCTATCAACTGTAGTGAGGAATTAATGCAGGTAAAAGTGTTAGTTGAGAGCAGTAAATGAGTCGAGTATTTATAGTACTCGGCCTCGATACCTGGAATGGCGGCGCCGGATTTCCAGGAGATATGTCCCCGACATAATCCCGTAAATCCTGGGGCGGTGGCGGCGGTGTCTGCAGCTGCCATCTGTCAAAAGGTAAACGCCACCTGTCCTATTACTCACAGTGATATTGGCCGGATGAGTCGTGTGCCTTCCGGTATGTCCGGACGGCTCGATGTCGTCCGGACGGCCGGTCGAGACAGGCCGTTCGGACACATACGTCAACATGTCCCCCCCAGTATTGCATTATCGGTTGAAGGCCGATAATGTAATACTTATATAATATATGTGCGCCTTTTGGTACCTGCGATATATAGGTAATACCCTTGGTGCCTTTCGGCACATTCCGTTCGAACATATACACCCATAAGACTGAGATAATGCCTTACAGCTGCTTCATATTTTAGCCTGCACTTTTCGATACATACATGTACCATCGGTATTGCATTGCTAGTAAAGTATTGACGTAAGACGTCGAAGATTACTTTATGGTTTTTCGTCCTAAGTCTTTAGGATCACTGTTGCATTTGCTTTTTAGTTCGGTCGATGGTGTAGTGCCTTAAAGAGTTGGTTTTGACATGTTATGGCTTTGATGTGTGGAAGCTATTATTGCATCGTTCCCGATCCTCTCATGGCTTACAATGTACATTATATATGTCTCTATTTCTTCCGGTGAATGATTATTGCGTACACCCGATGGGTCAGGGTGTCTTTTTCAACTTCTCTGGAGGGCCTTGCCCTTCTATGCGTAGGCGCTGTGATTGTGCCGGTGGTATGATATTGCTGACAAACTATGGGTTCACGTTTGACCCTTTCCGAAGGATATGCCGTTAGATTCTAGCATGTCTTACGTTACACTGATCCTACCAAGTGTTGCCTTGGTGCTCCTATGAGTGCACCTCTCTTTTTTTATTTATTTATAATTCTGTTAC
Organism: Artemisia tridentata subsp. tridentata; assembly: GCA_021014915.2. Taxonomy (NCBI): domain Eukaryota; kingdom Viridiplantae; phylum Streptophyta; class Magnoliopsida; order Asterales; family Asteraceae; genus Artemisia; species Artemisia tridentata. The sequence continues at coordinate 305,514,285 of CP139501.1, read as the reverse complement.
TTTATGGTTGTTCCATGTAGGTCATCATTAATGAACTGACACGCATACGCGTACTTAGCACGCGGGCTGAGGTGCAGCCACGTCAGCGTCTTGCTAAATGTGACATTCCACATCCTGAGTTCTTCTTATAAATAGCGACACTGGTGTGTGTTTTCTACTATCGTAACTCCATATTCTTAACTGAGACGCCTTCCGGTATTATTTTCCGAACGATTCTTGCAAGTCTGTCCGTGATTTTTATAAGAGTCTTTCGTCTTTCGAAGGTACGTTCCGAACCATCCCTGCCTTAATTTTACTTTGTTGTTTGGCTGTATCCCTCTTTCCCCCGGCAAAACCACGTCGGTTTTACCCACTTTTACTTGTGAAAATTTTCTAGGGGTCCAATGATTCCTCCAAAGTTTGTCGTAGAGAAGCGTGCCTTTCGATGGGGTGAAAGGGCTGTGCATGGGATTATCAGGGATTGCGAAATGCCGTAGAGAAGTATAACTAGTAAAAGGCAGGCACCATGTAACCTTTTTCGAGGTTTATCATCGTAGCTTGCATATAGACCCTGCGGTTCTATTACTCCGGACGCCGATAGGACGGCCTAGGATGCGATAGACCTCGCGTCGCTTGAGTTTCCCATATGTCATAGGGCTCTCGTCCGATTGGGTGTATCCCAACTAGTCGTGCGGCTTTTAGGGGATCGAGGGGGGGTTCGCCCTTACAGCCTTTTTGTCTGTCTCCTTTTGTTACTTTAGTTGTGTTTCGGCCGTCGTGTCTGTGCAATGCTCTGACCATTATATGCACTCGTTTTTTGCAGCTATCATAATGTCTCAATACTTGAAGAAGCCCAAAGTTAGAAAGGATGTGTCGGTGACCCAGGGGGATAAACATCAAGAGAGTCAGTCCCATGGAACGCATGCTGCCGTCGCTCCTCAAGCTGCTATCCCTGAGCAGACGGTTGAAATGACCAGAGTCGAAAAGTCTGACCCAAAGGCTTCGGGCTCCAGAAAGAGGAAACCGGACCAGGATGTCGTCCGACCCATATCTCAGTCCCAAACACAGGGGACCAGAGTCCGCCTTCATCGTGATGCGTCCGGCGGGGGTACTTTCCGAGGGCCAAATGAAAGCGAGAGTGCGTCGGGCGCAAGAAAACAGCCGGAGGGGCCCGATGCCTCGGCCGGAAGAAAACAGCCGGAGGGGCCCGATGCTTCGGCCGGAAGAAAACAGCCGGATACCCAAGGAGGTATCGGCGTGGGCTTCACGTCGGAGGCCACTGGTGCTGGCAAGTCTCTTCTTTCTTTTATTTTATGAGACGTTGACCCCCGAACTTTGCATTTGTTCCGCAATTGTTACTTGACTTATTGATTTATTTTCCTTCTTTTTCCGAAAATGTAGGGGGTTCTTCCGCTGCTGCTCCTAACCGTGGGAAGGATAAAGAAGCCGGTGAAAGCGAGTCGGCCTCTTTGCATGTGCCGACGTGGAAGGTGAGCAAGGATGACCGTTTGGATAACTGGAAGGTCTGCCGAGAATTGTTGTTGCACTTACCGACTCCGAAAGAAGAGTCATTTTTGGAAAGTTTGGGGGATGCCGAGGCTGTTCAGAGAGCCTGGAAATTTTTGGGTATGGGGTCCGTTGCTCAGTCGGACTTGCTGCTTCGGTTCGAGAAGCTTCTTCAGGATCACAGCGAGCTTTACCAAATCCACCAGCATTGTGGGAACCCCGGAAAGAATGGGGGAGAGCTCAAAAAACTGAAGATTGAGCATTCCGCTTGCCTGGTGAGAGAGTCGGAGTTGATGGGGCAAGTGAAAGAGTTGGAGAAGCTGGTGGAGGATGAGAGGTTGGCCGCAGCGGAACGAATCAGCGCCTTGGAAGCTGATTTGGAAAAAGCTAAGGTTAACCTGAGTGAGGAGGTGAAGGACAACTTGGGCCTTCGGGAAGAAAAGAAAGATCTAATTGCCCGGGTGGGCCGCACCGAAGGGGAAAGGTTCAGGGTTGTTAAAGAGGTTCTCCCGGAGGTTGTTCGTCGTTTGTTGGGCAGCTATGAGTACAAGAACCATTTAGCAGGGCCCTTCAGCTTGTCCTCGCAGTCCGGGTTTATGGAGGGCGTGGTTCAGGGCCGCGAGCCGGAAGAAGTGGCCGCCATTTTGGCCAAGACGGAAGACCTGGATGTGGATGCTGCGAAGAAACTCGACCCGGCATTTGATGGGTTGTTTACCGCAGAGTATCCTTATATCAAGAAGATCAGCGGCTCCTATCTCAAGTCTCTTGATGAAATCCTGAAAATCTTCCCTGATCCCGACCCGGCTTCTTCTCCCGGGTTCAGACTGCCGATGCCGCCAAGGGATCAACTTCCGGGGCTACCAACGTCGAGAGTTCAACTGCTGGAGGGGACGAGTCAGCTCCCTAAGTCTTCGAATGATTTGGTTTACCTTAGTGTTGTAAGGCCTTCGAGTCAAGAACAATTTCCTTTTTTTTATTTATATATATATCCGGATGACTGTAATAATTTTAAATAATTCGTGTGATTTATTCATTTGTATATATTTATGACTGTTCTGTATTCCGCATGCTCCATGTTTCATGTTTCGCGCTATTGTTTTTGCTTATTTTCGGAGTGATTTCCTCATTTAGGTTTATTGGAATTGGCCTTTCGGTTGATATGATGGGATGCTCTGTTGGACCTTTGAACGATCCTGCCGGATTCTACTAACTTGTGATTTATTAACGCTTGCCTTATCTTTCTTCCCCTTTTTTCCCTTCCTCACTCAAAATCCTTTTTTTTTTTTACTTATACGTGGAACTGCATGTGTGGAGTGGAGTGGGACAATTTTGGTCTTCGAATGGGATGCTGCCGAACAGTTGTTGCTCTTCGGTATTCATCGGTGTTATGAGTTGTACCGCTTGTTCGTTATTACCTCTGTCACTCGCATGGTACCGAAAGTACATTTGTATCAGCGCCACATTCTTTTGGTCACGAACGTGTGATATTCGCTTGTTATTATTTTTACTGTTTGTATAGCTCCGTTAGTGTAAGTTTATACATTTTGTATGGTTGTATGGTACCCTTATGAACATTGACCACAAAAGTCTCCGGAGGGGGCCAGCCTCCCAGAGGGGTCGTTTTTCACTTATGTTTAAAATATGACAAATGACTCAGCCTTTCCGCCAGGATTATGGCAACCCCTTCCTTTTTTGGGTGTCAACCATCTTTGGACATTGACCACAAACTCCCCGGAGGGCGCGAACCTCGGGGGGGGGGGGGGGCACTTTCTAATTATGTCCAGAAAACAATGAACATTGATCACTAATCTCCGGAGGGCACGAACCTCTCGGAGGGATCACTTTCTACTTATGTTCGAGATATTACAGGTGGTTCAGCCTTTCCGCCAGGATTATGGCAACCCCTTTCTGGGTATCAACCATCTTTGGACATTGACCACACACTCCCCGGAGGGCGTGAACCTCTCGGGGGGCCATTTTCTAATTATGTCCAGAAAATCAACCTTGAACACTGACTACGCCCGGATGTCGCGAGTCACCCGAACGAGTCACTTTGAACTTGTGTTCCCAACTCGAAACTCGAACACTGACTACGCCCGGATGTCGCGAGTCATCCGGACGAGTCATCCTAAACTTATGTTCGAGCTATTTTGTAATCGCTACACATGTGGGACCTCACATAAATATTCCAGTGATGTTCCGCAGGGACATTGCCTCCCTCCAATGGTGGGGTAACTGCATTTGTCATTAAAAATAGTCAATATCGAGCCTTTTCTGGGATATCACAAACATTTCAAAGATATATTGTGAGAAAATTGCTCCCTTCCACGGTAGGGTAGCTATGTTTCATTAAATCATTAATATCAAACCCTTTCGGGTATTACATAAGATATGTTAGGCCCTATTTACACGGACGCTTTTTACAATCAATTGCTCGTCATGCTTGTGGCATCCTCCTGCCTATCCCTGCTCGGCTTGTGTTTTCTCATTCGGCAAGGCTCCGATACTTCTGTCGGACCGCTTTCCCATAGGCCTCGCTTTCCCGATATGTAAAATTACCTGTCTTAAGTTACGAAGGTATTTGCATTCCTTCCGTTAGTTCGCACATTGTTACAGTAATAGAATAAAATAGCAAGACATTTCAGTGGTTATTTCGTATTGACGATTACCTGAGCCATTACTTGTATTTTGGCTGGTATGTGGGGGCTTCCTTGGTCATCATACCGATTCAGCTTTCTCCCGTCCTTTCTTCCTATCCTAGGTTCTTTCTTTTGTTCATACGGCTTGTCCCATCTTTTCCTTCCAACAGATGATTTCTCTCCTTGGCTTCTTTTGTTCCTGCGATGGGCTCCTTCCTCGCACTGTGATGCCCTCGCGTCTTTGGCTGAGTGACCAATGTCGCTATGCCGCCCGGTGTTGGAAACTTAACCATTGAATGAATGGTTGAGGGTACGGCCCGCAACTTCCTCAAACCGGTGCGTCCCAGTATGGCATTGTAGGGGGAAGGTGAGTCGATCACGGCGAATTCCAAACTGATTTTTCGGGACAGATCCCGATTTCCGAAGCGGATCTCTAAGTCAATCACCCCCCTTGGCCTAACGGATTTTCCCGCGAATCCTGTCAAGGTTGTGTCAAACTTCTTCAACCGTGCTTTAACCGCATGATCCAGGCGCTCGAATTGATGCCCATACATTACTTCCATTGACGCACCAGGGTCAACATAGATCTCGCGGATTTCTCTTCCTTCAGTTTCAACTTTGATTATCAGCGGTTCGTCCGACATCCTTTCCAAAGGAAGGGACGGAAAACTTATTGGAGCGTCCATCCATTTTTCCTTTCCCACTTCTTCCGTTTTCCGGGAGGTTGTAAGGCTTCGAATCATGTTGATTACTTTCCCTCTATTCCCTTGGTGGTTACCTCCTTGATTAGTTTTCTTTCCCCTCCTGAGGTCTTTTACCAAATGATCCAGCTTCCCTGTATTCAATGCGGTTTTTAACTCCTCCCTGAGTACCCAGCAATCGTCCGTGAAATGTCCTTTCTCCCCATGGTAGTCACAGTATCTGTCCTCACAATCCTTCTGTGGCTTTCCCTTCGTAGGAGGGGGCTGCGGTAATCTCAGCTGGTGCTCTGTCGCCAATATTTCCTTCGGTGTTTTGGTGAGGGTGTCCAAGTCGATTGGCCTTGTATCATTTCGGCGGACATCATTTCGGCGAGGGTCGAACCTTCCAGCGTTTCCGTACCTTGGGGCGATGTAAGGTGCATAGTAATCGTTCCTTCGTCCTTTATACCCGACCTTAGGGCTGCTCCGACGGTAATCTCCAGTAGGGGGTTTTGACTGGTAGTCGCCCTTGCCTTGGTAAGGGTTAGGCCGAGACTTCGTTCTCTCTCCTTTCGGCAATTCTGTCGTCCGGAAAGCCTCCTCGGACCGAACAAAATCATCGACCCTTTCCAACATCTCATCAACGGTCTTAGGGATCTTGTCTGAGAATTTCTTGGCCAGTTCTGGGCAGTGATGGCCATTCAAAAACGACCCGATTTGCATAATTTCCGGGGCGTCCGGGAAGTTGTTGGCCTCGCAAATCCATCTTTCCTTAAAGTCCGGAAGGCTTTCGTTCGCCTTTCGGTGGATTTTATTGATCTCTGTTAGGTCCTTGGTGCTTATCCTTAACATACTGAATCTGTTCAAAAACCTCTTCTGAAGTTCATCCCAGCTGTCAATGCTCCCCGTCGGGAGTTTGTCAAACCATCCTCTGGCTTTTCCGTCCAGCGTCTGTTGGAACATTCGACACCACACTGGCATGGGCCACTCTTCATGATTTCCTGCTCCAGTGAAACGATTGATGTGGTCGTCCGGATCAGTGGTCCCTTGGTATAGTTTCAAGTTTGTTGGGATCTTGTGTTTGGGAGACGAGAATTCTATGATTCTTTTTGTGAACGGGCACTTGATCATTTCCTTGAATGGTTTACTCAAATCGTCATCTGCCTTTTTTCCTTTTCCGTAGCTCGAATTATCATCCGCCTTTTTTCCTTTCCCGAAGGGCGACCCTCCGACATCTTCTTCCTCTGAATTTTCAAACTCACCGTCGAGCCTCAGCATTCTGGGGCTTATCAGGTTGCGATTGCCCGGTTGTTTGAACAGTTCTTTCAACGCCGAAAGATGGCTTGCAATTAGTGCTTGGGCATCTGGGGGCTCTTGGTTTCTTCCGGATCCTCCGGGCTCACTAGTATTCCGGACAGGGGTGAAGGGTGTTGTATTTGTCGTTTCGAATGTTTCAAACGTTGGTGGAGGACCTGTCATTCTAAATCACAGGTAGATCGAGCGAAAGGTCCCACGGATGGCGCCAATTTGTTGAAGCAATTTCTTGCAATCACTTCAGACAAATAAAGAGGGCCTTCCGGTTGAACTCAGCTAGGGTTCTTCCGGTAGGCTTGGGTGCTGATCCCCTCGACTATCTGGGGTCTTCCGGGTATCTGCACACAACAGCACACGTTAGGCTCGCCCCGGGTGTTATCCCAGGACCCACCTCCGGTGTGAGAGTAAGTATCTTATATTCCGAAAGGGCTATCAACTGTAGTGAGGAATTAATGCAGGTAAAAGTGTTAGTTGAGAGCAGTAAATGAGTCGAGTATTTATAGTACTCGGCCTCGATACCTGGAATGGCGGCGCCGGATTTCCAGGAGATATGTCCCCGACATAATCCCGTAAATCCTGTGGCGGTGGCGGCGGTGTCTGCAGCTGCCATCTGTCAAAAGGTAAACGCCACCTGTCCTATTACTCACAGTGATATTGGCCGGATGAGTCGTGTGCCTTCCGGTATGTCCGGACGGCTCGATGTCGTCCGGACGGCCGGTCGAGACAGGCCGTTCGGACACATACGTCAACAACACACATAATAAATACAAATTGGTGAGTTGCACTTTTGTCACAAACATTATTTGATAGTGGGACCAGTCACTTTACTTTACTTGCAGCCCAATTATGTGCTGAAAGTTTGACATGAAAAAAACAAAGAACAATATGTCATTTTACTTCCATTTACTTTCATTTACTTACTTCAAAAAACTAAGAGAACATGATTTTTTTTTTTTGTGATCCTTCATTTACTTACTTCATTTACTTCCATTTACTTACTTCCCAAACTCTTGAGAACAGAGTGTAAAACACTCCTTCACTCCCAACGTGCCATTTGGGCCTCACCCACTTACAATTTTATTTTCTTTTTTTCAAACAAACTATCTTCCATTCATTCAAATAAAAATAAAATACGAAACTAAAAATAATACAAAAAAAAAAAAAAAAAAAAAAGCGTACGGAAAAAAAATAAAAAACATACAACAAATAAAAACATACAAAACTTAAAAAATGAAATATTGCCCGGTCACTCTTGATTATATTTTGCCAGCGTTGCTTCTTGTTTCTTTTTTATGATAGCGACTTTGCGTTCCGGCAACCCGTCGTTATTAATCGTGAGAAACTCTAATTCTTTACACTCTATTATTGCCAGTTCTTCTCTCTTCGCCTGCTATAATTTTGCGTCTATAATCCGAAGATAAAATCTCCGATAAAGACTCCGAGCAACATTTCGCGTCAAAATCCACTGTGGTGTGGTTGTTTTTTTGAAGGCTTTGCAATTCATTTTCCTTTGCGTCGTTGTCCACGGGTTTCTTTTGGTGGTGATGGTGGTGGTTCTTTGAATTGTGGTTGAAAGAATTGCGGTTGTGATTGTTGTGGTTGAAAGAATTGTGGTGGCACATTTCTTTGATATTGGTAATTTTGGAATGGGTTGTTGAGTTGTTGGTTTTGATGATACAAAAGTTGTTGTTGATAAAGTTATTCGGGTGTCATTTGCGTACCATACGAAGGAAATGGTTGCGAGGAAGAAATTGAATTTTGTGACGATGAGGTAGACGGGTTCTTCGAAGACGAGTGTTGTGGGTTGGACATATTGAGAAGAGAAATAAAAAAACCTGTCACTTGGAGCTTGAGACATTTTTTCGTTTGTGTGTTGAGATATTGGAAGTAATGTGTTTTGAAAATGAAAATGCAGGTGATATATATAGTGTAAAAAAATGGGATAAATTTTTTTAAAAAAATGAAATTTTAAAAAAGTAACCGTTTGATTCAAAAGATAAGATTTATTATTATTTTTTTGTCATATTCTCGCCGTGTACTCGGCGGCAGTGCAAATGGCGGGCTAAGCCGGTGTCACGGTGTCCATTCGGCGGTGCCGAATGGGGTTCCACGTCGTATCGACGCATATATCCGCCGCCATACCTTGGTACTTGGTACCACCTAATAACATAAATTGTCATGTTTACCAAACAAACATAATCACGTCATTTTACAGGCCATTTGGACGTGTATCTAGTTTTTTAAGATACAAAGTTTATAAAAGAAAAAATTATTTGATAGGGTTTGTGAAACTTATGGGGTATAAACGTTGATACATTGTCAAATATGTCTTGTCCTCTTAAAGAATGAGGGCATGTTATATCAATCATTATTTATACGTCTTTATCAAACTACCAATTGAACTTCTAGTTGAGTTTTTATGAGTGTTTATATGTAAGTTGAGCAGGTCCTTAACAAAAAGGATGAATACATATGTATTCATGTTCAATATTAACGCAAAGAAACTAAAATAAATAAAATGAGAATAATAAGAAGGATTTTGAGCCACACATTTCCAATAAAAGAGAGAATTTTAGAAAAAGATGCATCTCTTTTTGTAAGTATATCTGAAATGTGGTATATTATATTATATAAAGTATTAATATTGTGTATTATCTCTTATATAATTAGAGATTTTCAAAAAGTGATAAAGGAAGTTTGAAAATTTCAACTGGACTAATGGGAGTGCAATATTTCACTTGTCTGGCAAAATTGAGAATTTCTATTAGTCACGAAAAGTCAAAATTTGCTTCAATTTTGTCAAACTTATCTAAATTTTATTCAGCAAAATAAATATGTATAAAAATACATGTGTCGATTTAAAAAAAAAAAAAAAAAAAAACCTTATAACATGAGGGGGTAATTAATAAATCTTTAGTTGTTAAATTTTAAATAAAATATATAGACTTGCGTATATTTATCAATTTACATGTTTAACTTTTTAAATTTAATAAATACTCCCTATACTTTATATTTTATAGAAAAATAATACAACAATATGTTGTTTGTATCCATAAATATGAATACACAATATTATACATATACAAATGACTCATTTTGTTCTTCTTTATGAGATTAAGTAAGGATTTCCGGAAATATATTCTTTTTTGACGTACTCTCCACATTCAATAATGACTCACTATTCCTCTTTATAAGTTTAACCCGCGCACGGGTTTGAACATCGGCTCAATTTTCTTAATAGGAAAATAAATATTAAAATGAAGGCACGACCTCACACGTTAGTATGAGATAAAACTAAATAGACGAGATTCCACATATAACAACGATACATATTTTTTCAAGGTCGTTATATTAAACACACAAACTACATGATAGCAATGGTTAAATTTAGAAAGATCAACCTAAACATCATGTTAGTTAAACAAAGTCAAAAACTTTGTGCAACAAAAACATATACAACATATTAGTTGATACTAATACATAATGAAAAAACTATATAAAAACTCGTGTGTGCACGGGTATTCTAACTATATAAGTATTAAAAATTATTATAATTTTATAGTCTTAAACATTACAAAAGTATAGGTTTGTAAATTGTCACAAGTCATAACATTTAACTTCAAAACAAAGTTATTTAAATATTATTACCCCGTTATAATATCTACTCAAACCTGTTTGTGCACGGATTATGAAACTAGTATTATATTATATTAATATTGTAATTAGTTTTTAACCTAACGTAACTCGAACTGATCACATGCAAATGCAGTAACGTTTCATGAAGTTAGTCGATAATAAATCTATGCCTAAGTCGTTTATAAATATTTATTGCGAAATTTTGTTTCATACGTAGAGTTGGAATGAACTTCTGACTAAACGTGCTTATCTCTTCTTCGTTGACATGTAGGTTAACCTTAATGTGTTGGCCTCGAGTTGTTTCATTGTCAGTAACATATGTTTCTTTTGGTTGAAACATATTCTGGGATATAAGAAGTTGAATGTATAAATCATTTTTAGTCTTTCACATACTTTTTTTGAAACGGAAATGATATTAAAAGCCATAAGGGCGAAAAGAAGAAAGATACAAACATAAGGCTCCGAGCTAGAGCGACAAAAATAAAACGAGAGAAAAAAACAACAAAAAACAAAACACCAAAAAAGTGTCTTATAAAAGCTATGTAGGTCTCTTTTCTGTAGATGAATGTATCCACCGTTTCCATAAAAACTGATACTTAGAAGCCCTTTTTTAAATCACATACCAGTAATCTAGTAATTTTACCTTAGCTTTAAAAAAAATAAAAATAAATAAATAAATAAATAAATAAAAAATAAACCTTGTGTGCTGGTTGTTTATAGGAGTATCATTGTCATAGAGGTACTACGTAGTACATATTACTCGAGTCACCATGCTACATAAGTACGCAAGCTGCTTTACATTAACACGTTTTTTTTGTGTGTTTTTTTTCTTCTCTCTTTTTGGTTATAAAGAAGTGTATAAAATTTACTTTAATGTTAGAACTCGATTATATATATATATATATATATATATATATATATATATATATATATATATATATATATATATATATATATATATATAGGGGGACTTTCTTACGAGAACCACCTTATCTGCGAGAACTGAGAGAACTACAAAAAACATACATGCACGCCTTTTAAAATAAAATAAAAATACATGCAAATCATCAATAATCGTAAGTATCCACCTATGTTCTTCAATATCATCATGAACTCATCCTCTTTTTTCACAAAAACCTTACACAAGGCCGCAATATTGTCGTTGCACGCCTTATAAGAACATACATGCACACCTTCAAAGAAAAATGTTGTATTTCTAATTTCTTATCAAATTCTTTAGAACAACTATGTTTTTAAAAAAACATATATGTTGTTTTTAGAACATATGTGCAAAAATACAATTATTGAAGGCGTGCATGTATGTTTTTGGTGGTTCTCTCAGTTCTCGCAGATAAAATGGTTCTCGCAAGAAAGTCTCACTATATATATATATATATATATATATATATATATATATATATATATATATATATATATATATATATATAATATATATTTTGGAAGGTGACTTTCAATTTTTGGTTTAGAGAGTCACACCTGCCCAAGGCAGGCCCTCATCCACCACATCCCCAGACATTGTTGTCTTAACCGGTACTACGCTGGTTCAGTGGGGATTCAACGACTTCCGCCGGGAAACCGTACTGCCTCCACACGAGAATACTCGCTGGAGTAACAGCCGGATGAAAACCGGGGCCGGCTCGGATTCAAGTCTCCGCAACTAATGGCTCAAAGACTCTCCTCTTCATTGCCTAATATCAACAGCGCATGTGGCCCGCTCCCATGTGGGAACTTCCCGGTTGGTCACCCAACCGGGCTGCTCCCACAGGGAACTCCTTAACCCACATACCACTTTACCACTAGACCACATGGTGTTGATATATATATATATATATATATATATATATATATATATATATATATATATATATATATATATATATATATATATATATATATATATATGATAACATAAGAGTATAAGGTAAAGATTTTTCTCTCTCATTAACGCGGTAACTAAAGAGATAGTCTTAGACATAAAAAAAAGCAAGTTTTATTACACATTCATTAAAGATTACATGAAAATACAACAAAGATTTATTTCAACAATCCTAACGCAATACTATTACCCCCATATCTTATCCACGCCGATGGCTAAACCCACAAGTGGTACGAGAATCACTAGAACACTGACCAAAAATTCATAGTCTTCATCCGGAACGTAGGCCAAGTAGATGGCGGCGACAACAACATACACAATCGCAAGAATGGTAACAAGGTGCGGCATTTTGAGAGAGATTAATGAGAGAAATATGGGTGGTGGAAGAATGAAAATTTAAAATGAGGTATTTATAAAAAGGAAAGTAGCCGTTTGGCTACTATTCATAACCGTTGGGTTCGCTAGGTGGCGAGACATTCAAATTGTTTCATTTAATGTGAGTGATCAAACGACTTAAGTAAAGTCGCATCCCTATTAGCCAAAATTCATTAGAACTTTCAGTAAGAACTCGAATTCACGAGGGAAAGTGAAGATGAATTCAAGGCCAAATATCCCCATCTTTTTGCATCTTCACCTGATAACACAAAGTGAATGTCGGGACGACATTCAAATAAGGTTGGGAGACTGTGACAAATGGTAATTTTTCATTTTAATAATTATGATTAATTATCAGAAAATGCGCATTATTTGTTTATTGACATCTATTAATGAGAGGTTATCTCATTAATTTAGTTATTACACTACGATAACTCAAAAACATTGATACGTGATTCATCAAACATTGGAACGAGCTCACACGCGGACCACAACGAAATAAACACACTAATATAACCAAACGGATCTTTATTTTAATTCACAGCCCAATTTTCCCTTGGCCTGTTACTATTCATAAGCCTAACTCAATTCAATAATTTTTATTTATCTCTTATTATCACTCGATCAACTCACCCTCTCACTTGGCCGTGATTTCTTCTAAATTCGACACATGAACTATAAAACTTTTTACATCATTCGAATCTCTACACACCAACCAATCAAGACGTCGAGTTTCACATTTTATTTCGAATGTTTGATCGCTAAACGAGAGGCAAAGTAAGTCTCACTCGAGACTTGTATCAACTCACACATAAATTACCAAACTCGACAAAACTTAATCTCACCTATGTCTTTTATTTATTTTTGGTCGAGTATGAGTTTTAAACATTATTCGTCACATTTTCTCACCTTGGCACTCAGTATCACACGTTATATATTGTTTTGAACCTTTATAGCATGTCGACACATGCATATATATATATATATATATATATATATATATATATATATATATATATATATATATATATATATATATATACACAAATCGACTCATAACAAATCCTACACATAAACTCTTCTCAAATATCTTGTAAATCTCTTTAGAGTCACCATATTCTCTGCTATATTCTGATCAAACAAGTTGAGAGCAATATTATACAATATAAATTCATATATGTGTCCATATATATATCGAATATACATGCACATATACATTTGCATTAACTTCCATTCACACAAGTAATTTTCATATATCTCTCTCAAATATTTTACTCCCTATTCGACCTCTGAAGACCAGGAACAATTTCACAAGTCATTCGAGCCTTTATTCAAGTGTTTTAAGTTGAACTCGGTTCATTTTAGCAAGAGACGGGTTTTTCATTCAATTTCTAGCCCATTCGAACGTATAAACACACCACCTTTGGGTGTTGTAAGTCTTTTAAATCCTTTTCCTACTATATTACATGTTTCCTATATCACCATGCATCGTACATAATTTATTTCGAACGTATTTTAATTACTTTTGATTTATACGAGTTCTATTATTCATTTTCACGTAAATATGATTTGCCTCCTATTGATGGGAGGCTAGAAATCATTGTTACACCATCACACGACATTTACATAATCATTTTTATGCATTTCGAACACCATTTTAATTATATGTTTCATCGTATAAATTATAACTCATATATAAGTCATATTTATTTTATTGAACTAACTCATTTAATCGACTAAGAAATGGCTATATAAAATCCAAACCATACGCATAACATATAATTTTTATTACACATCTCGATTCTTCATAAGCTCGCCTAACAAGTTGATGTTATAAGTTTTCATTGATAAGATAATATAAACCCTTTTTAAAGCCACAAGTAAATGCTACTCGGACTGTTTTTAAATATATTCATTTTGTCGATTGGGCTTAAACGCCCAATAAGCCATTTTTAAGCACTCTGTATAAGCTGGTCGAATAAGCTATTTGATTATGATTTTGTAACCTTAAAACAAGCCCAATGATAAGCCCAACTTGTCTTAAAACCCTTTGGATCGTAAAACGTTAATGGGCTTTTGTTTAAGTCTCGTTAAAGCCCATTAACTGAAAAATAAGCACTTATCGAGAATAAGAAGTTGGATTTAACTTAAATAAGCTTTATTAAGTTACTAAAACTCTCGGATAATTTTTCCTACATTTTTTGTGATTTTTGGACTAGGTTTGCAAAGCATATTTACTATTAGGGTTAAAATTGTAACTTTCAGAAAAATAGGGTACAAATTGTCAAATCAGTAACTTATGGGTATAAAAGGATAAAACAATAACTTGAAGTCATAAAATGTAACATTTGACCCTTTTTCGACAAAAAATATAACCAATGACTAACGGTGCAAAGCTAACTCCGTTAGGGTAAAAAGTGTAAAAATTGTATAAATACAAGGACCAAACAGTAACTTCATACCATTTTCAATTCTATTTCATATTTTATACTTTTTCACTCAATCACGTGCATTTGTACTATTCGTTTTAATATATTTAAACACGTTACGTTATATTTATATAACGAATTTTAACGATTTAACTTAACGTTTCGTTTTACCACTTTCGAGGAAACGATATTTATGGATTAAATGACATAAAAACAAGATAATATTATATATAATGTTATTTTTGAACTTTAAGCATTTTAAACATATCACACACTCACATCACAAACCAAATCGTTATCCGTTACTCATTTTCACAATCATTATTCATATTAAGTCAAATTCTCAGACTTTACCATTATTCAGGTCGTGTGTTGGAGCCGTTCCCATAATTCACTTGATTTCATATTTCACCTTGTCAGTTACACTCAAGGTGAGTCATAGTCCCACTATTACTTTATTTCTCATTTTAAACTACTTGGGGTGAAAAACATGCTTACTTTTATTGGACTATTTAAACAATGCTTTTGTTGATAAAACTATTACCTGCTTGCCTAAGTACTGTATCTCAAATTATGCCCATGCTCATGTACCGTTAATTCCTGCTGGGAAGCACGAGTGATATAAATAGATCTATTGAGGGTGACACCTCCATCCGTGTTGGGATTCAACAGTCCGGATTGGACAAACGGATGTATACCATGTCGAATTACAGTGTCTAGGGATAGAACACTTGTCGGGCCTTATTATTACATGACTCATTTCATGCAAACTGTCATAGCTTCAATAGCATGAAACTTAGCGCAGCGTAATAGCACTTTTGTATACATTTCGAAATTGAAATGTTAACTCATGAACTTACTGGTCCAACATTACTACTTTATGTAAACCTATGAACTCACCAACCTTTGTGTTGATACTTTAGCATGTTTTTCTCAGGTGTTTAGTTGTTGATATATGATGATGCAAGACAGTGCTTGGCAGGGGCATATGTACACTTTTGGAGTATACACATAACACTCATGACCAGAGTTTTTGTACTATTGGACAACTAATAATTATTATGGGCCTTGTTTTCCGCATTTCAAATTATGTAAAACTTATGTTTTAATTAATGAAGCTTTTAAAACGGATTTGATAAATTCGTTCTCTATTACTTGTGTTGTGATCCAATTACGTAGCACACCAGATATTATTTCCGCTGCAATCTGATTTGGGGTGTTACACAAATCCACTCAGTCCCAAGCCCCGCCCATACAAGACTTGCAACCTGTGTGTTTACAACCCACTACTAACGTATGAGTAGTACAGATGTGTATACGATTACTTAAATAAAATCACACAAAAGAGCCTTATGCACGCATACTAGGAGCCTCTTCCCAAAGATTACTACTAGTCACTAAACTGCACATACTGGGAGCTTTTTCCCAAAGATTACTGGGAGCCACTTCCCAAAGAATTACTGGGAGCCACTTCCCAAAGACTACTGGGAGCCACTTCCCAAAGACAAGTATAAAAGCGTATCGTATCATAAAAGTATAGATGTTTGAGTACTTGCATCACAATGCCAATCATGTATTTAATAAACAAGTAAAGTGTTTCTAAGCATGTATCTCCCCCAAATAGTTTAAAATGAATATAAAAGAGTAAGAGTGGGGCTATGACTCACCTGAGCTGTAAAGGTCAAAGTAATGCTATGTCAAATGTAACACGGGAACGGACCCAAAACACGACCTGAATAATAGGGAAGTCTGAGAATTTGATGGTTTACGATTGACAGGATGTGAATAATGATTGGGAAAAAATATCGGATAATGAATTTGTTCGTGATGAGAAAGGATGATATGTTTAAAATGCTTAAAGTTCAAAAATAATATTATATATAATATTATCATGTTTTTATGTTTATTGAATCAGTAAATATCGTCTCTTCGAAAGTTGGTGGATGATAAGTTATGTTTATTCGTTAAAATTACGTTATATAAATATAAACGTAACGTTTGTTAAATAACGAGTACGAAATGTAAAAAGGACTGGTTACGAACGAATATGCATCAAAACATTGGTGGAAAAGTATATGAAATAAGTTATTGGTTGGTCCTTGAAATTATAGTGAATTTTCACTTTTAACCCTAACGGTAAAACATTTGCACTGTTAGTCCTTCGTTAGAAAATATTTACATATTTAGTCCAAAATGTTCCAATTTGTCAATTTATGGCTTCTGGTTAATGTTTAATCCATTTCAACCCTAAAGTTATAAAAATGGCAGTTTGGTACCTAATTATCCGAAGGTTACAATTTTAACCCAAATAGTAAATATGTTTTGCATTTTTAGTCCAAAATTCACAAAACTTATATATATAAATTTCTGAGAGTTTTATAAGCTTCAATTAGCTTATTTAAAATTAGGAAACTGCTTATCATTCAAAAAGTGCTTATTTATAGCTTATTGGGCTTTAACGTGTTAAATACAAAGCCCAATAAGAGAATTCGATCCATTGGGTTTCTAAAGGGTTTGAGCCTGGTATTGGGCTTATTTTATGGTCCTGAAATCATAACCAAACTGCTTATAAAGACAGCTTATTCTATGTGCTTATTTTGTGCTTAATGGGCTGAAAAGCCCAATCGATATATATATATATATATATATATATATATATATATATATATATATATATATATATATATATATATATATATATATATTAAGTTTTAAAAACAGTTCTGATAGTGATTAAGTTGTGCGATTAAAAAGGTGGTATATGAGCTTATTAAAAGGGCTTATTGGCACAACTTATTAGATGAGTTTATGGACAAAACGAGAGATGTATCTTACTCGATATGTTACATGTATAAAAATGGATTTATGGGGCTGTTTCTTAGTCGAGTAACAAGGTCCAAAAATAAAATAATAACTTATATATGTTCGATGTGTAACACGAGTGCAAAACAAGTCTCGTTAAGTGTCAAAACGATGAAATAAATGTTAAATAAATATAGAACTCGATTATCTAGCCATCCATCGAATAGGAGGTCATAAATATATGCAAATTTAATAACGAATGCTCGAATAAAATAAATGAAAGCTAGTAATGAATGTCAAGTGGATTAAAAGTGTATGAACATAGGTATGAATAGATATAAGTTCGAACAGCCTTACGACACCAAAAATGGTGGTGATATCACGTCGAGATGGACTAGAGACCGAAGGTTTTAGTATGAACTCGATAGAACCAACACCAAAGAATTGAGATCAACATTTTATGTTGGGTAAATGAGTTCTGATGACTAGAAAAATGGTCTTGTCTTCTTCGAATAAGCTTGGCAAGAGAGAATACTTAGAAAAATAATTGAGGGTGAATGAGAAGATGTGAGAATGAAAATGAGTGTGTTGTATACGTATGTGTATGTATATATGTCAAACATATTGTATTTTATGAACAAGTTGATTCGAATGGATAGATAAGGGGACACAAGGAATAAAATTTGCTAGGTAAATGATTGAACTAGTCAAGTGGTATAGGTATGTTTCGGTTATGAATCAAGTTGCATGGTTTGTGTTCTACTCGACATATATTGGGTCCATGTAACATTTTAACGTGACCAAAGAATAAGAAAGGAAAATATTTATGGAAGTTATTAGGCCAATTACAAATATAAATCACATAGGTAAAAATATGTTTTGGTCGAGTTGGTATATATTCGAATGAACATGAATGAGTTTGTAGTTGAGTTGAGTTGCGATAGCTTTAGGCCTTGTTTATGATTCAAACGTTCGAATTAAGCGAAAAGGTGTGTCATTCCTGAATCTTGAGAATGTAGAGATTTGATCCATGTAAAATTTGATATGGGTTGTGTGTCGAATTATAGAATAAAAGATGCCAAGTAAATGAGGTTGGATCGACAAGAATGAAAGAAAAATAGAAAGTTGGGCTTGATTTGTGTTGGGCTTGAATAGTGTTGGGTTTAAAAATAAGAGTTAAGGATCTGTTTGGTGTTTAATTGTATACTGGACTGTTGTGGTACGTGTGTGAGCTCGTTCCAAAGTATCGTGAATCACGTAACAACGTTTTTGAATAGAAATGTAATAAACAAAATTTTCAAATTTTGCTCGTAAAAAGGTTAAGTGAACAGTGATAATGGGTTAATACTAGATTAACGTTCACTAATTACTAGGGAATTCTACGGGTTGCTACAGTACCTACCCCTTATCTTGAATCTCGTCCCGAGATTCAGCCTGTGTTATCACCAAAGTTGGATAATATGATGGAATACTAAGTGTCTAGGGAAAACGTACCCCTTATTTGTTAGTTGCATCCAAATGATCCAAATAGAATGCTCTACCACGAAGTGGACTGAGATGGACTCCAGGATTTGGGTTATTTCCTTCAATTGCCAAAGCTAGATTACCCTGTCTTTGTCTAGGTGCTCTATTCAACTTAGGACACGTATTCATGAGGTGATCCTGACTGTTACACTCATAGCATGCCTTCTGATTATTTTTCATGTTGCTTGCATTCCTTGGTGCTCTACACTAATTTGTAAAATGACCCAACTGATTGCAGTTTGTACACTCACGGCAGGGTGCAGACCCCGGGTGATGATAAGCACATTTAGCACACTTGGGATGTGGACCTGTATATCCTCTCTGACCAGTACCAATGGCTATAAAGGTTCTTGTCTTCTTGTTGTCAATCATGGGGACCATCTGCTTGTCTGACTCATTTGCCCCTTTTCGTTTATCACTGTTCCTCAACATTTCAGTCCTAATCATCTCATCTGTTAGAGTCCCTGCTCTCAACATTGCACTCTGAATTATAGCCGGCTCAGTTGCTTTCACAGTTCCATGAATTTCAGGGACAAGACCATAGATGTACCTCTCGATCCTCTTCGATTCAGGGTAACCAGATGAGAAACTAGTTTTGCTAACTCATGAAATCGATCTGTGTAGGCTGCATGACCAGCCCCTATCATAGTGTGATGCCATAGTTCGCCTTCCAGCTTTTGCATTTCATTGTCTGGACAATATTCCTCTTTCAGTAGTGCCTTGAAGTCATCCCACTTCATACCTACAACTACTTCTCTACCCCTGGCTTGAATCTGTGTGTTCCACCATGTTAATGCTTTTCCTGACAGCGAGCATGCAGAATACTTTACTTTCTGATGTGTTCCACAGCTACTAATGTCTATTACTGACTCCATCTTTTGAATCCATCGGGTATACTCCAACGCACCTCCTTTACCGTCAAACTCCATTGGCTTGCATGTCGTAAATTCCATATACGTGCATCCAGTTGTGTGGTTGTTAGTATCATTCCCACCTACACCATTAATGTCGTTATTTCTGCTTCCGTGGTTTCCCGAGTTATTGATATGATTGCCAACCTGGGTGATAATAGTAGGAAGCAAGTTTTGAATTTGTTGAGCGATGATGGCGGAAAAATCAGGATTCCCACCGTCGTTGTTGTCATTGTTACTAATGCCTCGACCACCTCCTCTACCTCCACGTTCACTAGTCCTTCCACCCCTTAGTGTTGCACCTCCTCGATTAGCGTTGCGGGCTGATCTCCTTGATGCCATTTGTCTCTATATTGAAGGACATTAAGCGAACATCAGAGATGAGGGAAAACTGTTGACTATCCAATCTATACTTAACGTTCTCACAAAACCATATCACTAGCTGTTTTCCTAAAGAGTGTCAATGTCGATTAATGTAAGCATGGTTACATATGTCCACATGAGTTGTGATGCATTTATAATTATGTTGGCGACCATAATTATAATTGCCTCCTTTCACACGTGTACATATCACCAAACACACATATCTCAACGATCGACGTTACTTAAATGGTGAAGGAGTAGGGTGATTATCCCTCAAAAGTATCCTCAAGAGAAATCCCATCTTTGAGCAAAATCATCAAATTTATGCGGCTAAGTAATAACCTTTATTTAACTCAACCTCATGTCTCATCAAACAAGAACTGTCACAAGATCAAGTTAAATAGCTAGTTATTACTGAGCTCCACACTTTTGATGACTCGACTAAATTCTGAGATTCCCCTATCAGTACAAATACTATAACATCAAACAGCGTGGATAATAACGGAAAAAGTTCTACGTATGCAAGGCGATAGGGATGAGAGTCTCAATGTATATGGTAGTTATAGTCTAGGCACTAAATGCAACCTAGTTCTCTATAACCAAGTCTCGGATACCAATCTGAAACACCCCCAAATTACCGCAGCGGAACGATAGTGACAAGGGGGTATTACTTCATAATATAGAACAAGGTATAGAAAACGACCTCTAAATGAGACGTTTTGAAATGTTACCATTCGAATTATTTAAATCAGAGTTATAACAAGAAGTTCCAAAGTAAAGTTACATAGATGCTTTCAAGATATATCGAATGGTAAAAGATAAGTGCATAAGTCTCCAAGTAAGCAAATGACTCTAAGATCCATGCATCCACTATCGCCTTAATAACCTGAGATAAACATGCTAAAAAGTGTCAACCAATGGTTGGTGAGTTCATAGAGTTTAGTTTAACTGTAAAGCATTTGAATAAAGATTTCACAGCAAAGGCATTGCAAATCCACTCAGTCTCAAGCCCCGCCCATTGGTATGTGCTTAAACACATACCTTTTCTTGACCAAATTAAGACCAAAATGACCAAAAACTAACCAAATATGCCAAATATATCGTGTTTTTTGTGTTTATGCATGTACATGTACGGATATTGAGGAAATGGACAAAAATCAAGGAAAAACCGGCAAAAACCGAGCACGAGATTTGGAAAGAGTATTTAAAGCCGAAGCCGGAAAAGTCATTTTTCATTTGGATTTAATTCGAGCTCAAAAATCCCAAAATGGCCCTTGGATAATTTTAGTTGGCAAAATTGGACCATAGTTGAACTTTGCAAAAATGACAAGAATGGTCCCTACAATTTCCTAGTTTACAACTTGGGTCCCTAAACTTAAATCCTAAATTATCTAAACCGGATCCAAGTTAATATAACCATATCCCAACATCAGCCCATTCCAAATTAAAAGCCCATCACCACCCCTTAACTAAATAACGGGTCAAAGATAGGTCAAAATCCAAAAAAGCTACTGTTTATCTTCCCTAACCAAAGTTATCCCGCCAAATCACCATTAACCTCTTCCCCGTCCCTTTCCTGCTTTCCACCTCACCACACAGTCCAAGATAATCACATGAGCATGTCTCCCCCCTCCTCCAAGCCACATTGGCAATCTATGGCTCTAGATTTGATCAGACGGCTCAGATTAATGGGATTGGGGACCAAGAAATATCCAAGGGCTGGAATTAAAGAGAAGAAACACAGAAGAGAAAAGGAAACCCTAGCTGAAGGCCTTTAAATTGCAGCTCTCTCCTCAAAGCACAACTTTGTCCAATTTTTCATGTATTAGAAAAGTTTAGACCATTTTACTTATTGTCTCTTTACTTTCAGTCATTAGGATTAGATTTAAGCTTTGCAACTCTTATTTCAGTCTTGTAATTTACATTTAGTTAATGAAATTTAAGTTTTTCTCTTTTAGTAACAAAAGTCAACTGCTTATTTCTGTCTTATATTAGTGCTTATTTAGTATGTTTTCTGCTTATGTGATCTCCTTGATGAAATTTAATGCATATTTGAATAGCTTTTGTAGCTTAGTCTAGTTTTGCCTTTAAAATCATCAGAAAGCTCAAAACAGTCTAGTATTAGGGTGTTTGGAATTGGACTGAAAGTGGGTAAAAAACTTAGGTACTGTTCATTTGCTAGTTCCCTAATCTTGATTAGCTGTTTTTTTTAGCCATATTAGTTAATCTACTGCTGATATTAGTGCTTTTATTAGGTTTGCAAGTATTGAGTTAGTTCTCCTATTTTTTGAATGTCAAAACTGCTTAACTGTATTGATGTTGAGAAATCAGTACTTTGGATTATTAGATGGTAGTTTTGTGTTGAAACTAGTCTTATAAGTTGTTGTGAGTAATTTGGAACAATCTTGTTTAAGTTTGTAGTTTTAGTTGTGGTTAGAACTGAGCTAGTATGATCTGCATACTTTTTGAACTTCCCCATTTGCAGCCCCTTTTGTAAATTTTTCATTTGTTCAATTTCAGTTGTTATAAGCTGGATATTTGCACAGATTTAGTTGGCCAGCTTATATAGTTTTTAGTATTTTTTATATTTTTTTAGAGGAGCTTTTACTAGCTTGTGAGCAGCTTGAAAACACCCTTTTCTGCCCTGCACCCAAAGGCATCAGCAGACCTTGGTTCATTTTTTTGCTTAATCATTGCTTATTTGTTTTATTGTTAGCTTAATTTGTGTTTCTTGGCTCCTTTAGATTATTGTCATTTTTTTTTAGTTTTAGTTTTTTTTTTGCTTTTGGCTTATTCAGCTTATCAGTCCTTAGGTTAGATAGTTTTAGCTTATTTACCTTTATATTGCTTCTGTTCTGATTTAGCCTCTTTGCTTAGCTTATTTCCTGTTTTTTTTGTTGCTTATTTTGCTCCCTTTAGCTTATTTAGTCTGCTCTCAGTTAGCCTTAGCTCAGCTTATTAGACCTAGTTAGCTTAACTACTTTTTAAGCTATAGCCTTAGTTTTTTTTTTCCTTCTTTAGCCTACTGCCCAGTTTAGTTTGCTTATTTCTAGCTTATTAGTTACTTTTAAATAAAAGTTGTTTTACAGAAATTTGCTTATTTACATCAGCTTAATTAGTTTTAAAAAGAAAAAGTAGGAAAAAATAATTTTTCAAAAAGGTTAGGAACCAGATTCGAACCCTGGTCTCTTGCCTAGCACAGCCTCACAAACACACACCCTTCCCAACTCTGCCCTTGGGACTTTCTTGTCTAAACCTTCTTCATTAATCCCTTTAACCCATTTTTAGTCCTTGTTGCTTATTTCCCCATTTTGCTTAAAACCAGCTTATTCCAATAAGCTGGTATTTCATAGTTATTTTTTCTTGATTCTAATCAGCTTAAATTAGTTTCCTGCAAATTTTCAGATTTTTCTCTTTTCATTTAATATTTTTAATCATTTAATTTTTTTCAATTAGTTTTTAATTCATAGAAAATCAAATATTATTCAGAAAAATATAATTCTTTTTTCTAAAATTTTATTTTATTAATTAGGACTTAGGAAAATTAATTTGGCATTTCTAGGGTTAAAATTCCATTATTTCACTTTTCAAGCTCGGGATTAGCCCGGTTTCGCGCGTTTTTAGGTTTCCTTTGTTTTTCTAGTTACGTTAGCTTTAGTTTATCGCTTTTCTTGCTTATTAAATTGTTTTTAGCTTTTGTTTGCTTATTTTAGATTAATAATCCACCTTCTCTCACTTTTATATCCATTCACTACACGTTTCACGAACCGATATCACAAGTTCCATTCACACCTTCGTCGAGACAACGAACCGGGGTTACACATATTTCCTTAGTGTGTAATTTCCTTTTTGGAACTATAATTGTTATATAATCAATTTTTGGCGCCGCTGCCGGGGAAGGTTTGAAGCGAATTTTTTATTCCCGTTCGTCGATTCGTGTTTTGAAGACCCTTCCTCATGGAGTTATCGTTTTCATTTGTAAATATTTTTATATAAAAACCCAAAAAGATTTTCTTTTCAAATTTATTTTCCTTTTTCTTTGTGTGTTTTTCCATGTTTCTAAATTTTAAAAATCCAAAAATATTCTTCTCATTCCTCTTATCCGTTTAATTCTTTATCTCTCACCCTCTATCCGTTTAATTCTTCTTTCTGTCTTCATCTTACCATTATGGTTGTGAATGGTGTGGAGGTCCTCCAAATGGTGGAAATTACCACGGTTGTAGGATTGTAAACTCGGGAAACGGGTTTGTCTATGACCAAAATCCCTACAATGAAACAACCAATTTCTTTAACCAACCCCCACACCATGAGATGGAAACATATTCTTGTGAATATTGTGGAGGTCCACACCCAAGTTTTGATTGTCAAGCAAGGAATACGTTTGTTTATGAACAAGTTCCATGTAATCAAAACTTCGGTTATGACCATTATCCATACAATTCACCGAATCAGTCACAGCAATCATATTGTTGTGAGTACTGTGGAAGTCCGCATTATAACTCTGATTGTCAAACAAGGAACCCGCTTGTCTATGAGCGTGGCCCTTGTAACAATTACGACTATTCTTATCATGACCAACCTCCACAGTATCAAATGATTGAGACACAACCTGAACCACTTCCTCAAGAACTGCTCATTGATATTCTTGATGTACTAAAAGATCTTAAGGATTTGGTTAATAAACGTACCCCAGAAGATCCTCATCAAAAAACTTATGGAGAACTTCTAGCTGAAGAACAAGCAGCTAGAGTAAGTTCCCAATATCGTCAAAATTTCATTTACGATGACGATGATGATGAGGATTCTATTCAAATTGGGACATTTTACACTAATTCATCAGTTGCTATCACTCCCGTCGAAAAGCAGGAAGACAAACGAAGCATGGAAGAATTATTAGCAGAGGAGCGGATGCAACTTATCAGAGCTTTATATTCTAAACATAGGGTCGACGACGATTATGACAAGGAGTGTGCCCCTGAAGATCTTGAAATCTCAGACAGACCTCCGAGTGGCAATCCCACTCCGTCTTCCGAACCTATCATTTCCGACTCTTCCCCTTACCTCACTCCAGTTGAGGGAGGTGATCCTCTCTTGGAAGAGATCGATGCTTGTCTTCAAGATACTTCAATTTCTCTGGAAATTGATGATTCTTATTTTGATCCGGAGGGAGACATTTTTTTTCTTGAGAAATTATTGAACGATGATCCATCACCTTCTCTCCCTCCAAAGGAAGTTGAAATCAATCCTCCAAAGGAATTTGATGAGCTTGTTTCCGAAACATACAAAACGACTTTCACCAACCCTGTGTTTGATTTCGGATCTGAATTTACTTTCATTTCAGATAACCCAATCTTTGATAGTCAGATGGTGGAAAGTGATGAGTCCGTGACGAAACCTGAGCTCATAGATTATCATCATATGATTGATTCTCTTCATGAGGAGTTCTCCGGTGAACTCACTCATATCATACCTCCTCCAGAGTATGATTACTTTGCTTTTAAGAAAGATCCTGACCCGGGGGGAGATGTACTCTATCGTGAGAGTTTGCTTATCGATGAAATCATCCCAACCCTCCCTCCCGAGGTTTTTGTTAATGAGTCAAAGAGCTTTAATGATGAAGAATGGATTCTCATTCATTATGATAAAGATCTTTCTCCCTTTCTTCACCTATCCGGTGTCTTCTCCTTTCTTTCATTCCTTTGTGAGTGAAGACACCATCTTTGACCCCGGCATCGTCGTTTATACTTTCTATTTAGAGCCTTGGGTATCTCGTCGGAGTGGAACTTTCGTATGCTTCAATGTTTATCCAAACATCTTGAACGAAAGTCCGATTGAGATTTTCTTTTCCACATGCTCCCCCAAGACCAATTAAATTCGGGGCGAGTCTAAGCTATACGACTCGATAAAAAACAAGCGCTTCGTGGGAGGCACCCATGCTTATCCTTTCTATTTTCTTTCTAATAAGTGACGTGAGGAGGGCTACCTCTTCCATTTCTCGTGTTTCGTGGTTGTTTGTGTTATGTCCAGGATTTGCCCGAATTATGAAGACTCCCGTGCTCGTGGTTCTGCCTTCTCTCCACTCGAGTTTCATCATTCGCTGCTCATCCAATATCCTAATCTTATCGACTAACATTTATCTTTTGGCATAATTAATAAACGGCCTTAGATTTAGTTAGGAGAACCCTTACCTTTAAGACATTGAGGACAATGTCTCGTTTTAGTCTTGGGGGGGGGGGGGGGTAATCTTTCGATTTGATTTGTGCCTTGCATTTTTTGCCGTTTACTCTTGCAACCCCGTTTTTCCTCCGAAAAAATCCAAAAAATGAGAAAATTTAAAAGAATTTTGCAAAAATATAATAAATTTTGACACTTTGTTGACTTTCCGTTGGTGAGAGTAAGAATAGAATTTTGACTTGACCGGGCGTGTTGAGCCCTAGCTTGTCTCCTTAACCAATAATGACTGAAAGCTTTGGCTTGAAGTTATTTGGCTAAGCATCCGCGGATCTCATTATTTGTGATTTTAAATTTGCGGAGAACGAAAAATGATAGAGTTATTTATGAGTTTAGATGCTAAGCGTAGAGTAGTTGGTTCTCTTTAGAGCTCGTGAAAGTTAATTGTGGCTTCTTGCTCCCATAAGATTAATAAACCCAATGATGCGTGGGTTTTGTAACCTTACAACAGGTTTTACCTCTCGAGGGATCTCAAGAGGCTTACAACCCCACCAGGCAGTGTACCTGACCGATGTAGTATAGTGTAGTGGTAAGTACGGGGGATTGATCGTTCTCCACAAGGAATAGTGTTCGTTAGGTGTGAAAGACTACTCTAATTAGGTCTAAGGGTTGAGGAAGATTATTTTTATGTTTTTATAATTTTTTATGAAAGCAAGTAAAATCTCGGGTTTGAAAGAGTGGGCGGAATTAGTTGCTAGTCAACTAACCCAAATTTACTACGGATGCAAATAAAATAAAATAACAAAAATGAAAATGTGGTGAGAAACTTATGTGTAGAGAAATGTGTTTACTTAGATTTCCTTACTCCCTAACTATCTTTTACCGGTTAATTAGTGTGTATTAGTCGCGTGGATGACGGGTGTATTCCTTAATACCATTCGTGGGGTGGCGTACGTACTTCCCCAACTCTACAAGCTCCTACTTCACTCCTATGTCGAGCCGGCTAGGAAGCTCCTAACATGGGATCACTAGAATTCGCTTGTGCATTAAATACAACCATAAAAACCTTTAGTACGCATTTGGTTCATGTTTCTTAAGACGTTCAAGCAAGTTACCGAATAGGAAGTTAGCCAGTTTTCTTAAGCCTAACATAGATAAACAACCATCCAATACAACTAACAACACACTAATAACCAATAATCAATAGCTAGGTTTCATTAGATCTAAGCAAATACAAGATAAATCTAGCCTAACATGTTAAACAAAAGACAAGAATAAGATAGAATCAAACAACACATAGACATATTGAATGATTAATTGATAACTTATCTTTCAATGTAACATGGAAGATCTCAAGGCAAAAAGCCTTGAAAAAGAAGCTAAAATCGTCTTAGGGTTTTCTCCCAAAATTCCACACACTAAGTTCCACACTAATGACAAAAAATTAGAAAACTATATATAGATTTTTGGATCTGACAGCGTCACGTTATGGAGTGTGACGCCGTCACCTCGCCGCTTTTAGGGTTCCCGGATGACCTTCTTGACGCCGTCCCTCTTTAGCTCTTCAAAATCCATTCTGGCTTATCAAGGCTTGACGCCGTCGAACCTTGAACGTGACGCCGTCCCCTTTTGATTTAAGCCGTGACGCCCTTGATCAAGTTAAAGCGTGACGCCGTCAGAATTCACTTGCTATTTTCACTGGCTTATCATGAGTAAATTTCACGTCCACTTTTTCTTGCCAAGGCATGACGCCGTCTGGGGTTAATTGTGACGCCGTCATAGGTAACTTTTAGCCGATTTTTGAGACTTTGTCGTTTTCTTCACTTTTATGCTCCAAAAACGTCCAAAATGCCTCCTTTTCCAGATTTCTCCTCAAAAGTACCTAAAATGACAAAAGGAACGATTTAGGGCAATATTTGATCAAATAAATACGATTTAGGGCTTAAATGACCCCCTAAAAGCGGTACACTTTTCGCTTCATCACCCAAAATAAATGATTTTCAATAAATAGAGTTTCACGGTTTTTATAATTCTTAATTTTTGATTCGTTTCTCGAGGGTCCCCGATGGTGGAACTTGGGGTACATACTTAGATCGTGTCAGTGTCGTGTGCTTTAGGCTGCGGTTAATTACGCCTTGGATCCTCATTGCTAAATATAGGAGTTTAGGTCTTGGCTACCCTCTTACACTGGCCTTTGGACCCTTAATTCTCTAAGGTGTTAAGGTCTTGGAACTCTCCGTTGTAACGGCCCTTGGATCCTTTATTCCGAAAATAGGCGGCGAGGTCTTGGATTTCCGTAGTTCCCTGAGTTCTAAAGTACATGGGGTTAGGAGTGAGGCATTAATATAAATATAAAAAAAAATGTATGTATGTATATATATATATATATATATATATATATATATATATATATATATATATATATATATATATAATATATATATATATATATATATATATATGAAAAGTGAATAATAATAAATAACCGATGTCGAAATAAGACTCCCGGTACTGTCAGTGACGCCCGATGTGCAGGTTGTTTAAAGGACGGAGGATCTATAAATAAAGTTGCTAGTATAATAATAATAATAAGCCTCATTTCTAGTCCGGGAGTGTCTAAAAAGCATTTCCAAAATCGTGTTAAATCGGGATCTGAGTGTGGACCTTAATTTTTATCAAAAGGGAGTCTTTAGGAATGTTTTGAAAACTATTTATTGTCTAAACCGGGTTTCTTCTATATAATAAAGTTCTTAATCATAGTGGAATAAGAAAAATCAAAATTTTTCATAATAAAATCCTTAGAGGAATTAGGAATAAGGGAACGAGAAGTAGCTACGCGTACACAATTATCATTTACGGGTAGTGTTAGCATCTAAAATCATACTTTAGCTGTGATTTCGTTTTTAAGCTTGGTTTGGAGACTCGTGAAAAATCAGGAACGACGAATTTTATCCGTATGGTCACTTCTTTATGAGTCGTGTTTCCTACTCCGTGATCCTAAAAGTTATCGGGAGATAATGAAAGTCAACAAAGCCGTCACATGAAAAAGAAAAAAATATAAAAATAGTATAAGTGTGAACAAATTGGAAAAACGGTGAGTTTTTAAAACTTTTGATTTCTTAATCTCTTTTGAAAATTTTGCTACTTTTCAAAGTTAGTAAAAAGAGGTTGGAAATTTTTTGTTTCAAAAACGTGTTTTTATAACATTGCGTGAAGACACGGCAATATCTTAGTCTGGGGGATTTTGGTATGTGCTTAAACACATACCTTTTCTTGACCAAATTAAGACCAAAACGACCAAAAACTAACCAAATATGCCAAATATATCGTGTTTTTGTGTTTATGCATGTACAGGTACGGATATTGAGGAAATGGACAAAAATAAAGGAAAAACCGGCAAAAACCGAGCACGAGATTTGGAAAGAGTATTTAAAGCCGAAGCCGGGAAAGACATTTTTCATTTGGATTTAATTCGAGCTCAAAAATCCCAAAATGGCCCTTGGATAATTTTTAGTTGGCAAAATTGGTCCCTAGTTGAACTTTACAAAAATGACAAGAATGGTCCCTACAATTTCCTAGTTTACAACTTGGGTCCCTAAACTAAAATCCTAAACTATCTAAACCGGATCCAAGTTAATATAACCCTATCCCAATATCAGCCCATTCCAAATTAAATGCCCATCACCACCCCTTAACTAAATAACGGGTCAAAGATAGGTCAAAATCCACAAAAGCTACTGTTTATCTTCCCTAACCAAAGTTATCCCGCCAAATCACCATTAACCTCTTCCCCGTCCCTTTCCTGCTTTCCACCTCACCACACCAGTCCAAGATAATCACATGAGCATGTCTCCCCCCTTCTCCATGCCACGTTGGCAATCCATGGCTCTAGAATTGATCAAACGACTCAGATTAATGGGATTGCGGACCAAGAAATATCCAAGGGCTGGAATTAAAGAGAAGAAACACAAAAGAGAAAAGGAAACCCTAGCTGAAGGCCTTTAAATAGCAGCTCTCTCTTCAAAGCACAACTTTGTCCAATTTTTCATGTATTAGAAAAGTTTAGACCATTTTACTTATTGTCTCTTTACTTTCAGTCATTAGGATTAGATTTAAGCTTTGCAACTCTTATTTCAGTCTTGTAATTTACATTTAGTTAATGAAATTTAAGTTTTTCTCTTTTAGTAACAAAAGTCAACTGCTTATTTCTGTCTTATATTAGTGGTTATTTAGTATGTTTTCTGCTTATGTGATCTCCTTGATGAAATTTAATGCATATTTGAATAGCTTTTGTAGCTTAGTCTAGTTTTTCCTTTAAAATCATCAAAAAGCTCAAAACAGTCTAGTATTAGGGGTGTTTGGAATTGGACTGAAAGTGGGTAAAAAACTTAGGTACTGTTCATTTGCTAGTTCCCTAATCTTGATTAGCTGTTTTTTAGCCATATTAGTTAATCTACTGCTGATATTAGTGCTTTTATTAGGTTTGCAAGTATTGAGTTAGTTCTCCTATTTTTTGAATGTCAAAATTGCTTAACTGTATTGATGTTGAGAAATCAGTACTTTGGATTATTAGATGGTAGTTTTGTGTTGAAACTAGTCTTATAAGTTGTTGTGAGTAATTTGGAACAATCTTGTTTAAGTTTGTAGTTTTAGTTGTGGTTAGAACTGAGCTAGTATGATCTGCATACTTTTTGAACTTCCCCATTTGCAGCCCCTTTTGTAGATTTTTCATTTGTTCAATTTCAGTTGTTATAAGCTGGATTTTTGCACAGATTTAGTTGGCCAGCTTATATAGTTGTTAGTATTTTTTATATTTTTTTAGAGGAGCTTTTACTAGCTTGTGAGCAGCTTGAAAACACCCTTTTCTGCCCTGCACCCAAAGGCATCAACAGACCTTGGTTCATTTTTTTGCTTAATCATTGCTTATTTGTTTTATTGTTAGCTTAATTTGTGTTTCTTGGCTCCTTTAGATTATTGTCATTTTGTTTTGTTTTTTTTTTTTTTTTTTTTTTTTTTTTTTTTTTTTTTTTTTTGGCTTATTCAGCTTATCAGTCCTTAGGTTAGATTGTTTTAGCTTATTTACCTTTATATTGCTTCTGTTCTGATTTAGCCTCTTTGCTTAGCTTATTTCCTGTTTTTTTTTTTGTTGCTTATTTTGCTCCCTTTAGCTTATTTAGTCTGCTCTCAGTTAGCCTTAGCTCAGCTTATTAGACCTAGTTAGCTTAACTACTTTTTAAGCTATAGCCTTAGTTTTTTTTTTCCTTCTTTAGCCTACTGCCCAGTTTAGTTTGCTTATTTCTAGCTTATTAGTTACTTTTAAATAAAAGTTGTTTTACAGAAATTTGCTTATTTACATCAGCTTAATTAGTTTTAAAAAGAAAAAGTAGGAAAAAATAATTTTTCAAAAAGGTTAGGAACCAGATTCAAACCCTGGTCACTTGCCTAGCACAGCCTCACAAACACACACCCTTCCCAACTCTGCCCTTGGGACTTTCTTGTCTAAACCTTCTTCATTAATCCCTTTAACCCATTTTTAGTCCTTATTGCTTATTTCCCCATTTTGCTTAAAACCAGCTTATTCCAATAAGCTGGTATTTCATAGTTATTTTTTCTTGATTCTAATCAGCTTAAAGTAGTTTCCTGCAAATTTTCAGATTTTTCTCTTTTCATTTAATATTTTTAATCATTTAATTTGTTTCAATTAGTTTTTAATTCATAGAAAATTAAATATTATTCAGAAAAATATAATTCTTTTTTCTAAAATTTTATTTTATTAATTAGGACTTAGGAAAATTAATTTGGCATTTCTAGGGTTAAAATTCCATTATTTCACTTTTCAAGCTCGGGATTAACCCGGGTTTCGCGCGTTTTTAGGTTTCCTTTGCGTTTCTAGTTACTTTAGCTATAGTTTATCGCTTTTCTTGCTTATTAAATTGTTTTTAGCTTTTGTTTGCTTATTTTAGATTAATAATCCACCTTCTCTCACTTTTATATCCATTCACTACACGTTTCACGAACCGATATCACAAGTTCCATTCACACCTTCGTCGGGACAACGAACCGGGGTTACACATATTTCCTTAGTGTGTAATTTCCTTTTTGGAACAATAATTGTTATATAATCACCCATTCAAGACTTGCAACCTATGTGTTTACAACCCACTACTAACGTATGAGTAGTACAGATGTGTATACGATTACTTAAATAAAATCACACAAAAGAGCCTTATGCACGCATAATGGGAGCCTCTTCCCAAAGATTACTTCTAGTCACTAAACTGCACATACTGGGAGCCTCTTCCCAAAGATTACTGGGAACCACTTCACAAAGAATTACTGGGAGCCACTTCCCAAAGACTACTGGGAGCCACTTCCCAAAGACAAGTATAAATACGTATCGTATCATAAAAGTATAGATGTTTGAGTACTTGCATCACAATGCCAATCATGTATTTGATAAACGAGTAAAGTTTTTCTAAGCATGTATCCCCCCCAAATAGTGTAAAATGAATATAAAATAGTAAGAGTGGGGCTATGACTTACCTGAGCTGTAAAGGTCAAAGTAATGCTATGTCAAATGTAACACGGGAATGGATCCGACACACGACCTGAATAATAGGGAAGTCTGAGATTTCGATGGTTTACGATTGACAGGATGTGGATAATGATTGTGAAAGAATATCGGATAATGAATTTGTTCGTGATGAGAAAGGATGATATGCTTAAAATGCATACAGTTCAAAAATAATATTATATATAATATTATCATGTTTTTACGTTTATTGAATTAGTAAATATCGTCTCTTCGAAAGTTGGTGGATGATAAGTTATGTTTTGTAAAACCCAAAAATTCGTAATCACACTTATTTGAATATTTGAACATTTGACCTAAGTATGATATCAAAAAAATTCTCACATTTAAACTATATGTCATACACTTAATTTAATATGAACCATAAACTATAAAATATAACTTAATTACAAAATAAAATCCTATGCATGTTCTAAGCCTAGTAAAATCGGCCTACATCCTTTCCTTACATAATGTACACGTTTTATTTTCCTCCTTGTAATTCTAGAACCAAAAATGTAGTCACTTTCCCTTTTATCACACGCCTAAAGTCAACAAGAGATAAAAACAAATTGATTTTCAACATTAAATGGGAGATTTGGCTTTCCATCTTTTTAGCATAAATCAAGGGATTCCTCTACAAAATATATACGTTCTCCTCCTCTCCTTCTATTCACATTATACGGCCTTAAATGCCCCTCCATACCGATTCCCTTAAAACCCTAGCAGCCTCTTTATTTTTCTGTCGTCCAGCCCTTGAAGATCGTGGGAAAAGGAAGCTTTGAAGCTTGTGAAATCGGATAGTCTTTGGTGTGTTTCTTGTTCTTGAGTCTCTCGTCCATCTTTGTTCTCATCCAAGGTACTCCTCTCGTTATGATAAATATTGTACGCCTAAAACTGTAACTAAAACCTGATCATGAACATACTTGTTACTCATTATAATCTTTTGATTCGTTGTTGTGTCGTTAATATGTAAGTATATGTATAAAGAGAATTTATCACCACATTAAAATCAGTACTAAACATGTCATGCAAACTATTAAAATCATGCTAAATAAATATTGGTTTCCTTGTTGAATCGGTGGTCCATATAACACATGAAAATCACACATGAAAATCATGATTGTATGCGCCTATATATGGACTGTTTTTGTGTCGCTCTTTATAGCCCTAAGTTATAACTTGTCAATCCCTAGTAAGATCATTAAAGATGCTTTTAATATGTGTTAAAACCTGGAAAATAAGCCCTAGAATTAATTATGCTCGATTAGGGTTTATAAGAGGGTTAGGGATTTGTTTTCTGTCTCAACTGCATGCTGTTCAGAAAAGTAGGTCGGGTTAAAGGGGTCAGAAATTGATGATGACAACGTATTTTTGCAAGATTTTTGAGCCTAAAACTAAGTTCAGGTTGTTTAATATCTGCATATAAAATTTCAAAATTTTTGGAGGCGGGTAGATGACTTTTCGATTTTTAGAACATTAGATGTCAATCCTGAGTTTAGGAGTCTGGAAATTCAGCTGGAGTTTTTCAATTTTAAATTCCAATCAGTGAGGAATTAGGAGGTCTCCTTTTACAGGTATAGTATCTAGGATGTATGGGACTTACTGGAATTTTTATAGATTTTTATGAAGGTTTCTCATTGGGTATGAAAATGAAAACTTTCTGGGTGTCTGTGCAGTTATCTTTCTGGGCAGGTTTGGGAAAACAATTTTTGAAAGGGTAATATAACTTTGAAATAAAATCTGAGAAAATTATAGTAAGTGTCCAATATGTATAGTTATCTTTGATAAAAATCTTAGCTTCCCAGTAGACACTTAAATATGGTTTAAAATTCATAAATATCAGGACCAGAATGGGATAAAATCTGAACCGTCTTTCAAGTTAAGAATTTAGTATAACCTAAACCCATTGAATGTGTTTTGACCTTAATAACATTGTAACATTAATTCGGATACTCTTAAACGTGCGTTAACCTACTTTTAACCTAACCCTATATTTAATTGATCTTGCTTATATCGGTCATCAATATAAATTAAATACGATGAAAATCCTAATTAACTAATACTTAAACCCTAACCTTGTTATATATTGGTTTTAGGTGCATTCAAACCCTAGACCTAACTGATTATCATTTCAAAATCCCTAATTTGACCAATTAACGGGAAGTTACTAAAAGTGGTAAGTTACTAAAATCGAAAAGTTAATAAAATCGGAAAGTTACTAAAAATAGAAAGATACTAAAAATGGAAGAAAACCCTAAATAAATATAGTAACTGATAAATAATAATTGATCAATAATTCATTTAGATTCTCTGAAGAAGGAGTGATTCCCTTCCCCGTGTTCATTCCTTTCATTTGCATTTCATTGCCTGCTAAGGAACGGATATTCTACCTTTTCTCAGTAAGGGTTTCGCATTAACTCTTCGATACTTGGCTTTATTTCATTCGTTATGATATTCGTTGGTGATTTCCGTCCGATATGATTTCTTATGATATGATATTTAGTTCTGTGTCATTTAATATGGCATTCATTTCAGTTAATATTCTTTTGTTTAAATATACTATCATTAACTCGTTATGATGTGATATCTTGTTTATTCATTTAACCGAGCTAACTAGACATGGAGGTACCATGGCCATGTCATTAAGGCACCAATAGCATGACACTATCTGTGGCAGTGTGATTGGACCACGGCGTTCCCTTGTGATGTGTATAATATTATTGAGCACGTGCATTTAGTTTCCATTTTGGTACGCCAATATATTTGTCTGAGTACAGGTGTATGGTGGTGTACATAACTTTGTTTTGCAGGGAGCGTATGGATGCATCCTAGGTAAGTTTTGTAATATGTTTCTGATATGGCTTTGTAGTGAATGGTTTGTGTGTGTCATACACCCCATGTCACTTTTTGGAGTCGTACACTCCATTTGTTATGATATGATTATGTAGTTAAGCAGGTGGCTTGCTTTGTGAGCTCGTGGATAATTACTTATGATTCGCTGACTTCATTATCTTTCACTTGATTCATTATTCACTGATTCTCATGACCTGTGACATCTTGTTCGGCAGATTCTTTCGATTTCATTTCATATACTTATTTATATTCAGTTCATTATTCGTTTATATCTGTTCGCTGGGCTTTTTAAGCTCAACCGCATTTTCTTTTCCCTGCGGCAGGTATTCAAGCGGGATGCTGGGATTTGAGTGATGAGAGTTGGAGCTTTTAGTGGACCACCCTGACGATGGTTACTGTGGAGATCGTTATGCTCGAGGTTTGTTAGACCTCATATCTAGGATAACAACAATAACAATGAATAAATCAATACTACGCAGCGGAATAAACACAAACTTCATTATTATTGCTACCAGGTATTCCTCGTCATCATCTCTACTCTAACCATACAAACACCAAACCTAGGCATCCATTGTAGGAACTTGATGCCTAGAACCCGACCTTTACCTTTTAGTCGACTACATTATTGACACACACATATAAAACCAATACCCTGTATCTCTTTATATACTAGAGATACCTAGGGTTTACAAAGAATATTCCTAGAATAATAAAAGATTTGCTGTAATCTTTTCTATCTTTGAAGTTCCATCCTTTGTCATCTTTAGTCCTTCATCTTTCATCTTTTGTCCATATCAACTCTAAATTATAATTCCTAACAATCTTCCCCTAGTTGATATGACAAAACCAACGATATGAAAGATGATTTTCCCCTTAATCCATGCATTTCATCAAGGCTCTTCAAGCTGCAATCTTCAATATTCTCTTCTTCCCCTTTTTGTCATCATCAAATAGGGAACAAAAATGAGCAACCTTGATTGTTACACCACGAATCAATATTACACGTCCAATCCATCTTTCCAATGTTTCAAATTACCCACCATCAAGTTTTCCGCACTAAAAATGAATTTGAAACAGTAGAAATCAACACCAGCAGTAGTAATATCAACTAGCAGTAGAAAAACCTTCACCTTGATGTAACATAACCTCGATTTATGGAAGAAGAAAACTAACCATTACCAATTCGATGCTGAAGTAGAATAAACCAACCTTGTGTCTTATGCCTTGTACTAAATACGACTTCGAACGTATACTCAATAGTATAGGGAGACAGCAATCCCTTGACAACAACCACTGAGCACTACAATGTAACTCCTTCAAGTGCTTTGTCAATTCGTAGTCTTGAACGAACGAATAAATTATCTTTAAAGTGCTAACCCCACCTTAAGATATAATAAGAACACAATGTTGAAAAATGCCACTTCACCGTCAAATAAGTAATAATTAACCTTCATCACCAATAAATAAAAGCCATAAAAACTTTAACGAACCAAAAATCAAATCACCATCATGTGTGTGTGTTTCTTCCCCTGTGTGTGTGCTCTCTCCAAAATCAACTGAATATGCTTCCCCTCACTTTTAGAATTCCATGCTCTAGCAGTACAAACTAGCAGTATAAACTGTTCAACCTCCAAAGCTAGTAGTACAAACTGTTTTAGAGCAGTACTAATTTACTGAACCAACAGTACAAACTCGAAATCTCAGCAGTACAAACTGCTACGTATAAACCAATCAACAGTACGAATTTTTAAAGTAAGCAGTATAAACTGTTAAACCAATAACCATCAGATCAGTAACCCATATCAATACCATCAGCTACCAAACGAATCAATCCACTGACCTGCGATATTAAAGACGAACAACCCCACATATTCCATTTATCCACCAATCAATTGCAGCAGCAGCGCACATTGAATCAAAGTACACTGACCCATTCATAAATATACCAAATAGTGAATCACCAACCAATTTAATTCAATATAATGTCTGACCTTTCCCACATATGTATAGCAAATCAGTAAACGACAAACACAAAGTATTAATCCTTGAAGACCACCGTTAAAACCACCAATCAGATCGAATTCACAGTTGCACGTCAGACCCATGAATTGAACCTTTCACCGACAGCAATTAATTAAATAACAATTCGATAAGCGACAACCTATTTTGATAATTCCATACCGACCCATTAATTGAGCCAATTTATTTGTACGAGAATTACCCAATCAACAGCAGCAGCAAATACGAAACCCATTAAATAATAGCCAATCAGTACGAGGTTTATTAATGCCCTTGACTAAACTCACCTATCACCTCTCCACTTTATTCAGATCGAATATAATCGATTGGGCTCCACCAATCACAAAATCAGTAATGTATCAATCGTTGTATCAATCACGTGCGCCACATATTAAATCAATTACTCTTTTAAGAAAAATAACGATTGATCAGAATACCTTTTACCAATTATCAAACCGTCTTTAAATCTGCATCCGACTTCAATGAAAACCTTGTAACATCCTAGATATCAAGAGCAACCTGTCTCTAATACCACTTGTGGAGATCGTTATGCTCGAGGTTTGTTAGACCTCATATCTAGGATAACAACAATAACAATGAATAAATCAATACTACGCAGCGGAATAAACACAAACTTCATTATTATTGCTACAAGGTATTCCTCGCCATCATCTCTGCTCTAACCATACAAACACCAAACCTAGGCATCCATTGTAGGAACTTGATGCCTAGAACCTGACCTTTACCTTTTAGTTGACTACATTATTGACACACACATATAAAACCAATACCCTGTATCTCTTTATATACTAGAGATACCTAGGGTTTACAAAGAATATTCCTAGAATAATAAAAGATTTGCTATGAACCATAAACTATAAAATATAACTTAATTACAAAATAAAATCCTATGCATGTTCTAAGCCTAGTAAAATCGGCCTACATCCTTTCCTTACATAATTTACACGTTTTATTTTCCTCCTTGTAATTCTAGAACCGAAAATGTGGTCACTTTCCCTCTTATCACACGCCTAAAGTCAACAAGAGATTAAAACAAGTTGATTTTCAACATTAAATGGGAGATTTGGCTTTCCATCTTGTTAGCATAAATCAGGGATTCCTCAACAATATATATACGTTCTCCTCCTCTCCTTCTATTCACATTATACGGCCTTAAATCCCCCCCTCCATACCGATTCCCTTAAAACCCTAGCAGCCTCTTTATTTTTCTGTTGTCCAGCCCTTGAAGATCGTGGGAAAAGGAAGCTTTGAAGCTTGTGAAATCAGATAGTCTTTGGTGTGTTTCTTGTTCTTGAGACTCTTGTCCATCTTTTTTCTTAGCCAAGGTACCCCTCTCATTATGATAAATATTTTTTCGCATAAAACTATAACTAAAACCTGATCATGAACATACTTGTTACTCATTATAATCTTTTGATTTGTTGTTGTGTTGTTAATATGTAAGTGTATGTATAAAGAGAATTTATCACCACATTAAAATCAGTACTAAACATTTCATGCAAACAATTAAAATCATGCTAAATAAATATTGGTTGCCTTGTTGAATCGGTGGTCCGTATAACACATGAAAATCACACATGAAATCATGATTGTATGCGCCTATATGTGGACTGTTTTTGTGTCGCTGTTTATAGCCCTAAGTTATAACTTGTAAAGCCCTAGTAAGATCATTAAAGATGCATTTAATATGTGTTAAGACCTGGAAAAGAAACCCTAGAATTAATTAATGTACGATTAGGGTTTATAAGAGGGTTAAGGATTTGTTTTCTGTCTCAACTGCATGTTATTCAGAATAGTAGGTCAGGTTAAAGCGGTCATAAATTGATGATGACAACATGTTTTTCATGATTTTTGACCCTAAAACTAATTTTAGGTTGTTTAATATCTACATATAAAATTTCATAATTTTTGGAGGTGGGGAAGATGACTTTTTGATTTTTAGAACATTAGATGTCAATCCTGAGTTTAGGAGTCTGGAAATTCAGCTGGTGTTTTTGAATTTTAAATTCCAATCAGTGAGGAATTAGGAGGTCTCCTTTTACAGGTAGAATATTTAGGATGTATGGGACTTACTGGAATTTTTATAGATTTTTATG
This sequence comes from Artemisia tridentata subsp. tridentata, assembly GCA_021014915.2. Lineage (NCBI taxonomy): Eukaryota > Viridiplantae > Streptophyta > Magnoliopsida > Asterales > Asteraceae > Artemisia > Artemisia tridentata. The sequence continues at coordinate 305,474,496 of CP139501.1, read as the reverse complement.
AAGGGTTCTCATGGGGTATAAAAATGCAAACTTTCTGGGTGTCTGTGCAGTTATCTTTCTGGGCAGGTTTGGGAAAATGATTATTGAAAGGGTACTATCACTTTGAAATAAAATTTGATAAAATTACAGTAAGTGCCCAACATGTATAGGTATCTATGATAAAAATCTTAGCTTCCCAGTAGACAATTAAGTATGGTTTAAAATTCATAAATATCAGGACCAGAATGGGATAAAATCATAAACATCTTTCAAGTTAAGAATTTAGTATAACTTAAACCCATTGAATGTGTTTTGACCTTAATAACATTGTAACATTAATTCGGATACTCTTAAACGTGCGTTAACCTACTTTCAACCTAACCCTATATTTAATTGATCTTGCTTATATTGGTCATCAATGTAAATTAAATACGATGTAAATCCTAATTAACTAATACTTAAACCCTAACCTTGTTATATATTGGTTTTAAGTGCATTCAAACCCTAGACCTAACTGATTATCATTTCGAAAACCCTAATTTGACCAATTAACGGGAAGTTACTAAAAGTGGTAAGTTACTAAAATCGGAAAGTTACTAAAAATGGAAAGATACTAAAAATGGAAGGAAACCCTAAATAAATATAGTAACTGATAAATAATAATTGATCCATAATTCATGTAGATTCTCTGAAGAAGGAGTGATTCCCTTCCCCGTGTTCGTTCCTTTCGTTTTTATTTCATTGCTTGCTAAGATACGGATATTCTACCCTTTCTCAGTAAGGGTTTTGCATTAACTCTTCGATACTTGGCTTTATTTCATTCGTTAAGATATTCGTTGGTGATTTTCGTCCGATATAATTTCTTATGATATGATATTTTGTTCTGTGTCATTTAATATGGCATTCATTTCAATTAATATTTTTTTGTTTAAATATACTATCATTAACTCGTTATGATGTGATATCTTGTTTATTATATTACCCGAGCTATAGTCATGGAGGTACAATGGCCATGTCATTGAGGCACCAATGGCATGACACTATCTGTGGCGGTGTGATTGGCCCACGGTGTTCCCTTGTGACGTGTATATTATTATTGAGCACGTGCATTTAGTTGCCATTTTGGTACGCCAATATATTTGTCTGGGTACAGGTGTATGGTGGTGTACATAACTTTGTTTTGCAGGGAGCGTATGGATGCATCCTAGGTAAGTTTTGTAATATGTTTCTGATATGGCTTTGTAGTGAATGGTTTGTGTGTGCCATACACCCCATGTCACTTTTGGGAGCCGTACACTCCATTTGTTATGATATGATTATGCAATTAAGCAGGTGGCTTGCTTTGTGAGCTCGTGGATAATTTCTTATGATTCGCTGACTTCATTATCTTTCACTTGATTCATTATTCATTGATTCTCATGACCTGTGACATCTTGTTCGGCAGATTCTTTCGATTTCATTTCCTATACTTATTTATATTCAGTTCATTATTCGTTTATATCTGTTCACTGGGCTTTTTAAGCTCAGCCGCATTTTCTTTTCCCTGCGGCAGGTATTCAAGAGGGATGCTGGGATTTGAGTGATGAGAGTAGGAGCTTTTAGTGGACTACCTTGACGATAGTTACCCAATTGATTTTGGATTAGATTTGGAGTTATCCTTCATTTAGACTTCAATTGGAATTGTATTTCATTTAGAAGTTATTATGTTTCAGACTTTGTATTTTATTATTTTCTTAGAAGAACTTATGTAACCTTATTATTAATAAAAGTCTTCCGCTTGCGTTTATTATGTTCTGATTGACATATGATGTGACATTTCTACCCTTGTCGAGTTTGGGGTGTTACATGTTTATTCGTTAAAATTACGTTATATAAATATAAACGTAACGTTTGTTAAATAACGAGTACGAAATGTAAAAAGGACTGGTTACGAATGAATATGCATCAACACATTGGTGGAAAAGTATATAAAATAAGTTATTGGTTGGTCCTTGAAATTATAGTGAATTTGCACTTTTAACCCTAATAGTGAAACATTTGCACCGTTAGTCCTTTGTTAGAAAATATTTACATATTTAGTCCAAAATGTTCCAATTTTTCATTTTATGGCTTCTGGTTTATGTTTAATCCATTTTTACCCTCAAGTTATATAAATGGCAGTTTGGTACCTAATTATCCGAAAGTTACAATTTTAACCCAAATAGTAAATATGTTTTGCATTTTTAGTCCAAAATTCACGAAACTTATATATATATATTTCCGAGAGTTTTATAAGCTTCAATTAGCTTATTTAAATTTAGTAAACTGCTTATCATTCGAAAAGTGCTTATTTATAGCTTATTGGGCTTTAACGTGTTAAATACAAAGCCCAATAAGAGAATTCGATCCATTTGGTTTCTAAAGGGTTTGGGTCCTGAAATCATAACCAAACTGCTTATAAAGACAGCTTCTCCGATGTGCTTAATGGGCTGAAAAGCCCAATCGATATATATATATATATATATATATATATATATATATATATATATATATATATATATATATATATATATATATATATATATATATATATATATATAAGTTTTAAAAACAGTTCCGATAGTGATTAAGTTGTGCGATTAAAAAGGTGGTATATGAGCTTATTAAAAGGGCTTATTGGCACAGCTTATTAGATGAGTTTATGGACAAATGAGAGATGTATCTTACTTGATATGTTACATGTATAAAAATGGATTTATGGGGCTGTTTCTTAGTCGAGTAACAAGGTCCAAAAATGAAATAATAACTTATATATGTTCTATGTGTAACACGAGTGCAAAACAAGTTTCGTTAAGTGTCAAAACGATGAAATAAATATAGAACTCGATTATCTAGCCATCCATTGAATAGGAGGTCATAAGTATATGCAAATTTAATAACCAATGCTCGAATAAAATAAATAAAAGCTACTAATGAATGTCGAGTGGATTAAAAGTGTATGAACATAGGTATGAATAGATATAAGTTCGAACAGCCTTACCACACCAAAAATGGTGGTGATATCACGTCGAGATGGACTAGAGACCGAAGGTTTTAGTATGAACTCGATAGAACCAACACCAAATAATTGAGATCAACACTTTATGTTGGGTAAATGAGTTCGGATGACTAGAAAAATGGTCTTGTCTTCTTCGAATAAGCTTGGCAGGAAAGAATACTTAGAAAAATAATTGAGGGTGAATGAGAAGATGTGAGAATGAAAATGTATGTGTTGTATACGTATGTGTATGTATATATGTCGAACATATTGTATTTTATGGACAAGTTGATTCGAATGGATGGATAAGGGGACACAAGGAATAAAATTTGCTAGGTAAATGATTGAACTAGTCAAGTGGTATAGTTATGTTTCGGTTATGAATCAAGTTGAATGGTTTGTGTTCTACTCGACATATATTGGGTCCATGTAACATTTTAACGTGGCCAAAGAATAAGAAAGGCGTGAAAAGCATTTATGGAAGTTATTAGGCCAATTACAAATATAAATCACATAGGTAAAAATAGGTTTTGGTCGAGTTGGTATATATTTGGATGAACATGAATGAGTTTGCGTTTTAAATTATTTCATAAATAATATATGTAAGTTATCTCACTTTACAAAAACGTCGATAATTATAAGATTTAATCATAATAAAATTGTGTTTATATATAGATTAATTGAAAAAAAAATCGAATACTTATTGTTGATTAATCTTTTATTCCGATGTAATGCGCGGGTAAGTCTCACTCTTTTAAAACATATGTTTCTAACAAAGAAACTTAAATCGACATGTGAAGTTAACAGCCTAACATGAGAACGCAAAAGATAAAAGTGTCGGGGGATTGGCGATGTAATAGAAAGTTTTGTTTTTATATAAAGTATATTGAGAAATTTCAACCATTAGATCTTTCGATCTGTAGTTATTAGCCGGGCATAACTCTTGAAGTAGGCGTTCAAATGAAAAGTGGCCCAAATATATTTTTTTAAAAGTGCTCTTAGCATGACATGTGTAATTTGATTCGGTGCGGTTATTGCGTTTTGGTTTTTCGGTGAAAACCGAAACCGCACCGCAAAAGTCGGTTTTTCTATTTTCCAAAACCGCATTGTCGGTTTTTGATGTGGATTGGTTTTTTCGATGTTTTCGGGTTGTGGTGCGGTTTCTACTCACCCCTAAAATCAATTTCACGTATAAGTTTCATGACCCAATTTTCCTCATACACAAACACAAATCCCTACATATAAGTATAACCACCACCCAAATCACCTTTTTCGGCTATGTAAAAGCCATTGCAGGCGACACTTGATGTGGTGTTTTTTAGCTCTAATTCTTTTATGTCCCCGGCAACGGCGCAAAAAACGTGATGGAGCGTGATGTGTCGTTGCGGTTTAGCAGTATTAATGCCTACTCAAGTTTTAAATTTATATTTAGCCGACTTATCAATAACACACACACTTAACGAGCAGTGTACCCGGTCAGTATGAATATAATGGTAAGTAGAGTGTCGATCACTAAGAGTGGAACGTATTATCAAGTTATTCTAATCAGTATTTTAATATCCTAAGTTAGCTATACAACCTAATCTAACGCAAGGGGTTCAGCCTGAGAGACTGGCACGGTTTGGTTATGATTAAATAGTAAACTAAACTAATGAGCACGAATCAGCGATTAGCACACACGTACACAGATAGATACTTGAGACAATAAGAAGACCTGTCCTGATAATTAAGTAGCTTGTCACTTGTTTTATTGCTAATTTTATATGAAGTGTATATAATTAACCCTTTCTCGTTGGCTCTAATCTTATCGGCGAGTAAACCTTTAATGATCACTTATGTCTATCCCACTATCCTAGAATATTGAGCATTTGTGATACCCACGTTTCGTATACGCTAGAATAGATAGGCGAGGAAGGGCATGGCGACCCAAGCAATGCTCAGCTAGACACAGAGGTTATCAATGCACTAATAAAAGTCACCAAAGACATCAACATATAAACTTTAATTAATGGGAAAGCAATTTTAAGGGGTGCGCATGATATTCCGTAGTCACATGACATCAGCCCATCAATCCTGATGAATTAAAGTGTACTAATACAATAAAACAAAACTACTTAATGAATTGAATACATGCAGGACCTTCTTACAGCTCTTGTATCTTCGTTCAGGGTGTGTCTTGTGCTGCTAATACGTCTGAATTCGTCTCTGGTTTGGTACTCGTACGTATGGTATCTTGCACACAAAATTCGTCTGACTTTGGGGTATTTATAGTTTCTGTCTGAGGGTTAGATGCGGCGCATAGGATAAGTAGATGCGGCGCATTGACTTAACTTCGCGTGGGGTCCAAGATTAATATATTCAGGAATATTCGTACACCGCCTTAAGATGCGGCGTAACTCCATTTCTCTATGCGGCGCATGTCCTTTGCTGTCTTGGATTGTAACTTGTGAAATCTTGATAGTGAGGCGTATCTGGAGCAGAATGATCTTGATCTTGTACATTTCAGTAGACTCTTAACATCTTGCTTGTTTTGCTCCATAATTAGTCCAAAATCGCCAAGTTTCACATAATACTTGTTTTTACCTGAGAATTACAAAAGTAAACATTAACGTATCAATTCTCATATATAATATAATAAAACAAGTCAAATAAATAGGATAAATGATGATAATAAAATGTACTTATTTGAGTTCATCAAATATCCCCCCACTTGAACTTTACTTGTCCCCAAGTAAACCTTAGAATAAATCTTATGAAAATGTATCCTAAAAGATATTAGGATTTATTTTTATATTTAAGCATGTATTCGTTTTGTCATAATTGCACAACCAAACACTTAACGAATTAGAAATAAAATAAAATATTTCGATAAAAGCAAATCTAATCGTTTAACTGTCCAGTCGTGACGAATATTCTATCATAAGCTTGGCAAGTATACGCATCTCCCCCACTAAAGCCAAGAAATGACAAGTCTAAAGCGGTAAAAAGGGTTTGTTGGTTAAGGGTTAATCATTCTTCTTAATCTCTATCGATCTCACATTCCAGAAAAGGCGATAAAATCACAAATACATGATCGAATCCACGACCACGATACTTGCAATTGCTCAAATCCTTAACTCGAATGGGCTAAAGATAGGACCAAGTAATCTTTACCAATAATATTATATCAAAAAGGGCGACAAAATCATAAATACATAGCCGAATCCACGACTACGATACTTAAGATTGCTCAAATCCCTAATCTCAATAAATCAAAGGTTTGGATAAAGAATGATGTAGGGTATGGATAATATTTGGGATACAAATTGGTGTAAAATGAAAAATAAACAAAACAGATAAATTAAAATCCTAAGTGTGGTAAATTACTTTCCCAACCATCCCATGAATAAGACTCATATCATTGAATAACTCACGCTTTAACACTTGAAACACACGCTTTAGGTAGACACGAATTATACTCAACAAGATCTCAATCAAAGAATAACCTTAGTTGGCGTTCCCATAACGGCCAACTCCCATTCAATCCATAAATATAATATACAACAACTAGTGGTGATATCTCCCACTTAATACAAAACTTTACATAAGTTGGTTAAAATAAACTTCCAACTTTTCCTTTTTCTTTTCTTTCTTTTTTTTTTTTTTTTTTTTTTTTTTTTTTTTTTTTTTTTTGACATCAACATATATGTGTAAAATTTCACAACTTTTCTATCACTATTTTTCCGGATAATTTTTTCATACTCTTCATACTTTTAGAAATAACTGTAATAGTGAAAGTAGTAAACACACGAAAAATAAACTCAAAGATATACAATATTTACTTTCATACCAATTGCATTGTGGAATTTCTTGACCTAACCAAAGATAATGAATTACGCACGCGAACACAGGTAATGTAAGGAAACACACTTTGCCTAAAGCAATTAACCACGGATTTTAATCTACAGGGTAGGCTAAGGTGTAAGGGTGTATCGAAACATTATAACAAAGGTGTAAGAAACGAAAGGAATGGCTCTGAGTGTTTTTCTAGAGGTATCTTACTCTAAAAGTGAGAGTAACAAAGGGTTTATACGGGGGTTAACTAACCAGTGTTGTTAGTTAATATCACATAACATATAAAGGCTATTTGGGTGTAATCTTAGAAATTTACCAATTTAGACAAGTCACTCCAATTATATAGATAATACTTATTATGGTGGTCTCGAATGGTATACAAGCCAAGTTCTAAAGTTTACAAGTCACCGGCACACTCATAGATTTGTGAATTTTGATAAGTTCACAATTTTTGGAAATAATGTTATGTGTGCAGCTATGTAATTTAGACTTTAAACAAAAACATGCTATAAAAATGTTAAAATTTAAGCATATTTTGAAAAAGTTTAGGACAAGTAAGTGTTCTAATTCTCCAATCCCCCCACTTAAGTTAAACAACGTCCTCGTTGTTTATGTCAAAGGTTAAAAACTGGAAAATAAAAGAATTATAACAGAAAAACTCCCCTGAGATTTGCTCGGTATGATCCTCCATTATTCGTATAAGAGCAAAAATCAACTTTCTTGTGGATGAGAACGTTTAAGCTTCATAGATGATGTATCCACAAAAAATGCAGGAATCTATAATACCATTTAGACTTTAACACACCTGAGTTAAGAAGGTTCAAACTTGCATAATACATTAGTAGTTAGTAAAAATAAAACTAAAAAATTAAAATGAAAATCATCAGGTCAGTCGATACGTCGTATCGAGCCTGGAATAAATACGAATCAGAATAAAAGATGCGTCGCATCCTTAACCAGGGATGCGCCGCATTAAATAAACTGACAGAAAGTTTTAAAGTCAAAAATAAAAATGCAGAAAATGAAATAAGATATGACCAGTGCAGGTGATGCGTCGCATCTTATGATGGAGATGCGCCGCATCTTCTGCAGGTCTGACAGACTCGACACAGAACAGAAAGTAAAAATTTTTCTTCCAGGTTGTCTCCCGGTCAGCACTTGTCTTTATTCCAGAGTCTTCAAGTTAGACTCACGTTCAGCTCCTTATTTCCAGTAGTTCTGGTTCAAACTCGACAACTTCGTTATCAGCGTTGTCGATGTAATTATCAAGGTATTTCCCTTTAGGTCATGCCTTTGGAACAAAACTCCTTTAATTACCCTTGACAATTGGTGCACTTCAATCGTCACTTCTCTAATCATATTGTTTTGTTCTTTCAGCAATAGTTCCTTTCCGCTTTCTTGGGCAAACTTTGATATAATCTCGTCGATTATAAGTTTGATCCTTGATCCTCCGAACCAGCTTGGGAAAAGATCAATCATCATTCCTGAAACATAGAACAAATAGGCTTCGAAGTAAAAATTTTCTAAGAGACAGGAAAGTTGATTAGAATTTCTCAGTTCGGGATAAATAAAATTTTGCTGATATCTGCAGATGATGCGCCGTATCCAGAAAGATGGATACGCCGTATCTTATTTCGTTAAAATTTAATCAGACTTTTATTCAGAAAATAGATACGCCGCTTAGAATTAGAATGCGCCGTATCAGTTTTAAATTATCAAAAATCGTTTATATTTATTAAAATTAAATGCGTCGTATTAACAAAAGCTAATGCGCCGTATTTTCGTTACGTTTCAAAATACAAGATTTTTGATTTAGTAGATGCGCCGTATCGATAAAAATCGATGCGTCGCTTTTGTTTAAAAATTCGAAAAAACTGTTTTTAATTTAAATAGAAAATACGCCGTATCTGTTAAAACAGATGTGTCGTATGGCGTTAGGGTTTAGAAAAATTTCTTATTAAAAACAGAATAAGCCGTATCTTGGGGAAAGATGCGTCGTACTCGAATTTATTAAACGCGTTGTATTTTATAAAAATTAAACGCAATACGCCGTATCTGTAAAAACAGATGCGCCGTATCGTTTGTATCAGCTCAATACAATGATAGCAGAATGCAGAAAAATAGAAAAACAAAAACAAAAATAAAATCAAACAAAAAGAAACAAAAATTAAAGAAAACAAAAACACACAAAAACAGAAAATATGCAAACTATACAATGAATGCAATCTATCTAATATATAACAGGGTTAGTGGTTAGAATCTAAAAAAAAAACCTAATTAAAATACTAATCAAATTAACAGATAATAACAATTCACTCCCCGGCAACGGCGCCAAAAACTTGATGTGGTGTTTTTTAGTTCTAATTCTTTTATGTCCCCGGCAACGGCGCCAAAAACTTGATGGAGCGTGATGTGTCGTTGCGGTTTAGCAGTATTAATGCCTACTCAAGTTTTAAATTTATATTTAGCCGACTTATCAATAACACACACACTTAACGAGCAGTGTACCCGGTCAGTATGAATATAATGGTAAGTAGAGTGTCGATCACTAAGAGTGGAACGTATTATCTAGTTATTCTAATCAGTATTTTAATATCCTAAGTTAGCTATACAACCTAATTTAACGCAAGGGGGTTCAGCTTGAGAGACTGGCACGGTTTGGTTATGATTAAATAGTAAACTAAACTAATGAGCACGAATCAGCGATTAGCACACACTTACACAGATAGATACTTGAGACAATAAGAAGACCTGTCCTGATAATTAAGTAGCTTATCACTTGTTTTATTGATAGTTTTATATGAAGTGTATATAATTAACCCTTTCTCGTTGGCTCTAATCTTATCGGCGAGTAAACCCTTAATGATCACTTATGTCTATCCCACTATCCTAGAATATTGAGCATTTGTGATACCCACGTTTCGTATACGCTAGAATAGATAGGCGAGGAAGGGGCATGGGGACCCAAGCAATGCTCAGCTAGACACAGAGGTTATCAATGCACTAATAAAAGTCACCAAAGACATCAACATATAAACTTTAATTAATGGGAAAGCAATTTCAAGGGGTGCGCATGATATTCCGTAGTCACATGACATCAGCCCATCAATCCTGATGAATTAAAGTGTACTAATACAATAAAACAAAACTACTTAATGAATTGAATACATGCAGGACCTTCTTACAGCTCTTGTATCTTCGTTCAGGGTGTGTCTTGTGCTGCTAATACGTCTGAATTCGTCTCTGGTTTGGTACTCGTACGTATGGTATCTTGCACACAAAATTCGTCTGACTTTGGGGTATTTATAGTTTCTGTCTGAGGGTTAGATGCGGCGCATAGGATAAGTAGATGCGGCGCATTGACATAACTTCGCGTGGGGTCCAAGATTAATATATTCAGGAATATTCGTACACCGCTTTAAGATGCGGCGTAACTCCATTTCTCTATGCGGCGCATATCCTTTGTTGTCTTGGATTGTAACTTGTGAAATCTTGATAGTGATACGCCGTATGTAAGAAGTATGTTGCGGCGTATCTGGAGCAGAATGATCTTGATCTTGTACATTTCAGTAGACTCTTAACATCTTGCTTGTTTTGCTCCATAATTAGTCCAAAATCGCCAAGTTTCACATAATACTTGTTTTTTACCTGAGAATTACAAAAGTAAACATTAACGTATCAATTCTCATATATAATATAATAAAACAAGTCAAATAAATAGGATAAATGGTGATAATAAAATGTACTTATTTGAGTTCATCAACACTACAGTTGATCTAATAGCAAATAGCCCCAATCATCTTGCTCTCCACCAGTTGCGGCGATAACTTAGTCGATCCAACACCAAATCTTAAAAAATCAAAGATCAACCCAAATAAATCTAAAAAGCGTTGTTATTCTGGTGACATTGTATCCATCTGAAGTGACTCCATGGTTCAGGGCGACATGGCAAAAGATTGTGGTGGTTTCTGGTGGTTTTTTGGCGACATGGCCGAAGATGGTGGTGATTAGGGGTGTTATCGGGTCGGGTTACCGGGGTTATCGGGTTTGTCGGGTCGGGTTGAGTCGGGTTTGGATTTTTTAAAAACTCACCCGCAACCCGACCCGATAAGGAATCGGGTTATCGGGTTCGGGTGGTAGTCGGGTCGGGTTATGTCGGGTCGGGTGATTCGGGTTATCGGGTGACCCGATTAAGTATGTACAAAGTTTGGGTGTTTTGATTTTGTTTAAGTTTTTGATATTTAGATTCTGTGTAAAGTTAATGTATTTGGATTTTTCATAAAGTATAAAGTCAGATAGTTTTATAAAGTTTGGATGTACTGTTTTTGTATAATTTTGGGTAATTGTAGTTTGTATAAACTTTGGGTATTTACATTTTTTTTTAAATATAAAGTTTGGGGTAATTTGGATTTTGTGTAAAGTTTGTGTATTATGAATGTTGTAAAAAACTCATGGTATTTGATAATGTTTTGATTGGGGATGTATTGCTAAGACTTGTAGTGAACTTGCTGCATATTATCTTCAAAAACGACAGTGTACATGATTATAGCAAATGTTGTCATGATTTCTCTTTTAAACAATCGCCAACTTGCATTTACTTAAATTAAGAAAGCTTTGTTAAAGTGTCGTCTGTAGTCAAATATTTAGGCTCCAAACATATGAATTCTCATTAAAAAAAGAATACTTATGTAACTGTTACATTATGAAATGCATTTGGCTAATTAGTACGTTTATATGTTTGATTCATTTCATTTGCAGTCATAGTTCTATTTGGTCTTAGCAAATAGATGTGTTGAACTCAGTTTACTTTACACTATTGTGATTTAATCTTAACATTACAACATTATCAGTAAAAAAAAATAGAACTAAATAATGATTGTCGGGTCTTGTCGGGTTAACCCGATAACCCGACAACAAAATTTTTCTAAACCTAACCCGACCCGATAACAATGTCGGGTTATCGGGTTCGGGTGAAACTAACCCGATAAGCTTTTTCAACCCGATTTAACCCGACCCGATAAGGCTTATCGGGTTTGGGTTCGGGTCGGGTCAACCCGACCCTACTGACACCCCTAGTGGTGATTCACTGTCTTTTTTTTCGGCGACATGGTGGTCGGAAGCAGAAGAAGTCGATGAAACAGGTCTGGGGTAAATGTTGGTGCGTGATAGGTTGGCCAGATATTGGCAAGATATTTAGAGAGAAATGTGTAAAAGAGTTTGTGCGAGAGGAAGTCTGCTAGAATTTTGAAAAAAATAATGAGAGTAAAAAAGGGTGGTACTTTTGGTACGCTCACTTTATAAACAACTAATACCCCCATAGCACTCACTTTATTCGTCTACATTTTGGCATCAAATTGGGAATGGTAAGAAGACGATCGTTTAGTTTTATTTATGGTGCGAACAATGCCTCATTATAGATCATTTATCTGTTCGAATTTAACCTCCTTGAACATGTGGCTGACGTGGTTCATTGACAATGAGGATCAGGTTGTGTGGAAAACAAGGGAGGGCAAGTTTGAAAAGTTTGTTGTGAGAATTATGTGGGATACAATACGCCCTCGTCGACAAGAAGTTCCATGGGTTTGTGTTGTATGGTTTGCCTCACCATCCCAAGACATGCGTTTAATTTATGGTTAGTCATGTGTCGTAAACATAAAACGCAAGATAGGCTGAAACAATGGGATGTGGGTGACTCAGTTGATTTAACTTTGCTCTGGTGTCCTTATGCAAGCATGTTCCCAAATCTCACGAGCATTTATTCTTCGAATGCTCTTTTCGGCTAAAGCTTGGAAGCTGATTTCCCTTAAAGCTGGTTTACAGGTTAGTCCGGCAAGTTTAGATGATATTATTGCTTGGTTAGTGCCTCTTTCATTGAAGAATTCCATAGAGAGCATTGTTAGTCGATTGGTTTTTGCTCCTTCAACGTACTTCGTATGGCAAGAGAGGAATAATCGCATTTATTCCAAGGAGTCTAATCTAGAACAGCAAGTGTGTGACGTGATCTTGGAAGTCGTACGCCTAAAGTTGACAACTATTCGGTTTAAGAAGACTCCTAAAGTGGTGTGAACGTTGTTGAAGTGGAAGATCAATTCAGGTTTAAAGTGAATATGGAAGGCATGTGCTTGGCTGCATGTTTTTTGTCCAAGTTCATGTCTTGTTATTCCATGTTTGGTTAGGGGCTGTTATATTCGAGCATGTTCGAATATATAGTTTTGCTTATGCAAGAGTTATAGAGTGGCTCATCACCATTCTCCCATGTTAGTTTTATTTATTCTATTCACCGGGTATAAAACCCTTTACCCAAAAAAACATTCACTTTATTAACAGGACAATATAATTTTTTATGGTTTTTTGCTCTCTATTTTTTGTGTTTTACTACTTTTGACTTATTTTTTATGTCCCTTTTTATATTTAGAAGTTTAATAATAAAAAAAAATGAAAAAATAAAAATAAGAAAAAGAATTAAGAGAGGTATTATTTGTACTTTAAGGTGTACCAATAACCAACCTCTGAAAAAATTGTATTGTTACGAAGAGGTTATCTTGTCTTTTCAAGGTAAAATTTTCAGTATTTTTTGTTACGGAGAGAAACGAATATTATTAGATCTATTTTTGTGTGATTTGGTTTATTTAAAGACAAGGGTCGGTGAGAACATTAAGTAGTAAATAAACAACACTTTGATATTATTCATCAAATTTCTTAGAGTTAACTACATTTTTGGTCCTCGTGGTTTACCGGGTATAACGGTTTTGGTCCAATAGTTTCATTTGTAACGGATCATGTCCCATTTTGTCTGACCCGCAACGGGTTTAGTCCAATTTCGTTAATGCCGTTAGTCAAACTTAGTTTGACCGTTAAAATAAAGGGTATTTCGGTCATTTCACTCAAAATCATATCATTCATTCTTTCTTTAAGCCAAAACATTTACACACACTCACAGATCTAACACAAAAAATCTACACAAACATGAAACCCAGATCGATCTACACAAACATTTCACTCAAAATCATATCATCATCTCCACAAACATTTCACACAATCAAACTCTCTCATCAAAACCATCATCATCTCCACACATCATAATCACCATCATCATCTCAACACATCTCTCTCATCAAAACCACCATCATCATCTCCACACAATCAAACTCTCGATATACCCAGATCCATCATAATCGCTCGTCAACCAAAACAACCAACACAAAACCTCAAAACCTTTAATCCCAGATGTGTGAACCAGAGTTGAGGTGTATAATTAAATGGATTTGGTAGCCAAGATGTGACATAATCGTGAGTTTAAAAGTGTGGTCTGATTCAAGAAGTGTGTTTGGGATTGTAAGTGTTAAAAGGATTTGGATCAGCTATGTAGTGAATATTTAGTTGAAAAATGATGGTAACGAGTTGTTCTTGATGATAATATATGGATTTGGATTCGTTATAATGTTGGCCGAAACCCTTTTTGTGGAGAAGATGGGTGTGTGGTGATGTTGGTGTTCGGTTTTGGTTTCGAGTTTCTATTGATTGTTCGTGGTTGGTTTCGAGTGATGGTTTTGAGTGGTTGGTTTCGATTGATTGTTCGTGGTTGGTTTCGAGTGATGATTGATTGTTCGTGGTTGGTTTCTATTGATTGTTCGTGGTTGGTTTCGAGTGATGGTTGGTTTCGAGTGATGGTTGGTTTCGAGTGATGGTGAGGGTCTTGGGTGAGTGATGGTTGTTTTTTTTTCCTGAGTGATGTGGGCTTGTTAAATTTTTTGGTGTCGGTTTTGTGTAAGCGAAAAGAGGGACTTGTGATAGTGGCACAGGTTTTGGTTAAGAGTAAGCTTTGCTGGGAATTTGTCGTGCATTTGCTGGGAATTTTGGTTAAGAGTAAGCTTTGATAGTGGCACAGGTTTTGGTTAAGAGTAAATATAACCCAAATGTGACCCAACAAGTTAGTTGTAAAGGGACTACCATTTCCAGTAGATCCATGGTCACCTACATTTGATTCAGAAAGCATAGCTTCACAATTGTTTGCAGTTTCATTGTTTCCTTATCTTGGTTTTTTGTATTTTATTACAAGATCTAATTCTGCTCTTGGTTTTTTGTTATTACAAGATCTTGGTTTTTGGTTTTTTGTTATTACACTGGTTTTTTGTTTTTTGTTTTTTGTATTTTATTACAAGATCTAATTCTGCTGGGAATCCTTTGTTCAAGATAGTCGTGAATTTGTGTAGTAAATGAAGAAGAAGAAGAAGAAGAAATGAAATGCTGGGAATGGTTAACTTATTTGAACCCATAAATGTGTAGTGAATGAAGAAGAAGAAGAAAAAGGGCATTTTAGTCATTGTACATTATAATCCGAGGTTATTTTAGTCATTTCATGTTTTTTTAACGAGTCAAACTAACAGTCAACAAAAATTGGACCAAAAGTGTTACGGGTCAGCGAAAATAGGACAAGATCGGTTACAAATGAAACTATTGGACCAAAACCGTTATACCTGTTAAACCACGAGGACCAAAAATGTAGTTAACTCAATTTCTTATGTATTAAAGCATACATATTTATATTACAGGGTACAATAATAAAGCTGTCATGACCAAGAAGGCAAAACTAACATGTTACATATATGATGGTAATGGATCTAGTCGAGCAATAGGAACGCAAATTAAAGGGTTAGCTCTGGGAAGGGTGATACCAGGTCCTTCGTCCATATCAACATTTGCTAGATTTCCATCTTTTCCAGCCTTCCAATCGAAGCACTGAATCATTGCACCAAGCGTTGTTTGTATAACTTGCAATGCTAGTGATATCCCAGGACACATTCTCCTCCCACTTCCAAACGGTAACATATGAAAGTATTGCCCTCTCACATCCAAGTCGCTTGTTAGGAACCTTTCAGGAATGAATTCAAGCGGGTTTTCCCAATAGTTTGGGTCTCTTCCAAGTGCCCACGTGGTAACAAAAATATTTGTTTTTGCTGGAATATGATAACCTCCCACTATACAATCTTTAGTTGATTGTCTGGGAATCAAGGGCACAGTTGGATGGAGGCGTAAGGTTTCCTTGACAATTGCTTGGAGGTACGGAAGGTTTTGTGTATCTGATTCTTGTAAAAGTCTGTTTTTGCCAACAACCTGATCAATTTCTTCTGTCGCTTTCTTCATGATATTTGGATGGTTTATAAGCTCTGCCATAGCCCATTCTATGGTACTCGCTGAAGTGTCAGTTCCTGCAGCAAATAAATTCTAAAACAATAAGGAAAGACAAGTTAGTTTTTGATAATTGGGGCGAGCAAAATGTATGAAAAACGCCTCAGCATAAAATGGACATAATTTTGACCCGTTTAGAGTTACAAGGCCGTTGTGCATGGTTAGAAAGCTCACAACGAGTAATACATACCAGGATGAGTGCTTTGATGTTCTCTCTTGTCAAATCTATCTCTAAGCTCTTATCTTGTTCAATATCAAGTAAAATGTCTAGCAAATCCTTCACTTGTCGTGTCCCACGCTTTCTCGCTTCCTCATGCTCTTTTATAATCCTTTCTATCAATGCATCAAATCTACCATGAATATCTTTTGACCTTCTCCCAAATCCTTGCAAGTCTACATTCTTAAACAACCATATGTAGTCCGAAAGGTTAAAGTTACCCATCAGTTCAGTCATCTCACGACCTAATTTCCCAACTTCCTTTGCCTCACTTCCATTATCCGAACATCGTTCACTCATAACCATTCTTGTTATCACGTTATTACTCAACTTCAATAACTCGCCACCAAGATCTACAGCCATCCCATTTTTAACTATTCTAGATAGTGATGTTATAAAACTGTCAATCTCATCCTGCCTAACTTTAAGGAACAAGTCAAGTGTTGCTCCATTTAGGAGTTGTGACATAACTATTTTCTTCATGAACTTCCAATAAGGTCCATAATTAGCAAACGAGAAATCTTTTGATCCATACGTTAGATAAGCCAAGGCTGAATTATTTTGTTGTCGATTTAAAAAGGAGTTTTCATTAGTTTTAAGGATTTCTTTCGCGGTTTCTGGTGAGCATATGACCACACAAGGAACATAGCCTAAGAAGAGACGATAAACTGGCCCATGACGTAACGAAAGTTTGTAAAAAGCTTGGTGAGGGATACGAGTAAGGAGGTGAAGATGTCCGACTATTGGAAGGGCGAACGGGCTTGGGGGAAGATGAGACTTAGGTCGTTTAGAAATAAAGAAAGCCCGGATCAAAATTGTGACCATGCATATGAGAAAGATGGTCATGTAAGCATGGAAATCTGCCATTGTGTTAAGAGCAATAAAATAAAAAAGTTTGCTTAATTTTTACTGTATCAATCTTTTCATTTTGGAGAGTAAATTAGTGAGTGGAGTTTCGTTCAAAAAAAAAGTGAGTGGAGTGCTTTTAGTCTTCGTTTGGATAGTACTTTATGGTTTTATTTTGGGCAAATGGCACAAAAAGGCATCAAAGTTAGGGTCCATTTCCAATCAAGGTATCCAACTTTTTTTCTTGCATAAAAAGGTTCTCAACTTTTTTTTTTGGCGGATTTGGGTTTTTTACTAACGGGCGTTAACTCAGTTCGTTAGTAAGTTACATGTTTGGTCCTCGAGGTCGTTAACTCAGTTTATGCAATATCCAAAAACAATTTCGAATTTTTTTTTTACATGTTTGGTCCTCGAATTCTTATACTCATTTCATGCAACATCCAAAAAAAAAAATCGAAAAATATTTAAAAAAAAATTATCAAAAAAATATTTTCTTAAAATATTTATATATTACTTTTTAAATTACTTTTTTTAGAAAAATATTTAAAAAAATTAAAAAATATTTCGAAAAAATATTTTCGAAAAAATTAAAAATATTTTCGAAATTTTTTTTTTAAAAAATAAAAATTTTGTTCGAAAAAATTTAAAAATATATATATTTCAAAAAAAAAAATTCGAAAAATTAAAAAAAAAAAAGTTAAAAAAAAGTTCGAATTTTTTTTTAAAAAAAAATAAAAAAATATTTTCGAAAAAATTAAAAATATTTTCGAAAATTAAAAAAAAAAGTTAAAAAAAAAGTTCGAATTTTTTTTTTTAAATATTTATATATTACTTTTTAAATTACTTTTTTTTAGAAAAATATTTAAAAAAAATTAAAAAATATTTCAAAAAAATTAAAAATATTTTTGAAATTTTTAAAAAAATAAAAATTTTGTTCGAAAAAATTAAAAAATATATATATATTTTCTTAAAATATTTATATATTACTTTTTAAATTACTTTTTTTCAGACTCCCTGAGATTGATCAGTAGCCTGATGGCTCCATCCCTCTATCCAATCAAGCACAACACATCCTTTTACCACTTTTTTGCCTGATAATTTTTCCAGACTCAAGTGACACTACTCAGTTCCCTTGGGTTTTACCACAACCTTAATTCTGGTTCACAATACACCTTAACATCCTATTTATCAAGACAACCTTCTGATAAATCCACATCACGAGTCTTTGACTCAGTTCTTAAAAGACCTCCCTACCTTCCATACCAGCAAGTTATCATCATATTGTGATTTTTGATAACTTAACTTCATCATAACATCACAAGACCACAAGATACCACAATCTTACAAACACATTTATAATCCCAAATACATACGAATACATAATCAAAAACCCCTTTTTAATTATCGCATCTATCTTTTTTCAGATAACTTATCATTTTGACTCGACCCGAATCTGAGTCAGTTTCTTTCTTGGGTTCGATGCTTCACTCCAAAAAATATTTGATTTTGGATGAAGTGTTGTATTAGTTTGCGATGGTTAGATCGGGATTTGGTGAGGATTGTGTTTAAGATATTCGGTCAACTGGATTTGTTGACTACCATCTTGGTTTTGATGGATTTTCTTAACTGCTATCTTGATTTGATGGTGATGAATATCGATTTACATTGTTGTAGATCGATTGGCTTTTTGTTGGATCTGATTTTAGATCGAGGTTTATTGGAGAGGGGGGGATAGGATTTTTTTTTTTTTTTTTTTTTTTTTTTTTTTATATGGATAGGATTTGTTAGAGTTTTTGTTGGTTAATGAATGGAAGGGATTTGACTGATGTTAATGAATCAGTCGTGGTTTTTTTTTTGTTTTGGTGGATAGTTTTTTTTTAAATATTTTTCGATATTTTTTTTTTTTTTTTTTTTTTTTTTTTTGATGTTGCATGAAATGAGTATAAGAATTCGAGGACCAAACATGTAAAAAAAAATTCGAAATTGTTTTTGGATGTTGCATGAACTGAGTTAACGACCTCGAGGACCAAACATGTAACTTACTAACGAACTGAGTTAACGCCCGTTAGTAAAAAACCCAAATCCGCCAAAAAAAAAAGTTGAGAACCTTTTTATGCAAGAAAAAAAGTTGGATACCTTGATTGGAAATGGACCCTAACTTTGATGCCTTTTTATGCCATTTGCCCTTTTATTTTTGTGGTTGAGATAAGAATGAAAGGTGTGACAACATTAGGCTACTCACAGTCGCAACCTATATTGCATCATCTTTCCGGCTGCCACCTCAGCTTTCTCTCTCCTCAACCTATATTCATCTCTTTCATCACAGTGGCAACCCATATTGCATCATCCTTTTTTTTTTTTTTTTTTTTTTTTAAACATTATTTAACACAAACACAAATTTTATTAATAAAACGTAAATATTACATAAACGAAACGATACGAAATTACAATTAAATAAAAAACTTAAACAACTAAAAATGAAACACGCAAACACTTATTTAAAAACTAATAATCTAGATTATGGCGTTCCTTGATTTCCGCTTTAATTCGCATAAGTTCCTCTCGTTGTCGTTCGGGCAAATTGGGGTCGATTGCCGAGTTGTAGAAAATCAATTCTTGATCCCGTTTGGTAATTTTCAAGAGTTCCTTTTGTTCCTCCTGGCATTGCAAGAGCTTTCGTTGATATTCCAATTTTTGTTCTTTGAGTGCTAGCTCTCGTTCCTTCATTTGTCTCCACGACTCATCACGCTCTTTACCTTTTTCCTTCTTTGACGGTCTTGATTTCCACAAATCCGCTATTAGGCCACTCACGAATGATTTTGATGTTTCACGAGAGGAGGAGGTGGATGATTTCCTCCTTGCTTGGTCACGACCTTGTGGTCGTGATTCTCTAGTATCATCCTCCGTTTCATCATCGTCATCATCCAAGTCTTGAAAATTCGGGGGGCCTTTTGTTGACCCCGAAGTAGTTGTTGAACCTTTCAGTTTCTTTCGAACGCCCGATTGAAAAAGGGGTACCTCTTGCTTCCAAGCATCGTGCCCCCTCAAAATTTTCCAACACTCCACCATAGTGAAATTTTGACCGTAACGCGCACGATACTCCATATGAGCTTTGGACATATCGTCAAGGTCATTCTCACCACTTCCATGCGTCTTGTTGATATTATCAACAATAGCACCAAAATTCGCAACTTGACAACGAATTCTAGTCTTCCATTTGGAAATGATCGAATTCGATGTCCGGTCTGTTGAACCAGTTTCTTTATAAAAGTAGCCTACCACTTTCTCCCAAAATTTGTGTCTGTTCATAGCGTTTCCTTTTTTTTTCATTTTCAGAAACAAAGACGAAAGCTTTACAAAGAATGACCTCTTCTCTGGTAGTCCATGGTTCAATTTTTTTGGCCGGTGCGGGTTCTTTGCCTTTGCCTTTGCCTTTCGCCTTTGTAGCACGCCGCGAAGGCTTCTTTGGCTTGACGGGTGATGTCTCTTCGACTTCGACATCGTCATCGTCATTAACGGGCATAGAACCACGGAAAGAACCGTGGTAAGAACCGTGACCCGAACCTTGCCCCATCGAAGCATCTTGACTCGAGTAGTCTTGGCTCGGATAGGGTTGGGTCGAATACCCATAGTTATGATAGTCTGCCCAATCATCCAAATTCATATCAAGATTAGTAGACCGAATCGGAGAATGTTCTTGATACGGTTGGGAAGAATGCAAAAAATCCATGTTAGGCCGATAAGGTGCCTCACTTGGTTCTTGATTGTAATCAACACGTTGCGGTGGGACAAAAGGACGACGAACGGAAAACAAGTTTTCTCTTTGATTGACTTGTGGTAATTGTGTTGGATATTCAAAAGATTGTGGACGAAAGCGTATGTTCCCTTGTTGTGGTGGTGTTATGCCGGTTAGTTCAAAGTTGTTTTGCGGAGAGAAATTTATGTCTGGTGCATTTTGAGGTAGTCGGGATCGTTGGTTTTTTGATTGTGTTGTGTTTTTGTTTGACATTGTGTGTTTTTTGATGTGAATTTGGATGAATTGTTTTTGAAATTGTGTGTTTGAAAGTGGGTTTGATGTGGGTATTTATAGGATGAAAAGTGGTAATTTTTTTGGAAAAAAGTTTTTTTTTTTTTTTTTTTTTTTATACACAACGGATCTTTTTTAAAAATCAAGTGGGAGGTGTTTGTTCGAAATCGATCGTTTATACGAACGATATGGTTTATCCTTCGCCGGCGATCGATGTGGACGATCGATCCACAGTGGTATGCTCGATATGATGGAACGGTCGATCGATATACACGATCGATGAAATACGTTCCACTGCTAGCAGCCTTACATTTGAGCTTTACAGGATGCCACATTATCACTCCGACTTTCAACTCTCACACTCTAAAACACTCCTTCACTCCCAATATGCCATTTGGGCCTCACCCACCTACAATTTTATCTTCTTTTTTTCAAACAAACTATCTTTCATTCATTCAAATAAAAATAAAATACGAAACTAAAAAATAATACGAAAAGAAAAATACGTACCGAAAAAAATATAACAAAAAATAAAAAACATACGACAAATAAAAACATACAAAACTTAAAAAATGAATTATTGCCCGGCCACTCTTGATCATTTTGGTCTCACCACTATCTATTTTTATTCTTTTATTCAAATATCCAAATAAACTAAATTTATTTCATTAAAAATAAAAATACATTACAAAATATTAAAACACATACGAAACATAAAATAAATACACGAAAAAAAAACACGCTACGAAATTTAAAAACGATACGGGAAAATATAAACACGATACAGAAAACAAATCATACAACACCGTTAAACATTTCATTCATCCATTTGAGGTGACCACACGGAAATAAGTTAGACTTAAAGCCTTGAAAACAGAACACGCAACAAATCCAGAAGAAGAAAATATTGCTACGAATCCAAACAAAGTCAAAATAAGCAATGTCAAGAACTAACCACTATTATACCAAATAAAATTCTTTTTCATTATTATTTAATCCAATAAAAATCCGACAACACCTTTAACTTTACTTACTTCTTCTTCTTCATTACACCTTTTTCAAACCCCTTTAATCTTTTATCTTGATTCCATGATTCATATCCAAAAAAAAAAGCAATAAAAGTAAACCTATTTCATCATCAAATTAAGTAAACCTATTTCATCATCAAATTTGAAAATGCATTTGTCAAAAAAATAATAATAAATAAATTTAAAAAAAAAATAAAAAAAAAAAGAAAACTCAAAAAAAAAAATAAGAAAAAAACATTTGATATTTAAATATGGCTCACTTGTCAGTATTTTTGGTTCGCCGTCTGCACGAGGAGGAAGGTTTTGCAGACCCATGGTGAAGGAGGCCGGTGTCACGGCGAGCCATGGCGACCGTGCAAGATAAGCACGGCGAGCCATGGCGAAGCCCACACCGATTGCTCTTACGGGGTATAAACGTTGATACATTGTCAAGTATGTCTTGTCCTCTTAAAGAATGAGGGCATGTGATATCAATCATTATTTATACTTCTTTATCAAACTACCAATTGAACTTCTAGTTGAGTTTTTATGAGTGTTTATATGTTTGTTGAGCAGGTCCTTAACAAAAAGGATGAACTGTTTTCCGTTATAATCACATAATGGCCTAATCTGACAGTTCAGTCACAATAAATGAATTGTTATAAATTTAATATTAGGGCAAATTTACCATTTGTCACAGGGCATCTTTTGTCAAATCATTTACGGTTGCAAATACCCCAAAAAATGTCGTATTTAAAGCGAAAAAAGATAGTGCTCGAAAAGATATCGAAAGAGCTTTTGGTGTCCTCAAAGGACGTTGGCATATTATTGCCCAACCGGGGCGTGCATTTACTGTGGGTAAGTTACGGAGAATCATGTACTCGTGCATCATAATGCATAACATGATTTTGAAAGATCAAAACTTTGCGATATCCGAAGCTAGCGAAATGTATATTTCTCCGCAACCAAATTTACAACAGACAAGGATTGAGCGTTGCGCAGTGCAAAGAAGAAAAGCCAAAGAACTACATGATAAACGTAAACACGCAAAGCTTCAACGATGTCTCATCGAGCATGTTTGGCAACGACATCAATGGGAAGAAATTCAACAACAGAATCCGAATAACTAGTTTCGTTATAATTTGATGTATTTCTTAAGTTGCGTTTTTTTTACCGTATCGTTATTTACGTTTCGTATGTTTTTTATTGTGTTGTATTGTATTTTTATTTTTAATTAATTTAGTTTATTTGGAAATTTGAATTAAAAAAAATAATATTGTAAGTGGTGGGCCCCAAATGAGTAAGTTGAGGTTAGTTGTTAGTGAGAGGGGGTTAGTTGTGGAGGTTTGTTAAAGTGATATGGCACCCGGTGGGCCCCAAATGAGGAGCTTTGGTTCCTCACTGCACCTTGTGCTCTAAGAGCAAGGGGTATGGTAACCCAATGCTGCGTTAAAGTTTCACATTTGGTGTGTTAAGGGTGTTGGATATTTTAGTGTAATTGGATTAACTTGTTTGACTAATTTAGTCATAATAACACATCATTTAGGCTTGGAGGTGCGGAGTGCACGCCTATTTGAATTTATTATGATCTTAGGGGCGAAGCCCCTAAGGAACGCAGGTCCGGGGGCAGCGCCCCTGGCAGCGGGGTCTAGGGGCGGCAGCCCCTGGCAGGGTCCAAGGGGCAGAAAATTAAATTTCACTAAGTTGTTATGTTAAAAGTTCATCAGAAAATTAAATTTTTGAAAATTAAGGGACTAATTTTGACAACTTTAAAACGTATAGAAAACTGCCTAAAAGGCGGTTAATAGCCCTAATCCCTGACAGATATTCATATGTTTTTTTCTTTGGTCGTTATTATTCTTTCTGGTTCATCAATCTCAAACAAAAAACACATTCAAAACGTTCTCAATCTCTGAATTATATCCGATTGAATAATTCGGGAGAACCACCGAATTGATTCGATCTGAAAGTGTTCACGCGTCTTTCAGAGATTTTATCAATATCCGGTTGTGTTTGTTTATTCTGTTTATCCCCTACAAAGGGTGTGTTAACCATACCACCCATGTGAGTTAAGACCATGCGTTAAGGGGCACATTTACCCCCTAACGTGCGTTAAAGGTATGTTTTTTTGTGAGTTAAAGTGAGTTAACACACCGTGCATGTGAGTTAAGGTAAGTTAAGGGTGAGTTATGATAAGGGGTGTTTTTTTGAGTTAAAGGTGAAAAGGTTAAAGCTGATGTGGCAGCGTGTTAAAGTTTAACACGGGGTTACGATACCCTATGCTCTAAGCGTTAATATTGAACATAAATACATATGTACTGTATTTATTTTCTATTGTCCTTGTAACATTAATGTTTCAAGCAGTCAATAACATTAAATCATTAATGGCTTCGGTGTCCATATAATCCTTGACCAAATGTTTTCATTTTGAAAGACCCACAAATTAACCATGAAGAACATTACAGTTTTTGTCATATGTGTGCTCGTGAGCTTCCTTGCCTTAGGTAAAATTTCTTATCCTAGCGACTTTCTTTTAACTTCGTAATACGTAAAGCTAAACATTAACTTATATCTTATATCAATTCAAACCAAAATTCACATGAGAATTTACATATACTCGTGCACATAAGTTATACATAATGTAGCTTTGATATTAATAACACATAGGTGGATAATAACTTATTAGTTAATAGTTTTATGTTGTTTTTGTATGAATGCAGGATGCGGGGTATCAAAGGCAGATGAGGTCCCAATGTGCTATAAGGAGTACTCATTGTTATTCTGCTACCAGGATGAAACATGTCAAACCAATTGCGACTTTTACATCGGAAAACAAGCCACCGGACGTTGCAAGAATTTTTATACTTGCGAATGTAAATTCCCTTGTGTTGGTTTATGATGGTTTTAAACTTATGCTAATTTAAGTTTGTCTTACAAATTAAATGAATCTCTACTATTTTCTTATGTTACTTTTCGATTAATGAAATAAACATAAATAGTTGTTATAAAGTTGTAGTCGTAAGATGTGCGTTATGAGTGTTGGGTATAAGCATAAATATTATAACGGTTTTCAAATTCGTAAAATTACTTGAAATTTTATAAACTTTGAAATGAATTTTGTTATGTAGCACATTTGTCTGTTTGGCTAGAAAAAGTATACAATTTAAACTTATAGTCTTTATGTAGAAGAAAAACTTAAAATTGAAATTGATCATTTTAATTGAAACAACAAGAAAGCTCAATTAAAAAAAAAATAATAATAAATAAAATAAATAAATAAAATAAATTAAAAAAGCGCTTATTACTAGTTAATAAAAGTCAAAATTGAAAGTGATATGATCAACATTACAATAATTTTGTTTTTATATTCAGGTGTACGTAGAAAAGCCATAAAAAAATTTAAAACTGCTCAAAAAATTACTTTAAAAGAGGGTAGTTTATATAATTTTAGTGGTTGAATATAAAATAACATTATATTCTGATTGTCAAAGAGAATTTACATTTAAGCTTAAATTTTATAAATTAAATTTAATCTTAAATTTAAGTTCATGGATTTAGGGTGTGTTTGGCGAAACATTGCAGTAGATGTGCCTGTTTGTTTAATTAAAAATATTGATAACATAGTTATAAGTATAATTATAAAGTGTAAAATGACATAATAAAATATATACACATTAACATTAAACTTGTTTAAATAAATAATAAAGCTATATATGTAATTTGAGACCCAAACCTCTAGCAGCAAGATCTAAATGCTTATTGATGAAGCGTTTAGAATTAGGCCATCTCCAACCATCGTCTTCAAACCATCATTTACTTCATATTTAAATAATAGAGCATCAAAATCCATTTAACCATCTCCAAAATTAATTGTTCACAAATAGGGGGTGCTTGGTTGGGGGTATTGTGGGGTAGGGAATGGGAAAGTCAATAAATAAACATGCATGTTTAGGAGTAAGGAATGCAATCTGTGAAAAACTAGAAGGGGGGTTGAATAGTTTTACGTCTTTTTAATTTTATTATGAAAACTTTGTTTACTTTTAAAACTTATATTCGAATTTATGTGAACTCAACTCTTGAACAATATGAACAAATATAAGTAAATCTAAATGAACAATGCAAGTAAAGTAATGAAATGAAATGAAAGATAGAGATGGAAAGATCTAACCGCGAGACAAGAGATTTATAGTGGTTCGGCTACAAGGACACCTTCCTTGCCCTACTCCACTCCCCGAGCACCTAACTCGAGAGTTTTCTTCACTATGTCAACAAGCTCCCTTATGGCGGAGAAAACCTTACACAACTTTAGCTTACACCGGCTTAACGACACAAAGCTAGATGTCGGGTTCTAATCGTAGCTAGAACCAATCTCACAACTTCTACACAACTTCTTCACAACTTATTCACAACTTCTTCACACCTTATTCACAACTTCTTCACACCGGCTTCACAACTTCTTCACGACTTCTTCACAACTTCTTCACACCGGCTTCACAACTACTTCACAACCTAGCACTACTTATGTACTCTTCTACTTCTTTACACCTTCACTACTTACACACCTTAACTTCTTCACAACTTCACTACTTACACACTAATCTAGCCTAAGCAATTATGCTCACACCTATCTAACAAATATACACAACTTATACACAAATGAATGAATGATTATACAAACAACTTAGGTAGCAAGATGATACTAAGTTGCAATACTTCTTCTCTAGTTGTTGAAGGAGTATTCTTCTTTTGCACTTGAATGGTAGAAGCTTGGATCACTTGGAAACCAATGCTTAAGAATATATGATCAAAGGATTTAGAAAGGATTTGGAAGGATAAGAAGAGATTTAGAACAGAAGGTTTTGGGGTGCAAAAGGTGAGGAAAAAGTCCAGGAAAAGTCCAGTATTTATAGGCAAATCTGGACAGCTGGAGGAGCGGGGCGGTCCCCTTAAAATTAAGGGGGCCGCCTTGTATATTTAAGGGGGCCGCCCATCTGACCGTTGCCCAGATTTGTCTTTTTGTGGGGAAGGTTTTTCTGGAACATTTTTACCATTTTTGGTTGAAAATTTGAATTCATAATTTTATAAAAGATTAAACATTTTTATTTAATACCAAAAATGATTTTCTAAAAGATATAAAATGTTTTGATCATATAATGCATTAAGCATTTGTTCATTCATACCTTAAGTGATTAAGTTGTAGAAATGAATATTTCCAACTAAATACTTGTTTACTTAATAAGTTTATGTTTGATGAGTTTACATTTTGTGATCATCAAAACATAGAGATATGAATAAGTATTGATAATGTTTTTAGGCATTATTTATATCAACAATCTCCCCCTTTTTGATGATTACAAAACTTAAACTCATTAAATCCAAAACATTATTTTTGGACAAGTATTTAGTGAGTTTATATTCACTTCTCCCCCTTTTTGTAGAATCAAAAAGGTTATGCCGACAAATTTCAGATACGAAATTTGTCGGGGCGAAAACTCCCCCTTGATGTGTGCTCCCCCTCGTTTGAGGGCACCAAGGAATCGAGATATGGAATACTTGCAAGAAAAATATTAGAAGCACAAGCATACATAGCAAAATATGGAATATAAAAATAACAATCATGGCAGACAACAATCATGGCAAACAAATATTAAGAACATATAGCAAGACATTAATTAGTATGCTTGAAACATATAACAAGAAAAAGGTCCTAAATTGCCAAAGAGAGCTTTCGGACTTCCTTGCGACACGAAAGCTTGGAAAATAAGCATACAGTTATGCTTAGATGATTGATGGTAGAGTGTTTGGAATGGAATTGGTTGAGTGAGGGTAAGGATGTTAGATTAATAGAGGTATATTTTTGGAGGTGGAGAGTTTGGAGCGGAAAGCATGTGAATAGTATTTAGTTATTTGATGGTGAGGGAAATGGAGCGGATGGAGTGGATCTAACGATGTTATATCGGTTTAGAGAAGGAATCGGATGAGGACGAGTGAGTAGATATTTGATCCAAGAAATATCTTCACTCAAGTGGAGATGTTGGATGAGATCTAGTAAGAAGATACTCAATACAAGTGAAATGTTTATTTAAGGCAATGATTTGTTTTTGGAGAAGGACACAACAAGGACAATAATTGACATAATTATCAACTTGATTCAAATTGCGAGGGTGAGGTGAGCAATTTGAGTAGGGTGAGGATGGAGGATGGAGGTCGGCCCTTGTTGTAAGGTGCATAGCAAGGAGATCACTACGGTCATGGATTTGGTTGGGAATGTGGATTTGGTCTTTTGGTGGAAGTGGAAGAAATTGGGGTGTGTAGTTGGAAGTAAAGTTGGATGTTTGACCAATATGATGAGGGTTTTGAAAGGTTTCAATGAGGTTGGTTTAAGGTTGAGATGTGTAGTTTGGAACGAAGGTGGAGGTTGAGGTTATTTTGTGATGAAGGAGGACTAGAAGGGAGTTGATCCAATTGAGCAAGGTGTAAGGTAAGAAGAGCACAAAGCTCATGGGCTTCTTTAAGTTCTTCAATGAACTTCAAGTGTTTGGAAGAAGGTGATGATGGTGGAGTGTGGTTGTTATGATGGATGAATGAACACTAATGATGGAAAAGGGCTATTTATAGTGTAAGAATGGTGTGGTTTAGGAAGGTAAATTTTGGAGGGTGGTTTAGAAAGGTGATGATGGTTGAGTATGGTTGTTATCTGGGATGGATGTTTGAACATGTAACATAGGAGTAACATGTGAGTTGGTAGGAGGTGGTGGTGATACTCTTGGTGGTGGAGACATTTGTGAGCTTGGGTACTTATGATTGGTAGGTTGAATAAGATGTGAGGTGTTGTGAATGAGATTGGAATAATTGTTTAGGGATTGATCATGCTCTTCATATGAATCATATGGAAGAGATGAATGGGTATTTTTGGGAGTAAAGATGGGTGATTGGTTATTATGATGAGGTTTGTGAAAGGGTTCATTGGAATGAGCTTGAGGATTGGGAGTATAGTTGGGAACAAATGTGGGTAGAGGTGTTGTTTGTTTATGAGGAATGGGAGTGTTTATGAGATGATGGAAGATTATGAGGAATGGGAGTGTTTATAGTGTGGGATTGATGGTATTAAGGAATGAATAGAATTTGTTGGATGGATTGGAATAAGATATGTTTGTGAATTTTGGGAAGTGTAGGATGAAATGGGCTAAAAATTAGAAAAGGAGACAGCACTTTCGACCATCAGATGGCCGGTCCCCTTAAATAGGGGCCGGTCCCCTTAAACATTAAGGGGGCCGCCTTATGATTTAAGGGGGCCGCCCATCTGTAGGTTCCCAGATTACTGGAAATGGGTTTTTGGCAGAAAATTGTAGAAAGGGTTGTGTTTGGGTTTAGTTTCAAGCAAGTCCAACTCTTTGAGGCAATTAAGCATGTAATAGATATCTATGCAAAACATGTTAATTAAAGAGATTAAGCAAACAAGTAATTTCATATAGCATGTAAACATACTCATCAAGCAAGTAATTTATATGGACTAGGAAACAATAAACTACACAAAGTATTTTCTAAATTATATGTAAGTGGGAAGATTAATGAACTATTTGAGGGATCCTAATGTGTGCCTATGTGCAATAAATGAGAGCTTAAGATAGCATGGACTTCTAGACTTGTTACAAACAAAATCTTAATAGACAAACCATGGTCCGCTTGATTTGACTTAGTTCACTTATAAATGTCATGAACATAAATATAGATGACAAATATGAGATCACCATGCATGATTTAAAGAAATGTTTTTAGCATTATTCAACAATGTTTGAAAGTGGGTTTTTATGTAGATGTGAAGGTTATTTGAATAAAATAGATTGGGTTTTATTTCAAAAATGTGTTAATGAAAAATGGGTAAAAAGAAATTCCCAATCTTTGACTTTGATCAAAATAGAATTATGGACATAGATAAAGAAGAAAAATGAGATAGTAAAACATGTTAGTAGAAAAGTGAAATATTCACAAAAAAAAAAAATATTTTTCCAAAATGTGAAGTTTTTGTATATTTTTAAAGATACTAGATTTTTGACAACAAATACCATTAATCCTAGATTTAAAAAAAATGGTTGTTAAGAATCTCATGCTCAAGGGAATTGGTTAAGGCTATTGTCACATGCTACCCTTTTCTACATATCCTATGGTCATAAGGAAGTGATGACGAAATTCTATATGTTTGACGCGAGAGTGTTGAATGGGATATAACCTAACATCTATAGCTCCTTTGTTGTCGCACACTTATCTAACTTGATGCCATATTCTACGAGAGCTTGTTTCATCCATAGTTTTCTAACGCGAGAAATCTAATCTTACTTCTATGTTAATGATTAATCCACTTAACTCATTTCACTTCATCACAATGAGTTACTAATAGTGGACATAGAAGATTTTCATTTTAAATTTGAGAAGGCTAAATGAGTTCGACAGTGAATACTTCATTTAATACTTAGGGGGCTAACTAAAGGGTTTCTAGTTTATTAAATCATAAAATGGATATAACTAAAAGTGTGAATGCAATGCAACATATCAAACTAAGCATATCCTAAGGCAATGATTAATAAGACTATATGTATGAAGTAACTACTCATGAAATTTAAAGAGAGAACGTACCTTATGTCCAGCTTTTCTTCAAATACTTCAAGGTGATATATTGACTTATAGAAGCCAATCATAGATGAGTTTTCGAATAATTCAATGAGTGACGATTTAGCCACTTGGTCCCCATTGTCTCATTTGTCCAAAATTGTTTGAACCAAACATGGTTTGCATTTGCATGTATGGTGAAATTATTCCCCAAGGGTTGAAACTTGGTTGAAGTGAATAATTCCACATTGGGTGATTATTATTATTAGTAAAGTTTTGTCTACCTTGATTTCTTCTAGGTTGAGGGGTTTTAGACCAAGGATGAGGATTATTTGGTCTATTTGGAGGTGGAGTTTTAGATCTTAATTTCGGTTTAGAAAATCCGGTTTTGGCTTTTAATGATGGTTTATAAAAACTTTTTACTTCCTCATCACTCGTAATAGATATTTTTCTATCTTTTATAAGTATATACTTAGGTTTTGACTCTAATGGTTTTTGTTTACTAGATTGACATTCAAACTTTGCATTTTTATTTTCACTAGTTGAAACATTATTTAAGTTGAATCCTAGACCGGTTTTATCTCCCGAGGTTCCTTGAACACTTATTATTTTCTTAAGTGAGTTACTACTATTTTTAAACTTGTCAAGTTTGGAAATTTCATCTTTAAGTTTTTCGTTTTCATTTTTGACCTCTAGACATGTTTTACATTTTATAAAAACTTCTTTTCCTTTTTCTAAATGTTGTAGTTTAATTTTTAATTCGAGTACTTCATTTTCTAATCGATTATTAATATGTTTTAGTGATTTATTTTTAGCCATGACTTTTTGACCTAATTTGCATAACCTATTATATTCATTATCTAGATCTTTTTCGTCTAATGATTGATTTTTGTCACTAAAGTATTTGGTTTCGGAAAGTACCTCATTTGATGTCTTTGCCAAAAGACATTTTTCGTCGTTTGCTTTGTCCGCTTCGTCTTTGTCGCTATCACTCCATGCTCCACTAACAAAGGCGCTTTGGTAATTATGACCCGGTGGCTTTGGACATTCGCCAATGAGATGGTTTGGGCTTCCACATCTAAAGCACTTTCTTTTCCCGTAGTTATCATTCCTATTTCTTTGAAGCGATCTTCTTTCATCTCGTGGTTGTCTTGTGAATCTTCCTCGTCTCTTTAGAAATTTCTTGAACTCTCTTACGGCCATTGCATATTCTTCGTCATTACTTTCGGAGGTTGAGCTATCCTCTTCACTAGATTCCTTCCTAGCTTTCAATGCAATTGACTTGCTTTGCTCTCTTTTTCCTTTGACCATCTCGGAGTCTTTCTTTATTATTGCTTCGTAGACTTTCAAGTTGCCGATCAACTCGTCAAGTTGAAGAGTTGACATTTTGGATGAAGAGCCCTAAGAAATTTCCTAACAAAATTCTTACTAGAAAAATTCTCATCAAGTGCTTTTAAACTTGTGATGATAGTGTTAAACCTAGCAAAAGCATTATCTATTGATTCCTCTTCCGGAATCGTAAATTGTTCATATTGTTGAACAAGAAGATCTATTTTATTATCTTTGACTTGACTATTACCTTGGTGAGTTATTAGTAAGGAGTTCCAAATTTCTTTTGCGGTTTCACACATAAAGATCCTTTCGTATTCTTTACGTGGTAACGCATTATAAATAACCATTTTTGCCTCATTATTTTTAGCTAGTTTCTTTTTCAAATCATCATTTTGTTTTTCAAAAGGTACAATTTCATCTCTTTTAGTTAAATGATTATTTTGAATAAGGGGAAAATCACCATAGGTAATAACATGCCAAAGATCAAGATCTTTTAATTTCACATAAGTTTCGAATCTATTTTTCCAATAAAGAAAACCATCACTTTCAAATAGCGGTGGTCTTTGCATAGATTGCCCTTCTACATATTTTTCCGATTCCATAGATCGATTCAAGTTTTAAAATACAGCATATTTTAAAAATCTTGTTTGACGTGGCTCTTGATACCAATTGTGAAAAACTAGAAGGGGGGTTGAATAGTTTTACGTCTTTTTAATTTTATTATGAAAACTTTGTTTACTTTTAAAACTTAGATTCGAATTTATGTGAACTCAACTCTTGAACAATATGAACAAATATAAGTAAATCTAAATGAACAATGCAAGTAAAGTAATGAAAAGAAATGAAAGATAGAGATGGAAAGATCTAACCGCGAGACAAGAGATTTATAGTGGTTCGGCTACAAGGTCACTGTAAGATCCCACAAAAATCCGTTATGATAACCCTCATTAATTAATGATAATCTCAACTTACTTTGTAACAAAACCCATTTTTACGGAAAAATTTAAACTTTTCTTTTATTATTATCACATTACGTTTCGACAACATATATTAAATAGCAACACCTACTTTGAAAAACTCAGTGTTTCACAAAACTCCATTCACACTAAATTTATGTTACACAAATTATACATTATAGTTAAAACTACTAAACCTACAACTTGATACATTAATCACATTCATATTTCACTAACTACATTTATTTATACAAAACATATTTCATTGCACAAACCCCTTTTAATTAAACTACAACCCAACCTACTACCTACCAACAAATATCTTCTATATGATATTGGATGTCGGTAAAACACTCCAAGAAAAACACTATTACTGAGTTACACTTGTAAGGTTTCATAACATATCTACTTGTAAGATTTCTAATCCATACACGTACTCTACATGTTTCTTTTATAATCTTTCACTCCACACAACATTTCTACCTTACTAGCTATCTCATCTCTCTCACCTCACTCTCTCTCAAAATTATCCGACCCCAAAAACCGGCCAACACCCTACCACCGCCGCTCATCTTAATTCACCGCCACCACCACTTTAATCCTTTTAATCTCCTCATCACTCCCATACAATTCACGCGCCTCAAAACCCACCCCATCCATTCTTTTCTTTCGGTAACTTATGATTTTTCCGGCATGCTTTCCGGTAACACCAGTTTGTAGATCAAAGGTATTTATTTTTCGGGAGTTTGTTTGATTCGTAACTGCAAGTCCACGCGCCACCACAACCACGACAGCACCACTCCGCCACAGCTGTCCTTTCCCTCTCCTCCGTATCTTACTCGTCATGGTAAAACCGAGAAGCTATTGTTTAATTATTTTCCCTTACTTTGAATTCGATTTTAATTATTTTATCATAGTTTTTCGTGGATTAAAACGGATTAAATCTGATTAATATGAATTTTCGTGGCTGTAACACTGATAAAACTCGTTAGTAGATTTATGATTAAACCCCGGATTTAAAACATGTTTTTATTGAGTTCGTGTGGTAAAAACTTAACTGAAAATGGTGTTTGTTTAACTGTTCGTGAGTCTCGACTTATATTAGTTGTGTTGGGCTGTTTTGATCTCGACGGAGTAGGGATGATAATTTCTTGGTTATGGTCGTAGTGGTCACTATTATTGCTAAAATAGATTGTTGAGGTTGTCCCTGTTATGTTGTCGGTTTAAAGATTGTGGTTCGACTAGGGTGTGACGCCGAGACCTCTTGGTCTCGGCATGACAAAATCTTATTACACTTGTTTATTTACCTTGGTCTCGGCATAACGAAGTTATCTTGTGATTGTTTAATTGTTATGGTCTCGACAAATATTTGTGACATTAGTGTCGATGTAGATTTTCGATAGTTTTGATCTCGGTAAGTTTGTAAAATCCATA
Organism: Artemisia tridentata subsp. tridentata; assembly: GCA_021014915.2. Taxonomy (NCBI): domain Eukaryota; kingdom Viridiplantae; phylum Streptophyta; class Magnoliopsida; order Asterales; family Asteraceae; genus Artemisia; species Artemisia tridentata. The sequence continues at coordinate 305,440,052 of CP139501.1, read as the reverse complement.
AGTGTTCGCTTGGTTTGGCAGCTGTGACCCAGGGTCTCGGGTTTGGTTTGTAATATGATGAGTTGGTCGCGGTTGCGACAAGTAACACGCAAAGGGTGCGTTACGGTTCGGTCAAAACAAAACACCAAGAGGTGTTTATTTGTCTGGTTCACTTTGGTTATAACAAAACCATTTGAGAGTTGCAAATTTTCAATCAAAAAGGTTGCGTTGGTTATGATTGGGCTTAGCAGCCATGTAGGGTGCATTTTGGTGTTCGGTTGGGCTTGCAGTCCAAGTTATGATGGACTGAAGATGTGAGACAGTTATTGGGCTCAATAGCCCACTTAAGAGTGAGCTTGTTTGGCTTTAATTATTGTTGGTCGAATATTTTTGTCCATTTCAAAGATAAGGGTGTGTTTAGATTATTAAGAGTGTACTAGTTATAAACTCGCGGCGTAAAAATATAATAAACTAACGAGTTCTTTATTGACTTTGACGGTTGGTACGTTTCGGATAATACTTGGATTGGGAATTTGATTTAAATACGGATTTGATTATAGTACTTGGACATTGGACAAATGTGGAACGCTATCAGACTTGCTACATTAGGCATTGGACTTATTGCATACCTTGAGACACGAAACGGACACAAAATCCTTAATAAAACTAAAATTAATATTTACAAGAATAATAACGGGACATAAACTTATTAAATAGTGTAATTCCAGTTTTGATTAAACCAAGTCTCGACGACTTGAGGAAAACTAATTTTATTAGTTAGACTTATTAGTCTTATTATAAAACGTTTATGTTTTATACAAATTATTTGGGATAACGGGTTAAATGCCGAAACGTACAAACTAGTTATTTGATTTGAGGTGTTTGTTTGTCTTTAGCTTCTAAGTTGTCTTCCTTGGTTTGAGTTATCGTCAGTATTCTCTAGGCTATGTCTATGTCTATTCTATTTGGCGTGAGTTGTCTGTCGAGTCTATATTTTCTTACCACACCACACAAAACATTTAAACTAAGCTTTTGATAAGTTTTGAAAACTGAGTAATCCACGAAAACTACGACACATTATCTTTTATAGACTTTATTACTGTGCAAGACGTGTTTTGAGATAACTGTATACATACTAGGTTGTGTACCGTCGTTGCTGTATGAGACCGTTGTAATATGCTCTAGATGCCAGTCATGTCAGTGTGATCTTTGCTTGCTGTGGCTAAGGTGAGTCGTGGCCCCCTCTTTTAATACTTGCTTTTAATAATTCTTTTGGGGGAGATACATGCTTGTAAATCTTTTACTCATTATCAAATATATGATTTGCTTGACGTTTATACTTCTATAAGTACTATGAAAACTCTTATGAATTATCGTGAGTCGTGGCCCCTACTTTTAACTCTTGTTTTAATAACTCTTTTGGGGGAGATACATGCTTTAACTGTTACATATTACTTGAAAACTCTTATGATTTGCTCGAAATTATCAATTACGCTTTATATGTTTGAATCATGCTTGAAAGGAGTACATGTACGTTATATGTGCAAATTGTTTGATTAGCTTAAACACTGAACTTGAAATATAATATCTTCGAACTACGTGACGTAACATGATGCTGAAACTCTTTGTATGCATTCATATAACAACTGAATGAACTGTTAACTTTACTATGACATTCTACATTTTCTGGAGAGAATTGCCAAAAACCAGAATACGTATACTTGATGAACCCTGAAACCTATATTGCCTAAGTACCCCTTTATTGCCATAAAGTCCCTCGATCATGAGCCATTAATCACTGCGGTGAGCGCGAATATAGTGAACAGCTTCGAAACCTGTTGGAGGCTGACGACCTACCCCACTAATACTTTGACGGAATGCCTTATGGTTAGTCGTATTAGTCGTGGTGCACTATATTTGAGAAAAATAGGAATTGGCAAATCCCCTATTCACATGAGGGCCATAAATCCCCCATCAGGTATCCCTGGTGGGACCCCGCCGGTTTACGGAAATGGTTAACGTTTTGCGTGTCATGAGACTTAGGGCAATATAACTTTATGAATATATGAATGTTTCATATATATCCTAGGATACAGCTGTATTTAGAAGACCACCACTTTATACTGATAGACTTCAGATTCTAGATTATCATTCCCACTATGTGATATAATTGTGAATTCTGTACTTGAACTTTAATTGTTATCATATGTGACTTAAATGAGAACTCTACACAAGACAACCCAAAATGCTTAGTATATCGTTACATTTAAAAGCTGACTCAACAGTCTATATCGAGCGTATAACAACGTAGCTCATCTGCATCTATAACTTGAAACATATGATATTGGAGATCATACATGATTTACTTGTGAATTTTATACAACACAACTTATTAATTATTTCATGAATGATTACTATTTATTTCGACAATCACTATACACCTTTTGAAGAAAGTTATTTTCTATAAACTCCACGAACTCACCAACCATTGTGTTGACGTTTTAAGCATGTTTATCTCAGGTAATTAACGGAGCAGGACAAGACACGGAGCGGGCATCTTTTACTCTGATAACTTAAATGGTGTAAAATCAAATATGTCATTCTCTCCAAATTATCACATCTTTTTTGGGATTTTCAAATCAAATGATTTACCTTTGTATCAAAAATATTATTTTGAATGACATATAACTTTCAAAACGCCCTTTCCGGGCCGTTTTCTGAGATTTAAACTTCGATCCTCACCGTAACACCCAAATTACTTTTCCGCTGCCACAAACCAAATTTGGGGGTGTTACAGTTTGGTATCAGAGCCTATGGTTATAGAGAATCAAACATTTTAAAACATTGAACTATAACCACACTTTCAAAATGAATGATTTTACACCATACCATTTTACGCCCTCCGTGTCTGCAGACTGCCGTGCTCAATCCATTACCTATTAAGATTATGTTGCACTAATCTTTACATGCTTGATAATTACTCTTCACACATTACACACTGTATTATTTCACACTTACCGTTACGCTCTTAACGTACAAAATACTTATAATTATTATTTTCGGCTACTACAGTACCATGTCTTCCAAACCTGTTAATATTACCAAGGCTACCCTTCATACTACTCATACATCACCTTGTTATCATATCACTACGGATGCTAAAAACCCCTATGTACTAATATCTCAACCCCAGACTAATACGGAACTTACTCACCTACCACTCTCATTATCACCAATACACTCACCCTTACGTCAGAAAATTAGAAGAACTGTCGAATCTTATCCATTGAAGAGTTGATTGGTTGTCCAACAACATTCAAGGTTAGACAGAATTCACACTAAGAAACGATTTGAAAAGAGATTGAGCCAAATTCTCCTTTGACTAAACTACCACACCCATATGCCCCGGAAACTCGACACAGAAAAGTCAGGATTTTAGCACCTTATGAGCCTGAATCTTTTATGACACTAAATTGGAGCTACCTCAATGGACTTATTAAGAAGATATACCTATGTTTAGTACCAATTATACTACCATTTTCATCTTATTTCACCCTTAGACATGATCAGGATAATGTCACCATACCTTACCACCACTACTATCATCATTCCTTTCACGTCGGTTGGACCCGACTACTCGTTAAGACTACTCACCCAAATTTACCTGTTTACACTCCACCAACGGGAGTTGACTCCTAGAGAGAAATTACCCTCTCAGGTCTCCCTCGTCATTATTGTTTTCGCCTGTTTTCACTCCTCTAAACCCGAGTCCTCAAGACTGGACAGAACTTTAGGACAACAGTCACCCATACACCTACTCCTCCCACCAACATGACGCGACTGGAGCGTCATAAAGAACAGATTGATACACTCCTATTAACACCATTGACAAAACACCACTCACAACCAACGACACCCTACCTGAACTTTTGTCCGACAGGATGGATTTCTAGGACGGACTGATAAGGTTTCGGTCAGAGATATTAAGAAACACTCCCACATGGCAATCCTTACAATAAGGAAAAACAGAGATTTATTAACCTGCTGCATGGAACATTAATAAAAGATCTTGTATCGTTGGCTTTGTAAAACAATCGATCAAGTTATTAATGTTATGATGTTTACATTAATTATACCCAGACTTACTACAATATCATCTACGATTGTTACGATTCTTCATACCTGCCATAACTAGGCTACGACCATAGAATTCTCTAAGACAAAATTTCGGAAGAAAACTTGATGAATGAAGAGAAAATTTCTGAACTTCGGCTTTTGTGAATGAAACAGTTTGTTCCCTAGCAATCCCATACCAAGAACTAAGCATTTATCTACGACATTACCCAGACACATCGTGATTTAGGGTTCACAACTGGTTAAAGTTTCACATTGTGACCACATTATTAAGACTAGTATACAAACACCTTGTTACTCGAATTATTCTAACATGGCCATTAGGTGGATTTAAATCCGTTTTTCTTGAGATATTGATAGAATATGGCCAGCATAAGCATTACAAATACTCCACTAGCACCAACCACAACTATGACTCCTGAAATTATCCGAAATTTAGTAATCAACATCGTTGCTGTAATACTCGGGGCGACTACAGTAGCTCATCCGAGTAGCAACAATAAGACAACCGAAGAAAAGAAAACGACTGCTTCTTATAAACATACCCTTGAAAGTTTCACGGGTTGTAGACCAACTCACCTTAAAACTATAGGAGAAGTGACTAAACCCACCATCACCATTACCCAAGGATTTTTAGACCAAGAAGTTAAACAGGACACTACAAGGATTAATGCCCAACCCAGAATATCACTTAAGACAAAAAGACCAGTGGAAGAGAATGGAAACTCTTTAGAACCTTAACAACGTCGAAGGATGACACTAATGTTTAAACAGGAAGAGAAATTCATGTTGTGGATAAGTAAACCCTGGTTTAAAACTTTCTAAGTTGTATTTCCTTACATACTTTACCCCAAGTACGATGGATGTAACCTAAGCGTAACAATTATCTTTCTACCATATGAAGACTCTACCTTGTGATATTTCCAAAATAATCGAAATCCACGTCTATTTCAATCTCTATTCTACACTCCCTATTCATAGCATTTATGAAACAATACCCAGATATCACTTTAGAAATTTGATTCAGCACCACTTCTGACTAAACAATAGATTATCACCATCTTGTAAGAAAATCTCATCCAAGACCTAAGTTTATACCAAAGATATCCTAGTTTCACTTTAGAAATTCCTGACTTATCACCCTAGTATGAACAAAAACTTTATAATTAATTTGAAAATAATCAGAGGGTGTCCGACTTTGTGACGGAACCATTATAATTGAACTATATAAAACTTCTTGAAAAAAGCATAAATCTCACGGTAACTGAGCCAAGCATTACATTATTTGGTCCCAAATTATACATAGCCTGATCAACTATGTCTAATTTAGGAAGAATCATGTTATGAATGAAACAGTTATCTTTCAGATTTCCTAATAACAACTTCTATTCAAAAGCAAAAATCTTGAGACAAAATAAATTGCTCATAAAACGTCACATTTGACCAACCACAAACAAATACCTACACATATTACCCACCATTCATATGATAAGAAACTGACAAAAGTACAAGTATTAGAACCCTAATAATTCACAAAGACTTATGAAGAGCGCAATTAGCAAGAAATCTTATTAGAATACACGGAAATTTGTGAATAACTAGCAACGATAATGCTAAAGTTACAACTACTTATTCCAACCTTCCTACCACCTATTTTCCATACGCCATATCCACGATAAGGGCTACAATCATCAGCGGGATGACAAATGCTAAAATCACAACCAAATATTGGAAATCTTCTTCCGGAGCGTACCTCAAGTAGATAACCACAAGAATAACGTACACAATTGCTAGCATAATTATGAAATGCATCAGTACTTGACCTATTTATACTGTGATACGTATTTTTATATACATCTATATCTGTTCTAGTTCTAGACTTAGTCCAAATCATTTTATAATACGTATTTCTATACACATTCATACTCGTTCGAGACTATGTTAGCAATGGGTTGTAAACACACAGGTTGCAAGCCTGGAATGGGACGGGCTTGGAACTGAGTGGATTTATAACGCCTTTGCTGGGAAACTCTATTTACTTACTGGTAGAAATACTTTACCTGTTTATCAAATACATGATTGGTAGTATACACTGTTCACTAGCCGTTAAATTTCCACAGTTCCTGACCGTTGTTCTCATTATTCTAAACCTTTAGGTTTATTAATTAACCAAACATTCGAATTTATTCCATATAGCATGAATAAATCTAATTAGATCCCGTTTCCTCTATTTCCGGATAGAAACCTCTCGACAACATTCTCCATAATCTATCACTTCAGAACATCACATTTTTCAACACCTATCGCAGACTGAACTTCGGGACGAAGTTCAAAATTGAGGGGTAGATACTGTAAGATCCCACAAAAATCCGCTATGATAACCCTCATTAATTAATGATAATCTCAACTTACTTTGTAACAAAACCCATTTTTACGGAAAAATTTAAACTTTTCTTTTATTATTATCACATTACGTTTCGACAACATATATTAAATAGCAACACCTACTTTGAAAAACTCAGTGTTTCACAAAACTCCATTCACACTAAATTTATGTTACACAAATTATACATTATAGTTAAAACTACTAAACCTACAACTTGATACATTAATCACATTCATATTTCACTAACTACATTTATTTATACAAAACATATTTCATTGCACAAACCCCTTTTAATTAAACTACAACCCAACCTACTACCTACCAACAAATATCTTCTATATGATATTGGATGTCGGTAAAACACTCCAAGAAAAACACTATTACTGAGTTACACTTGTAAGGTTTCATAACATATCTACTTGTAAGATTTCTAATCCATACACGTACTCTACATGTTTCTTTTATAATCTTTCACTCCACACAACATTTCTACCTTACTAGCTATCTCATCTCTCTCACCTCACTCTCTCTCAAAATTATCCGACCCCAAAAACCGGCCAACACCCTACCACCGCCGCTCATCTTAATTCACCGCCACCACCACTTTAATCCTTTTAATCTCCTCATCACTCCCATACAATTCACGCGCCTCAAAACCCACCCCATCCATTCTTTTCTTTCGGTAACTTATGATTTTTCCGGCATGCTTTCCGGTAACACCAGTTTGTAGATCAAAGGTATTTATTTTTCGGGAGTTTGTTTGATTCGTAACTGCAAGTCCACGCGCCACCACAACCACGACAGCACCACTCCGCCACAGCTGTCCTTTCCCTCTCCTCCGTATCTTACTCGTCATGGTAAAACCGAGAAGCTATTGTTTAATTATTTTCCCTTACTTTGAATTCGATTTTAATTATTTTATCATAGTTTTTCGTGGATTAAAACGGATTAAATCTGATTAATATGAATTTTCGTGGCTGTAACACTGATAAAACTCGTTAGTAGATTTATGATTAAACCCCGGATTTAAAACATGTTTTTATTGAGTTCGTGTGGTAAAAACTTAACTGAAAATGGTGTTTGTTTAACTGTTCGTGAGTCTCGACTTATATTAGTTGTGTTGGGCTGTTTTGATCTCGACGGAGTAGGGATGATAATTTCTTGGTTATGGTCGTAGTGGTCACTATTATTGCTAAAATAGATTGTTGAGGTTGTCCCTGTTATGTTGTCGGTTTTAAAGATTGTGGTTCGACTAGGGTGTGACGCCGAGACCTCTTGGTCTCGGCATGACAAAATCTTATTACACTTGTTTATTTACCTTGGTCTCGGCATAACGAAGTTATCTTGTGATTGTTTAATTGTTATGGTCTCGACAAATATTTGTGACATTAGTGTCGATGTAGATTTTCGATAGTTTTGATCTCGGTAAGTTTGTAAAATCCATAAGTGTTCGCTTGGTTTGGCAGCTGTGACCCAGGGTCTCGGGTTTGGTTTGTAATATGATGAGTTGGTCGCGGTTGCGACAAGTAACACGCAAAGGGTGCGTTACGGTTCGGTCAAAACAAAACACCAAGAGGTGTTTATTTGTCTGGTTCACTTTGGTTATAACAAAACCATTTGAGAGTTGCAAATTTTCAATCAAAAAGGTTGCGTTGGTTATGATTGGGCTTAGCAGCCATGTAGGGTGCATTTTGGTGTTCGGTTGGGCTTGCAGTCCAAGTTATGATGGACTGAAGATGTGAGACAGTTATTGGGCTCAATAGCCCACTTAAGAGTGAGCTTGTTTGGCTTTAATTATTGTTGGTCGAATATTTTTGTCCATTTCAAAGATAAGGGTGTGTTTAGATTATTAAGAGTGTACTAGTTATAAACTCGCGGCGTAAAAATATAATAAACTAACGAGTTCTTTATTGACTTTGACGGTTGGTACGTTTCGGATAATACTTGGATTGGGAATTTGATTTAAATACGGATTTGATTATAGTACTTGGACATTGGACAAATGTGGAACGCTATCAGACTTGCTACATTAGGCATTGGACTTATTGCATACCTTGAGACACGAAACGGACACAAAATCCTTAATAAAACTAAAATTAATATTTACAAGAATAATAACGGGACATAAACTTATTAAATAGTGTAATTCCAGTTTTGATTAAACCAAGTCTCGACGACTTGAGGAAAACTAATTTTATTAGTTAGACTTATTAGTCTTATTATAAAACGTTTATGTTTTATACAAATTATTTGGGATAACGGGTTAAATGCCGAAACGTACAAACTAGTTATTTGATTTGAGGTGTTTGTTTGTCTTTAGCTTCTAAGTTGTCTTCCTTGGTTTGAGTTATCGTCAGTATTCTCTAGGCTATGTCTATGTCTATTCTATTTGGCGTGAGTTGTCTGTCGAGTCTATATTTTCTTACCACACCACACAAAACATTTAAACTAAGCTTTTGATAAGTTTTGAAAACTGAGTAATCCACGAAAACTACGACACATTATCTTTTATAGACTTTATTACTGTGCAAGACGTGTTTTGAGATAACTGTATACATACTAGGTTGTGTACCGTCGTTGCTGTATGAGACCGTTGTAATATGCTCTAGATGCCAGTCATGTCAGTGTGATCTTTGCTTGCTGTGGCTAAGGTGAGTCGTGGCCCCCTCTTTTAATACTTGCTTTTAATAATTCTTTTGGGGGAGATACATGCTTGTAAATCTTTTACTCATTATCAAATATATGATTTGCTTGACGTTTATACTTCTATAAGTACTATGAAAACTCTTATGAATTATCGTGAGTCGTGGCCCCTACTTTTAACTCTTGTTTTAATAACTCTTTTGGGGGAGATACATGCTTTAACTGTTACATATTACTTGAAAACTCTTATGATTTGCTCGAAATTATCAATTACGCTTTATATGTTTGAATCATGCTTGAAAGGAGTACATGTACGTTATATGTGCAAATTGTTTGATTAGCTTAAACACTGAACTTGAAATATAATATCTTCGAACTACGTGACGTAACATGATGCTGAAACTCTTTGTATGCATTCATATAACAACTGAATGAACTGTTAACTTTACTATGACATTCTACATTTTCTGGAGAGAATTGCCAAAAACCAGAATACGTATACTTGATGAACCCTGAAACCTATATTGCCTAAGTACCCCTTTATTGCCATAAAGTCCCTCGATCATGAGCCATTAATCACTGCGGTGAGCGCGAATATAGTGAACAGCTTCGAAACCTGTTGGAGGCTGACGACCTACCCCACTAATACTTTGACGGAATGCCTTATGGTTAGTCGTATTAGTCGTGGTGCACTATATTTGAGAAAAATAGGAATTGGCAAATCCCCTATTCACATGAGGGCCATAAATCCCCCATCAGGTATCCCTGGTGGGACCCCGCCGGTTTACGGAAATGGTTAACGTTTTGCGTGTCATGAGACTTAGGGCAATATAACTTTATGAATATATGAATGTTTCATATATATCCTAGGATACAGCTGTATTTAGAAGACCACCACTTTATACTGATAGACTTCAGATTCTAGATTATCATTCCCACTATGTGATATAATTGTGAATTCTGTACTTGAACTTTAATTGTTATCATATGTGACTTAAATGAGAACTCTACACAAGACAACCCAAAATGCTTAGTATATCGTTACATTTAAAAGCTGACTCAACAGTCTATATCGAGCGTATAACAACGTAGCTCATCTGCATCTATAACTTGAAACATATGATATTGGAGATCATACATGATTTACTTGTGAATTTTATACAACACAACTTATTAATTATTTCATGAATGATTACTATTTATTTCGACAATCACTATACACCTTTTGAAGAAAGTTATTTTCTATAAACTCCACGAACTCACCAACCATTGTGTTGACGTTTTAAGCATGTTTATCTCAGGTAATTAACGGAGCAGGACAAGACACGGAGCGGGCATCTTTTACTCTGATAACTTAAATGGTGTAAAATCAAATATGTCATTCTCTCCAAATTATCACATCTTTTTTGGGATTTTCAAATCAAATGATTTACCTTTGTATCAAAAATATTATTTTGAATGACATATAACTTTCAAAACGCCCTTTCCGGGCCGTTTTCTGAGATTTAAACTTCGATCCTCACCGTAACACCCAAATTACTTTTCCGCTGCCACAAACCAAATTTGGGGGTGTTACAGTCACCTTCCTTGCCCTACCCCACTCCCCGAGCACCTGACTCGAGAGTTTTCTTCACTATGTCAACAAGCTCCCTTATGGCGGAGAAAACCTTACACAACTTTAGCTTACACCGGCTTAACGACACAAAGCTAGATGTCGGGTTCTAATCGTAGCTAGAACCAATCTCACAACTTCTACACAACTTCTTCACAACTTATTCACAACTTCTTCACACCTTATTCACAACTTCTTCACACCGGCTTCACAACTTCTTCACGACTTCTTCACAACTTCTTCACACCGGCTTCACAACTACTTCACAACCTAGCACTACTTATGTACTCTTCTACTTCTTTACACCTTCACTACTTACACACCTTAACTTCTTCACAACTTCATTACTTACACACTAATCTAGCCTAAGCAATTATGCTCACACCTATTGATGCGCGTGATGTGTCGTTGCGGTTTAGCAGTTTTAATGCCTACTCAAGTTTTAAATTTATATTTAGCCGACTTATCAATAACACACACACTTAACGAGCAGTGTACCCGGTCAGTATGAAGATAATGGTAAGTAGAGTGTCGATCACTAAGAGTGGAACGTATTATCTCGTTATTCTAATCAGTATTTTAATATCCTAACGCAAGGGGGTTTCAGCCTGAGAGACTGGCACGGTTTGTTTGCAATTAAATAATAAAATAAACCAATAGGCACGAATCAGAAAGTAGCACACACGTACACAGATAGATACTTGAGACAATAAGAGGGCTGTCCTTATGATTAAGTAGATTGTCACTTGTTTTATTGATAGCCTTATATGAAGTGTATGTAGTTAACCCTTTCTCGTTGGTCCTATTCTTATCGGCGAGTAAACCCTTAATGATTACTTATGTTTAAAAGTTATTCCTAAGTGATCAATTTAGTAATAACCGTGGGAGCCACATTATGTCCCGCAGTCAAATGCCCGCAAGCCACTAATAAACACAGAGGTTATCAATGCACTAATAAGTAGTAACCAAAGACATCAACATATAAACTTTAATTGATGGGAAAGCAAGTATTAAAGGGAGTGCAATCTTTCGTTGTCACATTACACAAGCCACCAATCCTGATGAATTAAAGTTTGCTAACACAATAAAACAAAACTACTTAATGAATTAAACACATGCAGCACCTTCTTACAGCTCTTGTATCTTTGATTTGGGTGTGTCTTGTGCTGCCTCCTTGACTGAATTCGTCCTAGGGTTTTTCCTGTTCGGTCTTCGAAACTTATATAATCCTCCCGAAATTCGTCTGGTCTTGGGGTATTTATAGTTTCTGTCTGAGGGAAGATGCGGCGCATCTAAGGAGTAGATGCGGCGCATGTACTTAACTTCGCGTGGGGTCCAAGATTATAATATTCAGGAATATTCGTACACCGCCAGAAGATGCGGCGTAACTCCATGATTAGATGCGGCGCATGTCCTCTTGTATCTTGGATCGTAATTGGTGATATCTTGATAGAGATGCGGCGCATGTCATGAGTGAGATGCGGCGCATCTGGAGCAGATTAGTCTTGATCTTCTTCATTTCAGTAGACTCTTAACTTTATGCATGTTTTGCTCCATAATTAGTCCAAAATCGCTAAGTTTCACCAAATGCTTGTTTTTACCTGAGAATTACAAAAGTAAACGATTAAGTATCAATCCTCATACATAATATAGTAAAACAAGTCAATTTAATAGGATAAATGATAGTAATAAAATGTACTTATTTGAGTTCATCAAATATCCCCCCACTTGAACTTTACTTGTCCCCAAGTAAACCTTAGAATTTCTTTTATGAAAATGTATCCTAAAAGATGTTAGGATTTATTTTTATATTTAAGCATGTATTCGTTTATTTCATAATCACACAACTAAACACTTAACGAATTAGAAGTAAAATAAAATAAGTCGATAAAAGCAAATCTAATCGTTTAACTGTCCAGTCGTGACGAATATTCTATCATAAGCTTGGCAAGTATACACATCTCCACCACTAAAGCTAAGGAATAACAAGTCTAAAGCGGTATAAAAAGGGTTTTTAGGCTTAAGGGTTAATTATTCTTTTTCACTATCGATCTCAAATTCCAGAAAAGGCGACAAAATCACAAATACATGATCGAATCCACGAACACGATACTTGCAATTGCTCAAATCCTTAACTCGAATAGGCTAAAGATAGGTCCAAACTTCACCAATAATAATATATCAAAAAGGGCGAAAAAATCATAAATACATAGCCGAATCCACGACTACGATACTTAAGATTGCTCAAATCCCTAATCTCAATAAATCAAAGGTTTGGTTGGATAAAGAATAATAAAGGGCATGGATAACATTTGGGATATAAATTGGTGTAAAATGAAAATAAACAAAACAAATAAATTAAAATCCTAAGTGTGGTTAATCACTATCCCAACCATCCCATGAATAAGACTCATATCATCGAATAACTCACGCTTTAACACTTGAAACACACGCTTTAGGTAGACACGAATTATACTCAACAAGATCTTAATCAAAGAATAAACCTTAATTGGCGTTCCCATAACTGCCAATTCCCATTCAATCCATAGATATAGTACAACAAATAGTGGTGATATCGACCACTTACATAACTTTACATAAGTTGGTTAAAATTAACTTCCAACTTTTCTTTCTTTCTTTTTCTTTTCTTATTTTTTCGATTTTTTTTTTTTTTTTTTTTTTTTTTTTAAACTTGAAACATAAACATAGATGTGTAAAATTTCACCACATCACTACAACTTTCTTTCCGGATAATTTTTCCATACTTTTCATACTTTCAGAAATAACGGTAATAGTGAAAGTAGTAAACACACGAAAAATAAACTCAAAAATATATAATATTTACTTTCACTCCAATTGCATTGTGCAATTTCCCGACCTAACCATAGATAATGAATTACGCACGCGAACACAGGTAATGTAAGGAAACATACTTTGCCTATAGCAATTAACCAACCACGGATTCTAATCTACAGGGTAGGCTAAGGTGTAAGGGTGTAACGAAACATTGTAAACATAGGTGTAAGAAACGAAAGGAATGGCTCTGAGTGTTTTTCTAGGGGTATCTTACTCTAAAAATGAGAGTAACAAAAGGGTTTATACGGGGGTTAACTAACCAGTGTAGTTAGTTAATAACACATAACATATAATAGGCTATTTTGGGTGTAATCCTAGAAATTTACCAATTTAGACAAGTCATTCCAATTATATAAAATAATACTCATTATGGTGGTCTCGAATAGTATACAAGCCAAGTTCTAAAGTTTACAAGTCACCGGCACACTCATAGATTTGTGAATTTTGGAAAATCACAATTTTTGAAAATAACGTCATGTGTGCAGTTATGCAACTTAGATCTTAAACAAAAACATGCTAATTTTTTTTTTAAGTTTGATATATTAAACACATTTTAAGCATAATTTTTGAAAAAGTTTAGGACAAGTAAGTGTTAAGTGTTCTAATTCTCCAATCCCCCTACTTAAGTTAAACAACGTCCTCGTTGTTTGTATAAAAGGTTAAAAACTGGAAAATAAAAGAATTAGAACAGAAAAACTCCCCTGAGATTTGCTCGGTATGATCCTCCATTAGTATAAGAGCAAAAATCATCTTTCTTGTGGATTAGAACGTTAAAGCTTCATACTTGATGTATCCACAGGAAATCCAGGAAACTATAATACCACCAATGCTTTAAAACACACCTAATATAAGAAAGGTTCAACTTGCATAATACATTAGTAGTTAGGAAAAATAGAACTTAAAAATTAAAACTGAAAATCATCAGGTCAGTCGATGCGCCGTATCTTATGGAGGAAGATACGCCGTATCGAGCCTGGAATAAATACGGATCAGAATAAAGATGCGCCGCATCCTTAACCAGGGATGCGCCGCATTAAAAATAAACTGATAAAGAGTTTTAAAGTCGAAAATAAAAATGCAGAAAAATAAAATAGGATATGACCATTGCAGGAGATGCGTCGCATCTCAGGATTGAGATGCGCCGTATCTTCGTACGGGCCTGACTGACTCGACACAGAAAACAGAAAATTAAAAGATAAATCCGGGTTGTCTCCCGGTAAGCACTTGTCTTTATTCCAGAGTCTTCAAGTTAGACTCACGTTTAGCTCAGCAATAAGTCCTTGTCACGGTCCATCCTTCGTCCTTCATCCGAAAGATTTTCCCGTATATCTCTGCGACGTTTTCTTCCGTTCGACTTAATCTAGTATAACTCTTTGTCTTCACCGCAGTATATTCTTCATCAGGACCCAAAGAATATTTGATGATTTTAAATTTTTCAGAAATAATCATGGGTGGCTCATTGTAAGGAATCCCAAGTAGTTGACACTTTCTTTTGGTGAATTCTTCCTCGTCTTTATCAACAAACTTAAAGTAAGGATCCTTAATCAAATAATCATCTAGTTCTTCAATCAATGACTTATTATTATAATCGTCTTGAATCGCCTCTCATTCTCTTTCCAAATCATATTGTAACCGTCGACTAAGCTTCGTGAAATCATCAAACTGTTTATGCACCCATTCCCAGAAAGTAGTATCCGATGTCCCCTTAAGTCTCTTCAAGCGTTCAATTCTGCCCTTTTCTTGTAAAGCCTCCGATTTTTGTGGGCAGTCTTCAACATTATCGTACCACTCATAATCTTCAAAGGTTACATCGTTTCCAACCCGTTTCATCCCAATTATACTTCCCCCATTACAGGTTCCGTCACTTTTATAATCGCAGGTCGGCCAAACACTACTCCCGTCCTTGAAAACGAAGGGTGTACAGGTGTGATTGATGTGCGCAAATTCCCATGGTTTATCCCAAACCCATGGTACTTGGTCATTCCATTCATAGTACCAGGTGTTTTTGAAATCGTCATAAGTCTTAAATCCTGGTAGATCTCCAGTAAGCACATCATCGTCGACTTGAAGAAGGTAGTTAAATTCCTTGAACTGCTTGCACAAGGGTGTCTCATAATCGAACACAACAATGTCAATCCTGAAAAGTTCTTCAATGCCCTCATTGATTGTTGAATCATGAAGTGACGACCCGTAATCGCTTTCTACTTCTTCATCTTCTCCTCTCATCCAATATACCCATAATGCATCCTTAGTAGCACGATCCATGCTCTTATGGTTATTAAACTTACTAGCCAACCATTCTGAAAAATCAACATCGTGAGGATCGTGGTTAACGTCAAAGCAAACATTTCCAATCATATTCTTTTTTATCTCCATGAACTCGTTAAATTGCTTCTTAAAACTCCGAGTCAACCATGAAGTCATAATCTCCTTGACTTCATTTGCAGGGGCAAATTCCGGACTACCATATTTGAGTTCTAGCCAATCATTGAGGGAGAGGTCTATAAATCTTACCAATCTCCCATGAAATAGTAACTCCGCCAAAGCATAATTCATGTCATTATCCTGATAGTTCTCATTCAATCCCCAGTACTGTTCGGAATAAGGCATGTAAGAGATTTGGGCATTGCCTCCACCACAGCTTTCGTTGCTTGAATCCATGTATGCAAGATAGAATTTCCCATCATCTTCTTCGATAGTAGTCCAGTTCAATCCTTCGGCTTCAATGATAGGCCATAAGAGCGACAATTCTTCTCTAGTGTACCTCACAAATACATCATAAGAGAATACCTCTTTGTCAATGTTGCATAAACGCATGAATTCCTTAAAAGCAGCTTCAAGAGGAGTCTCCCAAGAGAATAAATCTGCATCGATCATGAGTACATTGAATGAATCTGAAAACAAGCATTCCTTAGCAAGATATCCGTCAACTGACATGTCTTCCATAGCAAAATCTGTCATCCAAGGTAAAATCATCAGTAGGATTTGTTCGCTAGAAGAGAAATTAATGAATATAGAAACGGATATATGAATACAATTAGCTGATATCTGCAGACGATGCGCCGTATCCAAAAAATTGGATACGCCGTATCTTAATACGTTAAAATTTAATCAGACTTTATTCAGAAAATAGATACGCCGCTTAGAATTTTGAATGCGCCGTATCGAATTAATTAATCAAAAATCAGCTTATCTAATTAAAATTAAATGCGTCGTATTAACGAAAGTTAATGCGCCGTATTTTCGTTACGTTTAAAAATAAATATCGATTTTTGATTCAGAAAGATGCGCCGTATCGACAAAGATCGATACGCCGTATCTGTTTAATAATTCGCAAACTGTTTTTAATTAAAATAATAGATACGCCGTATCTACGAAAGCAGATGCGTCGTATGGCGTTAACGTTTAGAAAAAAAAATTATCAAAAACAGATACGCCGTATCTGCAAAAGCAGATGCGTCGTATTACTTTATCGCTTAGAAAAATTTCTTATTAAAAACAGATACGCCGTATCTTGGGGAAAAGATGCGTCGTATCGAATTAATTAAACGCGTTGTATTTTTAAAATTAAACGCAATACGCCGTATCTGAGAGATCAGATGCGCCGTATCGTTTGATTTAGCACAGTACAACGATAGCAGAACAGAAAAAATACGAAAAATAAAAACAAAAATAAAAACACACAAACAAAAAATAAACACACAAAAATAAAAGCAAACAAATAACACACAATACAACAAATATGCAAAATAGTACAATGATGCAATTAATCTAATAAAAAGAAAAACCTAATTAAAATACTAATCAAATTAACAGATAATAACAATTCACTCCCCGGCAGCGGCGCCAAAAACTTGATGCGCGTGATGTGTCGTTGCGGTTTAGCAGTTTTAATGCCTACTCAAGTTTTAAATTTATATTTAACCGACTTATCAATAACACACACACTTAACGAGCAGTGTACCCGGTCAGTATGAAGATAATGGAAGTAGAGTGTCGATCACTAAGAGTGGAACGTATTATCTCGTTATCCTAATCAGTATTTTAATATCCTAACGCAAGGGGGTTTCAGCCTGAGAGACTGGCACGGTTTGTTTGCAATTAAATAATAAAATAAACCAATAGGCACGAATCAGCAAGTAGCACACACGTACACAGATAGATACTTGAGACAATAAGAGGGCTGTCCTTATGATTAAGTAGATTGTCACTTGTTTTATTGATAGCCTTATATGAAGTGTATGTAGTTAACCCTTTCTCGTTGGTCCTATTCTTATCGGCGAGTAAACCCTTAATGATTACTTATGTTTAAAAGTTATTCCTAAGTGATCAATTTAGTAATAACCGTGGGAGCCACATTATGTCCCGCAGTCAAATGCCCGCAAGCCACTAATAAACACAGAGGTTATCAATGCACTAATAAGTAGTAACCAAAGACATCAACATATAAACTTTAATTGATGGGAAAGCAAGTATTAAAGGGAGTGCAATCTTTCGTTGTCACATTACACAAGCCACCAATCCTGATGAATTAAAGTTTGCTAACACAATAAAACAAAACTACTTAATGAATTAAACACATGCAGCACCTTCTTACAGCTCTTGTATCTTTGATTTGGGTGTGTCTTGTGCTGCCTCCTTGACTGAATTCGTCCTAGGGTTTTTCCTGTTCGGTCTTCGAAACTTATATAATCCTCCCGAAATTCGTCTGGTCTTGGGGTATTTATAGTTTCTGTCTGAGGGAAGATGCGGCGCATCTAAGGAGTAGATGCGGCGCATGTACTTAACTTCGCGTGGGGTCCAAGATTATAATATTCAGGAATATTCGTACACCGCCAGAAGATGCGGCGTAACTCCATGATTAGATGCGGCGCATGTCCTCTTGTATCTTGGATCGTAACTGGTGATATCTTGATAGAGATGCGGCGCATGTCATGAGTGAGATGCGGCGCATCTGGAGCAGATTAGTCTTGATCTTCTTCATTTCAGTAGACTCTTAACTTTATGCATGTTTTGCTCCATAATCAGTCCAAAATCGCTAAGTTTCACCAAATGCTTGTTTTTACCTGAGAATTACAAAAGTAAACGATTAAGTATCAATCCTCATACATAATATAGTAAAACAAGTCAATTTAATAGGATAAATGATAGTAATAAAATGTACTTATTTGAGTTCATCACCTATCTAACAAATATACACAACTTATACACAAATGAATGAATGATTATACAAATAACTTAGGTAGCAAGATGATATTAAGTTGCAATACTTCTTCTCTAATTGTTGAAGGAGTATTCTTCTTTTGCACTTGAATGGTAGAAGCTTGGATCACTTGGAAACCAATGCTTAAGAATATATGATCAAAGGATTTAGAAAGGATTTGGAAGGATAAGAAGAGATTTAGAACAGAAGGTTTTGGGTGGCAAAAGGTGAGGAAAAAGTCCAGGGAAAGTCCAGTATTTATAGGCAAATCTGGACAGCTGGAGGAGCGGGGCGGTCCCCTTAAAATTAAGGGGGCCGCCTTGTATATTTAAGGGGGCCGCCCATCTGACCGTTGCCCAGATTTGTCTTTTTGTAGGAAAGGTTTTTCTGAAACATTTTTACCATTTTTGGTTGAAAATTTGAATTCATAATTTTATAAAAGATTAAACATTTTTATTTAATACCAAAAATGATTTTCTAAAAGATATAAAATGTTTTGATCATATAATGCATTAAGCATTTGTTCATTCATACCTTAAGTGATTAAGTTGTAGAAATGAATATTTCTAACTAAATACTTGTTTACTTAATAAGTTTATGTTTGATGAGTTTACATTTTGTGATCATCAAAACATAAAGATATGAATAAGTATTGATAATGTTTTTAGGCATTATTTATATCAACACAATCATTTTTTAGTAGTGGGTAATGGAGCATTACTCAGTAAATTACCCACTACCACCACCACCACCACCCTTAGCCACCGCCACCCTTAGCCACCACCACCACCACCAGTAGCAGCCACCACCACCACCACCACCACCACCAGTAGCAGCCACCACCACCACCACCAACCAGTAGCCACCACCAGTAGCCACCACCACCACCACTACTTTAGAGGTTAATATGTTTTTCTTAAATCAAGCACTATAAAACATAATGATAATCTTCATTTCATTCATTTATATTCCATTGTATTCCCTTTAACCAAACGCACCTTAAATTTACATAGAGTAATTTAGTCGAGTTTACCCTATTACCCTTACCTGAAATTGTTGTTACAAAATTAAAAATAAAACATTAATAAATTAATTAATGGTAAAACTGTCCTCACATAAAAAGTAAGAAAATGAAACTAGTATTGATATTATTTTTAATCTGTGTTATTTTTGTCCCAAAAAAGTTACTTCATAACGGGGAGAGTGTGATTTACAGAATTACAGCTGCGGATATCATTGTTCTTTATGAATTCCATCATTTATTTGTCAGCCAAACAAAAATTTCACATTCAGGTTCACTCACACTTTAGTTTCTTATAAAATTTAGAGTTAATTGTATAAATCGTCCCTATGCTTTGGCCAAATTGCATGTTTTGTCCCAACCATTTCGAAAGTGCAGAAATAGTCCCTGTAGGAAACCTTTGAGCAAATTTTGGTCCCTAGTTTTAACTGGTGTTAAGTGAATTCTGCAGAAGTTACACGTTACCCCTTGGGTAACGATTATTGCAAGTTTGCAACGTCCATCCTTACTGTTTATAATTTAAATTTTCTGGTTTATTTAAAGTTTTACGATTTTTAACATACGTTTTTAGCTTTTATATACGTTTTTATACACATTTTTATATATTTTTTATATAAGTTTTTGTATACGTTATTATATACATTTTTTATACGTTTTTATATACTTTTTATATAGGTTATTACAAAAACGTTCTTATATATGTTTTTATACACGTTCTTATATACTTTTTATATAAGTTTTTGTATACGTTATTATATATGTTTTTGTATACTGGTAATAACAAATGACCGACAAACAAACATTTGATGCATTACATGAAGACATCACATATATAAATTATAATTTAAAATAACAATAACTACAACAAATTAAATCGAATGACTTGAGAGCGACAATCAGACCCATGACAACTCTCGCTTGATGGTTTACGTTAAACTTTTTTTTTGTTCCCTTAAAATATAAACCCAGTGGTTGAGAAAATACCACTTGCCTTTTAAAGCAACATTACAACAAAGTTGGATACTTGGCATCAAGAAAGTCCCTCAGAGTCTTGGCGGATTTCTGACCACCCATTAGTTCAGCAAGTTTTTCCACCGGAAGAAGGGCAAGATCGGCCAAACTGCTGCACCCATCCATTATGGCCCTGTAGTTGGAATCGGTCACCCCTGGCAGCCGCCTTAAGAACTCAACAGCCGATGTATTGTAATTCTCAGCTCTGTAATAATAACCAAAATGTTTAAAAATTAGTTCTGTTTAAAAAAAATATATAGTCTGAACAGTATTTTCATATTACTCCCAACAAAAGTTAAATATTTAATTAATTCCTAATGAAACACTAACGGGATGTCGTAATGACAAACTGAACAAGGTGGCAATTTTGAGCCATTTTTCAAAATTTGGACAAGAAAGTTTCCGCTCAGCCCAAACCGACCTTTTTCTGGTAACAAAATTACCTGCTTTTAACCCATTTCCCATCCTTTATACCCATATTTGCTAGAAACAAAATATAACATACCGAACGTCATCTTCTACAACACCTTCTTCTGAAGGTACTCCAACTCTAGTAGCCTTAGCTTCATCAGGTTCATCTTGATTCATTTTCAAAGAAGCAAATATTTCTGCAGTTGCATGCAAGCTACGGGACCACACAATTCTCAAACGAGGAAAATGTAGAACGAGCAACGATATCTTTGATATAATATTATAGGGTGTGACATCATCACCAATCTCACTTATTGACTGCAAGATTTACCAATGTATTACAACAAACATATAAGAAAACCATGTAACCACTTCATAATCTGTTCAAGGGATTCACATTTACCTGAAATGAGAAACTTTTGTCTTGTGAAAACTCGATTAAAAGAACAGGTATTTGGTAGTAACGTGACATCATCTCAACTTGGTTGTAAAGACGACCCGATGCAAAGCTAGTAAAAAGATCTTGTATGCTTTTTCTCTCCACGCATATTGTTGGTGACAAAATGTAATCTCCAACTTCTAGAGTTACTGGTATTATGTTCATGCCCTTTTGATGCAGTACATTTGGAAGACTGCTCATAAACTCCCTCATATCAACTATGACCTGTAAGGGCAGAAATCGAGTTTTTAGCATTTTATATATTTTAACTAGCAACAAAAGTAAAGTCAACATAGAAATAAGATTGCATACTTGCGTCTCTTTGCTAGCTTCCTTCTGTCCACCTGCCTTCCTGGTCACCATATTTAGTTTTGATGGAGATTCTGTCTCACTGGCAGAATTTCGACTAAGACCATGAGCGACCTGATAATAATTTTTGACAAGTTATTCAAGGGATACTAAGAGCACAGATAGCTACACTTATAAACAAAAAAGTTTACAAAGATTAAAGCACATGGGCAGAATTTAAATAAACCTGATCAACTGGCAGTATCATCATTGATTTTTGCCTTATGAGGGATTCAAATGCTCCATTTTCACGGCGTATACTAGCCTCAAACTTCTGCACTTCTGTAGAATCTTCATAAAACAGAAAATATACTTTCACCTTTATTGAAGGATTTTCGGCTTTATATACTTCTATTTCTCGTACAAAAGCAATGTCAGGATGGTAAACAACAATTGCAGATGGCTTCAAAATGTCAAGCACTTTTTGACCACTTTCATATGCATAAAAGTGCACCGGAGGAATCCGTTTATCACTTACAGATGTATCCACATGCTTCTTGAGAAAACTGGCACCACTTGTTGTATTCTCATTGGATGGTATATTTTCAACTTCTTTGTCTTCATTAGCAGAGGAGGGTCCAGATTCATTAATCAAAGCTGCCTCCTTTTTATTTTCATCATCTTTTTTATTGGAAACGTTTCTAGACGATCTCGTGTTCTTGCCCCTTGACTTTCCTTTTCCTCGTCCATTAGTGGTTACACAATTTTGAGGATCATCAATTATTTCAATACCTTTTTGGGCTTGTTTGCTTATTTCGATTGCTGCTGCTAGGAGTGCATCATGTTCTTTTGTTATTACGCTAGTACTACCTTCTACTCCCTTGCTAGGTGTCGTAGGGACCACTCCGTCAAGAACTCCAAATCCTTTATGTTTTTGGTTTTGGGTTTTGTTCTTATTACGTTTTGGTAAGGCATGCAACTGCACCTTACTCAGCAAGTATTTCTCCCATTCCCCTCGCATGACCTTAATAAGAAGCAAGAAAACATACAAAAAGCAGATTACAATGGAAGTTATCAAATACATGTGATAACTGATTTCCTTGTGGACGATGTATCAAATTTGAGAATCACCTTATTTGGGTTGCTTTTTATACACTCTTCAAGCTGCACGCAAGAGTGTTCGTCTTTGCATGCAACTAAAACAATGCCATTATCATCCTGAAAACGTTCAGTAACACATTCATCAACTAATGTAGCTTGCTTCTCCCTTTCCGCTTCTATTTCTTCAAGAATTTCCTGTTTAGGCAAAGCAAAAAGTGAACATAAAACTGACTAGTGAACCTATAGCCATTAAACAGACATTAGACAGCTCAAAAGTTGGATTTTTGTAGCCATTAAACAGACAGTAGATAACTCAAAAGTCGGACTCACTCACTCACACGCAAGACCTTCCACTTTGGCGCCTCCTCCAAGACTTCCTCCAAAACTACATTACCATTGGTGTTTGTCGCCTGGGAATCTACATCAAAACAGATAAAGAAGGTTACACCAACTTGAAAATAATAAGAATCATAAATTATGCTAAAACGTAAAAATATTACTAAATTTTGGAAACTTCCGGAATTAGTAAGGCTGCAAGGTATAGGAACATATAACACAATTTAAAGACATTACATCACCAACACTTAAAAACTGAGCACAAGATCCTCACCTTCCTTATCCTTGTTATTAAAATCCAACTTCCTCTTTTTGGACTTCACGCTCTTAGTTGGGGTAGTCAAAGTTTCACCATTTGACCTCCCAAAGTGATAAACCCGTTTTTTTGCGTACTCAAAGATCTTATAACTGGACTCTGCAAATATCCATACAGAGCGAAAACTCTCCGACGCTCTCAATGAATCCAGATACTTTAAATAAGTCACTGCATCATACCTGAACCAAAATAAGAATATCAGTAAGTCAAAACTCTGTGGCATAACCTTTGATTGTAAATGCTTCAATCTGCAGTACTACTAAAATGACAGTAAGCTGAGTTAGCTGAGCTAACTGACTTCCTATCTCCTTTATCTATTAAGACAAAGGCTATTTAATATGTTGACATCAATAACATCATAGAATAAACATGTCTTGAGTAATACCTGACAAGATATTCCAACAGCTTCCGTAAGGTTCTCAGATCTGAGACAAGCTGCTTAGTTTTCTTCCCCAACGTATGCCAAATCGGATCCAACTGCCGCTTCACAATCTCATCAAATGACTTAAACAAACCATTCTCCACAGTTAAATCCTCCACATCAACCTTATTAGTCTTCCTCATTTCCTTTAAACAAGCATCCATGACCTCAATAACAGCTTTCTGTATCCCCACCATGTAAGGAGACATGGGAACTCTGATATCCACTACCTCTGGCGGATCCCTCTCTAGGTCTTCTGATACATATATCTGAAATAGTACATCAAAAAAATTTCAGGCTACTATTTCCATTTAGAAGAGAAATAATCTACATCCCTCAGTTATACAAAACTTTGACAATTGTATATAATATCTGCATACATAGTTTATTAAACCAGCACTCATCTCATTTAAGAGGCTACTGTCACGTAATGCATTAAGGTTGGTGCTCCCTCTCGATAATGGACAGATAACCTAGCTGGTAAGAATAATGATGGAGCAAGCCACCTCATCAAAAGAAATGGGCAAAGTTGTATATTTCACATTATTCTGAAATAAACTGGTTTAGCAAATAAAGTGATTAGTCGAATCATCAAACAAATGCCACATGAGTAAAAAACATGTCAGGCACGTGATTAAACTACCAAATTAGCCCAATACAGAAACGTATAATTACCATTCCCATTACTGAAAGGGGTGTTCGTTTTAGACTACTTAAACTGCTTTTGCAATTTATCTTTTATTCTTAGCAAGTGTTTTTAGAAAGGTACCTGCACAAATGTCAGATACTAAAGCATAGCCTATTTAAATACTCAAAAGGAGTATAATGATAGTTGGATGTGGAAAACACTACTTGATTTGAGGGGGATAGTCAAGAATAATATCTGCAAAGTAATTGGAGATGGAAGAGAGACTAAAGTATGGCATGATTTGTGGAGTATAAAGAGGAAATTAAGTGATTCTGTGACAACTAGAAATAGATATGAGGCAAGATTTCAAGATAATACGTGCGTCAGTGATATGATAAGCAATAATGCATGGAGATGGCCTGCTGAATGATTGGAGAAGTACCCTATTCTAGTTGGTCTTGAAGTCCCTAATTTGAATATGCAGAAAGAAGATCAGACAATGTGGAAGTCTACAAATGGGAATTTGGTGGAATTTTCATCTAAAGCTGCTTGGGAAGTACCGAGTCAACAGAGTACTATGGTTAGATGGCATAAAGTTGTTACTCACAGTGTAATCCTAGGTTGGCTTTTATTCTATTGATGGCTATAAGAGGTAAACTGCAAACTCAAGATATAATAATGGTGTGGAATAATGATACAGGCATGAAATGCCCTCTGTGCAAGAAGGTGAATGACTCACATAACCACTTATTCTTTGAATGTGAGTTTTCAAAGAACATATGGGAAAAGCTAAAAGAAAAAATGGAGAATAGGTGGTTATCAAACAATTCAATAGGAAGTGTGCTTATGAGGATTGTCTTGGCCACTGCAGTGTACTACATTTGGAAAGAAAGAAATACAAGACTGTTCAAAGGTGAAGAAATGGATGTTCAAAGCCTATTGAAGATTATCATAGAAAACATAAAGCTTCAATTACTATGTTTGAAGGTAAAAAAGTCTTCTCAAGTGAAAAGGGTAGCTCTAAAGTGGGATTTCGATATGAATTATGCATTGAATAATCAAACCTCCAATGAAACAGTGCCATAAAGGGGTGTTTGGTTCTGTGGATTAGTTGATTTTGGCAGGCCTGCAAGTGAGTCAGAGTGGTTATTTGTTTCTATTGAGCAGTGTTTAAGTCTGAGAAAGCTTATTTTTTGTAGCAGGGATACATGGTTGAGTTGCAGCTATGGAGTTATAGAGATGGTTGGGTCTATGATATTGTGAATGATGCCTTTCATGGATGATAGTCTATTATGAAATGCTGTGAGGTGGTGGCTACAGTAGTATCATAAAGATTGCGTTCATGAGGGAAATGTAGTCCTCTATCATAGATAACAAACCCTCTACACTTTATGATGCCTTTCATGGATGCTAGGCTGTTGACACACTGTGAGGATGTAGCTGCAGGGTGCTTAACAGTCTACCTTCACGAGGGAAATGTAATCAGTGTATGAGAGTTTAAAACAACAATGAGGCCTATTGATAATGCTATCTAAGGTTGTTCCTAACTGGAATGGCTTTATGTAGCTTATTACTACGGGAAATGTAGTTGTTGTTTAGTGAATATGTGAAGAATTAGGTTTGTGAATGTTCTGTATTGTATGTTCTGACTGTATGCTTAGATTGCCTTAGGATCATGAGCATGTTCATGGATCTTTGACGAATCATTGTAAACATTGTATGTTCTAGCTAATATATTCTTCACATTTTCACAAAAAAAATACTCAAAACAGCTTCTTGTGTTTTGAACTTTTGATAATGCAATACGCTCATAAACTGTTTAAATAACCTTACACAAAAGTCCAAAGCAACTTCTTGTGTTTGGCTAGCAAAAGAGCCATTATAAAAAATATGAACACTTTTGCAACTTGCTAGTATGGTGACATCACTAAATTCCCCAATATCAGTATAATTGCCCTACATTATCGAGTATAACTACAATAAAAACCCCTACAAAAGTTAGTATTATGAGTCTATGACATTGACCCAATTTTACAAAATTGAAAAACATTGCATTACCTAGAAAAAGAGCATTTATCTAGTTGAAGGACCATTAACTAAATCTCATATTCAAAAATAATTGCCCACCAGAATAACATTTTTACCCTATGACGTGTTTCAGCAATCGCAAGATGGACTATAAAACTGAGACTTAGGGCCAGCGTCATTGGCTATATGTTACCACACGGGTCACCGTATTACATCCAAAGTTATTCTATAACGTCATTGGCTATAGGTTACCACACGGGTCACGGTATTACATCTAAGTCAAAGACTCGCCCTCCCCAAAAACCTCATTCGTTATATACAGCTACGTTACCAAACGGTTTTATAAAACATTAAATACCTGAAACCTGGGCCACAAATGCAACTTCCTCAAAAACAAAGACTTCAAAACCCTCTCGGCTTTCGCAAACCCCGACACCATAGCATGCGGCCTATCCGAAAACGCCCAAACATTCATCTCCTTATTCCCAGCCCTAACCAACCTAACAATAAAAACCTCGGTACAAGTGTCATTCAACGAATGAGCATTCATCACCACAATCCCTTTGACTCCACTCACGCCCAACCTCCTTGTCAACAAATCCACTATCAATATCCTTGATGTTATAAAAAACACTCCGCCTGACGCGTACAAGCTCACGCGCTGGGTTGCTGATAGGTCTGAGGTGATCTCTGAGATGTTAGGGTTAGGGTTAGGGTTTGATAAGAGGATGGAGTGTTTTTGTGAAGGGGTGGATGAGAGGATTAAGAGGGTGCCGGTGGATGGGTGGTGGAGAGAGGTGAGTGTGGAGATGAGTTTGTGGAGGTTTAGGCCGCCGGAAAGGATGACCAGGCCCCCGCCGGCGGTTGGGTCTTCGAGGAGGTCGGAGATTATGTGTTCGTGAAACTGTACCATTTTTTTTCTTTTTCTTTTTCTATTGGGGAATGTTGAAATGAAAGGTGTATTTATAGCCACTGCTGTCGCCGCTTGTACTGTCTGCTTTGTCGGGTTAGTCGGGTCAGGGGGTTTGGATAATAGAGGCCCTATTTATATGGTCAAGTATAAGTGTAATGTAAGACACAATAAAAAATGAGCACGCTGAGAGTATCATTTGATGCATCACTGGCTTGTACGGTGTACATTGCGAGTTGTACGATTTGATCAAACCCTCTCTAATAACATAAGGAGAGTATGTATAACAAATCCCTAAAAAATATACCTCAAAAAAATCAGTTAATAAACACCTACACACATAAATACTCGTCCCTTTTGCCTTTCAACCCAGTCGCATAAGCAACTGAGTTCTTCATTTTATGCCTCGAGTACACGTCCATTTCGGGTCGTCGTAACAGCAAGAACACGTCCACTCGTGCCACATGAGCAGTGAGATGCATCTCATGATATGCCATTACACATGGTCTAATTCTGTGAGGATGTTTTATTTGTTTATGCTGAAAATTACTTTTTGATGTTTTAATGATAGGACATGGATTTTCTAATGTTGATTTTAACATGTCTAGTAATGTTATATTACACTAGCAGGGTATCCGCGCGTTGCGGCGGCGGGTACCCTGAAATAAAATTTTTCGGTGAATCATGTATTTTAGTTTATTATGTTCTTTTTGACAATAAATTTACGGATATCAAGAATTTCGTATAGCCCGTGCCCGTTCGGGCTCGAACCCGTTGGCCCGTGCCTGTTCGGGCTCGAGCCCGTTTGGCCTGCGCCCGTTCGGGCTCAAGCCCATTTGGCCCGTTGCCCGTTCGGGCTTGAATATTTGTATAATGTGCTTTATTATTTGTATTAGTGAAATTTAATGAAGGAATTGTGTTTAATTTGGTTGTACAATATGTTTGATAATTTGTATTTCTTATGTAAGGGGTGTTTTAATAACTGTATTTATTGATCAGTTAATTAATTGACTACATTAAATAGCATTAATGTGGTGTTTTGTTGTACAATATGCTTCTTGTCTTGTACGTCTGAAAATTATGTGCATTAAAGTGTTGTACACTATGTTTCTTTTCTTGTAAGTAGTAGTCATTATAGTCATTAATAACATTGACCACTTTAATAGCATTAATGTTGTAAGTCTAAAAATAAGTCTGAAAATTACACCATGCTTATTTTGTTGTACACTATTCTTATTTTATTGTAAGTCTGAAAATTGTGTGCATTAAAGTGTTGTAAACCATGCTTAATTTCTTGTAAGTCTTAAAATTTTGGAGAGAGAGTGTTTCCTCCATTATATGTAGTATACATAAGAGAAAGTGGTCCTCATAAGATGATACACTATCTATTAGGCTAGTGGCAACAAGCGTCTTTCGACGCGTCAAAGACCTAAGGAGGACGCGTCCCCACCCCCTTTTAGACGCATCTTCGAGGAGAGGCACGGACTCCGCAAACGTCCCTAGCCCCCTTTACTAGTAAGGAAAAGAAAGCCTCAACCAGAACCACATTCCTTTTGCTTGCGGATGTAGCTAAGTGTCTAACTCTATTCGTCATAGCTTTCTGAAATG
This sequence comes from Artemisia tridentata subsp. tridentata, assembly GCA_021014915.2. Taxonomy (NCBI): domain Eukaryota; kingdom Viridiplantae; phylum Streptophyta; class Magnoliopsida; order Asterales; family Asteraceae; genus Artemisia; species Artemisia tridentata. Next base: position 305,410,721 of record CP139501.1, on the reverse strand, counting down.
CAAGACTCGGTCTTGCACATGACCGAGTTGGGGAGTGTCTTCGAGCACAAAAAAACAAGCCAACTGTCAAAAATATGAAACGTTGGTCATTTTTTTAGAAGAAAATCTTTAAGCATTTATATAATGTATCCCTATAAATACTCCTATACTCTTTCATTTTTATTAACTTTTAAATAATTTTATCTTTATACACTCTAATCTTCTTAAATTGGAGTGTTTTTATCATTATGAATAATTACGGAGTACATGATGTAGTAGATTTTAGTGAATAAATGTTAAATCAAATTAAATTTGACTAGAGATGCTTGAACAATTGTAGATAAAATATCAGAGACATATGATAAACAAGAACATGGTGATCATACTCAAGGCGATGTGAATGAATCGGAAGAAAAACGTGTCGGTGATACAATACAAACTCCTATATTTGCTTCAATTAAAGAAGAACCATGTATACATCATAAACAACTTAATGTCGAAATGAAAAAAGTCCATGGTTTGAGTGCTCGTGAGCGTAACAAGGTTGTATGTATCACGATGAAGATTTGATGCTGATCTTTTTTATAGTTGATGACAAAGACATATTCGATTGGATAGTTGATATCTTCGACAACATCGTTTAACATGTTTTAATGATGTTTTGACATGGTATAAACGGGTTAAGGAGATAAAATGTCACTAGTTTATAAATTGTTAGATGATGAAAACCCCGTCGGTATGATGTATAATTCCAGCACAATATATAGAGAATGCAAGAGACATAATGGAAACCCTAACGGACCCTAAACCCACAAACGGGCCTGGGCCGTCTATCATCTAATACTCCCCCACAGTCCGAGCGGCGAAATTGCGAAAGCTCGGACTGGAGTAGTAAACTAGAAAAGAAAACAAAAACAAACCATTAACGTAATAAAAGCATAACTTTAGTCGACTCGTAACAAAACCGTACCAACGGTCGACTTTAGTCAACTGGTACCAACGGTCGACTTTAGTCGAATGGTACCAACGGTTGGCTAAGTCGACTGGTAATAAAACCGTACCAACGGTCGACTTTAGGGACTGATACCAACGGTAACCTTTAGTCGACTGGTAACAAAGCCGTATGAACAATCGACTAACAATCAAACAATAAAACATCTATAACTTCTTCTTTTTTTTAACAATAAAACAAAAACATAAACATAAATCCTTCAATAATAAAACAACCATATTTGTGTCGTTGAGTAGCTTCATAACTTTTGTTTCTGTTGTGGTTTAGACATGAGGAACAAAAAGAACTCCTAACCTTCACTTTGGTTATTATCCTTGTATGATCACCAAGAACAAGAATAATATATCAATAAATACCTTTTAGTCTTTGAATAATTGAAAGAAAAGTGCCGGCTAGGAGTATTTGTGAATGATGTGTCGGCTGGGATCTCTTTTCCCTTCGAGTGGTCCACCAAAAATAACGAAGGGATGATAGGTGGCGGTTAAGGTATGACGAGAGTGGCATAAAAGCAGCAGTTTATGGCGTCAGATTAGGTCTCGGCATCAAACCTGCTCAAGATACCATGTGAAATCAAATATTTACTTGTTGGCTAGAAACCAAAAGTAATACTCGTAATATTCAACGATGATCGTGTATTTGTGATGGGGACAAGTGAAATCAATATGCTGATATTCAAAAACAAATACGGGACCTACGAATATGACCTTTGCACTGATGATATTCAAAAGATTGTATAATAATTATTGATGAAAACCTTTGGTGGCTGGGGTTTGTGGTGGGGATTTAGACGAAAGATAGAAAAAAAATTGATTATGGTTTGACGGGGAGGCGACTCAACTTAGCCATTTAGGTGTGAGGATCAGACCTGCTACGATACCATGTTGAACATTGAAAACCCCCGTCGGTATGATGTATTATTCCAACGCAATATATAAAGACTGCAAGAGACATAATGGAAACCTTAACAGACCTTAAACCCACAAATGGGCTTGGGTCGTCTATCATCTAATACCAACAGTCAACTTTAATCGACTGGTAACAAAATCGTACGAACAATCGACTAATAAACAAACAATAAAACAATTATAACTTTTTCTTTTTTTATGTTATACATTTTTATTCATTACGTAACTAAATCCAACAGTTTAAACCTTCATAATAATACCAATCATGAAACATACATATTCATATTAATTGTAGTAGAGTTCTAGACCCATGCCATCATGAATCTCATAATCCGTGTAAACAATGTACCACTTCTGGATCCATATCTTTTTAGCGCGTGTAACTGTTTGTGCGCAACCAGCTTCATCAAGTCTCCGATTGTGTCGTCATCGTTGCACTTCACGCGCACCTTCTTTCCCAACTTAAAATCCAAGGTTGATTTTCTGATCTGGACTTTAAGGGTGAATTATTTGGGTTTTTTTTTTTTTTTTTTGTTTTGAGAAGAGATAAAAGTGACGGCTATATTGTGGTGACAAGGGTTTGACGGGGTGGCTTAGTGGAGGCGGCTCAACATAGCCACCTATGTATGAGGATCAGACCCGCTCCGATACTATGTTAGATGATGAAAACCCCGTATGCTCAACTTTATTAATCATCAACTATTTATATAGGGTTTAACGTGTTGTGCAAAGTATTTTCGACCCGTAAGACACAAAATTTCATTTTTAGTATGATTAGGTTTGCTATCCAAAAGGGGGTTGCGGCGCAACTTGTTGCTCGTTTGCCGGCCATCTTATTATAATTAATATTTACTATATTATAAATTAGTTGATTTTTTATATTGATATTTCTTCATAGTTTATGTAATATATTCCTTGATGTTGCAAAAAATTTATATAGTACATATGAGAAGCAATGTTAAAACCCCTAATGAACCCTAACTCACACCGGGCTTGAGTCATATTTATCATCTACAGTAATAGTTATTAAGTCACCTGTTATCATGTCACATTATTAGTGGTGACACAAATATTAAGAGTTGAATATGCATTATTTATAATGCATATAAGAGAAAATACATTTATTTAAAACTTAAATTTTTAAAAATTGAGTAATATTATTAGATTAAAATACCCTTGCTTATAAAAGTGAATGCAATTTGTTAAAAAATTAAATATTTAATTATAATTTAAATCAGTAATTTTTTTCACACTCATTTAATTCACACCTATATGAATTAAAAAACACACACACAAATTGACACTACGATTCATCTCACAAAAGAAAGAAAGAATAATATAATTGTGGCTATGATTGCCATATAATTATTTATCTTACTATATTATAAAGAATTAAGGCTATACGCAGTCGACCTGAAAAAGTCGATCGATCACTCCAACCGACTCCAACCAACCGATTTGGAGATCGATCGCTTCCTTTGTGAAGTATCGGTCGGTCTTGAGCAAATGGGAATATCGATCTTATATTCGACCGAGTTTCAAACACACACACACAAACACATTAAAAAAAAAAAAAAAAAAAAAAAAAAAAAAAAAAAAAAAAAAAAAAACACAACAACAACAACAACAACAACCTTTTCAACTATGAATACCAACCTCAATTCAAACACACACACAAACAATTCAAAACTGCAAATGTCTCGCAAAGATTTCTCTCAACAATTCCCCAGTCCTCCTCGTCGAGATTTCTCCCAACAATTCCCAGTCCTCCAAATGAAGTTTATCACACTCCACCAGAAGATATCTTTCCGGTTTTTCAACCGAAAAATGAACTGGTGAACGCTCCACCGGTTGTCGAACAAGAACCAAATCCATTTGGTCTAACTGAAGATGAACTCAGACAACTGGAGCAAGATGAGGAAGTCCGGCGAGAAATGAAACAACGTGAACTAGAATAGGAAGCTGCTCGTTTGGAGCAGCAAGCCAGGGATGAAGAACACCTGAGGAAGAACTGGTTTGACATAATGGAAGCAAAGTATTATGCCGGCGAGTTCAGATCATCTTCCAGTGAAGACGGTTGGGTTTCAGATGATTCATTTTCTTAATTTGTAGTTTTATTTTCATGTATCGTAGTTTGTTAATCTTTAATTTATGTAATGTTTTTATTTTTAATGAATTTTAAGTTTTCGGGTGTTTTGGTGATACCATTAGCTCTTCTCTTTCTTCTATTATTATGTCTTCCGCCATTGTTATACTAAGAAGTTGGTTCGAGAAAATAAGTCTCCGACTCTTTGAAGTGTGTGTAAAAGAACTAGTTAAACTTTGATGTTGAACAGTTGGAAAATCAAACTATTAAAAGGGTAGTTCAAAAAGGTTGTTTATTAATTTTCATTTTTATTTTGTGTTTATTCGATGATGGATAATTAAATAGATAATCTAACATTCGTACAGTCATTTTTATCTTTTTATTAGTTTTAATGCAAGTTAAGGAGTAAAATGTTTGAATTAAAAAGAAAAAAGAAAAAAAGGTCGGTTATCGACTGTGGCACTTTGGTCGCTTCTGGTCGCCGGAGAGAAAGCTGACGTGGCAGCCAGTGACCCAGGTCGCTTGGGTCAACGACTGTGTCCAGCCTAATACCTACTTATTATAAAAAACTCTTAAAATTCAGCAATCCAAGTTATAAAGCTAAAAGTACAATTAATTAAAACACATTTTTAACATTAAATGCAATTACAAGTTCTTAAACTCAAAGTACAACTAATTCAGCATTGCTTATTATAGTAAGAAATACAATTAAAACACAATTAATGTGATCAAAATATTTAATGTAGTCAATTAATTAACTGGTTAATAAATACAAGAGTTAATTTCATAAATGGTTCATGTGGTCTGTCGGGTTTAACAGGTTTAGTCCCTAAACTTTTTTTATAACGGATCCAGTGCCTGTGGTTGCGACCCATAACGGGTTTGGTCCCTGAGAAATGGTTTTCATATATTTTTTTTCTAAATATCTTTAAAATTTATACAAGTTTTCATACACACATTTTTATACACACATTTTTTATACATACGTTTTTAACTTTTTATATACATGTTTTTATACACACGTTTTTATACACATTTATACACATATTTTTATACACGTTTTTATACACATGTTTTTTATACACATGTTTTTATACACATACTTTTATACACACGTTTTTATACACACATTTATACGCATATTTTATACACACATTTTTATACACACGTGTGTATAAAAATATGTGTATAAATGTGTGTATAAATGTGCGTATAAATGTGTGTATAAAAACGTGTGTATAAAAGCATGTGTATAAAGCATGTGTATAAAAACATTGTGTATAATAAACATGTGTATAAAAACGTGTATAAAAATATGTGTATAAAAATATGTATAAAACGTGTGTATAAAAACGTGTATAAAAACATGTGTATAAAAACATGTGTATAAAAACGTGTATAAAAATATTGTGTATAAATGTGTATAAAAACGTGTGTATAAAAACGTGTATAAAAACGTGTATATAAAAACGTGTGTATAAAAAATGTGTGTATAAAAATGTGTGTATGAAAACGTGTATAAAAATAGTGTATAAATTTTAAAGATATTTAGAAAAAAAAAATTATAAGAAAACCATTTTTTTTTTTTTTTTTTTTTTTTTTTAGGGAAAAAAAATTGAGTTAAGTATAAACGGTCGTTAGTATAAAGGACTAACGATGCAAATGTTTGTTGAAAACGGTCGTTAGCTAACGGAAAAAACTAACGACAATTAGTCTCAGGGACCAAACCCGTTATGGGTTGCAACCACAGGGACTGGATCTGTTAAAAAAAAGTTTAGGGACTAAACCCGTTAAACCCAGCAGACCACAGAGACCATTTATGAAATTAACTCTAAATACAATTAATTCAGTTATTAAAACGCCCCTTACATAACAAATACAACTTATCAAGCATATTATACAACTAACTCAACACACAATTATTAAATGTCACAAATACAAATAATAAAGCACATTATACAAATATTCAAGTCCGAACGGGCAACGGGCCAAAAGGGCTCGAGCCCGAACGGGCACGAGATAAACGAAATTTTTGATATCCGTAAATTTAAATTGTCAAAAAGAGCATAATAAACTAAAATATATGATTCACTGAAAAAATTTATTTCAGGGTACCCTATGCTACAACGCGCGGGTACCCTGCTAGTGTTAACTAAAATATAGAATTTTAGTGATCTTATGCAATATCTTTTAACCGAATATTGTGATAGGGACAAATCATGTAGCTGTCAATTAGTGTAGCTTGATTTGTGGGATTTTACCCAAAATAACTTTTGTATTCTCCCTATTTATAGCCCATCGTTTGGCTATATCAAGCAAGCAATAACATTCTCTTATCTTACAAATCACTGTCTTTATCTTTCATGGGATCACAGTCACATCAATACCAATCCATCAAACCCTAAAATTCTAAACAGCCGATTCAATTGTTTTTTTTTTATCCAGTTTTCACAGGTTCTTTAATCATATTTACTATTGTATTGGTGATCCGTGCTAGGTCACGATCCATATATCGTCTGTTAATCATCTATAACGTGTTGGTGATTGTGCTAGGTCATTAATTCGCACGTTGTTATTGTGGTATTCGTGCTAAGGTCGCGAATAAATCATTACTAAACGTTTTCTTGTTACTGGTTATTTGTTTTCAGCCTCTACGATACAACACACCCTTATCACATTAACTAAACCCATAACACGACCCGTTGAAAATAAAGACATATGAGTTCCACTGAGGAGATAGTCTTGAAATTGTTAGGCAAAATGGGATTTATGGGACACAATACTACATCTTCTGTCACTTCCCATCACACCAATTATAATACTAATGGACCAACAGCCTACTCAACCAATCACAGCCCACTAAAGCCATTACCCATATCCTATCCAACCCACCCACAAAGCTCCGTGTACACACTCAACCCGCCACCAGGCTTTGGCTACCCAACAGCCCCCTCGGCCCAACTACATCAACCAGGCCCAACACCTTTTTACAGCCCAACCGGCTTTTATCCAGCCCAACCAACAACACCGCCACACCTCCCCATGCAACAACAAACTTACCCGGCCCAACTACATCCAACACTCCCAACAGCCCCTACCCCGCCTTCGGTTACTGTTCATCTGACCCCACCCGCATTAGCAGGTCCATCAACTCAATCTCCAGGACACGAGACTAATTTACCTCATGCTTTCACCGTCGGGACTCTTCATGACCCTACAACCGATGCCTGGAAAGTGGACATAGGTGCAAGCTCACATCTTAATGCTTTAGTTAATAGTCTTAGTAATGTTTTTAATACATGCATGTATCCGTCCGTCTCGGTTGGTGATGGGCATTCTATTCCTGTCACCAATACGGGTCGTAGCATTTTGCCAACTCCCTCTCGACCACTTTACTTAAATAACGACCTTATTACCCCTCATATTGTCAAAAATCTAATATATGTTCGTCAGTTTGTTTGTGACAACAATTGTATTGTTGAATTTGATCCTTTTGGATTTTCTGTTAAAGATTTCATGACACGTCGGGTGCTTCTCCGATGTGATAGCACGGGGGACCTTTATCATGTCACAGCTCCGTCTCCCATTCCTCAAGCTCTCCTAGTCAGTCAACATACGTGGCATCAGCGTCTTAGACATCCAGGAAGTGAAGTGTTACGTCGTCTAGTTTCAAATAATTTCATTTCATGTAATAAAGAGAAGCCTCCCGTGGTTTGTCATGCCTGTCAGCTTGGAAAACACGTTAGACTTCCATTTGCTAGTTCCAATATTGTCGTTAATGCTTGTTTTGACATCATTCACTCGGATGTATGGACTTCACCAATTCCGAGTCTTTCGGGTTTCAGGTATTATGTATTATTCTTGGATCATTATTCGCATTTTGTTTGGGTTTATCCTTTAATTAACAAATCTAACTTTTTATCTAAATTTGTAATATTTCGTAATTATGTTCACACTCAATTTAAGTGTGAAATCCGGTCCTTTCAGTGTGATCATGGTGGTGAATTCGACAACCGTAACCTATATACACTTTTTGCCGACAAGAGCATTCAGTTTCGTTTTTCATGCCCCAAAACATCACAACAAAATGGCAAGTCTGAACGGATGATTCGCACCATCAATAATCTCATTCGGACCTTGCCTTTTCAAGCCAACCTTCCACCAACATTTTGGGTTGAAGCTCTCAATATGGTTGTTCACTTACTCAATATCTTGCCCTCAACTGCTATTGCCAAAGAAATCCCTTACACCCGACTGTTTGGCCAAAACCCGGATTATAGCCTTATACGCACATTTGGCTGCTTATGTTATCCCCACTTATATAGTAATCACAAACTTGAACCATGTGCCACACCCTCCAATCCTCCATCCATTTGGGTCAAGCTTCAAATCATCGTTGGTATCGTTGCCTCGAATTAAACACAAATAAAATAATCATTTCTCGCCATGTAACCTTTGATGAAACTGTTTTTCCATATGGCACTTCTAAACCAACATCGGCACCCAAATAAATTTTTTTGGATGACTCACCCGATATAAATCCTTCATTCATTCCATCCACCCCCGTTGTGCAACCCAGTATGCCTCAACCTACAAACGAGCCAACAACACCAATTCCCACCAATCCCAATACAGCCCAACATGATACAGCCCATGACCCATCACCATCCCCATCACCACCCGCCGCCCAATAGCATACACCAAATCCATCACCACCCGCGAACCAACACCAACACATTATCCCGGAACCTCCTCACAACCCAAACCCTGTCTCGATTCATCCCATGGTCACACGATTTCGTGTCGGGACTAATCGTCCTACTGAGCGTCTCAATATGCACGTGTCTTCGGTTTCACCATTACCAAAAACCTATCGTGATGCGTTTACTGATCCAAATTGGCAAAATGCTATGCATGATGAATACACTGCACTTATTATGAACGAAACTTGGACTCTTGTGCCTAAGCCCACGAACACCAACATTATTCACTCTATGTTGGATTTTTCGCCATAAGTATTTGGCTGATGGCACTCTTAGTTGCTACAAGGCTCGTCTTGTGGCGAATGGTAGTAATCAATTAGAGGGGGTTGATGTAGATGAGACATTTAGTCCGGTGGTTAAACCGGGCACTATTCGAACTGTTCTGAGTTTAGCTACTTCTCGACATTGGCCGATTCATCAACTTGATGTCAAGAATGCTTTCTTACATGGTGACTTATCTGAGACAGTTTATATGCATCAACCTCCGGGGTTTCGGGATCCAGTGCATCTGGATTATGTGTGTTTATTGCAGCGGTCTCTGTATGGGCTCAAGCAGGCCCCTAGAGCATGGTTTCAGCGATTTTCATCTTATATCACTCGGGTTGGGTTTTCTCATAGCCGTTGTGACTCATCATTATTTATATTCAGACAGAGGACGGATATTGCTTATCTATTGCTGTATGTTGATGATATCGTGCTCACTACTTCTTCTGAGACCTTGTTACAGTAGATTACTCATTCTTTGCATCAGGAGTTTTCAATGACAGATCTTGGTCCACTTAATTATTTTTTGGGCATTTCAGTTACACGAGATTCTTCAGGGTTGTTTTTATCTCAGAAGAAATATGCTATAGAGGTTTTGGAGAGAGCACATATGCTTAATTGTAACCCTTGTCGGACTCCTGTTGATACTGAGTCCAAACTGGGGGATGATGGTGATCCGGTATCTGACCCGACTTTATATCGGAGTCTATTAGGTTCTCTACAGTATCTTACATTTACCAGACCTGATATATCTTATGCAGTTCAGCAGGTTTGTCTTCATATGCATGATCCTCGGGAGCCTCATTTCTCTGCTCTTAAAAGGATCTTGAGGTATGTTCAGGGTACTCTGGATTATGGCCTGCAATTATTTTCCTCATCTACTACAGATTTGGTTGCATATTCTGATGCTGATTGGGCTGGTTGCCCCACTACACGAAGATCGACTTCAGGATATTGTGTATTTCTTGGCAACAACTTACTCTCCTGTCCTCTAAGCGTCAGCCGACGCTCTCTCGTTCTAGTGCAGAGGCCGAGTATCGTGGTGTTGCCAATGCTGTTGCCGAGACTTGTTGGTTACGGAACTTACTTCGTGAGTTACACACCCCATTATCTTCCGCTACGCTTGTCTACTGTGATAATGTTAGTGTTGTCTACTTATCTTGTAATCCGGTTCAGCATCAGCGTACGAAGCACATCGAGATAGACATTCACTTTGTTCGCGACTTGGTTGCTACTGGTCAGGTTCGGGTTCTACATGTTCCTTCGCGCTATCAGTATGCGGACATCTTCACGAAAGGATTGCCATCCGCTTTGTTTGAGGAATTTCGTTCTAGTCTCAGCGTCCGATGTTCTACCGCTTAGACTGTGGGGGAGTGTTAACCGAATATTCTGATAGGGACAAATCATGTAGCTGTCATTATGTTTGTGATAGGGACAAATCATGTAGATGTCAATTAGTGTAGCTTGATTTGTGAGATTTTACCCAAAATAACTTTTGTATTCTCCCTATTTATAGCCCATCGTTTGGCTGTATCAAGCAAGCAATAATATTCTCTTATCTTAGATATCACTGTCTTGTATCTTTCAATATCTACTATTTATTTAGCTTTTCTTTACTAAAAAGGAGAAAAAAATCTCTATAAATATGATATCGATATCGACGATCAATCGTCCATGCGTGAAGTCAATATGTTCAACCTCAACTCATATGTTGGACTCCTTAGTCGGTCTCCTGACGTTCGCTTCGTCTCGAAAATCAATACAACCACTCATTATTACAAGATATTAGGTGTTGAAAACAAGTGTTCTGCTGAAGACATAAAATGCGCCTACATGACAAAGTGGTCAATAACGATAAATCATCTTAACATAAACAAAACCCCTACTTCGGATGAGGCAATCAAGAAAATCGAACAAGCGTATAAGTGTCTGGTTGATCATGACTTAAGGAGATGTTATGATAAGAAACGCAAAGAGGAATAGGATCGATTTGAAATGCGTTGTTGGGAAAGCATGGCATTTTTAGGTTGTTTTGGGTTCTTTGCTTTTTTCTTCGGATTAGTGTATTTTCACAGTTTTCCTTATTCTTTGAAGATGTACTCTGATTATAAGGTGCCGATGATGACTAATGAGCAATCGGTACCGTTGGCTGCTAAGTGGCGCCATGGCCACAAGCCCATCTCAACCGACGGCGCACGGTACCGTGGGTGGCACCATGGTGGCCAGCCCACGCCGTGGGATTTTTTTTTTGCCCAAAAATTCGAGTTTTTGTGTTTGTATGTTGCAGGTTTTAACGCAAGGAAGAAGGAAGAAGATGGGAATTTTTTTGTCCAAAAATTCGAGTGTTTGTGATTTTATTTTGCAGGTTTTGACGCAAGGAAGAAGGAAGAAGATGGGATTTTTTTTATTTTTTATTTTTTCACTTTAAACCTTGTTGTTTTATAAATTTACATTATTTGCCCTTGTTAATGTTTTTCTTGCACCATTAGTCCTTTTTGTTTACACCGTTAGTCCTTATTTATATTAATGTATTTTTTTTTTTATTTTTTATTTTTTAAATTAATGAAGTTTATTTTAGTTTATATTGTGTATGTTTTATTTTATGTAAAAAAAAAAAAAAAAAAAAAAAAAAAAGGACGACGGCACCACATTTTCTGGTGCCATAGGATTTCTGGTGCCATAGAGATTTTTGCTGACGTGGCAGGCATTTTTTTACCATGGCTTGTGGGTACCGAATGCTGACTAATGAATATGGAATTGAGTTTTATGTGAAATCAACGAGGTACTTTGATATGGTTTACCCTTTTGGTACTAGTGCACGAGCAGATATTGAGAATAATATCATCAAAGAGTACATAAGTATGGTCCGGTATGAGTGTGGTTCTGAACTCAAGCGACGTGAACAACGGAGAGACTTTCCAACTCCCCACTGTGACAAGTTACAAAGCATGGGAATGCTTGAACAAGGTTAGCTCGACTGATTTTATAAATGTTGAGTTTTTTTTTTTAGAGAATCAAATCAAATATATATTATGGTGTGATTCGAGGTTAAAATAGTTTTTTTGATGTTTTATCGAGTGTTATGGAATGTTTGCATCTGAATTTTGATATTTACTTAATTTCCTCTTTGTATTGATGAATAAGATGGTTAGTTAATCATCAAATCTGAGTGTTTTTATCATTATAAAGAATTAGTACATTCTAGTGAATAACTATTGAATCTATTTTTTTCACTAGAGATGTTTGAACAACCGCAGATAAAATTTCCGAGATAGCTAAAGAGCAAAAAGAAGAACATGTTGATCATACACAAAGCAATGTGGAGGAATTGGAAGAAATATGTGTGGGTGAATCCAGTACAAAGTCATACGACAAGTGTTCCAAGTGAAGCAGAATCCAGCATAGATCATAATAGAAAAACTGAGGAATTAGCAACAAAAACATTCAATTCAGTCCATGATATTCAAAGGGATAGAGAGGAGCTTCGTAAAAAACTTAATGCCGAGATGAAAAAAGTCCTTGGTTTGAGTGCTCGTGAGCGTAACAAGGCTGTACGTATGCTTGCACACGATTTGATGGTGATCTTTTTTACGGTTGAGGACGAAGACAGATTAAATTGGATATTATATATGTTTGATGACATCGTTTAACAAGTTATGATGATTTGCAGTATATTGTTAAGTGATACAGTAAAACTATAAATTGTTGTTAAGTTTTTGGAGTTAATGAGACACCTTTTGATAAATATTTTTTACTAAAATGGTTCGAATGTGATTTAATATTATCCAATGAGGTGAACAAGCAATCTTTAAAGAACAAAAGAGTCAATCCCGTCCATTGATTTCATTTTTAGTATATAGGATCCAATGGTTGTGATCATATAAAAATTCAAAATATTTAAAATAACCCTTACAAAATCTACTTGTTTCTCTATCAACAAAAACACACACAAACACGCACTAACCACCAGTTAACCGGAAAATCACACAACGCCTTCATATGCCAAACACGACGCTAGTCTCACCGTCGCTAAATACACATGTGGTGGTATCCTTTCACACGCACCCCACGCACCATCGTAATCCTCCTCCACGTCATCAATATACATAGTCCGGTTCTCAGCTTTCTTCAGTATCATCGACCAGTTCGGCACGTCAACCAGAACCGACGCGAAAACTAATTTTCGAACCTCACGCGCCGGTTTCCGGTGAAGGTGGTTTTGTCACCAGAAAGTGATCGAATTATTTTTCATGTTTATAGATTTGACTCTAGTTGGTGCAGACAACTTGTTACCATTAACAAATGAAAGTATTTGTATTTTGTAGAGGTGATGTGGCAGACATCTTTATTGTGTAGGTTTAGTTGAGATCGGCTTTTAGTTTTTCATTAGGCTTCCCACAACCATGATGTCCGGATAAGGCTAAAATATAACAAAACAAAAGGAATAGATTTCAAGTAGATAAGGTGGACCTACATTGGTTTTCCATCTAGGAATTAACTTTAAGATTTGTGTTTTGACTGTTGAGTAGCAGTTGTCATTAGACTTTTTAACACGGATCAAATTTGATTGTATTTTAATATGAAATGGAGTAAATCAAGCGTGATTTTGTTTTTGTAGTGTTTTGTTATAAAAAAAATGTAAATCACGTATGATTTGCTCTTTGTTGTTGTAAACTGAAGCAAATTTGATTGAAATTTATGAGAGAATCACACGTGATTCACCAAAGAATCATATACTAGTAGGATTTTGTACAAATCAAATGTGATTGTTGTAAAAGAATCTTAGAACTAACAAAGAGTGTACATTTTAATATTATTTTTTTTTTATGCATAATCACATGTAATATTATGGCAAATCTAAATAGAAGCACACGTAAATCACTTGAGATTTATATTTTTCATAACAAAACAATACAACAACATAATCACTCGTGATTTGGTGGATCACGTGTGATTCTAGTAACCACTTGCCATCAAAACAATTGATGAATTCCTAATAATACACACCGACTCCAAAATCTAAATAATTAACCTTTCTCACATGACTTTAAATTATCACATGAAAATCACATGTGATTTTAGCCGGCTCGCAATGTCGAGTCGGAAACCCAGGTTACAAAAAATAATCACATGTGATTTCATAAGTCACATGTGATCTTTAAAGTAATAAATCATGTGTGATCTTCAATATCAAATCAACGTATTTCTTCCTTTTATAAAACAAATTCGTGAAAAAACAAACTAAGGAGATAGTTCTAGAAATTGTAGATCTAGAAGATCATGTACAAGATATTGCAAGTAAAATTACGTATGATTCTTTTCTTGTATGTTTTGTCATGAAAAATGTAAATCACGTGTGATTTACTTTTTGTTGTTATAAACTAAAACACATGTGATTCTATTTTAATCAAAAAATGAGTAAATCATACATGATTCTTTTCTTTTTTTTGTTATAGAAAATGTAAATCACGTGTGATTTACTCTTTGTTGTTATAAACTGAAACACATGTGATTATGTTTTAATCTAGAAAGGAGTAAACCACACGGGATTATGGTTTTTTTGTTGGGTTTTGTTCTGGAAAAATGTAAATCACATGTGATTTATATAAAATCTCATGTGATTCTTTGGTGGATCACGTGTAATTTATATAAAATCTCATGTGATTTTTTGATAGATCACATGTGATTCACTCATAAAATCTAAAATCTCATAAAATCATGTCACATTCAGCTTTACACTATTTAAAATCACACTAAAAGATAAAAAATATTAAAAGAAAAAAGGTTCCAAATAGCCATTATTACATTCTGATTCATTTCTCTTTCCTAACTTTTTTTGTCTTGACTTAGTAAAGTCATTATCCACCATTTCATTTTAATGCAAAAGGTTTGGTGAGCCTATAATTCCTTTACTTACTCTTGTCCAACAAAGTGATTTACCACCTTTAAACCCACATGTAACTATTCCTTTTCTTTTGAACAATCTTCAATTTCTCATATTCCCAAATGTTGCAACGGTATAGGGCATGATATTTGTGTTCAAGCTAGAAAAAATATATATTCCGATCAACAACAACCGCAACAAATCTGAATCTAATCAAACTTCTAATAATAGAAAACGTCATGGTTCTCTCGTTCCATCGCCAACACTCTCCAACTCAACAACGATGAAGACGATGACGTCACATCTCAAAAACCACAACAAATCAAAGATGAAACAATCAGATGAAGAATCACCATAAACACCAGGCAGAGGTGTTAAAGAGAACTTATCGGAAATCACCAATAACCCTAACTCGCCAGTTTTGGGGCACCACTTCCTTCCCCGCTCCTCCGTCGGAACAATCGCTACAGTCGCCGAAAACTGATGAGAGTAAATGAGAGCAGTCTGTGTGAAATGAAAGAAATGAGACGGGTCAGTTACACCGCACCCTAAGAGAGATATTACAAAAATGCCCTTCAGTAATTAATTATATTAAAATGACAATTAATCTGCACCTTTAGATTTAAAAAAGATAAACAGTTGAGATCAAACGATTTGTTCTTTAGAAAAATCTTGTTCTGTACGGAACTTTTGTCATTATCCAATTACCTAAAATTTATTTTTACTGGTTGTTTGATCATTACAAAAAATAAATAAATAAATAATATAATAAAAATAATAATAATAATAATAAATGATGTACATCTGCCATATTGAGATTATCTTAAAAACCAAAAAAAAAACAATAAATATAAATAAAATAAAATAAAATTGAACAAGGCTTATCTAGTTATCTTAATTGATTATAGGATCTTCAGTTCATATGTTGGACTCCTCAGTCAATCTCATGATGTTCCGTTGGTCTCGAAAATTAATACAACCAATTATTGTGTTGAAAGCAACTGTTCAGTTAAAGAGATTAAGATTGCTTACATGAAACGGTCATTTGTAATTAACTGCGACAAAGATAAAATCCCTGGTTCCGATGAGGCAATCAAGAAACTCGACCAGGCATTTAAGTGTTGGTCGATCATGACTCAAGGGCGTGCATGCTATGATAAGCAGGAACAGAAACGTATTGATATACTGGCACTTACATGTTTTCTTGTTTATTGTTGTATTCTGTGATTGCGGGATTGTACATTGCGATGTATGATGCAGACTTTGGAGATGTACAATGATTATAAGATGCCGATCGATGATGACTGATAAATACGGAATTGAATTTTATGTGAGATCATCTAGTGATTTTGACGAGAAATACCCTTCTGCAGGTACTTGTGCACGTGCTGATATTGAGGACAATATCATCAAAGAGTACGTAAGGAAGGTCGAGAAAGATTGTGATGTTGAACTCAGTAGACGTGAATGTCGCAGAGACTTTTCAACTCCCCACTGTGACAAGTTACAAAGCATGGGAATGCTTGAACTAGGTTAACTCTACTGATTTTAAATACTAATTAACTTTGTTTCTGTAGAAAAAACTATCTATTAATTTTTGGTTTACTTGTTGGAATATTATGTTGATTTTGTTGAGTAATAAAATGTTTGTTTTGATAACTAAGATGCTAAGTGATCATGATCAATTAAATTTGACTCTATTTAACCATTTATCATTATAAAGAACTAATCACAACAACAACGACATACCCAATTCCGGGTACGTATGGGGGAGTTAGAATGTAGACATATCCTACTACTACCCAAGGATAAACCCGGGAGAATGCTTCCATAAAGACGTACGGGTAAGTGTACAAGTTAGAGTGGTCAGATATATGTGCATGTGTGAATTGAAGTGTGCAAATAACAAAGACAAGGAGTCTAAAAGACAAGTGTGCGTTGTTTTCACGACTGTGAGACTCATATAGAGGATGCGACCAAGATGTCAGTAGAGTCGCGAATGGATTTAAGATGAAAACTCGGGTGTGTAAAAAATGCAAAGAATCATGCATGCATGCAACAAACTTTTAACTTCTCCTGGACATGATTAATTATTGGTGACAACAACGGCTCAAGAGAGGCCAAATAAAAGACATCAGCACAAATTAATATCAGATAGTTACGAGCCATCACAATCTCCTCCTATCATTTGTGCATAGTGGTGACAGATCAACGTGTCCCTGCTCCTTTCCCGTTTTCATACTCCAACGAATGTAATGAACGAAGTACTTCCACTCATTCTTACGTATCTCAGCCATTTGAACCTTGGTTTCGTAAATACAGGATAAGCGACTACTTTTTCACCGTCGGAGAAGATATTTGAATTTGAATCAGGACGGCGGCGGTTTGCAGTGGTTCTGTTGCCGCCCGTGGTGGAATCGTCGCCCGTATATGGCGAGTATGTTTAGCCATATAATGGGCTGGACCTAGCCGGGTTTAACCGTGTAATGGCCGGACTTAGCCGGGTCCAGCCGTATAACGACCAGATCTAGCCGGGTTTAGCCGTGTAATGGCCGGACCTTGCAGGGTCTAGCCCTATAATGGCCGGACCTAGCCGGGTTTAACCGTGTAATGGCCGGACCTAGCCAGGTCTAGCCATATAATGGCTGGACCTAGCCGGGTCTAGCCGTATAATGGCCGGACCTTGCCAGGTCTAGCGGTATAGTGGCCGGAAAAATGAGTTATGATTGAGGGATGTATAAAGAACTAATACGTTTATATTTGAATCGATTTTTTACTCTATAGGGAGATGTTTGACAAACTGCAGAAAAAAGTTCTGAAACAGATAAAGAACATGGTATTCCTAAACAATGCAATGTGGAGGAATTGAAAGCAAAACATGTTGCGCGATGATCCAATACAAGGTCCCACATTTGCTCCTGTTGGAGTATTTTTCTTATCAATGAAGAATCAGTTGTTGTTTTTACTGAATAAGCAGAATTAAGCATACATCGTAATAGGAAAACCGAGGAAGCAACAGAAACATTCAACTCGGTCCATGATATTCAGAGGGATAGAGAGGTGCTTCGTAAAAAACTTCACGCCGAAATGAAAAAAGTATTGGGTTTGACTGCCCGTGAACGTAAAAAGGCTGCACGGATATACTTGCACAAGCTGAGGACTTGATGGTGATCTTTTTCATGGTTGATGACAGAAAGAGTGTAGCTAGTTTGTTTTTCCCATAAACACTTTTTTCCTCTTTTCACTTCTTTTATCTACGAGAGGGCAGAGGTTTATGTCTGTTTTTTTGCAGACATAAGTGCTTATTTTCACTTCTTTCCTCTTCTAAATTTCAGACATTATCTTTTACTTCTTACCTCTTCTTTCACAAACCCTACATCTCCTTCTTAATATCCATTTTTATACGTTTCGTCAGTTTTTATACGTTTTCATATGTTTTTTTACGTTTTCGTACGGTTTTATAGATTTTCGACCGTTTTTTACGTTTTCGTCTGTTTTTTTACGTTTTTGTCCGTTTTTTACGTTTTAGTCCGTTTTCTTCCGTTTACGTCCGTTTTTTTACGTTTTCGTTCGTTTCCTTACGTTTTTTCCGTTTTCGTCTGTTTTTTTTACGTTTTCGACCGTTTTTTTACGTTTTCGTCTTTTTTTTTTTACGTTTTCGTCCGTTTTTTGTGTTTTTGTCATTTTTTTTTTACGTTTTTGTCCGTTTTTTCACGTTTTCGTCTTTTTTTTAACGTTTTCATCCGTCTTTTTACGTTTTCGCCTGTTTTTTTACGTTTTCGTTTTTTTTTCTTTTTCGCCTTTTTTTTTACTTTTTCGACCGTTTTTTCATGTTTTTGTCTGTTTTTTACGTTTTCGTCTGTTTCCTTATGAAAAAAGTACTTCAGTAGCACAAAAAACAAACATTCTTCTACAATGCAGATGAAAACTTTAGATGTGCAAAAAAAAAAAATACTTCAATAGCACAAAAAAGATGCTAGTGAAAAAGAAAAAAAATGAAGAAAAAAGAAAGAAGTACTTCAATAGCACAAAAAACAAACGGTCTTCTTCTTGCAGATGAAGAGCTTCATATGTACCTCTTCTTCTGCAGACATGGTTTGCAGATGAAGAGGTAAAAGCTCTGAAAAAACAAACGACACCTAAATTGGATATTAGATATGTTTGATGACACCATTTAACAAGTTTTGATGATTTGCTCTTTTTGTTTATGTACTGGCTGCCGTAAAGCTTTATATTGATAGCTATTTTGTTTAGTTTTTTTGGAGGTAATGAAACACTCTTTGATAACTTACATTTTTAAAGATGTTATCTATTGATTTACGTATTATGTTTTGTTGAAAATTGAAGTTTTTTTTTTGTGTTTGAGACATGTTTATTGCATATGATCATATATTTTTGTATATGTTAAACAATAATTTTTTTTCACGTTATACAATCTGAAGAAAAGATTCATAGTGAAAAATTCGTTAGAACAGACGGAATAGATTGTGCAATTAGAAATGTAAATGTAACAAACTACACAATAACTGCAACTCTTTTGCTCCCATTAAGTAATACTCGTAATCATTAAGTCATACAGTCACATATGAACAACCCAACAACATGTAGCTACTAATATACAGTAAGGTGAAAATTTGCATATTGTAAACACATGAGTGAGTATCTTGAACTCAACACTATCAAAATCACATATACTTCTTCAACTATAGATCTTATAGTTCTTTTAGTCCTTATTTGATGGCACGCCGACGAAACTTGCAAAGAGCGCCCAGATTGGTATGATATACCATATTAAAGACTGTTTACAAACGAAAAAGAGAGCATCATCAAAGAACAAGGATGAACAGAACAATGATGATAAAAACAAGACATTCAGAGCTATTGAGAATTTCATCTATAAACCTCATCTTGGAACCGGAGTAGTAAACCGTCCTCATTGCTGCATATGCTAATAGAAGAAACGACTTTGTCATGACGACGAAGAGCAAACTGACGATGGTGAGAAGAGATAAAAACAAGAAGTTGATCTCCGTTTCATCGATTCTTAAAGGAAGAGAATAAGAAAGAAAAAAGTTTACCATAGGTGCAAGGACATATCTGGGCTCAATTAAGACTCTCATTTTTTTTCTTGTTATTGTATTGAGCTGACAAAATAAAATGTGACATGTTTGAGTTGTTTATAT
Source organism: Artemisia tridentata subsp. tridentata (assembly GCA_021014915.2). NCBI lineage: Eukaryota > Viridiplantae > Streptophyta > Magnoliopsida > Asterales > Asteraceae > Artemisia > Artemisia tridentata. The sequence goes on along the minus strand of CP139501.1, from coordinate 305,390,645 downwards.
GGGACAAGTCAGCCGTACTTTTTTTAATGAAAATTTATTTGATTAATTATTAAGGGGGTCAGATAAGCTTTTTGTACTACTCGTAGTTTGTACCACAAAAAGAGGGGTTCAATTAAGCGGTTTTGAAATGAGTGCAAGAATCTTCTTGTTAACAAAAGTGCCAATTCAAAAAGAGCGGGTTCAATTAGGTGATTTTGTTGATTGGACCTTGCTTTTTCTAGACAGCTACAAAGCACCCCTTCAAGTTTATGTATTAACCCAAACAGACCTTCAAGTTGCTAAATATTCATATAAGGGCCTTTTTCTGTCTACAAATCTGATGCAAAAACAAGTGTCAAGGTCTATTATACTACAGTAGTAAACATTAATATAGCTAACTAACTTGAAGGTGGCCATGGAAGGGTCGGAAACTGTCACCGGGATACCCCCCAATTAGGCCGCATACATCTACTGGGTAACCTAAACAAGGAAAACCTCATCCGTTTGTATATTGTTAATCAGTTCCTTTATATCATATTAAAAAATATATATATATAAAACTCCTGAAGAACGCTTAAGATGCAAACTCAGAATAATAACTGCATATCATCTTGTCTGTTCATGTATGTATAAAATAAATAAAATGCTGATCAAAATAACAACTACCATGATCAAGCCATATCGTGTAATGGGTAAATGATGCCTTTGAATCCATTAAAAAGAAAAGATTAACAAGGCTCTAGACGAAGCAATAAAGAGAAAAAAAAACACTTTCTTCTATATAATATGAATTTATAAATTTAATGTCAAAATGATAAAATCTGGAAAAGTAAAGAACCTAGGTTTATGTAGAAACTTTGTTAACCCTTCGAAATGAGAAAGATACTGGTTTTTCCAAGACAGATACGTTTATGTTGTTCCAAACATCTGGTACAGTGGGAAGTGTAGCAATTTTTTCTGCAATTTCCATGTCTTCGGGAAGAACATATCCAAAAACCGTATATGACTTTTTCCATTCTTCATGATTTGCTAGACTGATAAAGAATTCTGGGCCGGAACCGATCCATGCTACCGAACCCCTTTGGATGATCGGACATTCTTCTGTTGGTATTTTATTAAATAAAACACCTTCTGCTTCAAGTGTGCCTTGAACCAATGCAAATGGAGGTCCAAAAGGGGCCTGAGAAAGAGGTTCTGGATCAGAAACTATTACAAAACCCGTATTTTGAATTTAAAGGTTAAAGCTTTATTAAAATCCAAAACAAATATATCATCTCAATAACTACTCATCAAGAATAAATTTAAAGATTCAAGCTTTTCTCTATGGATCACAAGTTATATGAACTCCCCTTGTAACAAGGACATTGACACAAGGTAAAAAAAATTGCCCTTTAAAGGTCAAACTTTTTTTACGAAATTTTAAACTAATATAATTGTATAATTACTTGTAAGGTTAAATTTATAGATTTAAACTTTTGTTGAGTTTTTAAGGACTTAATGACTTATAAAGCATTTTGAAGGCTTATAGAAGTCTTACAGAGTTCAAGTGATTTCCTTCAGAATCCCAAGACTGACCACGACCTTCGGCTCGATAAAACTGGCAACCCGCACAATGACGCATTGTCAACAACTCAAGAATGTACATAACTGAACGTGGGGCACATTCTGGGAGGAGCTGCATCAAACCATGTAATTTTAGCATAACGTATGGAAAAAGAAAATGATGAAACGCAACAATTCACTGTAAAAAAGCATATTCTGTTTCTCTCTTTACGGGTATTACTCCAATATCAGTCGCTTTTAGCATTTACTCCATCTACATGATCGATACAGCTCGACTATTAAGGTTTAATGTATCAATAAACAAACTCAAAATTTGATAGTGATTCCTCATAAAATTTCTAGAAATTTTTTAAGTAATGAGTTTGAAATATATTTTTAGCCTTACGCATCACCATTTGTGTTAAATGAACAATAAAATCAATATAAGTTTGAATCCGGAAATTACAAAGTTTGGCCTAGGTTATCAGCATAGCATATGACATACAAATTTTGGAAGATTTTACAGTTGCCACTTACTTTTATGTGAAGAGTACCATACTGCGTCTCCATTTTCACAATGCCCTGCAAAGACAAAAGAAAAGAAGAATAAACTCAGCACATTCAGTTAATCGGACGAAACCGAAGCTAACAAGATACACAAGTACTTAAATTTTGTACAGTAACCTTGAGATACATGTGTATTAATCGAAAGCTAATACTGAAAACGTTTATGACATTGGGTAACTTTAGTCAACTTTTTTCGCCTTGCTTATGGTATATAAGCCAGCAAGAAGATAGTAGAGACTGCATTTGATTTGATGTCAAACAGTCTGCTATTTTGCTTAGAAGTTTATTTAAATTCGTAAAACTTGATTGATAACCAAATCGTACTTAAGTATTTGTGCAACAAGAGGAGATATTTTTGCCATCAAGCTTTGAAAAATCTTTATTGGTTGCAGACTGAGAACTGATTTTTATTTATCTCACAAGTCAAAATTCCTGAAATATTATTTTGTGTACCACAAAAATCCATGGATTGACAGTGCTCAAGGCGAAGTAGCTGTACAATATGAAATCACAAGGCAGAAAAATGGTATCTATATGTAGAAAGATTGTGTTAATGTTAAGCCGGAATAGGTCTTAAGTCTTAACCAGTGCTCAATCAAAAGCACTAGGCATCAGAACTATTGTGGGTTTCATACTTTCATGGACTGTATATATTAGCCGCTGTGTTTGAGATTACCTCGCCTTTTCCGTAAATAAGGCCAGAAGTCCAAATGGTGTTCTCTCCTGCATCTTGCTTATCTGGAGCCAAAGGATCCTTTTGTTTCTTCAACCAACACTATGCCAAAAAAATACAACCATTATTCTCAATTTTCAAACATTAGTTCAGTTATCCATTTGTTTACACCATTTTCTTTATTGGGTCCCATCACAATTCGGTTTGAAACAAGTAAATGAACCGACATTCACATCTTAGTCTATCAACAACCTGCTTAAGATGAAGTAGAGCATTAAAATCCTAAATGATCTGATTTAATTAGGTCATTTAACATTTTGAAATATTTATTTTACCTTATACGAGGTATCAATATCCCAAAGACGTGACTATAGGTCCCATTGACATGATGTGAAGAAAACTATGAAGGGACCACACATTTAAGCATGGTGAAGGGAGGTAAATGGTGTGAAGTTGTAACTCTTTTATGATAGATTATACCTTTGTTAATATATGGTGATGAAGCAAACACTAAACCGAAATGCAACAAAACATTCAAATAATTACAACACGATTTAGCAGAGAAAACCTCAACATGAGACTAAAAACCATGATGTCAGATACCACAGCACAACATCAGCATGCAAATGTACTATCAAACGAAGGATTAATGAGTTATAGACCACAATTCACAATTACATGCACAACCACATTTGCATAGAACAAAAAGATGAACTTGATATTTTGTGCCTACATACATTTACAGCTGCTGATAAACCTATAACATATTAACATGTGATCTTAAACTAGGTATAAAGTACAACTCCAAAAATGTATCCTATTAAGTTTTCACCCAAGCAAAAACTTGAAAATTATTACATAAGAATATATTCCATCCTCAATAGTATTGTAAGTCAAGGACGATTAAGGGTCTAGCAACAAACGTTAACCTAAAAAGTATTGTAAGTCAAGGACGATTAAGGGTCTAGCAACAAACGTTAACCTAAAAATAAAAAAACATCACTTAATATACCAACCAACCAAAAATGTCATGTTTAAAATGATAACCAAAGTCAACCATTCTCAACTAACTTAAAACACTTGTAAGTTGTAACATACTCAACTTCAATTTCACTTTTCAACAATTTAAAACACAAACAATCATCACAATTCAATTGAACAACAATCTCAATTCTAATTATAAAAAAAAAGAGTCAAATATCAAAAGTCAAACTTAAAACTCACCTCACCATATTTTGACCCACAAGCATCAGGATTACCACAAAACACCCAAGAGTCACACAAACAAGGCCCATCTTTACCATTACACATAGCTTTACAAGCATCACAACACTCAACTGAAGAATTAAACTTAAAATCTGAACCCCATTTAACAGCAGCACCCCATAACTCAAAATGATCCATCCCTCTACAACACCCTCCATTATTATCAACCAATTCAACAGAATCATTTTCAGAAACTGATAGAAACTGAATCTTTTCACTGGGTCTCAAAATCACAGACATGAACATATAAACAAGAAAACAAGAAAACAAACCCATTAACAGGAGACCCAGTGGGACCCACCTAGTGGGTTCTGAGTCGATCTGTCTTCGACCCATTTGAGATTTATCAGTGATGAACAAAACCCAGAAAGGATTTTGATTGATTCACAAAACCTATGGAGTAATAATTATGATTGATTTTGGTTTGCTGTCAACTTTGACCAAAAAAGTCAAAGGACATGTAAATGCATAAGTAATGGCATTTAAATTTAGGAAAGTTGGTGGTGAGTATATGCGCAGACATGAAGGAAACTGATACAATAATAATGGTTTTTTTACGTGTTTTGCAAAAGAGGAGGAAACTGATACAATAATAATGGTTTTTTTATACGTGTTTTGCAAAAGAGTGTTTAAGTTACGTTAAACAATTTGTTTTTTTTTATATTTAAAATAATTATATATTTAATGCATAATAAATAAATATAAAAATTAATTTAAATATATACTACTTTTTATTTAATAAAGTTCAAATTTTCTTTTATATTGATATTAAAGTTGCCCAGTGAACATTGTTTATAAGAAAAGAAAATTCAATGATGCACGATTTTGGATGTAGGGTAATGGAAATAAAGTGGTGTCAAAAACCTAACACGATTGTTGTTGCGTTGTATTGGTCAATGAAAGCTTATGGATCATTGCTAAATTAATGTTTGAAGAAAACAAGGACAATTTGGCCATGTGCTTGTGGAGTTTGCAGGGATACTTTTTGGCTATGTGATTTGTCTATCGCAAAAGGGAAGGTTATTTAAGCCCCCTATTTATACTTGGCCCATCTTATCCAAACCCCCCTTAGGGGGTGTTGATTTTTTCCCCTGTTGTCGCCGCTTGTATTATCTGCTTTGTCAGGTTATACATTCCACCAAAAGTAGCCGGACTCCACATAATAGAGGGGGGGGGGGGGGTGTAGATAATAGAGGCCTTTAGTTTTATACAAAGCAAGCCCCCTAGTGGGCTAGGGTTTAAAGTATGTATTTGTTTTATTTTGTTTTGTGTAATGTTTATTTGTTATGTTTTTATGTTATCTAATTTGTATTCGTCTGACGTAACGTAAACACATTAAACAACTACAAAAACAACTGTTATTATTCAATTAAACAATAACACGTTAACGTAAACACATTAAACAACTACAAAAACAACTGTTATTATTCAATTAAATAAGAAAAATAATTTTTTTTATTTCGAAATTAATTTTTTCTGAAATAATGTTTTTTAGAAAAATAATTTTTTTTATTTCGAAATTAAAATTTTTTTTCCATTTATTTTTTCTGAAATAATTTTTTTTAGAAAAATATTTTTTTTTAATTTTTTTTAGAAAAATAAATTTTTTTTTATTTCGAAATTAATTTTTTTTTTCCATTTATTTTTTCTGAAATAATTTTTTTTAGAAAAATATATATATTTTTTTAATTTTTTTAGAAAATTTTTTTTTATAGTGCAAAGACAAGAATCAAAGAAGAAAATAAAAAGAAGGAGATACAACTTTTTTATGGCCACGTGATGCCTGCCCCTTTGCTGTAGCATACGACAAAAAAAAATAATAAAATAAAATAAAAAAAGGTAGAAATGCTTTGAAGGCCAGCGATTGTAGAGCACACTCCAAAATTAAATCAAAAGGGGGCGCGTGGGTTTATGTCCCCCACTCCCACTCACGCACTAGCCAATGGTCAGACATATAGGGGGGGCTTTATGGTAGGGGGCTTCAATAGTAGGACCCATCACAAAATTAGTTGGTACATCATTGTATACAATAGTTTTAATAGCTATTGATACCGAGGTCGCAAAATTCGTGAATCGTTAGTCGGTCGTTCGACCCCCTTATAACTTGTAATCGATTTATACAGGATTAATCGGTGATTAATCAAATTGTCATTTCCGATAAATTTTTGGTATTTCTGATGAGTTTTGGGTATTCCCATCAAGATTTTCTTAAAGAAAAGCAACTTGTAATAGGGTAAAGTTAAAATAAAAAGACAAATATCCGTACACTATGTAAAAGAATTTTTTATCTTTTGTAAAGATCGAACCTTCTTTCTTTATCACACAAACACACAACACAATATGATGACACTCACAAGATCAAAGTATGAACAAGATGAGAAGTATGTATGGATCGAATGGAATAACTATGGTCGAATGTTTATTAGCTTGAAGAGAAGGAAATAAACAAACACAATAAGCGCACACACACACACTCTCACTTGATACAATAATGAGGCATACACAAGACTTAGACACTTACAAAACTTATGAAATGTGAGAGAGTGTGTGTGTTTATATTTGCCCTAAGGCCGGTGCCCTATGGGCTTTGTGTGGGCTTGGTGTGGGCTAATGTTAGCATTACACTTATACATTTAAGATACTAACACATCTAATGCCATTAGCCCACTAACTAGACTAATTAATACATTTGACACTAAAGTTCTAAATAAACAAATGACCATCATTTCACAATTAATAAATTAATTGCTAACAATCTCCCCCTAAGGGATGGTCATTTCAATGATGCTCCCGTGATTAGTCTTTTGCCTTCAATGTCTTGAACTTTGCGTGTCGATGTATAATAGTCTTCATTCAATGTTCCTTCATGCACTGTGATCTTCAAAGAATCGTCTTTTGGTCGTTCTTGCCTTGATCTACTTCTTCTGTCCAGATGCGTCGTCGTTGTAGATGATGATGGTGAATGGACTTTCGTCGGTACCTGCATAAGACAGTTAGCAATAAATAGTCCAGTTATAGGTTTAGATTTCGAGATCGTTATCAGCATAGTGTAAAAACTTTCTCTAATCTTAACCAAGGCCGTTGAGAGCCTCTGAAGTATACCGAGGTATCACTTCAAGACTGTAGACCGTTTGAAGCGAGTAACCATCATGTCATAAGGCAAGATCCTTAGATCTCATTAAGACTCATACAACTTGTATCCGTTTTGATGAACACAAGTGTATTGCATAGGAAGTGTTCCTAAGAGATCTTTGATGAATCTCATGTCTCTAGACTCTATAATGTGCGTTTTGGTTTTAGTCGTCGGAGGCATGGAGCAGAGTGCCACCTTTTCAATATCAACTCATCTCGGAGTGAGAGGTCGATAGATTATGCAGTGTTCTCTTTGAGAAATGAAACAAATATCTTTTGAGAGATATCTGAGTGGATAGGAGGGGTGGTGCAACGCGTCACTGGGTCCATGACGTCTTGTCTTCAATATCAATATCACCTTAGTGAGTACCTGATAGCAGATGTATTGACCCGGTTTCTGACCTAAGTTTTCATGGAGGGCTATTTCTTTTCACCCTTTCATTAAACTTTTCTTTTTCATTCTTCAACCCCTTCTTTCTCCTTTCTCATTTACTCCTTTTTTCAATCTTACCTAAGGACTTCTAATTCTAAGCTATTGGAATTGTCCTTGGGTAGATCCCTCCGGTTCTGGCGGATCATTGGACATAACCTAACCATAATCACCTTATTACTCCATGATTATCCTAGATTATCGATCTCATACCATAAAACCTTTTATGAAAATCTCTCAAAGTGTTTATGAATAAACACATTTAGTTAACACATTGAGAGTTTTGCATTTTTGAAATACTCCCCCTTCACATGTGCTCATGCATTTTTTAAATAAACTGCACATGTTGGGTAGAGTTCGCACATTTTGAAATGATCGATTTTTAATGAACATGACCTTCACGAGACACGCTTACATCACTAGTTAGACTAGCTTGAAATTATTACCCGTCCCGGTCATATTCAAAGATCATCTCTTGAATTGGTACATTCTACTCAGACAAGTCCTTTGCGAGACACGCTTACATCACTGGAAAACCAGCTTGAAATTATTACCCGTCCAGGACATGTCTTTTCGATAACGGACATTTAGTTTCGTCAATTCGAGGGTTAGAACTGAGTCTTGAGATTCAATCCACGGTCTTAGATCACATTTTAATCACGTCCTCTCCCCCTTATACCTAATTACCATTAATCTCCCCCTCAAAAATAGCATGCAGTGGTATTTTTGAAAACAGTTGATTAAAATGAAACGTTTTGGAGAGACGGACTGATTTTAGCATGAAAGCGGAACATTTTTCTTTTTGTACTCCCCCTTAAACAAAGCATATGATTAAACACTTGAGTTTAAAAGCAGTTAAAGGTCTTAGAGGGAGTTATTGTGAGCACAAAATTTATAGAAAGACTTTGAAAAATCTTTTTGAAACAATCTTGATTAAGTGCTCATGGTTTTTGCTTTTTGCCATTAACATTACGAGTCCTGATCGGAAATAATCAGAAGTCATCGATGTAGCCTTTATATGAAATCTTTTCGAGTTGGAGTACCCGAGCTACAATAAAAGATTTCACGATAAAGCACGGGTTTCGTACTGATATATACGAAAGCCTTAATGAAGAAATTTTGAGAAACGACATGTTTTGGAAAAAATTTAAATGAACTCCCGCTCAAGCATCTGTACATGCCCGTATCATTGTTGAATGACATTTCTAGATACGTACAGAATATCGATTATACGAGAGACATGTCGTGAGAAGAATATTTTTGGTTTTTGTGTTTTATATTTTTTATGTCTTTTTGAAATTTTCTATTTTTATATTTTCTTTTTGTTGGTTTTTCAAATTTTGTATTTTGTTTTTTGAAAAATATTTACATGCGAAGCTTGTTGATAAAAATCAAGAAGATTCGAGAAGACTTTCTAACTCTTCGGGAGTTAGGCTTCGCATTCCAATTCGACGAACTAAGTTTTCAAACCGCTCTTTTGGGAGGGCTTTAGTAAATAGATCGGCGAGTTGGTATTCAGTCTTCACGAAAAATAGTTCAACAGTACCCTCTTCGACGTGTTCCTTTATGAAGTGGTAGCGGACTCTAATATGCTTGGTCTTTGAGTGTTGCACTAGATTGCACGAGATGGCTATGGCACTTTTCGAGTCACAATACAAAGGTATGCGGTCGAAAGAGAAACCATAATCTGTGAGTTGTGTCCTCATCCATAGAACTTGGGCACAACATGCAGATAGAGATACATACTCGGCTTCTGCTGTTGATAATGCAGTGCAGTCTTGTTTCCGTGATTACCAGCCTACTAGCTTTTCTCCCAAAAATTGTGCTCCGCTTGATGTACTCTTTGCTGTAACTTGGCAACCGGCGTGATCTGCATCTGAAAATGCTATCAGTGTAAACTCCGAATCCTTCGGATACCAAAGTCCCATGTTAATGGTTCTTCGTAGGTACCGAAAGATCCGTTTAACCTCTTGGAGGTGAAGTTCGGTAGGCCTTGCCTGAAACCGTGTAAGTAAACGAACAGCAAAATGTATATCTGGTCGGCTAGCAGTTAAGTACATGAAAGACCCAATCATGCTCCGATATTTCTTCGGATCCATGGGTTTCCCATATAAATCAGCGCCTATTTTGGGTGAAGTGACCATTGGAGTACCAACAGAGTCACAATTTTCCATTCCATGTTTTTTCAAAATCTCAATTGTATATTTAGCTTGATTTAGAAAAATACCACGTGGGGATTGATGAATTTGTAAGCCTAAAAAGAATTTTAATTCACCCATCATGGACATTTCAAATTTGCTTTTCATGAAATTTTCAAAATGTTTTGAATGTTGCGGATTAGTGGACCCAAATATTATGTCGTCCACGTAAATCTGAACAATCAAAATATCATTTTTGTATTTTCTTGTAAACAAGGTCGGATCAATTGTTCCCTTGGTGAAATTATTTTGAAGTAGGAAAGATGATAACTCGTCATACCACGCCCGTGGGGCTTGTTTCAAACCATAGATTGCTTTCTTTAGCTTGTAGACATATGTTAGGAATTATTAGAATATATTTATTTTTCATTCCTACTGGTAGTTATATTCATTCCTGCTGGTAGTTATGGTTCCTGCTGTAGATGGTTCCTGCTGGTAGTTCATTTTGTTTCTGCTGATTAGTTAGTCATTGCTGCGGGTTATCCCGTATGTTTAGAATGTTTGTTAGAGTTATTTTTAGAAGAGATAGTGTATATCTCTTTACACGGTTTGTTATGAGCTGTATTAGGGTTTCTTAGTCTATAAAAGAAACCTGCAGCTAGGGTTTATGTACGACGCTTATCAAAAACATTATCATTAGTGAAATAAACGTCCATAGAGGATCAAAGTATTATAGTTATTCATTCTTCTTTAACTCTTGTGTTTAGTTTCCGCCTGAATACAAGTTTAATTCATAGAGATTCTCTTAGGCTGTTTGTGTTTACATAGACGGTCTACCAAGCTCATAAGATCTATCAAGGTGCACGATCCTACAAGTGGTATCAGAGCCTGGTGAGGATCTCTGACAAAGAAGAAAAAGTTCTCTAAACAATCTCCTAAACCCTTTTCCAATGGAAGGCGAAAATCCTGAAAATTCTGTCATCAATAATGAAAAACCTGAAACTTCACAAGTCCAACAACAAATAGTCACAACCACTGTATCTAACAGTAATGCTAAATTCCCATACCTCAAGAAAGATGAATACGATATTTGGGCTATGAAAATGGAGTACTGGATCTCAAACAGTGATCATAACCTATGGAATGTGATCCTGAAAGGGAACGGCATGAAGAGAACAGGAAGGGATGAGAAAGGCAACATCACTATTCTTCCACCTATGTCTGCAGAAGAGCATATTGCTCTTCAAAGGGATACCAAAGCAAGAACTCTCTTGCTTCAGGCTCTCCCAGAAGATCATATGGGTGACTTTCATCACCTGGATGATGCTAGGGAAATCTGGCGTGCTATAAAAGCTAGATTTGGAGGGAATGATGAGTCCAAAAAGATATGGAAGTCCATGCTCAAGCAGGAGTTCCAGGAGTTCAAGATCTCTGAGGCTGAAGGGATTCACAAAGGTTATGACAGGTTTCAAAAGATCCTGAGCCAACTCAACCAGTTGCAGGCCAAGCCAGACAATGAAGACTGCAACACCAAGTTTTTGAGGGCTCTGCCTCCCTCCTGGTCTCAAGTTTCCATCACCCTTAAGGCAAGAGGTGGGCTCGATTTCATGATTTTTGATGATCTTTACAACAAGCTCAAGTCCCTTGAAATTGACATCAAAGGGTATTCAACCTACTCATCTCACACTCCATCTAATACTGCATTTGTTAGTGCTACCAGTACTAACAAGGACTCATATAATGGTAGCCCAACTCCCTCTTCTTCATCTGTTTCCTATTCCCCTGCTACACCTAGAACACAGCCAAGATCTGGCAATGTGGTTGAGGAGGTCCTTCATTCATTTGTTGCTGATAGTACACCAAAACAGCAGCTTATTTATGAAGATTTTGACCAGATTGATCAACTGGATCTGGAAGAGTTGGACATCAAGTGGCAGTTTGCTATGCTGTCAGTGAGGGCCAACAGATTTGAGAAGAAGGCAGGGAGGAGGATCAAATTCGATGGACAGGAAGGAGCAAGGTTTGACAAAAGGAAGGTGACATGCTACAAATGCTCACAACCAGGTCACTTTGCTAGAGAATGCCCAGATAAGAAGGTGGATGACAAAACAAGGTATTCGGCTTTCAAGATTCAAGAATTGGAGTCAGAAGATCCCAAAGCCTTGTTGTCTGTGGATTCCATGCTGGATTGGGAACAACATGAGGTAGCTAATGCAGTAAGAGGAGCTGCAAAGAACTATGGGATGATAGCTGGAGCTGGAAAGAAGGCACAAGTGGCTGAGGATTTTGCTTTGATGGGATACCCATCTCAGGTACAAAATTGTCCATTTGGTTGTGATGTTAAATATGCTGAACTGAAAAAGGAATTTGATTATATAGAGCCTCAATATAAGGAATTGTTTATTAAAGATCAAGCCTATAGAAACTCACTTAATACGTTAGAAAAACAAAAGGTTTGGTACCAACAGAATCAGTTAGCTTATGAGGAAAAGATAAGGGTTTTGGAGAGAGACTTAAAGTACACCACTAATGAGTTAAAACATGTTGAGAGAGAGTATGATAAGGTAATTTTAGAGAAAAAGGATTTACAAGCTAAGTTAGAAAGTGAAGAGATCAAATGTGCTTCATATAAAGAATCAACTAGGCTTGTAGATATATTGAATGCTAGTTCTCAGTATGTAAAGGCTAAGAGAGGTTTGGGGTGTCCTAAAACTGACGACTCTTCTGAGTCAAGAAGATTTGACCCTACCTCTAAGGAGCCAAATTACCAAATACCTGTAAAGTATGTAAAAGAAGGAGAGATGCATGATGTCCCTCCTCCTATAAGAGGAGTGTTTAAACCTGTCCCTATCCACTCAGACCTTGACATAGACCTAAATGAATCATATATGTCCTATGGCAAAAAGTCCAGTGACTTGCCTAATCTTGATTGTGACTCTAATGATTTTGTCTCTTGTTCTAACAGTGACAAATCTTCAGAAATCAAGACAAATGATTTTGCATCTTGTGATTCAAGTGTCAAGTCTACCACCACCAAGTCTGAAGATTTCTCCTCAGAAGTAGCTAATGATGAATCTCATTTAAAGACAGCTGCTTTTGAAGACAATTCTTCTGTTTTTGTTCAAAACAATGATGTTTCTAGTTTTGGTTCTGTTTCAAACAATGATGTTTCTGATTTTACTTCTGTTAAGAATAATTTTGATTCATCTTGTGGTTTTGATAATTCTGGTTGCAATAAGAAATGTCATGTTAAGAATAAATCCTTTAGAAAGAAGTCATGTTTTGTGTGTGGTAGTTATGCTCATTTTATCAAAGACTGTGACTTTTATGAGAAACAGATGAGTATGTGTAGTGGTCAACAACAAACTAGGCCTATGTGGAACAATGTTAATGATATACCCCCATATGTTCCTCAAGCAGCAAGAATGAACTCTTGTAGAACTTCCTTTCCTGCTGGCAAACCTGTTGCTGCTGGTAAGCCTGTTGCTGCTGGTAAGCCAGTTGCAGCTGGTAAGCCCGTTGCTGCTGGTAAGCCAGTTCCATTTGGTAATCCCAATCCTGCTGGTTGGAAAAGAAAAGCTGCTAGACCTTTCTACAGACCTACAAGCACTTATTTTCAGAATGATTATAGGCCTGTGTATTATTATGACCCAATGCAAAGGGAGGGGGCAAGATGGGAAACTGCTGTTAAGTCCTCAGCAGGTTGTTCTTGGAGAAACAATGACCAATATATGATAATGGGGTCCAAGAACAATGGTAGATCTCATCAATCTCCATGGTTTAATTATTATTGATCCACAAGGCAGGCTCAAGTCAGTAATGGCTTGGGTCTCCCATGTATCTCATATTGTTGTATGTATTCTTGTGTTGTAGGAAATTTCTCTTTGAAGGGAAGTCTTTGGTCTTTATCCTTGTATTTGCTGGTTTTGAGGGGTGGCATAAGCCTAAGGGGAGGCTTATGCTTGTATATGTAAATTATTTCCTTAATTGAGTTTTGTTCATTAACTTTGTTTTGCAGATAATGTAGTTTTCTTGTATATTCTTTGTTTTGTGTTTCCTAACCTTTTGTAGATTGTTATTCAAGCACAAATAATATGTCAACAATCTCATGAATAACAAGAAAAATAAAGATTTTATTCATTAAAGATTAAAAAGGCTACAAGATTCATCATGCTTCATGGGATTACAACTACTAACATCTGTAAACAAACTCAGACATCAGACTGAAACACCAAACACCTTCTCCCCATCCCATCCAGCTATTCAAGCTTCCCTTTGCCTTTGCCTTGGTAATCAGGCATAACCTTGTGCACTCCTTTGCCACCAATATCACCATACAACTTTGGGGCTGCAATTCCTATCACCACTGGAATTGGTTGACCTGGTTTGCGAACTGGAGATGGCTGACTTGGCCTAGGGAGTTGCTGACTTGGCCTAGGGAGAGACTGATTTGGCCTAGGAAGTGTCTGACTTCGCCTAGGGAGTGACCTAGGGAATGGATGACTTGGCCTAGGCACTGGGGTTTGATAGAAGGCAGCCACAGCTTTCTCCATCTCACGAGTTAGCTCGGCTGAAATGGGATAATTTGGTGGATCTATTTCCCATTCACCCTGGTAGTATGTCATGTGTTTTGGCCAGAATGGGTGATCATTGTCTGAGCTTGATGAAGAAGATGGCGGGTCTTCAGAAGATTCTTCTTCAATCTTTTTCTTGCCTTTCTTGTTCCTGCTGCTTTGGGTATAATAATTGGGTGGAAAATATTTGTTCCATCCCTCGGATGTATCTGTCGATTCAGAGGATGAATCAGAAATCACTATAATGTCGGGTTTGGACATGCTTATTGTGTGTAAATTTTTTTGAGTTAGGGTTTGATGATTGTGATATCTTTGTGTTGATATTTCAAGGGATTTTATAGATTTAAGGGGAGGTTAGAGGAATTAAATGTTGGGTTGGTTTTGGAGTTAATTGTGGATTTGACTTTAGTCAAACCACGTCATTGCTGCTGGTTGATCATATGTTCCAGCTGGTTGACCACTTGGTTTCCCCTGATTCGTGGTTGCTGCTGGTATTGATAAAATTGGGGTTTTATTTTGGGATAGAGCGCGATACTTGCAATTTAATTTGCAAAATTGGGAAACCATATAACTGACCTAAATTCTTCATCCCTCGCCCAAAAGCATCATTTCTCTCTTACACCCATTTTCTCATTTCTCATCTAATTCACTGATTCATCACAATGGCAGCGCTACAGTACAAAGCTGATCATAACAAAGTGGGGTATCTTGAAACCTCTGACCGAAGTGAAGGGTATGATCAGATACTCACCTTCTTACGTGGGTCCTCCGTACAATATGCTTTGACCCATTGTCCAGTAGTCGTGTATGATTCTTTGGTCAGGCAATTTTGGGCCACTACTGAAGTTCGCACAGTTGTGGGTCGGACACAGGAGATAGTTGCTACAGTTGATGGAATGAAGTCATCATCACTGAGGGGTCCATTCGAACTCATCTTCAGCTAAATGATGAGGAAGGGTTGTATAACCTTACTGAGCAGGAAATCCTGGATGGAATGGCAGCAATTGGATATCCAGTAACGGGTACTTTTACCTTTTATAAAAATAAGTTTTCTCCTCAATGGAGGTTTCTTATCCATACTCTTCTTCAATGCATTAGTATTAAGACAGGTGGGTGGGATCAATTCTCTAGTCCTATTGCCTCTGGTCTTATCTGTTTGTCTATTGGAAGGGTATATAATTGGTCTAAGTACATATTTGATGGGATGATTGGGAACATAATGCATGCTAAAAAAACAAATTCCTGATGTAACCTAGGTTTTTACAAATGGTCTTAGGTGTTCAGACCATAGATTCCACACCTAGGATTATGGGTAGATTGACTGGAAAACTTTTTGCCACTATGAGAATGAATTTTGTAGGAGATCACTTGCCTTTGTTACCTGTTATGTTGCCCAATATCAATGCTGCTGCTAGTGCAGATGCTGCTGGTGGTGATAATATTCCACCAACACCTGAAGCTGCTGGTGCAGATGCATCAGTTGCAGCTGGTGTTGAGGCATCTGATGCTGCTGGTGCAAGTGCATCAGTTGCAGCTGAACAAGCACCACCATCATCTTCTAGACTTACCTCACCATCGTCCCCAAGGCCAAATGCATCTGAGGTCCCTTCTAGTTCTGCTGTTGCACCAAGTGTTGAGCCTGCAACCACCACTGTTGAGCCTAACTTTGAAACATCCTCTTTTTCAAGGCTTTCAACTCCTAGTCCTACTAGGCAGCCTTTTGGTGATGACACCCATATTGGTGGAGAGTTTCATGTATCTTCACCTAGATCCAATGAAGCTCCTAACACCTCAGGCATTCCTGCTGGTGGAGCTGAGGATGCTGCTGATCTCACTTCTATGTCCAAGTTACTTGATAGGTATATGCAGAAAGCTGAAGCATTGGAGTCTGAGCTTAAGGAGACCAAAAAGAATCTTAGTGAGAAGGTGGATACTTTGGAAAAGGAGCTCAAGGATACAAAAGAAACTTTTGGTGGGACTATCCAACAGCTCATTGAAAGAATTAGCTCTTTAGAAGCTCAACATCCACAAAAGAAAAGAAGGGTTGTGCTCTCTGAGTCTGAAGATGATCAGGCTGATATGGCATTTGATGGGCTCAATGTGCTGGCTTCTGCTTCCATGGATAGTGCAAACATTGAAGTACCTACCTTTACTGAGCCCTCTACAACTACTAAGCCTCAGGCTTTCACAAGAAAAAGGACCAAGCAGCCTTCAGGAGTGTCAGCATTTGAGAAGTTTCAATCAACCATTGCTGCTGATGTTTCTGGTGTTGCCTCTGATGTCCCTGCTGGGGGTGGTAGTGTTTCCCTTGATCCTAAGATTCCTGGTATTTCTGCTGGTAGTTCATCCATTGGTGCTGGTAGTGACACCATTGCCCCTGCTGAAACACAACATGATGCAGAGATAGCCAGACGGATGCAAGAACAGGAACTAGCTGCTGAACAAGCTAGACAAGCTCAGATAGCTCAAGATGAGGAGTTTGCAAGGCAAATGTCTGCTGATGACAGAAACATAGCTGGCTTTATGAATAGCACAAGATCAGAAGATCTTAATCCAGAAGAGTTCAATGAGCAACTCCAATACTTATTGGCTTCTGACATGATTATAAGAGCACATGGTGTGATGCTTCTTCAAGATTCAGAGTTAGATGAGGAAGAAAAGTCAGATAAGCTCAAGGAATTTATCTTAAAGACAAATAGAGCACCTACTTGGAATGACTTGATGCATAGAATCAGAGAAAGGCAAAAGTCAGGTTACAAGACAAAGATGCCTACAAACAAAGATAATGTCAATTTCATGAAGCACTATTTGAAGAATCAAGCGAGTTACAAGCTGAGTGACTTCAAAGGTTGGACTGATGCTGCAATTCAAAAGCAGTTCTTTGACACTTATGCAAGGATGAATACTCCAATCAGAACAGACATTCAACAGAGAAAGAAAAGAGAATCTGAAGCTTTAGAGTCTGGTGTTACAAAGAAATTAAAGCCTGGAGAGGAATTGACTGATGCACCTACCTCTATTCCTACTGAGGGTCCTCAGGGTACAACATCCATTTCTCCAACTCCCTCTGTTGGTGCATCTGGTGCACCACAAGAGGTTCATATTCCTGCTGTGACACCTTCAACAGTTCACTTATCTTCTTCAACTCCAAGAATCAGGAAGAAGAGTCATGCTAATAAGTCTTCATCCAAGTCTCTTGCATACATGGATGATCAGGAATTGCTTCAGTTTGATTCTGAAAGTGACTCTGAAGATGACTCTCCTCACCCTTGGTCTCATATTGCTGCTTGGGAGGTTCTTCCTATACCTCAAGGAGAAATCAATGCCCTGTACACACTTGATGGGAAAACTAAACATTTTACATTCCTTAGGGAAATTTTGAATAAGGTGGACAAACAAGATTTGATACACCTCTATGATATGGTGACTAAGCACTATGAAACTCATCAGGCTACTGGGATTGGTCTTATTCTTTGGGTGGATTTGAAAGTGTTAATGGATTCTCTGGAGGGGGGCCATGCTCATTCTGTGTGGGCTGATCAACAATCTTGGAGAGTACACAGTTGGCGGTTGTATTCTACTTCCCATGTTCATGTTTTGGAGACTGTTACTGGGAAGGTGCTTTGCATGTTTGTGGATGTTCCTTATCCT
Organism: Artemisia tridentata subsp. tridentata; assembly: GCA_021014915.2. Lineage (NCBI taxonomy): Eukaryota > Viridiplantae > Streptophyta > Magnoliopsida > Asterales > Asteraceae > Artemisia > Artemisia tridentata. The sequence goes on along the minus strand of CP139501.1, from coordinate 305,372,693 downwards.
TTATCTGTGGAACTTATGGAGAGGATGCTTAAGCATAAGCTGCAAATTGGCAAATATGCAGTGGGGAATGACTTGACCACAGCTGAACAATTGGTCAGATTCATAAGAAATCAACTTGCTGCTGCCGTTGGCTCATCTGCTTGATCATGGTATCTTTGAGGCTTATTGTTGTATATTTTTTATTTTCTTTGTTTTCTTGTTTATGCTTTATTTGCTTTTATTTTTCTTTTATTTTCTTTAAAGTTTTAGTTAAAAAAAATAATAATAATAAAAAAAAAAAATCTTGTATATTGTCTACTAACTTGTATGCAGGTACAGTGTTGGTTTTTAACCACACGGCAAATGGTAATCAACTCACCATGTCTAACAGACAAGAAAGAGTTGACTCACCATGAGGGTACGGCTATGGTGTGATAATCAAATCCGTTGATAGCTGTAATAGTTTGCTCAAAACTATAGGGTTCTCAACTCACCGATGTTTCATTACTAAGAGTTGAATGGTTTTCAATTCGCCATGGATTTTATCCTTTTGGATTCCAAAGAATTGACTAGCCCACAAGTATATGGCTTGTGGTAAAGGCAGTGGAAAACCATATTTGGTATTCAATTCACCAAAGGTTATCTTCAACCTAAGAATTGGCTAGTCCTGAGCAAACGGCTACAGGTAAAGACAACTCAAATCCGTTTACAGTTGATGATTTACTAAAAATCATATGGTTATCAATGTACCATGGTCTTACACACCTAAACATTGGCTACTCCAGTAGTGATGGCTATTGGTAAAGAGACATCAAATCCATTAATTTTCAATGATTCACCTCTCACAGGAGTTAACACACCTGGATGTGATGAGAATAGTATGAAACTTAAAAGTTTTGATGTACAAATAGTCATGGTTGCTGCTGCTGGTTTCCTTCTGTTGCTGCTGGATACTTGGACTTAAAGATAAAGGTTACTTGTTGCTGCTGCAGATCAAGTTCAATTCTCTACCTCTGGACTTCAAAGATCTACCAAGAAACTTGAAGTTAACCTAGTCAAATTCAAGTTTAGGGGAGGATTGTTAGGAATTATTAGAATATATTTATTTTTCATTCCTGCTGGTAGTTATGGTTCCTACTGTAGTTGGTTCCTGCTGGTAGTTCATTTTGTTTCTGCTGTTTAGTTAGTCATTGCTGCGGGTTATCCCGTATGTTTAGAATGTTTGTTAGAGTTATTTTTAGAAGAGATAGTGTATATCTCTTTACACGGTTTGTTATGAGCTGTATTAGGGTTTCTTAGTCTATAAAAGAAACCTGCAGCTAGGGTTTATGTACGACGCTTATCAAAAACATTATCATTAGTGAAATAAACGACCCATAGAGGATCAAAGTATTATAGTTATTCATTCTTCTTTAACTCTTGTGTTTAGTTTCTGCCTGAATACAAGTTTAATTCATAGAGATTCTCTTAGGCTATTTGTGTTTACATAGACGGTCTACCAAGCTCATAAGATCTATCAAGGTGCACGATCCTACAACATAGTCTGGATGATCTTTGTCGACGAAACCGTCTGGCTGACTCACGTACACTTCTTCTTTCAGAGTTCCATTCAAGAAAGCTGTCTTGATGTCCATCTGATAAACTGTGATGTTCTGGTGAGCTGCATATGCTAAGAAAATCCTGACTGCTTCAAGCCTTGCAACTGGCGCGAATGACTCTTCAAAATCTATCCCCTCTTCCTGTGTGTATCCCTTTGCCACTAGACGAGCTTTGTTGCGAATTACAGTCATCTCTTCATCCTTTTTGTTTTTCCATAACCACTTAAGATCAATGACTAGTTTGTCAACTGGTCTTGGAACTAAATCCCAGGTGTCATGGATTTGAAATTGAAGAAGTTCTTCCTGCATTGCTTCAATCCAGGCATTATCTGCCATTGCTTCCCGAATGTTCTTTGGCTCTATTAAACTGACTGAGCAAACATAGATGCACATGTCGCAATCGGTGTTTAATTGTTTTCTCGTCTGAATTGGCCTTGAGGGTTCACCAATAACCTGTTCTATCGGATGGTCTTTTGTCCACTGTAATGTTGAAGGGTACCTTGGTGTTGAAAAATGTGTGTTAGATGGTTCATGTAACCGCGAAGATGATTCAGCGGAATCCGTGGCAAACGGATTTTCAAATGGTTCTTCATCTACCACAACATTATTTTGTTCTTGCTCATCAATTCTAGGTAGAACAATTTCAATTACTGGAGATGGTGGAGTAAATGTTGATGATGTGGAGGGAGTTGGTGCGCCAGCTTCGAATGTTGTGGATGCATCTTGATTTGGTGGTGGTGGTGGTGGTTGTTGATTTTGAGCGGGTGCAGCGGAACGTTGGTTAGATGCATTTGTCGAAGCGCCACCATAGTATTCATCATACATAAACTCGAAGAAATTATCCAGTTCCTGATTTGTGGGTTGTTCGTTATGAATTGATTGAGCTCCTTGAGGTGCGAGTCCCGAACTGATATGTACGAAAGTCATCGGGTTAAGCGCGGGTTCTAGAGCGAGTCTCTCAGAAGCCATTTGTGAAATTTCATCAAACTTCACATTCATCGTCTCCATGATCTTTTTCGTTCTCCTGTTATACACCCTGAATGCCCTCGAGTTTTCCGAATAACCAATAAAGATTCCAATATCACCTTTAGCTTTCAACTTCCCCAGATCTTCTCTGTCGTTCGTTGGATAACATAAAGCACCAAATACATGTAGGAAAGAGATATCGGGTTTTCGGTTGTTGACAAGTTCATATGGGGTTTTATTGAATCTTGGATGGATTAGGGATCGGTTTTGAGTAAAACAAGCAGTGGAGACAGCATCAGCCCATATGAATAACGGTGCACTAGAATAAATCAGCATTGTGCGAGCAGCTTCCACAAGAGTTCTATTTCTTCTTTCAACTACCCCATTTTGCTGTGGAGTTCTGACAGCTGATGTCTGGTGAGTAAGACCAGATTCTTCAAAGTATGTTCTTAACTCCTGATTTGTGAATTCCGTGCCATTATCAGTTCTTACTATCCTTACTAGAGCTTGAAGTAGAACTTGGATCCGCTTCATAAAGGTGATGATGATGTCTGGTGTTTCGTCTTTTGACCTCAAAAACTTTACCCATGTATATCTTGAATAGTCATCAACAATTACAAGAATATACTTCTTTCCATTTATGCTTTGAACTCTCATTGGGCCACATAAGTCCATATGCAACAAATGCAACCTATCTACCGAACTAGGTACGGGTTTAGGTTTATATGTTGCCCTTTTGCTTTTGCCTTGCTCACAGGATGGACATAAGTGTTCTTTGGTGTATTTGAATTTTGGGAGACCATTGATGATGTTGTCTTTGGAAAGTTTGTTTATGGTGTCAAAGTTAAGATGGGACAAACGTCTATGCCACAACCAGGATTTTGTTTCACCTGCCCTGGTCATGAGACAAATTGGTGATGAAGAGGCCATTTGGTTTATGTCAATAGCATAGAGATTGGTGCCACGATTCCCAATTAAGTGATCATTTCTAACCAAATTCCTAACAAAGCAAGTGTTTCTCCTAAATGCAACCTCTAAATCAGCATCACAAAACTGCCCGACTGAGAATAGATTGTGTCCCAACCCTTCGACATAGTAAACCCGAGTGATCAAGTAATTTCCAAACCGAAGATCTCCATAACCCAGAATAGCTGCAACATGATCATTCCCAAACCGTACAGTCCCCATGAACTGCCATACAAAGTTGATCAGCAGCTTCAGATTCCCGGTCATGTGCTTGGAGCAACCCGAGTCGACGATCCAAAGACAGATTTCAATGACCTGCGAAGAACAGATGATTTTGTATATGGAAACCGTTTAACATTTGGTTCCAGGGGGTTAGATGTAACAGGTGAATCACACTTAGAGATGGTTTCCGGTGTAGCATTGGGAACTATTTCTAATGTGCCATTCTTAAGTGTAAACATTCTACCCGTTGGTCTCCATGCACAAAACTTAAGGTGATCCTTAGGCAGAAGGCTACTAGTGGTTTTCCTAGCTTTTGCAATAAGTCTTCGAATACATCTAGACTTAGCCCTAGTTACTGAAGGAACCTTTTTCTGTTCAGGCATATCATTCACATTCACAGCATTAGAAACAATATCATCACAAGTATTTACAGACAAAGATTTCTTGTGCATTAAACAAACAGAGTCATTACATGCATTCAAAACACTAGTCTTAACATTACATCCAGATGACATATGTTTCTTATTAGAAAGCTTTAAATTCCTAGGGTGTTCTTCTACTTCCTTGCATGCACTCTCAGAGACAGGCGAGACTCTAGTTTTCCTGATATTGCTCCTAGGCATTCGACTGCTCCTAGAGGTGCTTTCTAATCCTGTAGAAGGTAAGGCACACTCATTAGAATTTATGTTGTTGTCCTGAGATGTTGTTGTAGCATTCCTAGACTCGTTTGGATTATCCTTTTTACTGTTGTCTATCGCCCTATATGTTTTAGATGTAGAGGCAGATGCAGTAGTGGGACTAATCCTATAAAGGCCAGGCGCTATTACATTCGATGTTTCGACAACAGCTTTCTCTTTTTGTTTCTCATTAGGCAAGGGGGTTGATGGTGCTATACCCTTAGTTTCCTCACCCTTCCCTTTTTGACTTTCAAGCTGAGATTTCAAAAGATCAATTTGTTTTTGCATGTTGTGGTAGGAACGCTCATACGACAATTTGTCATACTTGCATTCTTCCTTTTTCTGATCAAGTTGTTTAAAATATGTGACATTTTGTTTTTCAATCTTGGCAAGTGCCTTTTCATATTTTATAACAATTTCAGAAGTATCAGCCCGAAGTCTTTCATCATCCTCAACAGAATATGTTTGGTAAATGTTAGGAACACGTTTCAAATATTTACAAGTCTTGTTCATTTAAATGTAATGTTGCAAGTTTAAGGACTATATGGTTTGTAAATGTGGACCGGTCCATTAGTAGTCCATGGACCGGTCACATTAGTTAGTTCATTCTTATCACATGTAAGGGAATATTCCTAGAATAATTCCCCTCCCATTGCCTATAAATAGAAGGCATGGGATTCATTCTATGTGTTGGTTTTCATGTGTATAGCGAAAGCTCTGCTCGAGTAATGTTTGATTAATAGAAAGCCGACCATTCTTCTTACTCTACTTCTTCTTATTCTCTTATCTTATTTAGTAGTGCTTATTAGCTTATTCATCTCATACGTAGCATAATATATTGTAGTAGTACGAGCTCTTATTTGTCCTATCGAGTGTGTGTTTGAGATTTATACGTGACCTACAAGTGGTATCATACGCCAAGGGATAATTAGGATCGTGTGTTTGAGTCATTAGTATAAGTATTTACGTTGGTTTTATAGTTATCATAAAGTTTTGTTCACATATTAACGTGAAAACTCTTGTTTTTTGTTGAAAAAGTAGCTTTGCGATCGTTAAAATTCACTAATCTTCATCCAAATTTCATATTTTCTACGTTAAAAAGCTTAATCTTCATTAAATCTTTTGATTACTAATCGTTTAAGGTAAAAAACAATCGAGTTTATTGGTTATTTAGACGATTTGGTGTAATCCGTATTATTAGCGTATTGGAAAAGTTGATGAAAAGTGATAGTTTTGGTCTCTGAGTGAACTTCGACAAAAAGGGGTTTCATCGCATTTGGCAATCAAGATAAATAAGGGTTTCATCGCAGTTGAAAGATAACTAAGGGTTCTATCGCAGTTCGAATCAAGATAGATTAGGGTTTCATCGCATTTGGGAGATCTTCAATTATCGCATTTGGGACTCAGTATTGTACTTTCTTGTATTAGAAAGTAGTAATACTTCGACTTAGTTGCTTCTCTTCTCTTGTACAAGAGTTGAGAATTTATCGAACTTGGATTTGTGATAAATCTATCGCACTTGCCATAAATCATCGCAGTTTGATATATTATCTTATCGCTGTTGGATATTTTATCGCAGTTTGCTATAAATTATCGCACTTTAAGATAACATATTTCAATTGTCATTATTTATCGCACTTGATAGTTTTATCGCATTTGCTACTTTCGTTATCGCTATTGAAGGTTATCGCACTTGGTATATTGTCCTTATCGCACTTGGTGATCTGATCTTATCGCACTTGGTGAACTGTCATTATCGCACTTGGTTATCGCACTTGGTGAACTGTCTTATCGCATTTGGTGAACAGTACTTTATCGCATTTGGACAAAATCTTTAGATTTTAAAACCAAATTAACATACATCATCAACACATATCTTAATTATCTTAAAAGATCCAGATATGTCTCAACCACCTCATTTCAATTACTACTACCAGCTACAGCAACATCCACAACAACAACAGCAATTTCATCCTCAATATCAACAACAACAAGCATTCGTACAACAACATCAATTTCTCTCTCCACCACAAGTGTCCCCATAACAGATCATGCAACAGAATCAACAACTGCAGAATTATTCATCCTACTCCAGGGAACCTCATTGGTTTAACAAGATGTGTGAGGCAATTAGTAGTTAGCAATCACGTCATGAAGCTGGAAGTCAAGAAACTCCACCAATGCTAACTCCGGGTAACTACGTGCAATGGGCTAGTAGATTCCTCAGATTCGTTGAACTCAAAAAACCTCATGGTCAATACCTCAAGAAAGTAATTGAAGAAGGACCCTATCCTATTCCAGCTACTGTTGTTCCAGCAACTTCAGAGAGAGAAGAAACATCCACACCTACTCCGGTTGCCAACTACACAACTGAGCAAACACTACAACAAGAAGCAAACCAATTGGCTATGTCTTTCATACTTCAAGGAATTCCCAATCCTATCTACCGAAGTATTGATGCTCAAAAGACAGCCAAAGATATGTGGGAACATGTTCATCTTCTCATGGAAGGAACAGAGTTAAACCAGGAAGATCTTGAGTCTAAGTTGTATATGGAGTACACCCACTTCATCATGGAACCAGGGGAAACCATTGAATCTTACTACCACCGTTTCACCAACATTATCAATGACCTTGATCGTCATGATATAAAGTTACCAAAGATTGCTGTTAACTCAAAATTCCTTGGATGTCTTGGTCCTGAATGGCAGAAGTATGCAACTTTTGTAAGGCAGACAAAGAAAATTGGTGATGTCAAATATGGACTCATGTATGATTACCTCAGACAACATCAATCAGAAGTTGATAAAGAAATTGCAGCACGAGGAGGTTTCACACCCGCACCAACATCAAACTCACTTTCTCTCGTTGCTCAATCTAACTTCTCTTTACCACACCAGGAATTTGGCCACTCATCGTTTCAAACCAAGTCCTCAACCCCAACCTCATAATCAAATCATTCCTTATGAAGCACCACAACAATACTCTGATAACCAGCTGGTTCCATACAACAACACCGATTCAATGCTGTACTCAAATGCAAATTATGATGAAGAAGAGGATGCTTTCAATTCTCTTAATGAAGCATTTGGATTGATTGCTAACGCATTTGGCAGATTCACCAAATCCAACAATCGTCTTCGTTCATCTTCAAATACCAGGAATCAGGCAGTTGTTAATGATGGCAGAGTAGAAATTCGAAACAGGTCTTCAGGCAGATATGGTTCGGGAAATCGTGGATATGGTACTCAAAGGGTTCAGTCAGGAGGAAATAGGTTCAATACTGCAGGGGCAAATAGAAACAATATGGGGAGTGATCAGAGAGGAAATTCGACTGTTGGGAATGTTCAGAGAGGCATTGCAAATATGTCTATCACATGTTATAACTGTGGGGGGAATGATCACATGGCTAATGCTTGTCCGAAGCCAAGAACAATGGGTAGTGCTTATCACAAAGAGGCTCTTCTGATGGCACTCAAAGATGAAAAGGCTGCTGGAAGGTTGACTCAGAATGATCAAAGTTTTATGGCTAATGTGGAATCAGATGATGAAATGGAGGATCTAGAGGCAAATGCTGCAGTCATGCTTATGGCTAATATGCAAGAAATGAATATGTCCGAGTCAGGCCCGGTCTATGATACCGATGGTCTTTCTCAGGTACCTGATTCTACATGTCTCATACATGAAATTGCGTCACCATCTGTATCTTCATCTACAAATGAAATTTTTGACCAACATGATTCATTTTCATCACCATCTGATGATCAAATTAACACGGTTGTATCATTTGATGATGATAAAATCGTTGTTTCGTTTGATGATCTCATTGATGATGACCATTGTGATCATATTGATCAAAAAGATCATTTGAATGATCAAGATTCGGAGTTACAGGCCTTGTTATTGACCACCCAGTCACAAATAGAAAAATGCAATGACATCAATCAAAAGCTCAAAGAAAAGATTGCATTGTTAACAAAGGATAATGAGTGCTACCAACAACAACTTTCGGGATATCTAAAACAAGATAAACGTGAAAAAGGTTTTGAAATGGCTTTCCAACAAGAATACGTAAAAGTTCAAAATTTAGAAAGTCAAGTTCGTGAGTTAACCGTAGCCAAAGCTGAGCTTTTCTCTCAAAAAGAAAAGGATCAATTTGAATTCAAAAAACAAATTGATGCGTTAAATTCTGAGTTGTTAAAAACTCAATCTGAGCTTTCTACATCTCAGAAGGATCTTCTTGAAGAAAAGCAAGCCACTAGGAAACGTGTTGACTCATATCTTGATCAAATTCTGGATTTGGAAACTAAACTCAAAGAATTTCAAAACATTGTGTATAAAACGGGTAATTCTGTAACACAAATTCAGAAAAATGTTGTGAAACCGAGTCCTAAAGGAGTAAGTTTTGCACTTGGAAGTGACACACCCCGCAATTTACACAAAGCACTCAAAGACAATCCCAAGTTATACAATGCAACATTTTTGTTAGATGATACCTTTCAACGTGTTGTTATGTACTCTGTTGATGAAGAAACTGATTTTCTTGCAAACAAGATTGAGGGTCGATCAGATTCACAAACAAAGTTTTCAAAGATACATTATGATTATAATGCACGACCTCATTTGAGCAAATCATTTGTCCCTCCTAAGGACTATCCAGAACAAACGTTAACATACACAAACATAAGTGCTCCTTCGTCTATAACTTCTGTCCCCACGACTGCTGTACATTTCAAAGATTGTCTGACAGAGGATCTTGCTGATCCACAAATGCCTCCAAAATGTCGGGTTCTTCGATATTTTAAGATATTTATGGACGACATTTCTCTTTTGGAGAATGAAATTGAGTTTAGTTCTCAAATTCCTGTCTCTTCTTTTCTTTCTCCTGTTCAAAAAGAAAAGAAAGAGATTCTTCAAAAGAAAATTCTTCCTCATGTCCGAAATCTGAAGAAATGTGCAACAAAATGGGAAGAGGAGTTACAAACGGAAGTAGCATCTATGCAAACCATTTTCAAAGCTAAAGATGACAAGGTTCAACGTCAAAAACTTCAAAGGAAATTTTTAGCAAAAGAAAATGATCGACTCTTGGAAAAGGTTTTGTGTTATGACGTAGTGTCTGTGATTATGAATTCGCTCTATGAATCTGGTAATGCTGTACTTGTGAATGATCATGCTGTGGATAGTAAGATGTTGCATATGGAGATTGATAATCTGGAACATGAGAATAAGATTCTTCGACAGATCAATAATGATGTGGAAAACAAAGCTTTTAATCTTCAAAAATGGCTTGACTGGTGTCAAAAACAGAGTGTTGAATTTGAACTTAAATTTCAACATCTTTTAGCATCTTTATCATTTCAAAACAGTCATGTTCCTGAAAAGTTTCAGGAAACAAAAGCTTTCTTAAAAATTAAACTGTTTGAAAATGAAAAGGAACTGGATGAAATTCTTCAAAATCGAAATGACACAGTCCATCTCAATCGAAAATTAGATTCACAAAATCAAGAATTTCAACACATCATTATTGATTTGAAGAAGAAGATCAGAGTTTTAGACACAGGCAAAACAAACACTCATAAGATTGCCCCAGGGATGTATGTAGTAGACAAAGAACATACCCAAGCATCTGATGTAACCACTAATTCAGCTACTTGTACTTCCACAGGACTAGAAATCACACCTAAGGTCAGCCATTCCAAGACTCACAAGAAACAGAGGAAGCTTAGAGTCAAGAAACCTAGGAAGGAGTTATCTAAGTCTGAAGAAGTTCCAGCTAGTAGTTTGAATATAACAAATGTAACATCAGGAATAGAATTGCACTTATCTGAGTCTAGTTCTAAGATTGATGTAACAAATGCTGAATCTTTAAATGTTAATGAAGATGTTTTGGTTGATGCTACTTGTGTTTTTTGTCGTAATAGCATACTATCTGGTGATCATACAAAATGTGTTGCTAAAACTTTGCTAACTAAGAGAAAGAAAAGAACTAGTGGCGCTTCCTCTAGGCTTCAAACCAGTGCAAAGTCCATTTTAGGAATGCCCCCACTAGATGTTTCTGAGAAGACAATGGACAAGCCCAAATCCAAAACAACTGCTTCACCTAGTGCATACATTAGGAAAAAGGCAGAGACTAGTTGGACCTGGCAACGTTGGTTACAGCACACTTTTGGTTTTAAATGGTTACCTAAAGTACTAACCTCTTGTGTTACTAACCCAGCGGATCCAATCGTTATCAAATCTCCACCTGTTTCCAATGTTTGTGATGCAGGTGATTCAAATCGTCCTTTGGATTGTTGATAGCGGGTGCTCCCGACACATGACCGGCAATCTCAAACTTCTTCAAAACTTTATTGCTAAGTTTATCAGAACGGTCAGATTCGGGAATGATCACTTCGCTGCAATTATGGGCTATGGGGATTACATTAATGGGAACATCGAAATCAGCCGTGTGTATTATGTTGAAGGCCTTGGTCATAATTTATTCTCCGTGGGACAATTCTGCGATGGAGACTTGGAAGTAGCATTCAGGGAGAAAACTTGCTTTATTCGTGATCTTCAAGGCAACGACCTCATGAAAGGGAAACGCGGAACCAGTCTGTATACTATCTCCCTTGAAGGCATGACAGCTTCTACTCCTATTTGTTTACTCTCCAAGGCTCATCCCACAAAGGCTTGGTTATGGCACAAAAGATTGTCTCATCTCAATTTTAAAACCATCACTGACCTTGCCAAGAAGAAATTAGTTGACGGTTTACCTAAATTCAGATATGCCAAGCATCACTTGTGTTCTGCTTGTGAACAAGGGAAAAGTCATCGTGCTCATTTTCCTCCCAAAACAGAACACAGCACAGACCATGTCCTACAACTGCTTCATATGGATTTGTGTGGTCCGATGCGAGTTCAGAGTATTAACGGGAAGAAGTATATTCTGGTAATAGTAGATGATTACTCAAGATGGACTTGGGTCTATTTTCTTCGGACTAAAGATCAAGTTCCTTCTATCCTCATCACGTTTCTCACAAAGATTCAAGTTCAAGTCCGCAACACCGTCCGCATCATCAGAACAGAAAACGGGACTGAATTTAAGAATCAAATCATTCGGGAATTCACTGAGAAACAGGGTATTGTTCATCAGACATCAATAGCTCGCACTCCAGAACAAAATGGTGTAGTTGAAAGACGAAACCGTACGCTCGTGGAAGCAGCTCGAACTATGTTGATCAATGCTCAATTACCGGATTATCTTTGGGCTGAAGCTGTCAACACTGCTTGTTATACTCAGAATCGTGCCATGATCAACAAACGACACAGCAAAACACCATATGAACTTATACAAGGAAGAAAACCAAACATCAACTATTTTCACGTCTTTGGAGCATTGTGTTATCCGAAGAATGATAAGGATGATCTTGGTAAACTTAAGGCTAAAGCAGATATTGGGATATTTGTAGGATACTGTGAGAACTCCAAGGGATACCGAATTTGGAATCGTCGGACTGGGGATATTCAAGAAACCATACACGCTAATTTTGATGAACTCACTGAAATGGCTTCTGAGCAAGACCGCTTGGAACCCGCACACAACCGTCTTAACTTCCCTGAATCTTCGGCTGCACCCCTACCTTTCAACAGGAAGGATTTGGAAGATTTGTTTGCACCAATGTTTGATGACATTCATGTTACTCGTGCATCAGATGCTTCCACCAGTTCCGCTGCTCAAAATGTCATACATCAAGCACCTGATCCATCAGCATCTACATCTACAGTAGTTGCTACCGATGCACCACAACCTGAACCATCATCATCAATGGAGAAAACACCTCAACCAGCAGTTGAAGATTCATCCCCCATTTCTAACAATGTTCCAACACCATCAGGATATGACGAGAACGCCTTCTTTAATCCATTTGCTCCACCACCAACCGTTCCAGATACCGGAGAATCATCCTCGAGCAACATGGACCCGTCATATCATCATCACAACATTCAACACTACCCATCGACTCATAAATGGACAAGGGATCATCCGTTAGTTAATGTGATTGGCAATCCAGATAAACTAGTTATGACACGACAGAAACTCCACACAGATGGTGAAACCTGCATTTATGCTCTCACCGTTTGTCAAGCTGAACCGAAAAATATCAAAGAGGCCATGACTTATGACAATTGGATTGAATCAATGCAAGAGGAGTTGGATCAGTTCAAAAGATTGGAAGTCTGGGAACTCGTTGAAAAACCAGATGGAGTGTATGTTGTGGGTTTAAAATGGATTTGGAAAAATAAGCTGGATGCAGAAGGAACGGTTATTCGTAACAAGTCTCGGTTGGTTGCTAAAGGGTATAGCCAAGAAGAGGGAATTGATTTCGAGGAATCTTTTGCTCCAGTGGCTAGGCTTGAGGCAGTGCAAATGTTTCTGGCGTACGCGGCTCATAAGAACATCACAGTTTACCAAATGGACGTGAAGACAGCATTTTTGAACGGACAACTTCGTGAAGAAGTGTATGTTTCACAACCAGAGGGCTTCGTCGATCCAGAACATCCACAACACGTTTACAGGCTTAAGAAAGCTCTCTACGGCCTTAAACAAGCCCCGAGGGCATGGTACGATAAACTCGCTGCATTCTTGCTTGCTAATCATTTTACTAAAGGATCTGTGGACCCGACTCTGTTTATACAAAAACACGGGGAGGACATTCTCATCGTACAAATTTATGTGGATGACATCATTTTTGGGTCTACCCATAAAAAGTACTCAAATGCTTTTGCAAAACTTATGAAACAAAACTTTGAGATGTCCATGATCGGTGAATTAAACTTTTTTCTAGGATTACAAGTTCACCAGTCACCTCGTGGTATATTCTTGAGTCAGTCCAAATATGCACAAGAAATATTAAAAAAGCATGGCATGACAACTAGTGACACCTATAACACCCCAATGTCCTCCTCATCCCCGAAGCTAGATGCTGACATACATGGGAAACCCACTGATCCTACAAATTATCGTAGCATAATTGGGTCTCTCATGTATCTCACCGCTAGCAGACCGGATGTTGTATTTGCCACATACCTGTGTTCACGCTATCAATCTAACCCAACAGAAAGACATTTATCTGCTGTTAAAAGAATCCTTAGATACATCAAGGGAACCATTCATTTGGGGATCTGGTATCCAAAGGATTCTGGTTTTGCACTAACTGCTTTTTCAGATGCAGATCATGTGGGATGTATTGATACAAGAAAGAGCACATCCGGTGGTGTTCAATTCCTCGGTGATAAGCTGGTGTCCTGGCAGTCAAAGAAGCAAGATTGTACGTCTCTATCATCCACGGAATCAGAATATGTAGCCATGTCTGCCTGTTGTGCTCAAATCATCTGGATGCGATCACAACTGATGGATTATGGTTACATATTCAACAAAATCCCGATGTACTGTGACTCCAAAAGTGCTATCGCTATCTCGTGCAACACAGTTCAACATTCCAAGTCCAAACACATCGCTCTCAGATATCACTTCATCAAAGAGCATGTGGAGCAGGGTACCGTTGAGTTGTATTTCGTGGGAACGGAACACCAATTGGCGGATCTTTTCACGAAAGCCTTACCTCATGATCGGTTTGTGAAATTGGTTCATCAAATTGGAATGCGATGTTTGACTCCCCAAGAATTGACAAACTTTCTCACAAACAAATAAATAAGTCAAAAATCCAAACTATCTCTGTAAATAAATTTAAAAAAAATAATAATAATAATAATAATAATAATAATAATAATAATAATAATAATAATAATAATAATAATAAAAAATACAAGTACAATCCCTCATCCAACACGGTGTTTATTTTTTACAATGTCTATAATTATTTTTTAACACGTGTTGAGGGGGAGATAATTTTTTACCACAAGTTTTAAATTGTACTTGCATATATTCTCAGAAATTGATTGTTTCACAAAAATTTGGTAGATGGAAAGTTGTGTGCATTAAATGTAAAAAATGAGACTTAGTGATTAGCATGATGGTGGTTTAAGACTAGGATTTCAAAGATACTAAGGTTAAGGGACTAGTATTGTTATAATTGCAAAAGTTAAAAGATAGATATTTAAGTCTAGAATTTAATTCACCGCAGTTATTATCTCTGTCAATTACACCAACCGCATTCAATATACCCACCCACCATCATCGACGGCCAACAATCATTCCACCAATCCGCTCAAGACTTTCGATTTTTGTGAGTGATCTTATGGTTATTATGTGATTATTAACAATGGTTTTGAACAGATTCTTGATCCAACGGCTAGAACAATCAAAATTGTAAAATTTAGTTCTAGGTTTTGCGCTAAAATGGGGATTTTGGATTTAGAGTGTTTGAGTTGAAAATGATTGTACGATTATACTTTTACAATGTTAGTAATCCTATATTGCATGCTTACTTACTCCTAGAAACCACAAATTAGTCTAATCGAATTTTAGGGTTTAAGCAACGATTTGGGCAAAACTTTGTGAATGTATTATTGTGTAATCTGTTGATTGGAAAGATGTTGTTTGATGTTTAATTGAATGATGCCATGATTGGATTGTACCCAAAAACACTTTAAGTGAATCAATTGAATTTTAGGGTTTATCAAGAACATGAACACTAGCAGTTTGATTTATGCATAATTATGGTTCGTTTTTGTTATAACTTAGCCAAAATGTCCATAAATGTCATTCAAATTGTTTGTGAAACTCTGTGGACACAAATCATGCATTATAATGAATCACGATAAAGATTTAAGTGAATGTTCATCGTCAAAAGTGCTCGTAAACTCTTGTATAAGAGTTTATCGAAGTTGGCCAAAATTATCGCAGTTGGGATAGTTATCGCAGTTGGGATAATTATCGCAGTTGTGATAATTATCGCAATTAAGATTTTATCTTGATTGACTTAATTATCGTGATTGTCATAAGTATCGCAGTTGGATAATTATCGCAGTTGGGCTAATTATCTCAGTTGAGCTATTTATCGCAGTTGGGATGATTATCGCAGTTGAGATGATTATCGCAGTTGGATAATTATTACAATTAAGATACTTATCTTGATTGAATGATTATCGCAGTTGTCATAATTATCGCAGTTGTCAATAATTATCGCAGTTGACAATAATTATCGCAGTTGACATAATTTATCGCAGTTGTGATCTGATATAAAATTTTGATCAATTTCCTTAGGTATATCCTTTATACTTATCAAAATTAATCAAATTTTATAGAATTTGGCTAGTTTTTGATAAATTCTTTGACCAAGCATGTAACAAACAATCATAAATACAATAGGATGCTATGTATTGTTTTCAAAAGCTAACTATTTTTCTAACAAACATGCACTCTGTATATTTGTATATGATTGTTGATTCAGAAACACATCAATGGCAACTTCCCAACAACAACCACTTCCTGCTCTCACCAAAGAAGAAGTCTTTCCTCGTGGGTATACTCTGGAAATAGGGAAGAACAATTCACGGGTAGAATTGGACAAGATCAAATGTTCTGATCCAAGTTGCCAGATTGCTGTAGAAATTCTCAAAGCTCACAAATGCAGGGATCTTCTTGACAGCTCAGACACCATTCCAGAGCTATATATTCATCAATTCTGGGATACCTTCACTAGAAGCAATGATGACATGTACTTTACTTGCACACTGGATCGGAAGAAAATCAGAGTCACACCTGCTACACTCAGAAAAGCCTTAAAACTTCCAGAGGCACCTGAAGCTGCTAACCGATTCCACCCAACACCTTCAGAGTCTGAGGTCATGCAATTCCTGGAAGATATTGGTTATGATGTTCAACCTGATACACCATTAACCACGATATCCAAAGTTAATGCTAGATACATTCCTCAACCCTGGAGGACTATCTTCTTCATCATAACACATTCAATAACTGGAAGAGATAGTGGGTTTGAGCATCCAAGACTGTCTCATCTTCAAGTCTTGTGGGGATTTCTTAACCAAGAACCTATTGACTTTGCTGCTCTTATTTGGGAAGATATAATGTACTTAATGCGTAAAGCATCCAAGAAAATCCCATTTGTTCGATATACCAAAGTTCTTATCAGCTATCTACTTGATCAACATGAAGATCTTGATAAGCGTCCTACAGATCAAGAAGTTCATGAGTACAACATGGATAAAACAATGAGCAAAGTTTATTTCCCAAAAGAAAGCACGCGAAAGCAAGGAGCAAGGTTGCCAGAATTTTTGATGCCTGATGAGGTCAAAGAAACAAAAGCTTATCATGATTACGACCAAGCATACCGTGAACGTCGTGTGGGTCTTGCCAAGATGGTTGAAGAATCTAGATCTTCAAAGACTCATTCAAAAGGTAAGACAAAGACAGGAAGTGCCTCAAGTGTCTCTAAACCAAAAGCAAAACATCCAAGAACAACTTTCATCAAAAGGAGAGTACCCAGTAAACCACAGCCTAAACCTGAACCGAATAGAATCGTTGATGAAGATACAGAATCTAACTCTGAATCATCTGAATCCGAAGAAGAACATGTCTTTATGACTGAAGAAGAGGCTGAACTTCACAATAAGATCTCTCATGAGAATGCACAAAAACAAAGTCTCAAATCATTAAAAGAAGATGAAGAGCGTAGAGCAAAGAAAGTATTGGAACAACAGAGGGAGTATGAAAGAACACATGGAGTTGGAGGATCACAAACTGTTCCTAAAGCAGTTTTGACCCAAGATGATCCGGTTAATCAACCCGGAGGGTCTGGAGCAGAATCAACAAAGGTCTCTTCACAGCAAACAAGTTCGGTTAATCAACCCGACTTGGGAGCACCAACTCAGGAGGAGAAAGAAAAAGATCAGGATAGCAACATTGTTTTATCTGATAAGGATATTTCTGATTCTATGTTTGATGACAATCCCGAGGAACAAACACGTAATGATGATACTGAAGATTGGAACATAGAAGAAGAAAAAGACATTCTGGGAGATCAAACAATTAAAGCAGCCAAGGATCTTGAGGAACAGAAAAGACAAGAGGAAGAAAGGAAACGTAAGGAGGAGGCTCAAGCTAACCTGGAAGCAGATAGCTACCTTCGTTCTCACACTCCAACACCTCCTCCTTCCCCTCCAAAGGACACAAACGAATCTAAACTGGCTATGGTCGTTCATAACCCACACACAGCAGCAAGAACAACCATCAGTTCAGCCCTCGTTTGCTTCTTCACCAAAGACACCTCCTGGATCACCACCTAAGAATCCTACACCTCCACCCTCACCTCAAAAGGAATCAACTGCTCAATCTGATGAACCAATCCCTTCACTCACTCCATCATCTTCGAGGTCTTCATCACCAAAATCAAAAGCAACTGTTTCTGAAAATATTCGTAAGGCCTACAAAGGAAAGAGCAAGAGAAGGATCGTCCAAGTTACAAAAGTTGAAGTTGTGTCTCCTGCAGCAAAGAGACTTAAACAGGCAATAAAGAAAGCACAAGCGCAACGAGACAAACATACATCAACTAAAATAGCTGACATGGAAAGTTTAGTTCAGAAACTGTCTCAACAAATGGAAGAAATGCAGGAAAGCAAGAAGCAGATAGATGAATTCCTTGGTTTCAACATCAAAGATCATATGACACGCAAGACAAAGAAATTTGTTAAGCAATTCCTTCCTGATCTTCAACAAAACATAAATGAACATATTGATTCACAACTTGACGAAAAGATCAAAGAAGCTGTCTCTTCTTCTTCCCACACCAAACCACTTCCAGAACTCACCACTGAATATATCGAGCTTGTGCTTCTCGATAGACTCTTTGAAATCACCTCTCCTTCTCCAGAAGAAATTAACCTGATTGCAGCTCTTCAAGCACATATTGAGAAGAAATCATGCAAGGAAACTGCTGACAAAGGAAAACGAATTCGAGAGGATGATGAGGATGATCAGGACCCTAAACCCGAACAAAAGAAACACAAAGGCGGGTCAGGGATTCACATTAAGGAGCCAACTGGACATAAACCATCATCTCAACCTCCTAAACATCAATCCTCTGGTCCCACTGAAACCGAACATCACCATGAGCAGTTTACAACTGAAGATATGGAATTCCAGCCACAAGATGATCAACCTCATTCACCATCATTCACACCAAACCAAAGCCATCCAAGTCCAAGCCTTCACACAGCAAAAAGTCATCTACTGGACCAGCTGTTGTCACATGGCTGGATAATGATACGGATGAGCTAGGAAATGACTGGTTCGATCATTTAGCAAGTGCTCAAGTTCAGATTGACGAAGCTTCTCGAGTTGAAGACAGCACCTTTGCTGTAACTCAAGAGATTAAGAGAAGTCTTAACATTAAGAAGATGACCAAAAGGGAACTTCGTCGGATCAAGAATGATGCTTTCCTTCTTCTGAAAAACAAATCCAATAGCGCAGCAGAACTCGAATATCACCTTGAAAACATTGCACGGGCAATGTCAAGTGACTTCGACTGGGCTAGTCCAGACGTCGTCAGGAAAGTTGGCAAGAATCAACCGTTCATCACTGATTGGACCAAGCCACTGTCCGTGATAAGAAGATCTCACTACTCCGAAATTCCATTTCAAATCTTCTTCAACAAAGATCTGGAACTTCTAAAGAATGGAGCTCAAGGGACGACAAAGTACGCTACATCTATCACTTTCACACCAGCCGCTCATTACACACAATCAGCCATTGAAGAAGCAGCTATTAACAAACATCTGTTTGTTAAAAAGCTCGTCAAATATGATCGTGATGCAGAGCTAGGGATTCATCACTGGTACTCTAAAAGACAAAGCTGGTACAAGTACAAACTTGCCCTCCAGAAATCAAAAGAACCAGTTTACAGTGATCTCAGAATAATGGCCGTCATCACTGTGAGTGGATCCAGAAGATGCGATTATATATTTCTAGAAGAAATCACAGTAAAAAGAATCGACAACAATCTCTACACATTCTCAGAGGCGGATTTTCCTGATTTAAATCTGAATGATATCGAAGACATGTATCTAATGAAGGTCCAAGGCAAACTGCAGCATCTGACCAATGATCTTCGATATGCACTTAGTACTTCCCTCTGTCATTACATCAGGAGAACCATCATCAAAGAACGTGTAGAAGATCTCCAGCTTGGTGTTGAAAGTTATCAGACTCAGCTTAATCTTGTTGAACCACAATTCCTTCTTCACAGCAAAAAGGACCCTCAGTACACCATGCTACATCGTCCAACCTTTGGGTTCGTCTACAGAAGCACAACTGATTTCCATCGCTTCATGGCACTCAATGAAATTCATAAGTTCTGAGACGATACATTAAAGGGTGTACGTGATGGGCTAGCTAATAGAGTTCGAGATTCGATGTTGGAAAAATCAAGAAGATGGAATTCAAAGGAGCTGCGACAAGTAAAGGAATTTATTCGGAAGATGGAAGAACGGTTATACCATAGGGATCAGATGAGGAGGCTAGAGAGCTATGTTGGGGGTCGTCCACCATTCGCCATCAGACTATTCCAGCGAACTGACCCAGTGTTCACAACTTTTGGTAAAGGTGGATGATGTAAGAATCAATTCTCAAATTTCATCATATCATTCTTCTTTCCATATTTGGCCTGTACATTACGGCTTGTGCACACATCACAGTGTACAACCCGGACCCCAAAGAAAGGACCCTGAGGTACGCTTCAGTGCCTCAATCCTGAAAAAGGAGCGAAAGCTTCTTACTTATGAGCAGAATTAAAATCAGCATGTTTTCCAACGTTTTTCAAACATTCTGCTCATAAGGACAAATATTCCCTTGTTAAGGGGGAGTATTTGAAAATATAATCTTTGTTCAAAGAATTATAAATGTTCTTGAAATTCTTCCCTAAAACTCAAAAACAGCATATTTTAATCATAAACGTTTTCCAAAAACATCATGAGTATGCTATTTTTGAGGGGGAGAAGAAAAAGATGATTAAAATATGATGTCTCATTTGCTGGAATCTCGTGTGCTCAAACTCCGAATTGACTCTCGAATTGACGAATAGGAAAGTCAGTAGTCGAAAGGACATATCCCGGACGGGTAATAATTTCAAGCCAGTTTAACTGGTGATGTAAGCGTGTCTCGCAAAGGATGTGTCTGAGTAGAATGTACCGATTTCGAGCGATAATCTTTGAATCTGATCTGGACGGGTAATAATTTCAAGCCAGTCTAACTGGTGATGTAAGCGTGTCTCGCAACGATCAGGTTCATTGAAAGTCAATCAATTCAAAAGTGCCAACTCTTTCCGGCATGTGCAAATTTCAAAATTTAATACTTATGAGCACATGTTAAGGGGGAGTATTTCTGAAAATCATCAAACTCTCAAGGTGTCAACAAAATGTCTTTACAAGTATCGACACTTTGAGAGATTTTCAATGGTTTGGTTTATGGCATCATTAGGATAGTCATGGAGTTACAAGGTGACTAAGGTTAGGGAAAACCGTCCTATGATCCGCCAGAGCCGGAGGGATCTACCCAAGGACAATACCAATAGTTTAGAACTAGAAAGTCCTAGGTATGATATAAAAAAGGAGAAAAATGAATGAACGGAGAAAGAAGGGGTTGAAGAATTAAAAAGAAAAGCAAAGAAAAGGGTGAAAAGAAATAGCCCTCCATTTGTTCAACCTTAGGGCAGACACCGGGTTCAATTCATAATCTACTGGTTGATGAGCATCACCGGTATTGAAGACTAAAGACGTCATGGACCCAGTGACGCACTAATAAACCTTCTTAGCCACTCAAGTGTCTCTCAAAAGACATTTGTTTCATTCACACGGAGAACCCTTCATAATCTATCGACCTCTCATTACAAGAGTGTTGATATTGAAAAGGAGGCAATCTGCTCCATGCCTCCGATGACCAAACAAATGTGCACTGATTGAGTCTAGAGCCATGAGATTCATAAAAGATCTCTTAGGTACACTTAGTATTACTCTGTTGTTCTACATCATGGGCAACAGATGTAAAATTAAGAAAGTGTCCTTCGCAGATCTTAGCAATCTGCCAAGAACATTCATGAGAGAAGTCACAATTGTGATTATCAATGATTGAATGGAAATCCTGCCAGAGCAACATCAAACAACTCTGTCAGCAGGTCACTTCGGTAACTCCTTGTGGGTTACGCTTAGTGTTTGCTCCAAAAATGGTCTACAGTCGTGGGGTGATCTCCAGCGACTCACTGAATCGTGGGTGCACTTCGGTGTGTCCGTGTAATCCCTTTCGGGGGAATCCGGTTCAGAACGGTCTGGGTTAGGATTTGAGAAAGTCTTCACACTATGCTGTTGATGATCTCAAGTCTGAGCCTGTAAGTACCGGTTGGTTCGTGCTGTTGCTGCTGCTGAGGAGCTGGAGTTCGACCATCAAGACTCCATCATGTTCATATCTTGAAGAAATGTTCTCTCAAAGACTCAGTAACATCAAAAGTTCAACATATGATATAGTAAAGTCAAAAGTTCAAGCACATCAACCTTTCTCAAGTTTTAAGATTGAAAAGTGAGAACAAGTTGCAGAAAACAAGTCTAAGACATATGAGCATGATGGAGAAGACGAGAAGACGTTGGAGATTGAAAGATAGAGACAACAACATATCATCATTAAACAAGAACAAAGAATCAAAGATTATAAAGACGTCAGAAGCCCAAGAAGCAAAGAAGACGTCGAGCAACATTGATGATCAAGACTTAGGGGGAGATTGTTAGGAACACGTTTCAAATATTTACAAGTCTTGTTCATTTAAATGTAATGTTGCAAGTTTAAGGACTATATGGTTTGTAATTGTGGACCGGTCCATTAGTAGTCCATGGACCGGTCACATTAGTTAGTTCATTCTTATCACATGTAAGGGAATATTCCTAGAATAATTCCCCTCCCATTGCCTACAAATAGAAGGCATGGGATTCATTCTATGTGTTGGTTTTCATGTGTATAGCGTAAGCGCTGCTCGAGTAAAGTTTGATTAAGTGAAATCCGACCATTCTTCTTATTCTACTTCTTCTTATTCTCTTATCTTATTTAGTAGTGCTTATTAGCTTATTCATCTCATATGTAGCATAATATATTGTAGTAGTACGAGTTCTTATTTGTCCTATCGAGTGTGTGTTTGAGATTTATACGTGACCTACAGTAAATAATAGACATAATTTCGGTCGATAGAGCTATTTCAGAGAGTATGTCATTATGTTGTTCCAAAACCTTTATACGTTCCAAGTATTCATTAGCCTCCTTCACTAAGGATTTGTGGTCCTTAACGAATTCTGCTGATTCTTTCAAAAGATTATGTTCCACATTTTGAACAACCGCATAGATTGCTGCAATATGAGGATTAATTTCGTTTTCAAAAATCTTTTTCAGTTCAGTATTAACACTTGGAAACCAGTCAAGCTGTTGACTGTTTGTTTTGGATGCCACAATACGTTGAAGTGTTTCAATTCTCTGTTTAAGATCAACCAAATATAGTCTAGCTGCACTTGTGTCACAAGTGTTTTTAGAGGCCATTTGTTCGATGTTAGACAGATGTTTTGAGACAACTATTCGTTTTGCGACAGCCACTGGTCTTTTGAAAGTGACTCTTTTTGAACCAGATGAACGCCAAAATCTGTATTAAGCTTGTTATAATCAATTGGTTTAGTTTCTGGGTGCATTTGTTTCATTTTAATTCTACCCTGTTTAGTAAGCTCTATCGTTTCATCCGAATCATGAACCTCAATAGGATCATGTTTATCATTTAGCACACTACCATTATATAACACATTCTGCTCTTTCTGAGCTTTCTTGAGATAATAAGGGTTTTCACAACCGATAGCCATTTTCTTTATCGTATGTAAAATCGGGTTTGGATCGTTAATTAACAAATTAATTGTTTGTGTAGAATGACCCGTTTTTACAAGCAAATCTTCCAACTTTGCAATGGTTTCCTTTTTTTCAGTGATCTCTTTAAGAAGATCCTTTTCTCGTTTTGAAAACCTTTCATTCAACTCTTTCTTTTCTTTTTCAAGATTAGAGAAAGTTGATTTTTGTTTTGAAAGCTGGTTGGTTAATTCAGAAATTTCCTTGTTTAGAGATTTGATTTGCACATTCAAATTAACATCTAAGGTGTCAAATTTGATTTGCAAATGTTTTCCTCTCAACTCAGAATTTCTTAAACTAACCTCAAGTTCTGACTGTCGTTTGTTATTAAAATCATAAGCTCTTGCATTATCCTTATAACTCTAAAGCTCAGTGGTCAATTTTTCATTCGCGGCCTTAACATCGCGATTGACCTTTTTAACTATCTCAATTTCAACACTACAATTATGCAATAATGATTCAAATAAAGCACGTGTTTCCTCAGCAGTCTCAATATGCTATGACTCGAAGTCTCCATTAGGATTCATATCTGGAGTTACCAAATTAGTATTGCTACAACTTGGTTCGTCCATGTATGTATCGTAAATGATATTAGGAGTCGCAGGATGCTGTTCATTTTGAGGTGATATATCAAACATTTCATTATTGTGACATGTAGCATATGGTTGTACCTCAGAAACCGCATTGGTGTCAAAAACAGGAGGTGCTTCAAAATCCATGTCGTACTTAGCCTCCTGGAGATTTGCCATAAAAATGCAGTTTGCATCGATGTCCTCGAGATCTTCTGCATCATCCATAAGAGCCATGAAGTCATTCTCTTCAGCACTCAACTGTAACCCAGCCGTTTCCTTCTGTGCCAACATTAATGCTTTCTGCAAATAAGCTGGATCCCTCTTTTTCGGCTTATCTGGACAGTTCCTAGCCATATGACGATACCCTGACAGTTGAAGCACTTCATCACATTACCCTGATTCATATTCCCAGCTCCCTGAGCACCAACATTCCCAAACTGATTCCCAGCATTCTGACCCCTTTGATTACCAACAGTTGTACCCATCTGATTCCCTGCATACTGACCCATCTGATTACCAACATACTGCCCTGCAGTCTGATTACCCAACTGATATCGAGGAGCATATCCCTGCTGATTCCCATATCCCCCAACCATCTGTCCTTGTTGTCCCATGTTGAAACTCGGCTGTGCAATTTGCTTGTTGCGAGTGTTCGATGAGATTCGTTGATTGTTGTTGGTGGGTGTGGAGTAGCGTCCTTGGAATGCTTTTGTTAGGTAAGCAAAAGCTTGAGTCAAAGCAGCAGTTGACTCATCCTAATCATCTTGATCTGGGTGTTGCGGGTATTGTTGTTGTATGAAGTGTTGGGATGAAGATGAAGATGGTTGTGTATTTACTGTTGCAGGTGTAGGTGTTTGGACAATGAGTGCAAGAGGATCATGTTGTTTTGCTAGTTTCTCTTTTCTGACTTCATTTGCCTCTGCTTGGTTTTGCTTTAGAAAGTCATAGAGCTGATCATAGTTCACCTCGTGAAGGTTCTTTGTTTGGTTGACAATAGTGACATATCGTCCCCATTCCTCTGGAAGGTTGTTGATGAACTTGATGTTTTGAACAATTTGGGTCGGTGCCAACTTGTTTCTGATCAACTCATTCATTAGAGTACAAAACCGTGTGTAGTAAGATTCAATCTGTTCAGCTGGAGTGGATGTGAACTTCTCCCATTCAGTTAGAAGCTTATTTTCAATGTCTTGTTTACCAATTTCGGTGACATTACAAAGCCGTCTAACTCGTTCCCACATATCATAGGCAGTTTCACAACTATCTACAGCACAAAATATTTGTTGTGGTAAACCGAGTTGGATTAAGTGCATTGCCAAGTCATCTGCTTCGATTTGCTTCCAATCTTCTGGCGTATAATCCGATTCCTCTTGGATTCGGTATGTTGCTTCGACGGGAGGTGTTGCATCTGGATTTCCAGCTGTTACTTCAATCTTACGAGGCTTGAATGGACCTTTCTCAATGGATTTAATCAAGAGTCTACCTTGTCCATTAGGCTTGGTTCTCATATATCGAAGCATACGACTCGTCCATGGAAGATAACCACCTTTTTCTAACATTAGAGGACGATTTTCAGCACCGGCGGCATGAATGTCTTGTTGTGTAGCCGTCTTTGAGATTTTGTATGATAAAGTGGATTGAGGATCGTTTCAACAAAATAGGAGATGTTGTTGTTGAAGGTTACACTTGGTTGTTGTTGTGAAGCCTTGGTTTGTTGTTGATGATCGTTGAAGTTGTAGTTTAGATAAACGAAACAAATTAAATAAAGTTACAAAATCTGATTAGAGGATAATTAAGCCAAAGTTAAAAGTTTACAAATTCGACAAAAGTTATGTAAATTACAATTTAGATAAAATGACAATTTCTATAGAAATTTCAATTTGACCAAAATTTATACAAATTATGGTAAAATGTCAATTTAGATAGAAATATATCTAATTTATATAAATTGGTAATTTATATAAAAATCTAACACTCTTATACAAGAGGGTAGATATTCGTTTGTCGAAGTATTTTACACACTTATACAAGCGCGAAAATACCGAGTTCACTTTTGGTGTTGACGAAATTACGTTCGAATCAAATCCTTAAAAGTTATTTAACTTTGAAATCGTTTTACACAAGTGCGTGGGCCAAAACTGTCACTTCCGAAAGTTTCCTAAAGCTGCTGGAAAAGACAAGGACTGATTCTGCCAAAACTGAAAACTGCTTCTTTGTCCGAGATCTGATTTGCGATAGCTTGTCCGATATCTGAATTGCGATAAAGATGTCGGACAAACTTGAATATGCTGAATTGCGATAAAACAGACAAGTTTGAATTGCGATAAAATCTCAGACTTGAATTGCGATATAAATCAACTTCTGATTTGCGATAAAGTCCCCACTTCTGAATTGCGATAGAGACACATAGTTGCAATTTCGATAAAATGCCCTTATCGCAATCTTTGATAGTTTATGATGAATTGCGATATATGCCTGCTTCCTGAATTGCGACAATTGGCAGACTCAACCACTTCTTGTCCTTTTGTCACTTGCCCACTGCTATGCCCTACTAACTCTTGTAAGACTTACCTACTTTTCTATAATTCTTCACCAAGATTATACGCCACCTAATATTCACAAAATATCCAAAAACAAATCTTGTGCAATCCTTGGGAATTATTTTCGATCAAACAACTTAGAACAAACAAGAATCCAACATATAAATACTAGATTCGAGTGAGTAGCACTTACAACTTTACAAACCAAGTCGATTAAACATAAATAAACACAACCTTTTGCTTGATTTTGCGTATGAATCGAAGATAAAAAAAACACAAAATGTAACTTTTCTACTTAAAGAAAAATAACAGTGGGTGTTTTAGTCTTGATGATCAAACACAAAATACCTCCTACCTTGAAGCCTTGCTCGTTGATACCACTTGTAAAGATCGAACCTTCTTTCTTTATCACACAAACACACAACACAATATGATGACACTCACAAGATCAAAGTATGAACAAGATGAGAAGTATGTATGGATCGAATGGAATAACTATGGTCGAATGTTTATTAGCTTGAAGAGAAGGAAATAAACAAACACAATAAGCTCACACATACACACACTCTCACTTGATACAATAATGAGGCATACACAAGACTTAGACACTTACAAGACTTATGAAATGTGAGAGAGTGTGTGTGTTTATATTTTCCCTAAGGTCGGCGCCCTATGGGCTTTGTGTGGGCTTGGTGTGGGCTAATGTTAGCATTACACTTATACATTTAAGATACTAACACATCTAATGCCATTAGCACACTAACTAGACTAATTAATACATTTGACACTAAAGTTCTAAATAAACAAATGACCATCACTTCACAATTAATAAATTAATTGCTAACATCTTTTTATAAGTTACAAAAAAAATCCAAAAGATCGGGTATGTTTGTGCAAAAAACTTTTGTAAAAGTAGTTTTTCTAATTTTGAGTTTTTATATTTTTTTTTAATGCACAAAAAATGAATTTTGATGCGCAAAAAAATTTTGATGCACAAAATTTTCAACTTGTATTTGTTAGATGCGCGATGTTATTTTGATGAAAAAAGTCAAAAGAAGTTGGGTGCAAAAACAAATTTTGATGCACAAAGAAGCAATTTAATGCACAAACGTATTTTTCATAATTTCTTTCGGATAAATTATCCACTTTTAGAAAAAAACTTCTTTCACAACTTTTTCATGCACCAACAAACCCGATCTCGTGGAATTTTTTTGAATTTTTTCGCAAACGTTTCTAAAAAAAAAAACGTTTTACATAGTATACGGATATTTGTATTTTTATTTGATCTTTATCTCTAGTAATATATATAAACGACGACTATAAGTGATTAAAACAAGTTTACGACGAGTGTTAGGTATTTCCAGCAAAATTTGCAAGTTTCTGGCAAGTTTGACCGTTGTTGACCACGGTTGACCAATTTACAAAAATCGAAAAGGCTGGTGGCTGATTAACGCCTAAACGATGAATAATCGACCTTTGTATGTTATTTTTATTTTATTTTTTTCAACACTGATATACAACATATAACAAGCTATGTGGATGGACAAAATAGAGGGAGGGTCCGGTTGCATCCTTAGGATGCATGGGGCTAGGGTGATACCACCGTTCTTCACCTTTTGGAGAATATATTGGTGGTGTAATTATCATCTCAGCACTATTTTCATATGTTGTCATTCATTTTATTTTTTGTACTTTCCGCATGGTGAACGTGTTATCTTTGATTTAAAGAAAAACGTGTTATCTTTGAAATTAATGTAAGCAATAAAATTTGAAGTTCCGTTTCATAAAAAAGAATTGTATTAGGTTGTCGGACAAGATTCAAGACGGTACCTGTGTGTTTCTCATATTGTGTTGTGCACACATATTGAAATGGTCGTTCAAAATGATAAATCATCTAGATTCATGTTCTAAATGATACATCATCTAGATTGGTTGAAAGGATTGTCTTTTGGATGTGAGCTATTACTTATATTTTGTTAGTTTATGACTGGTTCAAGACATAGGATAGTTTAAACTTGATTTGTTAATTGTAGAGTTTGTCTCTTGTTAGTGTTGGAAATTTAGTTCAATTGAAGGATATGATCATACTTGGAAATGGGTTTGGAGGTACGGAGTGTACACCCATTAAGTCACTGATTACCCGGACTCTAATAGTGGTTTTAAGTTTCTAATGCTAGTACTAATGTTAATACTGTTGGCAGATTTACTACTGTCAGTACTAATGTTACTACTGTCAGTACTAATGTTACTACTGTTGGCAGAGTTACTACTGCTAGTACTAATGTTACTACTGCCAGTGTAAAGTTACTACTATTAGCATAAGTTAGTACTGCTGGGCAGTTTCAAACTCGTAATTAGAACCATAATGACTTGGTCTTGTAACCACTATGGCTATAATGGAGGAACATTATGAGGAGAATAATTGGCCGATTAATTCTCATAATTCCATTGATTAAGAGTAAATAGATCCTATAAATAGGATACACATCTGCATGGAAAAACACACGAAACATAAACACTTAAAAGCAAGCAGGTTCTTGATTTGTGCCTAAAACAAGAACACCACTTGGTCTTATCCCATAGAGATATTCGTACAACCCAGGCATAGGTTCGAATAGTTTCTATTGGAAAGTGATAACATGATTTCAAGTGATATCTTGTACTCATTGATTATCTATACCCAACTGGGAACACACCGACAAGAAACCAACAATCAATATAAACTATTTAGTGATAATCAATGGCTGCTGCTATGAGGCAAATGGCTGCTAACTTTTCCAAATTGGAAAAGTATGAAGGTGTCAATTTCAGAAGATGGAAAAAGAAGATGCACGTCTTGTTGTCAAGCATGAGTGTGGTGTATGTCCTGAGCACTCCTATTCCTGATGATGGGGATGATGCAACTGTGGAGGATATAAGGAAAAAGAGCAAGTGAGAGAATGACGACTACATTTGCAGAGGTTTAATCCTCAATGGTATGTCTGATCATTTGTTTGATATTTATCAAAATGTGAAATCTGGTAAAGAACTATGGGATTCCTTGGAAGCCAAATATATGGCCAAGGATGCATCAAGTAAGAAGTTCCTTGTAAGTAATTTTAACAATTACAAAATGGTCGATTCTAGACCTGTCATGGAACAATACAATGAACTTCTTAGTATACTTGGTAGATTCACACAACACAAAATGAACATGGATGAGACTATTTTAGTCTCTTGTGTCATTGATAACCTCCCTCCTTCCTGGAAAGATTTCAAGCATATGCTGAAACATAAGAAGGAGGAATTGACTCTTGTTGAGTTAGACAGTCATTTGCGCATTAAGGAATCACTCAGAGCACAAGACAGTGACAAGCAAAAGAGTAGCAATGCTGCTGATCCATCAGTTGTCAATATGGTGGAGCATAACAACTCCACCAGGTACAATGACAACAAGGGCAAACGTAAACATCAGGATAACACCAAAGCTGATCTTAACAAGAAGCCAAAAGCTACTTGTTGGAAGTGTGGGAAAACTGGACACTTCAGGAAGGATTGTAAGGGTGTTAAAATTGGCAATAAAGCCAATGGATCAGGCACAAGTGGTTCAGGGACTGGTTCAACCAACCCTCTGAAAGGTCAGATAGTGTTTAATAAGTCTTTTCAGATTTATAATGTTACATATATATCTGAGGCATACTTTGTGTAGGATGATGATGTTGCGTGGTGGGTTGACTCTGGAGCAACAATCCATGTGTGTAAAGATAGAAGTTGGTTCAAGACCTATGAGTCACTGAATGATGGTTCTATTCTTCATATGGGAAATGAGTCAACAGCCCTGGTGCATGGAAGAGGAAGTGTGGATTTAAGATTTAGTTCCGGAAAGATTGTTTCTTTGTTAAATGTTTTACATGTTCCTAATATTATAAAGAATTTGGTTTCTAGTAGTATTTTGAATAATTGTGGTTATAAACAAGTTATTGAATCTGATAAGTTTGTTTTGTCTAAACATGGTGTGTTTATTGGTTTTGGCTATTTTTGTAATCAAATGTTCAGGCTTAATATTGTTAATGATATTGCTAATTCAGCCTTTATGTCAACCTCTAAACTAAATGATTCAACACTCTGGCATGCTGGACTTGGCCATGTATATTTTAAAAGAATGCGAGATATGTCTAAGGATGGGTTAATTCCAGCCTTTGATATGGACACTGAAAAGTGTAAAACTTGCATGATGACCAAAATAACTAAGAAACATTTTCAAAGTGTAAAACGTGAAACTAAAGTTTTGGAGCTGATTCATAGTGACCTATGTGATTTACATGCTACTCCCTCTTTAGGGAATACGAAATACTTTGTGACATTTATTGATGATGCTTCTAGGTTGTAACACCCCCAAAATATCGCAGCGGAATGTAATATCATTGGGGTGCTACTTATTAGTACAACAATCATAATCATAGAAAATGACTCTAAATGAGACGTTTTAAAAGTTTATCATTCGATCAAAATAAAACATCAAAGTTACAATAGGTCCCAAGTAGTTTTAGAATACATAATACGTAAACATGAAAGTTTTTAAAAGTTTATCGAATGATAACAAAATGCAAGCCATCAAAACATTCTCCGTGCAACTTCGTGCTTGCCAAATACCTTAAGGACCTGAGATAAAACATGCTAAAAAGTCAACACAAAGGTTGAGTGAAATTCATAGGTTTATAAATAAATAATGGACCACAAGATTTCAGAGTTAAAATATTAATTGCAAAGAATACAATCATGGGTAAATAATTATTATTGCTTTAAGCTCATGACACGCAAACTGACTGAAGGTTCATAAAATGAACCAATGCCCTGAAAGGTAAATTGTCATTTTACCTAAAATTCAAATATAGTGCGTTTGTGGTATCTTATCTGACCACACAAACGAGATTCGTCAATCCCAATAGGCCTATTCACAATATCCGCGTTCACATGGAAGTGATTAATGGTTCATGATACAATTATGGACTTATTTTGGCAATATCGGTACTTTAGCAATAATATGTTCAGATAAGCATACAGTTTAAAGCACTTGTGTCCAAATTGTAAAATAACATGTATCTCCCCCAATTGGTTTATAAACAGTTTAAGAGTTAAAGTGGGGCTATAAACTCACCGTAAGCAACAGTGAATAGCAAGGTGCAAATAAAGTGACGAGTAAGCCGAGAAGTCCTACGAGCAACCTAGACATAATATGTTGCGTCTTAGGTTTTTAAAATAATAGAATATGGATGCAAGAAAGTTTTATATATTTATTATATCAATCATGCAATTGTACATAGAGTTTTTAAGGTTTATAAAGTGATAGGGACTAAAATTGACAAGTTAGGAAAGTGTTACGAGCCCTAATATATAAGTTGTCCGAGGTTCGGGTTTTATGATGTTTTATAGTCCAAAAATCCTATTGTGTCGATATGTGGTTAGATTGTCCAAAAATAAGTTATCGGGTTTATTCTTGAAAGTGGGTCCTACCACTGCGGGTAAGTGTAAAATAAATTAATAAGTGTTTGTAGAAGTTTATAATTTTTAAAATTTTAAGTTACAAAATAATTATATTAGTTTTTATCATTCATAATGGGTATAGATGTTATAAAAATATTTTTGACCATTTTTATGTAAACTTTAACAAGTTATAAGATTTTTATGTTATGTGCGGGTTTTGATAAAAAATCGGTATTTAATATTAAAATTTTCGTTTCTCCTAAACCGTAAGGAGTTATACTTCAAATTTTATATTCCCAAAAAGGTATTTATGTGTACTAATCAGATTTGTGGGTCCCACTGCTCTAAAAATTATATAACTTAATTGAAATTACCATTTTACCCTAATATGTCAAGTATGATCGGGACAGCACCTAACAGTCCCACCGTTTTTGCGATAAATTGAGTTCCGTAACTCCTTTTTATGCGGGGTTTTTGGCTACGTTCAAGTTAATGTGTTAACTACAACTTTTATGTTTTGTGCAACAGAGGGTTCAATACAAAGTTTTAGACTTTTTAGCTATTCAAATCTGGTGTGCATTTTCCGATGACATTTGCCGTTTATTTTATAATTAATTCATCGAGTATCGTCTCACGACCAACCACAAAGAAAATCGAAGCTAAGAAATAGATCTACAAGCCTATATTTTTACCTAAGTCTCTAAGTCTACTGATTAAGTGCAGAAATTATGAAAACTGTCTCTGGTCCAAATGGTCTTTGCAAAGTTAGTCTCAATCATAGTTTTAGGTAATTTAAGCTATGTACAATGCATAAATTAATGTAACAAGTATATGAAACATGAAAAGTACATAAAATTAAATGTATATCAGTAGGTAAATGGAAATATCGTTTGGTTTCTTACAAAGATGAGATGAAAACACAAGAGTGAGAGGAATTTGATACATTATAAGGTGGTTAGACCTTTGTTGCTTTGTGTATGTGATATGTTGAGTTAATATGATCAAGTATGCGGAATCTACTTATTCACACTTAGAAGGTTATTTTGGTTATGGAAATGGAACAGTGATGCTTGTGTATATTGAACAATGAACACCGAAAGTATAATACCAAAGGATTCAATATTATTGATAATGTTTATGATTGTTCTTGTTCTTGACAGTTATGAATATGAAAGTTTTATCAAAGGTTCTTTTCAACATATAAAACTTAATCACTTAAAAACATACACTCTTAGTCACGTACATATGACTAAGCTAAGATCTCCTTTTATAGTCCAAGGAGATCTTTACAATATTGTTAATTCTTGTCAAGTCTTGTCGAACTACTTGCTAGCTTATGTGAGTCAGTAACTAAGATACAACATGTATCTATGTTTACAACTTGTTCGGAGAATATAACATAATGACTGATCACATGGGGTAAGATATTATCTACCGTATATAATTGACTTTATTATACTTATCCATCCAGCAAGCAGACTTAACATTCGAAGAGCAGACTTAATTGTGGTAGTCACCAGAATTAATCGCTACACTTAACCACCAGACTTAACCTTGGAAGAGCAGACTTAACCAGCAGACTTAACTTTGAAACTCACCAGACTTAACACTAACTACCAGAATTAACCACTTAAGAGAATTTCCCGATACTTAGTCTTCAGAATATTTAATTCCTAACAAAGAGGAATCAAGAATCAAAAGCACCAAAAATGAAATTACCACACCAACAAGCCTCCAATTCTTTTCACCAAAGTTTTGTGCACACAAGATTAGGAGACCAAAAACCTTGTAAAGGCTTCTTTAAAACATTATGTAACTTCTTGAATAAAGTGCTTGGATGGATAATTTTTGAACAAGTACACACTATAGAACCAAGGCTTTCATCTTCTTCATAAATATTTGGTAAAAATCAAAATATGGATAATGTTTTGGTGGGATGAAATTAACGGCAAAAGGAGGAGAAGGAAGGAAGAAGATAGCTAGTTTTGAGATCCATAAATTAGTGGTAAATGGTTTGCATGGTACTTTAATGGTTTTTGGTAGTTATGGGAACATATATATGAAAACCTGATACAAGTGTCCTTGTAGTTGATCATATGGACGCCACCTCTTATGAGGTGGTGTATTTTGTGTTGCTTTGGTATAAAATGTATCATTTAGTGTATAGTTTGATCCCAGTAATTACAAACGTGGAGTTTTTAAGACGCGAAACTTAAAACCGGGTAACGTAAAAATATAAAACTTACAAAAATGTTAAAACTTGACAAAAAAAACCTATTTTGATATTTTAGGTGATCCTTGAGCTTGTTGGGTGATTACTTGGTGTTTAAAAGTTGAAAACGCGCAAAACGCAAAATGTGCAAAGTTTAATTAAAAATGAAAAAGTGAAAATGGGATATTTAAATTATGATTGTAAGAAACGAAAATGCATAAAAATAGTTATATTGTATATTGTCAGGTGTCGGTTTAAGTTAAATGTACGTTTAACGACGTACGCGGAATAACCTATTTAGTTACTCCCAAGAGTAAATTTATTTAAAATAAAATATTAAGTAAAATTAAATAATTAAATAATGACCTCAAAATTATGAATTGTTACAGTACTTAATCCTTAAAGGGAATCCCGTCCCGGGATTCAGTTCGAGTTAGATGTCGAAGTTGTGTTAGTGCAAAGGTGTAGATATTTCTGACGCATCTGGTCTACTCTTTCCAAAGTATATTCCGGTCCTCGTCGAGATTTTCAACGAACTTTGACATTTGGAATATAGCTCTGCTTGAGCTTTCAAGAGTCTGTGCGGGAAAGTTTGAATTTATGGTCATGATCAACGCTTGAACTCGGCTCTGCTTTAATCCATTCCTTTCGGCTCAGGGCGTCAGCTAATGCGTTTGCTTTTCCCCGGTGATAATGAATTCCGTAGTCGTAATCACTTAGCAGCTCTAGTCATCGATGATGTCTTATGTTTAATTCCTTCTGATCAAGAATATGCTGAAGAGTCTTGTGATTCATAAATACAATACACTCTGTACCGTATAAATAGTGCCCCTAATTCTTGAGTGTAAAGACTAAAACTCCTAATTCTAAGTCATGGGTCGTGTAGTTCGCTTCGTGAGTCTTGAGTTATCGGGAGGCATAAGCTATAACCTTCTTCATCTGCATCAATACAACACCTAATCCTTAATGCGAAGGGTCATACTAAATTATAAAGTCTTTGGTTCCTTCTGGCAGGGTAAAAATGTGTGCACTACAAAGCTTCTGCTTTAATGGTTGAAAGGCTTCTTATTCTTTATAAACAACACCGGAGTTTTCTGTGGTGATGAACTTCGTCAAATAAACCCTTTATTTGAAAGTTCTTGCAGTTGATCGGATAATGTTCGCATGATACGTAAATAGTCATACTGATGATGACGTCAAATTTTTCTAAATTTGGTCGGTATTAAATCAGTATCGAACGGGTGGTCTACTAAGTTAAGGGCGAAGCCTCGTAAAACATTGTCAGTGCTAACTATTTCCTTTCAGCTAATACTTGGTGTTTAAAATGGTTGGTGTGATGAAATCCGATCTTCAATTTGATGTATAGAATACAGTTGATATAAACATGGTATCGTTGTGGTAAGAGTCTACTTAGTTTATGTGCTTACTAATACGTATGCCTGTGACATGAACTTGTTGATACGCGCACCAAAATTTTGTTTTTAGGGATATAGTGAAAGATCGTTTTT